>CANSNZ010000927.1:9140000-9887500 GCA_947646795.1 Beta lomatogona | reverse complement strand
AACTTACCAAATTGAAGAGATTGTAATTGATTCCCCTTATTCTATGTATGGAGAAGAATGTATGGCACATTTTTGCATGCAAGGGAAGAACGACACATCAGCATTCGAAAGGAATACACGACACATGGCAATGGAATTATTTAAGGAGTTGACTGAATTAAGCTGACAAATGGCATGAGGGCCTAAGTAGTTGACACCTAAGCTTATATATATATATATATATATATATATATATATATATATATATATATATATATATGAAGGGAGTTCTTATGAGAATGCATACTTACATGAGAAATGAGAATGAATTTTATGCGCTATAACTCTAATGAACAAGTGATGTAACTCCAAAAACAAAATATTAGAAGAAAAAAAATTCGACAATAAATTTATTTTTTTTGGGCTTGAAGTTTTTTCGGGGGTATAACTCTAATGAACAAGTGTTGTAACTGTAATCCAATCGCGTGGTTGAGATTCATTCTCATTTCTCATGAAAGGATGCATTCTCATGTGATCCTGCCCCATATATATATATATATATATATATATATATATATAGATTTTACCCCCAAATAAAAATAAGTGCAGCTATCAACGATATTGCGAGATTACCGTTTCTTTAGTTTTCCACCAAACAATTTAATTTGATGTTTACTGTTTTTCTAATAAGATTAGTGGAAGATCTAAAATACCTTTTCAAAGTAAAAGATTGAAGGTGAGACTTTTGGTTTAACCTACAATTAAGAGGGAATGCTTGGTTTAGGCAAAGGCAATGCTTTTGTTTTATTTAATTTATGTATTAATGCCCCTAAAAAAAACAATTTATGTATTAATGAGTATATCCATCTTTCTGTTTTTTCCCTCGATTCTTTTGATATTTTCACCCTTTTGTCTTTAGTGCTTGTTTTTTTTTTATCCATTGGAGCCACGAAGGCAATATAAAGAAGGAGAGGGGGGATTTGAACATGTGACCTATCGTTCACAGCACCTCAATCTAAACCACTAGGCCAAGACATCCTTGGTTAAGTCTTTAGTGCTTGTAAAAATGAATAAATTAGTAAACAACTCAACACTTTAAATGATTTGGGATCAAAGTTCATTTTTTTAAGATCTTCTATATCATTTGGACGCAGGTCCTATGTACTTCACCTTAATTTCGTCACTGACTGAAATTTAATTTTATTGTTTAAAACTCATTATACAGATTGAAACTAATAAAAGCTAATTATATTTGTTGATCTCGTATAGTCGTATGTACGAAACTCTCTTTTGTAGTTTAGTGATGTTTCCGACTAAAGCTTATTTCACTGAATAAAATTGATTTTTGCTGATTAAAATTGTTTTTGTCTAATAACAATGAACTTATTACAACTGATTTTTGTTGAGCACAACTGAAGATTAAAACAAACTTATACTAAATATTATATTTGTTTAAGTTAAAGTGAATAGGGCCTTTCTTCTAATTCACCCATAATATAATGGGATGCATTCTAATATTTTGTTGATAGTAATTGAGTAATTGTTGGGTGCACGTTAATTACTGGATACTGATTTCTGATTTAATTTCTGGATGGCAGGAGAAGCAATAGTTTGTGAAGGGAAGTGCGAGGACATAGCGGACTGTGATGGGTTTTGTCGAAGGAGTCGCTACCCGGGTGGCCATTGTTATCCACCTCTTTATCAATATTGTTGTTGTGATTCATGATAATTTGTAGTTTGATCACCCTTGCAATATTCATTAACGGTTATACTCATGAGGATTATTGACATGAGTAAATAATTGTGAAAACTGCATGATTTTCTTAAAATCATGGAACTTTAAATGGTTAAGGGTGCTAATGAGCCTAATTGGTTGGTTGGTGAATGATTTGAGTTTGTCTCAATTTTTTTTTTACCAACGGGAAAACGTACAAACAGTAGAAGGGAAACTAAAAAGACATAAAGGGAAATAGAGAGGAGCGACAACGCTTAGCCAAATCATGTGCTGGAGACACATCATCCCTGTGGACCTTGATGATCTGGCACCAATCAAACTGGGTAGCAAGAGAGCGAATGGCAGAAACAGTATGATGGATCGAAATATCTCGCATTTTAGAAGATTGAAGAAGATAACTAACATACTCGAATCCGTTCGTATTATGAGCCGAGTGAACAATCTAGTATTAGCCCAAGTGAGCGCAAGGAGACATGCTCTAGCCTCCGTATGAAGAGCTGAACAAGCAACGAAACGCTGAGCATGCCTGTTGTAATTTGGCATCCAGGTGCATCAGCTACCCAAGCGGCAGCACCATGGAGTGTATTCTTCACCCATGAGCCATCAATACACGTATTAAGTTCTGGTGTGCCATGCTTTTGACGACCAATATTGGCGTAGAGAAAACCAGGGGCTGGCCCTTCTTCCACACCAGCCCTCACATCCTGGTTGAACACTAGATGTTGCTGCTTACTCCTCTCGATCTGTTGCTTAAGAACCTCCACGGTTGCAAGAGTCCTTCGGAAGATCTGCTCATTACGAGTTGTCCATATAGCCCAAAGCGTGCCAATGTAGTCACTCACACGAGTATTGTTCACTCCACCCTCATTCATGAAGCAAAAAATGCATTGCATGAGCCAATCCGTAAAGGTTGTGTGAATAGAAGCGATATTTGGGTCCATTATATCAGTAATGGCCTAGGCTTCTAGAGTAAGAGGACAATCCCTGAATAGATGATGAAGAGATTCTGCGGCCCCCAAGCAAATCGGGCAACTATCCGAATCAGATAATTGATATTGAAATAAATTGGCCGAAGTGGCAAGACTATTGTGCCAAAGTTTCAAAAGAAAAAGTTTCCATTTTGGCATGATGTTCAATCTCTAAATTATGCGAAAGAAACGCATATGAGATGGAGCTGTCATGCTACAAATATCGTTTTGCTGATGCTTGATAAGACAAGCGTAAGCTGATTTAGTAGAGTACTCACCAGATTTTGTAAGAGGCCAATATAAGGTATCCTCTGTGTTAGTATCAGTGGGAGTTCCAGACCCAAAATTTGGCGAGCACTAGACGAGACAAAAAGACTACGAACTTTCCTTGAATCCCAATTTGCACCATTAGGAGAGATAAGATCAGAAACCTTAAGTCTAGCCGCCACAATAAGAGGAACTTCATCTTTCATGATTGGGATCTGCCCATTCACCCATTTATTTTTTGCGGCCCAAATGTGTCTCCCACTCCCAACTTTCCAAGCACATTGTTGTTGTAGAATAAGTTGCGCTCTTAAGATCCAGCGCGCACCCCATGAGGAATTCGATCGTCGAATAAACCCTTCATGAGTATTGTAGACCTCGAGATAGCAATAATTGCGGATTCTGGTGGATGCGCCATGCTTTCCGCATTAATAAAGCATCATTAAAAATGCCCACACTTCGTAGACCAAGACCCCCAAGGCCCTTTGGGAGATGCATAACCTCCCTTTTCCTCCAGTGGATCCCCCGGTTTTGCGTACCAGACCAGAAGAACCTGGCGAGCATTCCATCAAGTTTATTAATAATGGTTTGGGGGATGCAGAACACTGATAACTAGTGCATTATAGTGCCAATAAGAATAGATTTGATGATGATCATCTTTGTTGATTGAGATAATGAATGATGATGCCATTGCAAAATTTTTGTAGAGACCTTGTCAAGGAGTGGAGTAAAATGTTGAACCTTAGAATCTTGAATATCCATCTGGATACCCAGGTACGTACCCAGAGAAGAATGAGACTTCATCCGGAGGATATTCTTATAAACTTGCTGATGATGTGGTGAAATATTAGGGCTAAATTTGACAAAAGATTTTTGCAAATTCAACATTTGCCCTGAAATGTCGTAAACCCGCTCTATCATAGCTTTAATATTAGTGCATGCCGCCTCTGAGGCTCTGAATAAGAATAGGGAATCATCTGCGAAGAAGAGATGAGAAATAGCTGGCCCTCTATGACAAGAGCGAATACCCTGAAACTGCTTGATGTCGACACCTAGAGATGTCATTCGAGACAGAATGTCCATGCAGAACAAGAATAAATAGGGAGAAAGAGGATTACCCTGTCGCAATCCACACCTAGGAGCAAAAGGCTCAGTGACTTTGCCATTGATGAGTAGTCAATAAGAAACTATGGAGATGCACTGATGCATATGAACCCATTTAGCCTATAAGCCATATGGAGTGAGGATTTTGAGTACAAATAGCCAACTCACCCGATCATAGGCTTTATTAATATCTAGCTTAAGAGCAGCTAGTTGTGACAGTCCTTAACGTTGCTTGTTGATGATGTGAATTAATTCAAGAGATATGAGAAGATTGTCTCCCATTTGCCGACCGGGGACAAAAGCATTCTGATAATCCTCAATTATTTTGGGGAGTAGAGGTTTCATCCTATTGACCATACATTTAGATACACATTTATAAATGACATTGCATTGGCTAATAGGATGAAGTTGAGAAACCTCCTCCGGAAAGTCCACTTTGGGAATAAGCACCAAGAGAGATATGTTCCATTCTTTCAGGAGATGACCTGTTGAGAAAAACCAATTGGCAGCTTGAATAACATGTGCCCCCACGGTAGACCGGTAAGCTTTAAATTGTTTTGAAGGAAATCCGTCAAGCCCCGGAGACTTATCGTTCGCAATATCAAACATAGCTTCCTGAATATCCTTATCCGAGAAAGGTTGCAATAAAGTTGTGACACCTTCTACTGAAATAGTGGGGAGGTGTAATTCTCGTAAAACTAAATCAATATTTTCAGCATGGCTTTGAGAATTCTGCAACTCTGGAGCGGGAGGTGTGAAAATAGCTTTAAAGTGACCCATGATGAGATTAACAATTTTCTGCTGATCATCGATCCAGTTAACATTTTCTTCCCGAAGCATATAAACTTGATTGCGACGCTTTCAATGTTTGATTCTATTGAACATAAAGGAAGAGGGAAGCTCGCTAAGTCAAATACTTTGATCTTTTATCCTTTATCTCCAATAAGCATAAGCCATAGAAGCTTCATCCACTAGAGCTCGTCTACGTGTCCCATAAAGAATGCCCTGAGAAATAGTATCCACACTTACATCCACATCCTGGAGTTGCGACTTGATGGTGGACCAATTTACACCATAAAAAAGTTCTTTTTATCAAGACACAAAGCCCTTAAACGATCTCGAATAATGTGCAATTTCCGAGAAAGGATATACATATCTGACCCAGCAATTTGTAAACCCCATGTTGCATGAACTATTTCCTTAACTTCAGGCCGATGTAAGCACCAACTCTCGATTTGATATGGCCTGCGATTTGAAAACAGCGGAGACTCCGTACGTAGAAGAATCGGAGCATGAGCAGAGACAGTATTTGGAAAGATTCGAATCACTGTATTAGGGAATTACTCAAGTCAATCTGGAGATGTATAAGCTCGATCTAACCGTTCCATGATTAAATCATTATTTTCCTGGTTGTTCGCCCGAGTGAATCTCAGACCATAGAAGGGCATATCTTGCAAATTAAGTGAATGCTTCCAGTTCACAATATCTTCCCACCCCCTTATTAAGCTTGATCCCCCCAATTTATCGCTAAATTTCTCAACTTGATTTATATCACCTATAATTAGGAATTTTTGATAATGTTAGAGTAGATTCTGAAGCTCGCTCCACAGGCTTGAGCGATGTTGATGTTGCAACTCGCCATACATGAACAACATATGCCTTCTTTTTCCATTTCTAGTAGGTATTTTACAAAAGATTAAGTGCCTAGTGCTACAGAAATAATCAACGTCAAAGGGACCCCAACAAAAAAGAACAAGACCACCCCTAGATTCCTGGGCATCTACACCACAAACGAAACTAGGATTAGTACTATGAAAAACATTTTGTACATAAGCAACACTAGTTTTAGTTTCTTGCAGGAACAAAAAACATGGAGAGTGTTGAGACAAAAGCCTGAATATATAAGGAACTGCCGGATTATCACTGACATTTAATCCTCGACAGTTCCAGGATAGGTTATCCATCACTCCGATGAAGGCTGATTCGGATCAGCCGCATCCCTTTCCATATTGTTGTCGTTAGATAAACCTGTATGATAGAGTTCCTGCTACTATTCAAAGACCATGGACTGTGATCAGACAGTGCAGAATTAGTCGTAGGCCTTTTCGTGCGGGAAGTAGAACAATGATTCATCGATATAGAAGAAACAGAGAGGCTTGCAGGTGGCCAAAACCGTTTCCTAGGTCGCCGCATAACATCCTGAACCAACAAAGTGGGGTTGTCTCTGCCATAGGTTGGGGACCCCATACCTGAAAAAATTGGGTGTCGCTGAAGATGAGTGTATTGAAGACCTTGCACTCGGAGTAGACGGGTGCCAGCGAAAGGAGTGTGTACTTGGTGCAACTGATTTCCTCGGCTTACTATACTTGCGATGCTCGAAAACCAAGAAATCCTGATCCAGGCTAGGAGCACTTACCGGTGAATGTTGTTGACAAACAAGGTGAAGAGGCTGGGTGGAGCACTGACCAGGCTTAAAAGTAAACCCTCTACTAACACCCGGAGTAGGATTACACTGATCTGCTGCTATTTGCAATTTTAAATCATGCACCTGACAAGCATTACCTGGCTGACTTAAAAGTGATCGCTGGAAAGCACTAGGTTGAAAGGCATGAAGCGAATCAACAGGCCTGCTGGACCATTGCTCGGGCGAATTCAAATTCAACGCTTGTGAACTAGCTGCATCCCCTGAAGCATGTATAGAGTGTTGTGTAACTTCCCCAACATTGGCATGGGATTGGCAAGGTGATGATGATTCACTTAGCGTAGCTTCACTTGAATCAGATCCATGCATTTCAACCCTATCTTCATTCACAAAAATATGGGGAGTCTCATCCTGCGCAATGTTAGTCTCCGGTGTAGGGGAATTATCATCATAATCATCATAATAAAGCAAATCAACACGAGTGTTACGATAATGAAAACGTTTAGGTTAGCCCTCAATCATATTAGTATACATAGGTTGAGAGTGATGATTATGGAGAATAGTCAAACCTGTGCTGGCGAGTCGATCAAAGTGAGACATAATGCGGCTCCGAGCTTTAAACATACTATCAAGGCAATTACTGGTATAATGGTTCACCAAACCACATTTCTTACAGAATTTAAAAACACCCTCATATTTAAAGAATACCCATAAATGAGAAGAGGGTGTAGGGATAAAACAACCTGGGATTAATGGCTGTGATAGATCAACAAGTACTTGTGCCCGTATCTCTGGTGCAGCTGAAAGAGTATCAACATCAGTTTCAACTTGAACAATATGTCCCACGTGACTAAGAGTTTGACGGGCCCATTCCACGTTCAAATGACTTAAGGGAAGTCATGTAACCGTAACCCAAAGTCTTGCTATATCAAAGTTAAGAGAATTAAGCACCAATTCACCATAGCCGCGACGAAACCGGACTATTCGACCATCCACTATAGTTGTATGTTGTTGGACCATAGCATGAACATCACCATTTTTTGTACAAAGGAAAATGAAATAAGATGCAATCTTACGAACATGGATGGGACCTCTACACTTCCAATGATCTGAGATTATTTTTTGGACAACCGACAGCGAAGGGGGAGGCCCTGCAAACATACCAATGACTACCAAGTCCTAGTTTATAGTTGGATCATGTTGAAGATCTGGAGGAGGGTGAACCAGAGCACCAACCCTATAATTAAACCGACGTTGGGGAGACTTAGGGTTTTAGTTTGTCATATTGGAGTTGGAGAAAAATTACTTAACTGGACAAGGAAGGAGACAAAGTAACGATGAGCCATAGACAACTCAGGACATCCAAACCAGTAGAGGGATATTAAGAAACAAACCACAACTTTTTTATAAAAATGACCGTAGATGGTAACATAGGCAAATGAGGTTTTCCGTAAAAGTCGGTTTAGATGGCTAGGGTTTACACACCAGAACAGTTTAACTTTAACAGAGTAAAAACGCAACAAGGGAAACAGGGGAAAGACTTGCAAATGATCCTGTTATACGAATGGAGAGAGAAACCACACAAACTACACAAGGGAATCACCCTGCTGAGAGATTAACTTGCTGAACAAGAGAGCTCCAAAAACCAAAAAAAAAAACCGAAGAAGAAAGTCGCTGGAGAGTCGAAGCTACCAGATTAATTAGTAGGGGAGGTGTGCACGACAGTTATCTGGTCGCCGACTGAGAAGCTGCAGGAGAGGGAAGTTGCGCCGCCTCAAGGAAAAGTGGAGAAGAAAATTTTTCTATGTAAAGCAGACTCACTTTTTGTGAGAAAGTGCTCGACAGTCCTAGAGAGAGGCGAGAGAATTACTTTTAGAGAGAGAAAAACGAACCTAGTTTGGACTTTTATGTTGTTTGTCTTGTCTCAAAATTTTAATGAGCTGATTATAGCTATGTCGAATCTCGAAAAATTTAGTAAGTGGGCTTGAAATACTTTTTAAAAAAATTTCCTTTTACATGATATTCATGATGTTCGTGTTATAAGAGATTTCTATGTCTAGGACAAAAAATTTAGTTTCCAAATCTAGTAAAAAAAAAATTCCAATTGCAAGTATAAATCAACAAGTGATGCGTTATCGAAGCACACACAAATTGATACCCCAAAAATACTAACATGTATTAGTGGGAAGTATGGGTTGATCCCACAAATAATGTTATTAATTGTTCCCAATTAAGAAAAAGATCCAAGACACTTAAATAATTTAAAGACAGAAAACGTTAAGAAGAATGTTACTAATGACCATAGGAACTAAGACACAAAACAAAGAACGAATGTAGGAATAACAATCTAAGACAAGACATACTCATTAACTTTAGACATCCACCATGCAAATTAGCTAGTTTGGGTACAACCATCACTAACCCTAATCATTGAATAACCCCAATACTACTAGCATGAAATTTAAGACAAAGACAACATTAAGAAATGCGAATTCCACGTGACTCAGCATAAACTATGAACCCCTGTAATTGTAGAGTTCTAAGGTACTATCCCCCTGCAATTGGTTATTACTTGGTCAACTGTCTAAACAATTACAGACTTAGCATCATCAACAAACATTAGAAATCTAATTCCAAATAGTTCGCGACCTATTGATAAGAAATCGTCATTCATGAAATTTTATAGATTATATCTAACTTGAAAATAATAATTGCATTTCAATTATGAACAACTATGTCTCATAAACTCCATTACATTGCTCCAATCCAATAGCTACTGAGCATAACAAACAAAGGACTCATAATACAAGGTAAAACGAAGAAAAAGAAAAGAAGAACTCAATGGGTACAACATATTTGGTTTTATTGTTCCTTTTTTCGTGCTCCTCCCTTGTTAATTTGTAGCTTGGTATCACTATCACTATAAAACGACTCCCAACCCTTGAGGATTCGAAAGGGACGAAACAAGGACTCCCTTGACAGTAATTCTTTGGCCTATATATATTAGAATGGTTGTCCTAGATGGCTCCTTGATAGTTGTAAAATGGGTAGTATTTGGAAAGTATTAAGATAAGTTGTGGAATATTTATCCAATTTTCGTATCTTCTTCAACCACCAAGAATATTATTCTAAATTAATAGTTATTATGTCCAGCTGAATTGATCCCCAAGAAATCCCAAATCATGTATTTTGCAATTTGACAGCCTGGAAAAGATCTCACAAATATTCCATCAGTTATTCCCTTACGCAACAATCTAGTTCCTTTGCAAGGAACAAAGTTGTGTTTCATCAGTCTGTAGTAATCTTGATTGTTCCTTCAGGTCGCAGTTCCTTTCCAAAGAATATAACTGTATGGGTTCTAAGCAGCATTCAAATCCATAAAGTTTGCTTACTGATTTTGTTCAAATGGGAACTTCTCCTCAGGAAGATGTACTTAGTAACACATGTTAGGAACATCAATTCCTTTTTTTTAAGATCATTCCTCTCTCACTCAGAATGACTCGGATACCTACAAAAATACACAAAAGGGCAATAAATCATAAAATACCAAAAATATAGGAAAAACCCTAAAATCAATAAAGAAACTGTAATAGCCACCCGAAAGTTTGATTATACAATTATTAATATTGTTTTAGGTTTATTGTTTGAGGCATTAAATTTGCTAACTTGTCTTTCTAGTTACTTTTCAAGTACTAAGTAAGTATGTTTTTACTATTCTAATTTATTATATATCGTCGTTTCAAGGTAGAAAGTTTATTATTAGGGATTAAGTGACGGAATATGAGAGTTAACAAAGGATTAATGATGTATACTTGGGGAAAATGCAATTAAATCAATCAGGGATAAGAAAGAAAGCAAGTGGGGCATGAACAATAGGACTTATGAGTATAAATATTATTTGAGGAACAAGTATATCATGAAGAGTATGAATTAAAAATTCTGATTTTTTTGGTGTAAGGATATAAAGACCGATATGCCCTTACTTTGAGGATAAAATCAAGGACAAAAGAGTAATTGGATTAGGAAAAGAGGTATACTACCCAACCCACCTTCATACACCCTCATTCACCCTCACCCACACTCATTTTCAATTTACAAACAATCTCTTTAATCGCCTTGCTACCAACACATCGAAGAAGAGGAAAAGGTGAGCTTCCTCTTCTCTCTCTTCATATCTCCCTCATTCTTCACCAATTTTCGCATGCAAATAGTAGAGTTTGATCCTTGACATGTCATGTACAAGGTATAAAAGTTAGATTTTAAAAAGGTGAAGAAGAAACGCCACGAATTGAGCACAAAGGTTTACTAGGTAAGCTGAAATTATCATTTAAAGGAAGCTAATAGTTGTTGTTCTTGAGTTTATATTCAATATAATGGTATAACTGATGAGTGATATTTATATCACTCAAATACCTTATTTTCCTCATGTTTAGAGTCATTTTTCCTCTTCATTTATCACTTTCTAGCTTATTTTTCTTAATTTAGAGTAATTGAGTTATTTGTAGCTTATTTGTGAATATTAGTTATTTTGGCTATTTATATATGGTTTGGTAATGCTTATTTGTGTTTGATGTTGAAGGATCCACCTTAGAGGTCTCCATACCACACACCAAGCATAGAGTGGAGCAATTTTACCAAAATAAGAGCTTTTGGAAGGATTTGTGCATAAGGGTCGTATTCAAACGGCCATAACTTTCATCACACAAAATATTTTTCAGTGATTCAAGTTGTAGATGAAAGTTTGGCTCGATAGCTTTCCAACGAGTGGTCACAAGCCCAATTCTGATGAAAAATGAAAGAGATATGGCTGTTTGAAGTCGGGTGCGTCTGCCAGAACTGCGCGCCCGCTCCGTATTGTCTAGCGCGCCCGCGCTGGAGGCCCAGAAACCTTCTGCCTGCGTGAAATTGTATGGAGAGCCCGCTCCAAACTATATGGAGCGCCCGCGCCACTTGATCTGTGCGGAAATCTCTGTTTTTCGAGCCGTTTAATGATGTAATGTTTAAATCTTTTAAAGAAAAGGATACCTAACTTTTGAAAGGGGGAGAGGAGAACTAGCCTCCATAAGCTTAGTTAGAGGTTTTAGTTAGGTTTTTTAGAGAGAGAAACTCTCATCTTCTAGAGAGAGAAGTGAGAGAAACTTGTTGAAAGCTTGAATTTTGAAGAATCTAAGAAGGAAACTTGAAGATTTGAAGACTCCTTGCAACTTTAATGAGAATTTCTTACTCTCTCTCATGTTTTGTTGCTTTATCTACTTATTTTCATGTCATTTTCACTCTATTTACTTGTTCATCCTAGATTAGTGTTTGATTTCATCTTTTTAGTTTGTTATTTATTTCATTTAATAATTTATTATGATTTGTGAGTAGTTATTTTGTTTGGGAGGGGATGAAGCCATTAATGATATCATGAGCCTTTGGGTCATATTTGGGGTTATTTTGGAAAATGAATTCAAATGAGCAATAGGGGTTTAATTGTTGGTTTTTGTGATTGGCCTCCATGGAAACTTAATTATTAGTCACTTCAATGAAGGATTGAAAGATGAAATTGAAGAGTTGACTCCCTATTTGTTCACTTAACTAAACTTGCATGAAAATAGGGGTTTTAGTTAAGGGATATATTTAGTCATCTTGTTATTCATGCTCTTGAGTTGGGGGTTTGTTGCATGAAAATAGGATATAATCTCTAATTTGAGTAACCCTCTTTAGCTTGAAAGAGTAATTAGGGATTTGTTAGATGATCCCTTTGATTCATTCTCTTTATATTATTCCCTTATTTGCCTAATTGTTTTCATGATTGAAATAATTGGTGAAGTCCCCTACCCTAGTTCCTTTTGTTTAATAGTTTTTAGTTGATAATTGACAAATCTCTTAACTATATCTTAGCCTAGCTTATTATAATTAATATTTTCGGTGATTACCCTTAGTCCTTGTGGAAGAATGACCCTTGCTTGCCATTATACTTAGGTTAGTGGTTAGTTAGGTAGTTTGATTTAGGGGTTTTGTCCAACGACCAAAATTTCTATTATCAAAATGGCGCCGTTGCCGGGGACTTCGGCTAACATTGATTTGTGTTGATTAGATGAGTCTAGGTTACTTGTGAATATTTTTATTTTCTTTGGTTTATTTGATTCGATTTTCTTTTCTTTCTTTTTTTTTTCTAAAAAAATAAAATAAATGGCAATTTCCTCTCTTCCCCAATATGAACATGAAGTATTTTGGAGGTACTATTGGAGGCTTGGAGATTCTCTTGGTTGTGACCATGCCTTTGAAAAATGGGAAATTTGTGATGTGATGTTTGAGGGTCTAAATGAAGAAACTAGAAAGGTGGTAGAGTCTATGTCTAATGGTGATTTACATGCTCAATCTTTGGATGAGGCTTGGAGTCTATTTGAGTGGTTGGCTAGAGATACATATGAATGGGAAATGTCACTGCATACTAATCAAAATCTTGAAAATTTCTCTAGTTATGAACACGAGACTTGTATTCCTCCCCCATCTTGCACTCATTTGGATGATGCATATTCTAATGTTAATGATGTTCATGCATCTCATGAATTGTCCTCAAATTATTGCATGAATTCCCATGATCTATCCTATGATCCCCCTCCCTCCTATGCTTATAATAATGAAGTGCACTCTAATGTTGATGATATTCATGCTACTTCTCAATATTCATTGAATTTGTGCATGGATTTAAATCAAGTGCCTCATGTTCCCGATATTGATTCTCATATGCTTGATTGTGAACACCCAACCCAATTTGATTCCCAAATTGCTCCTCAACCTATTGATGATCCCCTTTTACAATTGGAAATTGATTTGAAGTTGTTTAGGGAGAAATGGGGTTGCAATGATGGCATTCTTGAGTTTGATTATGTTGATTTAAGGGATGTTGAAAAAGAAAATCAATTGGAAAAATGTGACCTAGATCTTGATGATGGTTTTTGGAGTAATAATGATGAGGAGTATGTTTTTGAGGAGAAAAAACCTATTGTTGAGGATATTGTTGAAAGTGATGATGTTTATGAGTCTTTACACTTTCTTTTTGAGTCTCATGTGTCTACATCTAATGGATTGGACCTTACTCTCCCTCCTTGTGCTTTAGAACACTCATCCTCTCCTACCCACTCTATCTTGAGTGAAGACCTTGGTCAATTTGGGAGTGAGATACCTCATTTGATGGTTGGTGATGTTTTTGAGGCTTTAGAGGATGACAAAGATGGCGGTAAGGAGTCATTGGTTGAAAAAGTGTGCGATTTGAAAACTTGTGATATAGGAGAAGTCATTTGTGAAACTTTAGTTTCTATTCCTTCACCAAGAAAGCTCGACTTAGTTCCTTCTTTTGCCATCTCTTTCCCTTATTTACCCACATTAGCTCCATTAGATGAGCCCCCTTCCTCCTTTGTCCTTCAAGTGCCTAATTTGATTAATTTTGAGGAAGATAGTGAGATTGCCACAAGAAAAGAGTTTGTCGAGGAGAGTTCGCCATTTTTTCCTTCGTTTTTATATTCTTTTGATTCTTCTTCTTCCTACTTTCTTGATTTTTCTTTTGTTCCTTCTTTTAGGCATCCCCCTCCTCGATTTTTGCATAGAATTGCACC
Source organism: Beta lomatogona (assembly GCA_947646795.1). NCBI lineage: Eukaryota > Viridiplantae > Streptophyta > Magnoliopsida > Caryophyllales > Amaranthaceae > Beta > Beta lomatogona. The sequence goes on along the minus strand of CANSNZ010000927.1, from coordinate 9,873,427 downwards.
ATACCTTGTGCATGTTCACTCTCTACTTGTTGCATATGGTATCTTCTTTGAAATGTGTGCCAATGCATTTGACAAACTCTTGCGATCTTTGTCGGGATATTTACTAGAAAGGTCATGCTTAGGACCTTAAATAAGCCTTTCTTGGGAAGTAACCCGTGATTTATTGCTTTCATTTTTCTTTTCTTTTTATTTACTTAATTTTCTTTTCTTTCTTTGATTTATTTAGGTACATAATTGGAATAACACTCATTCTCAATAGCACGTGGAAAGCAAATCATGGTGTTGAAAAGTTGATTATAAATGGAGAAATTGGGTCATTTGCGGGTATTATACCCAACTACTATCCGGTAGCTTCCTTCCTTTTCTATGTTCCCAATGCTTTATGATTTGTGGAGCATATGCTTGTTGGTTTGGATGTTTGTTCCCTCCCTCCCTCCCTTTGATCGTCTTGTTCAAGCATTGAGGACAATGCTTTATTCTAGCTTGGGGGAGTAGCTAGTCGCTAGCTTGGGGGAGGTGTATGTATATACTTTATTTTAAAAAAAAAAAATTAAAATCTAAAAATATTTTCCTTTAATTTCTTTTCTTTTTTCTAAAAAATGAAAAAAATGAGGAATAAGAAAAGTACAAAGCATTTCATATCCAAGGGAAGATTCATGTTGTTGGTAAATTTATGTGGATTCCTTTGCTTTGGTCATTTGGGTAGATGAGTATAGGTATTTCCATTGGATGCTTGTATGTGTAAATTGGGGCGATTAGGGATTGATTAATCTTTGTTGCTTGATTTTCTACTTGAAAAGGCATTCTATAATTCTAAATGTTGTCAAACTTTATGTTGAAAAGTGTCGAATTATTTCTCTTTTGGAAGTTGTAGTGACCCTAGTTGATTCTTGAAATCTTCTTTGTTGCACAAGTTTTTACCTCAAAACAAGCTATGCTAAGAGTTAAATTCGATTGTAAAAAAAAAAAAAAAAAAGTGTTTTAAGTCTTGAGTCCAATAAGTGGAGCCAATGAGCCCACAAGGCATAATAAGCCTATTAAAGTCCATGAAAACGAAAAAAAAAAAAAAAAAAGAAGTCAATAAGTGGTAATTACCACATGTCCTTGAGAAAGTGGGTTAGTTGAAATGTTTGAGTGGGAACTTGAAAAGTTAATAAGTAGAGTTTCCTTAGTAATGATGAATGTCATTATGACTTGAACATTGAGACTCTAGACCCTTTGCTCAATCATTTTAATCCTACAATCATGGTTTTCTCTTAGCAAAAGTCAAGTTTGGGGGAGTTCATGTGCGCTATAGGTGATTAGGATCGATCTTGGGACCTTCTTCATCCATTTGAGAACGATTTGTGACTCTTGAATGCCTAAGTAGACTCTAATTGATGGTTGAACCTTTTGATAGTGTTAATTTTGCACCTTAGATTAGCCTATCCCCTATATTCCTAAGTCATGGATACATATTGATAATGGTTATACTTTGAAAGTTTGCTTAATTGCCTATTGCTTTGTGAACCATGGTTAAAGAGATGACTTTGGGCTAATTATATATATTTGTGCTTGATTAGAGTTGTGGGTTAAGACTCTTAGGAAACCCTCACGAGAGCAAACTCGTCCACTAGAGCGATCTAGGGGTTTAAATGGCTTGTTGCACATGCTAAGTGCAACCGTGATTCCTACGACAGTGAGTTAGAATTTCTAGCTTTTTAGAGTAGTACTTCATTATTTTGTTTCATTTGCTCGAGGACGAGCAAAGGTTAAGCTTGGGGGATTTTGATGAATGATATTTATATCACTCAAATACCTTATTTTCCTCATGTTTAGAGTCATTTTTCCTCTTCATTTATCACTTTCTAGCTTATTTTTCTTAATTTAGAGTAATTGAGTTATTTGTAGCTTATTTGTGAATATTAGTTATTTTGGCTATTTATATATGGTTCGGTAATGCTTATTTGTGTTTGATGTTGAAGGATCCACCTTAGAGGTCTCCATACCACACACCAAGCATAGAGTGGAGCAATTTTACCAAAATAAGAGCTTTTGGAAGGATTTGTGCATAAGGGTCGTATTCAAACGGCCATAACTTTCATCACACAAAATATTTTTCAGTGATTCAAGTTGTAGATGAAAGTTTGGCTCGATAGCTTTCCAACGAGTGGTCACAAGCCCAATTCTGATGAATAATGAAAGAGATATGGCTGTTTGAAGTCGGGTGCGTCTGCCAGAACTGCGCGCCCGCTCCGTATTGTCTAGCGCGCCCGCGCTGGAGGCCCAGAAACCTTCTGCCTGCGTGAAATTGTATGGAGAGCCCGCTCCAAACTATATGGAGCGCCCGCGCCACTTGATCTGTGCGGAAATCTCTGTTTTTCGAACCGTTTAATGATGTAATGTTTAAATCTTTTAAAGAAAAGGATCCCTAACTTTTGAAAGGGGGAGAGGAGAACTAGCCTCCATAAGCTTAGTTAGAGGTTTTAGTTAGGGTTTTTAGAGAGAGAAACTCTCATCTTCTAGAGAGAGAAGTGAGAGAAACTTGTTGAAAGCTTGAATTTTGAAGAATCTAAGAAGGAAACTTGAAGATTTGGAGACTCCTTGCAACTTTAATGAGAATTTCTTACTCTCTCTCATGTTTTGTTGCTTTATCTACTTATTTTCATGTCATTTTCACTCTATTTACTTGTTCATCCTAGATTAGTGTTTGATTTCATGTTTTTAGTTTGTTATTTATTTCATTTAATAATTTATTATGATTTGTGAGCAGTTATTTTGTTTGGGAGGGGATGAAGCCATTAATGATATCATGAGCCTTTGGGTCATATTTGGGGTTATTTTGGAAAATGAATTCAAATGAGCAATAGGGGTTTAATTGTTGGTTTTTGTGATTGGCCTCCATGGAAACTTAATTATTAGTCACTTCAATGAAGGATTGAAAGATGAAATTGAAGAGTTGACTCCCTATTTGTTCACTTAACTAAACTTGCATGGAAATAGGGGTTTTAGTTAAGGGATATATTTAGTCATCTTGTTATTCATGCTCTTGAGTTGGGGGTTTGTTGCATGAAAATAGGATATAATCTCTAATTTGAGTAACCCTCTTTAGCTTGAAAGAGTAATTAGGGATTTGTTAGATGATCCCTTTGATTCATTCTCTTTATATTATTCCCTTATTTGCCTAATTGATTTCATGATTGAAATAATTGGTGAAGTCCCCTACCCTAGTTCCTTTTGTTTAATAGTTTTTAGTTGATAATTGACAAATCTCTTAACTATATCTTAGCCTAGCTTATTATAATTAATATTTTCGGTGATTACCCTTAGTCCTTGTGGAAGAATGACCCTTGCTTGCCATTATACTTAGGTTAGTGGTTAGTTAGGTAGTTTGATTTAGGGGTTTTGTCCAACGACCAAAATTTCTATTATCAATAACTAAACTAAATTTTGTTAGGCTGAAGAATGGGCTAGAAAATCAGAATTTTGTAGTGAAGAAAAGTTGAAGATCTTACTAAGGAGTGAAGGTACACAAGTCATAAACTCTCTTTGAGTTTGAAATGAGATTTGGGTAAAAGTTTTGTTGTAAATAAGTGCATGCATGTGGGTTTTGGGAAAAGTTATTTTGTATCTTCAAATGTATATGTAAATGTATTCATATGGATTTGCTTTTCATACATGTTTTTGGGGATGATTATATGTTTCTTGTTGATTTGATTGTGGAGTTATGAGTTGCAAGTTGAGATCTAACTATACATAGTAGAAAAAGAAGAAGAAGAGTTCTCTTAGTAAATGGTTTAATAATTTACTTGAGTATTTGATCTTATGAGATTAATGAAATCAAGTGCTATATTTTGTTGTCAAAATGTTGTTGAATTCTTTTTGATCGAAGAACCCAAGTACATGTGAAGTAGATTAAAATTGAGACATTAACTTCTACCTTCTCGTAAGAATTTGGACCAGTTTGATTAAAACGTGTTTTTCGGCATTTTCTGGGTATTTTTGGCCAAAATGCTATTTCACAAAAGTTATTCGTATTACAATTTTACTCAAGATAGACACAAGAATAGTCTGATTTGAAATTCGTATGAGGAAGTTATAGTCATTTTATGCTGGAAAATTCAATTTTGTCGGACAGTTTCGGTTTTTAATTGAAGTTGTGGTTACATTCCAGATTTTTCAAAGAAATGTTTTAAACAGTGTTTTAAGGATGAAATCATGATTTTGAATATTTCAAAGGTTAAATGAAAATTGGGTCAAATAGTAATAAGTTCCTTTATCAAGAATTATTTAGTCTACTTTCTAAAATTTTATTGAACTTGATTGACTTGTTGATTATAAGTTTTCAGAAAATAATTTTATAGTAAAAGATATGTTCAAGGAGTACTTATTTGGTAAATCTCTCACCAAGTTTAATTACAACCATGTGTTCTGAAATTTTTACTTACCAAGCCATAGTTTCTAATATCAAATGATAGTAGTTTCCTCACCAAACTCGAAAATTTGCTATTCTTTTAATTAACAACTCTAAGATTAATAATTGAATGACTTACGTTTATGAAAACAAATACTTTAATCCTTATGTTGTATAAGAAATCCTTATAATTATTTTTTATTTGAATTGTTAGTTTCCTAATGATTACTTTTGTGAAAAACAATATGGAAGTTACACTTAGATAATTCTTTCCTCAAGAAGCTAGGTCCATTTCTTACAAGTTATTCCAAGTAATGAATTAATAACAATTAATAGGAATTAAAATTATTAGTTAATGTGCTTGTGTGATCACCTAAAAGAAGGGGAAGTAGCCGTGAACGGTGATGAACAACAATTGCTGGCAAGCGTGGTGTCTCGTAGCTGCCCGTTATTAAGTTATAAATTGCAGGCAAGCGTGGTGTCTCGTAGCTACTAGGGACATGTCCTGAAAGTCTTGCAAGCATATGGTATATAGGAGGGTGACGACCCCCACAGTTTAGAGACAGTCGGTCGTGGTGACCCCTCTCTAATCGTGTTCACTTTCCCCATAAGACTGAAAATGATGAGTATTAAAGGAAGTAATGAGAATATTAGTACTTGATATAACTTAAACAAGTTAAGTGATGAGTTGCATATGATATTCGTTTGGGAAGGAATCTTTCAAAATAAAGTAATTGTGAAAGAAAAACTAGCTCCAGCCACCATAATAATTTCCTAAAATTGTACTTGGGTACTCAGCTTTGCTGACTTGTGTTTTGCTCTTTGAACCTGTCATGGTGGGGGCAGTTGATTTTGACCTTACAGGTGACTGTTGAAGTTTTTCTTCTGCAAGAGGATGCTTGGTTGTGCCTTGAAAGTGCTTCTTTGCATTATACTTTTGTATGGAAGGTTGTACTTTGAGAAGTAGTGTTGATGTGTTATTTTTGATCTGGAGTTGTAACGTTTGAATTGTATTTTTGTGATGGAATTTTAGAATGTTATATAGATGTATTTCAAGATGCTTTGCTCTTAACGTTAAGCTTAGGCTTAAGCGGGTTCCAAGTAATAGCTCGTTCGATCCTTTCGGGCTTCCGCTATCGTTATTATGTTATATAAGCAGGTGAAAATCGAGCGGGCTATTACACTTGGTGTCAGAGCCGAAACATTTGAAAGACTGCAAATTTGAAAAAAAGAGAAAAACTTATAGGATAGGAAGTGAGGATTATAAATTTTGTGAAGAAGGTGCAATGTATGAAATGAGAGCGTGCATATGCATGTGACATGAAGGTGTGTGTTATTAGATAATATGTGTGATATGTGTAAGTTAAAGAAAGTGAGATGTGACAAGGAAATTCGAAATCCGGGAGGTAGAATATGAATAAAGAATTATAGAATAGTGAACTAAAGATGTTGGAATGACATAAATAGTGGTTAGAACGGTCATGTATGGTACTAGCTATGTACCTTTATTATAGATGAATTGAAATTTGTGACGGAAAGCATAAGATTGAGAGATGTTAGTGTGTGTTGTGTACGTGTGTCGTGGGAATATTATGTGGGTGCCGAATATGTGTGTATATGACAAAAAATGTGAATATGTTCATTTGTGGAACTAAAAATGCGTGATGAGTGTATTAGGTAACGTTGTGGTTATAAGTGTGGGGTTGGAGATGATAAAGTAAATGGTGGATATAACATGAATGTTAAATGGAAAGAGGATGTGTAATGGCATGAGTTGTGTTCATGAGGAAGTAGAAGTATTTTCTTAATATTGTAAATAGTAGAAATATAAATGATGAAATTGATGTTTGAAGAAACGTGAAGTATGATGGTAATCCTATGCCCGTGGTTTATTGTATGCCTAAAATTTTCTATGGATGTTTGAATGAGAAAAAAAAATTAGATTATAAATGAGAGTCTCCTGTAAATAAAAGTATGAGATGAATATGTGATGTTATGGTCATAAGATAATTACTAAGAGTTTCGATTAGGTTTGAGGTAAATTATGATCTTGTAGATTGTTAACTAGAGGAACTATGCTTACTACGTTCAAAAGAAGGAAATAGATTAACACTTTTATGGAGGAATATGACCTAACTAAGGCAATAGGAGTTTGCGGAGAGGACGAAAGAGGAACTATCTAGGAAAATCATGATCTCATTGACGTTCTATGTTTAAGGGATTTGAATTTAGAAATTTGAATTATACTTGATGAAGTGAAATTGTGATTTGGTAGTGTGTGTTTTGGATTTGAAGTTTCTTAGTCTTGTTGAAAGAAGTTAATCATGTGATAGTGATTCATAGTGGCAAGTTGAATAAACTAGAGACTAATTTGAGACATTATGCATTGAGTATTAAGAACTGAATACTGAAATTTGAAAGTCAATGACAGCCGTAACAGGTGAAAATTATGGTGATTAATTGAATGGATGTGAATTGGTAGCCGAATTGAATATTTTATTTAAGTTACTAGAGGTACAAAAAATTTGGTCAATGATCGAAAGTTCTAAATTAGGTTTCAAGTCTTTGAGATTCCGGGTTAGAGAAATTTTATTTAGCATTTAAAATTTGAAAATTTAGAATCAGTTATATTGAATTGTGATGTTCTTGAGAAGAGATATTATGTGACTGGGTCTATCTGAATTTAATATTCTAGTTATATGCAATAGGTTGTATTTATAAGCAGTTGTAGGCCATATTAATCGCAACTTTTATTAAAGGTTAATCATATCTTACAAGGTTTTTTTATGTTATTATAAGTTAAATGTGAAAATTTAGTGTTTAGAATAAGAGTTGTGATGTAGCTAGGGCTGTGCAAAGACCAGGGTCGGACCAGAATCTGGACCGAACCGAAGATTAATGTCCTGTCATCGGTCCACAGAAAATCCCGATTTCGGGTTTTTGGCCGGATCCGATACAAACCAGGAAAATTCTGGTCCGGACGGGGCGACTGGAATTTCTGATTTTATGGTAAAAAAAGTTTATTTGTTAAAAAAGTTTTTTTTTTTTTTTTTTTTTTTTTTTTTTTTTTTTTTACAATGGTGGAAACCCAAAGGCAAGTTAGGTAACATCATATAGGTGAATTGTGAACAAGTTTGAACACATTTCTTAGCCAAAACATGGGCTACGTGCACTTGTTGACGATTCATCTTCAAGAGAAAACAATAATCCATATTTCTAGCTAAAGTAATAATACGATCGATAGTCCATATGATGGAGATAGGAGCAGAGTGTCGATCCTGCAAAGAGTAAACAAGGTTAGCACAATCTGTATGGATAGTAGCATTCCTGATTTGTTGCGAAGTAGCCCAAATGAGAGATTTGAGACAAGCTTGGGTTTCCATGTAAAGCTGAAGTAGCAGTACCATAATCCCCTCCACCTTGTAGAATAGTGGGAGGCAAAGTATCAAGAAGCCAAGCAAAGCCTGCTGTTGTTGATTGATTATTCCATGCAACATCAATAATTATTTTATAGCAAGGAGCTCCCTCTTTCCTAATGCCTAGGTGAATACCTAGAAACGCTGGTGGAAACTGTTGGTCACTTTCAGGTGGGTGAAGGAATCTCAAGTTGAAAGTGAACGCAAATTGTTGAAGACGTCCATCATTATCCGCAAAGGAGTTAACAAGAGAGATAACAATAGCATTGTTCGGAGCAGTTGAACGGAATATTCTATCATTCCTATGCAACCAAAGACTCCAAAGAGTCCAAATAAATTTCATTATCCGTAGACTTGACTGTCCATCCTCGGTATAAAACAGCAGGATATTGGTAATGATCCAATCTGAGCATGACGCAGGATCATTATGTTGAGGTTAAAGAGTGAAATTGAAGTGTTGCCAAACATCAATGGCCAACGGGCAATTAATAAAAAGATGGTAGCTTGATTCTGGATTGCTTCGGCAAACATTACATACTTGATCAAGCTGAATACCTCTGTTTTGTAGTTGCTCTTTAGTAGGTATCCTATCATAAAGCAGCTTCCATAGAAAAAACTCCCACTTTGGAATAACAAGTAAATGCCATAGAATATTAAAAATTCTCAACTGAGTTATAGTAAATAAAGAAGTCGAAGAGGCAGTTTCATGCTGAAGGAAAGCATAAGCAGACTTACTAGAGAATGTACCTGTTTTGTCATTAGTCCAGACCATGTAGTCAACCTTATCATGAGCAGGAAGTTCCATAGCTAAAATCTGCTTAGAATCATCATGAGAAAAGAACTTTCGAACCAGGTCAGCCTTCCAAATATGGTTATTGACATCAATGAAATCTGACACTTTGGAGTTTTGTATATTGTGAAGGGTGATGTTTGCACTTGCTTGAGGAACTTTACCTCGAACCCATTTTGAAGAAAAGGACTTAACTTGGATGCCATTGCCTATCTTGCAAGAACAACCTTTAAACAACATTTCCTCAGCTTTTTGCAAACCCATAAAACCCCATGAATGACCACTCCCAGTTCTTGTTGTCACCTTTCCTATATTTAGGGTAAGGGGCTTGAGACTCGTGTAGATTTTAGAGAGTAAAAATTTAGGATTAGTATAAACACTCCAAACTTTTTTCATAAGAAATACATGATTTAGCACACTTATAGATCTAATACCTAAACCTCCCATTCGTTTAGGAATATGGATGATATCCTTGTTCATCCAATGGATGCTTTTTTTCTCTTTATTTGCCCACAAAAAAGATGTTAGCATGGAGTCAGTGTGATAATCGACTTTAGAAGTTACTCTAAAAGAAGCTAAAATATGAGAAATCATAGCAACAAGAACTGTATTTATGAGAACAATTTTTGTAGATATAGAAAGGCAAAAGGTATTCCAATCTAAAAGGTTTTTTTGAATTCAATCAACCAGATCATTAAAATGCACTGTCTTGGGACCTTGAACGTTAATAGGCACACCAAGATGAACTCCTATATATGAACTATGATCCATCTTGAGAATGCTTTTGTAATTTGTTGATGGCAGTAAAAGGTGTATTTGGAGAAATTTTGACAAAAGATTTTGCAAGGTTATTTGAGAGCCAGAGATTAAACAGAACCTATGTGAGACCACCATAATGTTTTGACAATAAAAAGGTGAAGTTTTGAAGAAAAGTAGAGCATCATCAGAAAAGAAAAGGTGTGAGATGGACATGTTTCTTCTACTTACACTAATTCCCTTAATAACGTTATGATCTTCAACTAATAATAACATTCTTGACAAAATATCCATACACATTATAAAAATGTAGGGAGATATAGGATCACCTTGACGAAGACCACACTTAGGATTAATGGAATCCGATACATTGCCATTAACTAGCACTTTAAAAGAGACTGTTGTGATGCATTGGTGAACCCATTGAAGCCAACAAGACGGAAAACCATAACCTCTAAAGACTTTAAGCACAAAATCCCAATAGATCCTATCATAAGCCTTTCTAAGATTAATCTTAATGGCTGCAAAAGTTGAGTTACCTGACCTTTTCTTATTGATAAAGTGAAGAAGCTCATGAGACAATAGAACATTATCCGTCATGTTCCTATTTGGAACAAAAGCATGTTGAAATTGCGTAACTAGTAATGGTAGAACAAACCTTAATCTGGCAGTTAAACATCTGGATACACACTTGTAAATATTGTTACATAAGCTTATTGGTCGAAGCTGTGTAACTTTTGTTGGATTATGCACCTTATGTAGCAAAACTAGAAAGGTATTATTCCATTCTTTCAAAATATATCCGGTTCGAAATAAATGGTGCACACTAGCCATAATATCAACCCCTACCAAATCCCAATGACGTTTAAAAAATTATGCAATTATTCCATCAGGACCCGGGGACTTAGAGTTTGCAATATCAAACATTGCATCTTTAATTTCATCATCTAAGAAGGGCCTAGACACCCATCTAATTTGTGCCTCCAAAAGTTGAGGTAAATGAAGCTCCCTTAAGACTTGATTCGTTTCATCTTCTGACAAAGAACTACTATTAGAATGAAAAAGATCAACATAAAAATCCCTAGCCACCCTTGTAATACCCATGGCATCTTCTATCCATTGCCCATTGTCTAATTGTAATGCTTGAATATCATTTCTAATTTTACGCTTACGAACCTTAGCATAAAGGAGAAGGGAAGGACAATCTCCAAAAATAGTCCAAGTGTCCTTCATCCTTTGTTTCCAATATAGGAAGCCAGCTTGTAAATCCGACAGCATATTAGCAATAGAATGAATATAGTCATTAGTAAGAGTTAAATTTGAAACTGAACGTCCAAGATCAGAAAGCTTGTTACAAATGTCTTTCTAGTTTATCCCTCGAAACTTTGTGTGTCTCAAACACCAATTCCTTAGGGCTTAGAGAAGATCTCTGCACTCTTTTTGTAGCACAAACACACATGAACCTCGATAAGGTTGTTGCCACACTTCTTTGATGATTACTAACACTTCACTCAACTGCAGGCACCAACTTAGCATTTGATAAGGCCTTTTCCTTTCTTTATTTGGCATATAAGTTGAGTAAATAATAGCTGCATGATCCGAAACAATGATAGGCTCATGATGAAGAGTGTGATAAGGAAACAGATTGAACCAAGAATTGGAAACATAAGCTTTATCTAACCGTTCTAAAATGAGGTTATTGCCATGTTGACTATTGGTCCAAGTGTAACGAGGGCCCTGAAAAGGCACATCTAGAAGACTAGAATTTAAACGCCACTCCATGAAACTTGTCTAACCTCTTATAGTATTTGAACCACCTAATTTATCTTGATATTGTTATTAAAGATATTAAATTTTAATGTTAAAAAAGTTTAAAAGGTAGAAAATTAGAAAGTGAAAAACCTATTATTTATTACCTTTAGGAATATTGTTATTAAAGATATTAAAATTTAATATATCTAATTTATAAATATTTTTAAATCAAATAAAAAAGATTTTTTTTAATAGAATAAAGATTCCGGTCCAACAGGTCTAAAACAAGACCGGACTGGAATTTCGGATTCCGGTCTGTCGGTCCAGCCGGTTCCGTTCTGTCGGTTCAGCCGGTTCCGGTCTGTCGGTCCAGCCAGGTCCTGGACCGGTGCACACCCATAGATGTAGCATTGGAGCCGTGCGTTAGGAAGATGTTCCAAAAAGCTAAGATTTGTGAATGTATGAGTTGTATCACTTTGGGATTGAGAAGAAAACGAAATTAGAGTTCAGTTACTATTCTTTTGGTTAGAGATCGACCTCGTGAAATATTATCAAAGAGCAAGGAGTTCGTTTCATTTGATTTCCACTCAAGATTGTTTAAATGTGATCTATTAGTTTGAAATTATGTAAAATGTTGTGTTTAATTTCGAGAAAGAATTTTGTTTTAAGGATTGTAGTAGGTAATAGCCTTGTTTTAAAGAACATGTTTTGAAATTTGCTAACTAATACTTATTAGCTTAAGTGAGTATTGGAAGTTTTCAATTTCATTTAACTACTAGTATGGATTTTGATTATATAATTAAACATGATTTTCTTAATTATTTGCATTTAGTTGTGTTGATATTGAAAATTTAATTGCAAAACAACCTCTTTTGGACCATTTACAAACTATGATGCGTTTCAAGTAAATGAAATATATTTATACTTGTTTTAAGATACCTCATTTCCTTTCTCCTCCTTCACCATTTTATTTTTGTGGTCAAATATATTTATACTTTTTTTTAAGATATTTTGCAAGATGTTTAAATTGACAACATGTTTAGTATTCATGGTCCCCATTTTCCAAACTTAAACTATGTGAAGTATGGATTTGGTTTCGATAGAATTCACTAGTAAACTTGGTGGTTTAAACTATATGCATGTTTATATATATTGAGTTAGACTTTTTCACCTTACAAGTAACTATTATTTGGAATAAAACAATTTCAAAGAACAATCATTTTACTACTATCTTATATAGGTTTGAAAAGAATGTAATAAATGATTTCTTAGATTTATTGTTAAAAAAACCATTCATGATTGGGATTTGAGTCATAAAAATCCATTGGTATGTTATTACGACTCTTATGAATTATTATTATTATTATTATTATTATTATTATTATTATTATTATTATTATTATTATTATTATTATTATTATTATTATTATTATTATTATTATTATTATTATTATTATTATTATTATTATTATTATTATTATTATTATTATTATTATTATTATTATTATTATTATTATTATTATTATTATTATTATTATTATACATTTGATCAAAATCTAATCTTAACTAGTGCTTGTATTATAATGGTTTGAAGTGAGTTAATTTGTTGAAAGTTTTGATTTAGAACATACAAATTTATCAACAACTGATTATATATTGTCCGGGGAAATATATATAATTTGAAGTCATTGCGAGTTATGAAAGTATAGTTATGAGTTTTAGGTAGGGATCAGATATTTAAAATATTTATCAACTATTGAGTATATAAATGCTTAGTTCGAAAAGCTCTTCCTTCAAGTTTTTCATAATAAATTTTATATTGTGACCCTATTTGATAAATGAGTATAATTGCTTTGCATTGAAACATTCTTTATTGGAACTCTTCCATAAACTTATTCTCTAAGTTTTGATAAATGAGTTTCATAAAAGATAAGATACTTTTTTGACCTTTACGAAGGATGTGTTATAAGTCACCTTTTCGATTTTATTGATATGTAATATTTGAGTTATATAAAGGTCTTTGCCAATGCAAGGTTGTGAAAAGAACGAATTATTTTTAAAAGTATTTCTTATTAACCTATAAAGCATATATGAGTGTGACTTGCTATTTTCAAGTTATATATACTTGAATTATTTATATCTGAGACCCTAAAGTTCATATTCGAGTTTATCAAGGTTGATCCCATACATTGTTTTTAATTATTACTCACAAGACTTAGGCAAGTTTTTTTTTTTAAATTTGTTGCAAATTTTTTTAGGAAAATTCTCTCTAGTAACCCTGTACTTTAGCTTATTGTTTATGGTAGACAAAAAAAAAAAACTTAATGTTGCAAATGACCCTATAATTAGTGACACTGTTAACACGTGACATTAATGATGAGTTTCCGTTAATATTTAGGATTAAAACGTTAAACCTAACCACCCAAACCTCACCACCTCCCCTCACCCCACCCTTGCAACCCCCACTCAACAGCGGCAGCCGCCAACCCGACCCCAGCCCCGATCCCACCTCACTGTCAACCTAGCACCGCAACCCAGCGCCGTCAACCCAGCCATAACCACCGACACAACCACCCCGAAAACCTCCCCCCCTCCCCTTCGCCAGCTCCGAAAACCTCCCCCTCCCCCCTTCCCCTTCCCCCAAAACGCCCCCTCTCCCCTTCCCCAGCCTCGAAATCCTCTCCACTCCCCTTCTCCAACCCCCAAAACCGCCCCCTCCCCTTCCCCACCCCGAAATCCTCTCCACTCCCCTTCCCCAGCCCCAAAAGCTGCCTCTTCCCCTTCCCCAACCCTGAAATCCTCCCCTCGTACCTTCCTCCCATTCGGTTCGTGGTGGTGTTGCCACAATTACTGGGCTGCTGTTTGGAGGCGTACCCCTAGGTTTAACGTTTAAACCTAATTATTAACAGCAAAACATCATTAACGTCACATGTTAACAATGTCATTAATTACAGGGTCATTTGCAACATTAAGTTTTTTTTCGGTCTACCATAAACAATAAGCTAAAGTACAGGGTTACTAAAGAGAATTTCCCATTTTTTTATACCTTTAAGATAAGAAACATATAATATGACAGTATATAGTGTATTATATAGATTATATCTTTCTTGATTTACTTTTTTTTTATAATTTAGTTTTTTCATTAATACCATAAATAGTTTTTGGCCCAAGAGCCTATTACAGCCTCGATCAAAGAGGGCAGAGTATTAAAGAGGGCCCAGACTAACAACATTGAAAAAAACTAAACCAAAATCATAGAAGTTACTGCATATTCTACAGGGGCTTCTATTTCATCGCAGGCGCCTCTTAAACCCAGGCCAAAAATTCCGAGTTTCTATGTAAACCTTGCTTAGCAAGAGCATCGGCTACATGATTTGAGCTTCGGGTTTGATGAGTGATCTTGATTGTGGGTTCACGGAGCCGCATATTCCTGATGAAGTTTAGGTGGAAATTAAGGTACCATGGGCCACCGTCAGAAGAAACGCACCATTTGACTGCATTGAGAGAATCTGATTCAATGATGAGGCTCACTGCTTGGATGCGATTAGAACTAGTCATGGTGATTTTCAAGGCTCTAAATATTGCATTTACCTCAGCGTTGTTAATTTCCATGGGTGGGATAGGGGTAGAGAAGAGGCAAATAAATTCACCTTTTGAATTTCTTAATAGACCACCAATGGCAGACCGATTGAGAAGGGGATTGAAGGAAGCATCAACATTCCATTTAAGGGAGCATGATGTGGGTGGAGACCATACCGAGGCAGGGATGGACTTAACCATTTCCAATTTTTTTGATTCGCATCACATGAAGCATTTTGGGTTTCGAACAATGTCTTCAATTGGGTATGGGATGGGGTCACCCCAAGCTTTCATCCACTATCCCAAGCTGAGGAGAATAAGATAACAAATTTGGTTAATGAAGCAACGATTATCATTGAATATTCTTTCGTTTCTATCCTTCCATATAGACCAAACTAGGATGTAAAAGATAGCCACTACACTTTTTTGAAGAAGAGGTTTGAATTGGGAGGAGACCATGATATGAAGAGCTCTTTGAGGGAGGAAGGAGCAACCCAAGAGATATTCCAGATATTTGTCCACCATCCCCAAATCTGCCATGAGAATTGGCAGTGCATGAGCAAATGATCCACTATTTCTGAGGACTTGTTACAGAGCATATAAGTCTTGAGAAATGGGAATGATATTGCATCTGGCTAACTTGGCTCTGGTGTTGAGTTTTCCAAGGCACGCAAGGTATACAAAGATTTTAATTCGCGGAGGGACCAATCAACGCCAAGGGTTAATGATTATATCTTGATGGTTTGTGGGGGATAATTTTGTGAGTTCATGGGAAAAGGATTTACAGAGAATGTACCTGATTTGCAGTAGGACAAGACAACATTGTCTCTGTTACTCAGTGAGATGCAGGCTTTATCAAGCAAACATTGTAACCGGTTTCTTTCTTCGGTATCACGCACTCTCAAATTTATGGACCATGCTCGAGTCCAAGTCTATTACCATCCATTCCACACTCCCATTGAATCAATTTTTGTGTTTTTATGAGAGGTTATAGAGAATAGCCTCGGGAATAAGGTTTTCAGGGAAATGTCACCAATCCAAGCATCATGCCAAAAAAGAGAAGATTTGCCATCTCCAACATTACAACGTATACCAGACATTGCAATCTTTTTTGCATCATCGTTTTTAAGAATTGCTACACAAATACTTTGCCACGGTCCTCCTGATTTTGGGATTTTCAGGTCATTCACTCTGAAGTTTGGAGAGTAATTATACTTGCATTGAATTATTTTCCTCCATAGATTGTCTGGTTCAGAGAAAAACATCCAAACCCATTTGAATAGCAAGGAGAGATTTCTGAAGAGAATGTTACCCACACCAAGGCCTCCCAAATTCCGAGGTAACTGGATGATTTCCCATTTCAATAGAGCCATAGCGTTTTTTCCCATCTTTCCACTCCATAGAAAATTTTGCTGAATTGTTGTGATTTTGTTGATTATGCCATGAGGAATTGGGTAGAGTGACATATAATATAGTGGAAGGATTGCCAAGGAAGATTTTATAAGCATTAATTGACCACCAATGGACAATAATTTCCCCCTCCATGAAGCCAGTTTCTTTTCAATTTTGTTGATGATAGGGTCCTAAGATGCTAACCGAGAAGGAGCCCCACCAATGGGTAGCCCTAGATATGTGAAAGGGAGAGAGCCCTTTTTGCATAGCCAATTTCTCGATGCACTATCAATCCATGAGTCAGAAACATTTATGCCCATAATAGAACTTTTAAAAAAGTTTACCTGTAGGCCTAAAGCAACATGGAAGAGGATGAGTGATTTTTTGATATTTTACAAAAACTCCAGATTCGGAGGGCAGAATATAAGTGTATCGTCTGCATATTGAAGGTGTGACACCTTTAAACCTCCCGGAGAGATTTCGACTCCTTCCCATAAATTCATAGATGTTGCTTTTTCAATCACAAGGTGGAGGACTTCAACAACAATATCGAAGAGGAAGGGTGAAAACGGGTCACCCTGTCGCAGCCCTTTTTCAAGCTTTATTAGGAGGGTGGGTGAACCGTTCACTAGAATCAAGGTAGACGCGAACGAGGCACAAGATTTGATCCAACATAGCCATTGTTTCGGAAAACCCATTTGTGAGAGAAACCATTCAAGAAAATTCCAAGAGACCGAATCAAAGGCTTTATGGAAGTCAAATTTGAGCATAGCAGCCGAAACTCTTCTTTTTTGGCAAGAGTCAATGATCATGGATGCTATAAGAGCACCATCCAAGATTTGACGCCCTTTGACAAAGGATGTTTGGAAAGGGCTTATCAACAAACCCATAACAGATTGGAGCCTTCTTGCTAGCAATCTTGATATAATTTTGTAGAGGCTTCCCACCATACTTATCGGACGATAGACTTTGAATCCATCGGGAGATTCCGATTTTGGAATCAAAGCTATGAAAGCAATATTGCTTTCATGAGGGAGGCAAAAGGATGACCAAAATTCTCTGACAGTTTTATAGATATCATCCTTAATAACATTCCAGGCGCTTTTGATAAATCTGATGTTTGTCGATTTTGATTGACTCCAAATTGAAGAATTTTTGTCCCACACTGATAATATGCCTCCCGAATTTCCAGATGAGGGGCTAAACTCCTAATTCAAATCATCAGAATTCCAGCATGTTCTGGCAATTTTTCGGTCAATAATGACTTTAATTTTTGTCTCCTGAAGGTAGATGAAGTGTGGCTTTTTTGAATTTATGATTTTTCTCAAGGAGCTTCTTTTGACTTTGGCTCCCATACCTCTAATATTCCAGGATATTATAATAATTTCAACAGGGAAAGGAATGATGCAATAGGATCATCATTGGTTCGAGGCCCAATCCGCCTTTTGCTTGAAAAGAATATTTTGAACACGATCACGGAGTTCCTCTTGAGAGCCAGGATATGTCATTCCAAGATTTTTAGCAAAGATAAGAACATCATCTGGTGTAATGGAGGGAAAGTCAAAGAATGAGTTTGGTTGGTTTTTGGGGTAGAAGTGGGGGAAGCTTGAGAGGATATCATCATAAGTTTTTTGTTTCTTTTCATCTGATTCTTTTTTATTTTTTTCAGCCGTCTCACTTCATGAAGAGATTTTATTTGGTTTGGGATGTTTGATTCGAATCCGAGAGGAAACATGAGGCCCGAATCTAATGAGGAGATGGATGTTGATATTTTGGACCGAGAGAGTGGCCCAAAGCTATTGGTTGTGGGTATTTGAGAGTTGCTTTATGTTTTTTGAGGGGATGGAATTATTTTTCTTGGGATAAGAGGGGGCTTTTTTGGTTTTGGGCTTGGGCAAAAAACAATCTAATTAGAGTTTGATTTTTCTCCTGGTGGGCTCATTAGAGAGTGGTGGAAAGTGTTTGAGAGAGGGGATTTCAGATGAGCTACTGCGTGGTTATTATGGAGTAATGATGAGTCTTGCCTTTCCAAGAAAAGGGGAGTGGAAAAGTTTAACTGATTTTTGGAAGTGTTAGAGCACTTTTCCTGAGGGAATTTGGGGAAACCCAAATTTGTTTCAGCTTGGTTAATGGGCTGCGCCGCATTTTCCATAATTGCACGTGGAGATGATACGACGTGAGGAGTGTCACGTGAGGGTGATTTTTCCTAGTCACCTGCTTCAATGTTTCCTTGTTCATCATTGGAGAATCTGGGAGACAAATATGGAGATGAAATTGGAGATTGGACTAGCTCATGATTTTCTTTCTGAATTGAAGCATTTGACAAGCATTCTGATTCGAATATAAAAACATGGATTTTTTTTCTCCCCAATCTTAATCCATAATTTGCAATTTATACGGAAAAGACAATCGGTGATCAGGAATATCCTTGATTTATCAAGGTTCGAGTAATCAATTGATGTCACTCTTCCAAAAGCACTTCCAATGTTATGGAAGTTTTCATAATTCGAAGCTGAGAAGGGAACTCCATATACATTTAAGGACATTTCACGCCACTGTGATGCTGCAGAATTTCGTTTCGTAGGTCAATGAACCACTTCTCCAACCACTTGCTTTCCAACATGGCAAGTTTTTCATCCTTAATGTCAAAAGTTATTATATGAAGTTAGCCTCCCACAGGTTTTATTGTTAGGCAAATCATTCCTTCCGCCAATATGCAATTCAGTATTTCATTGGAGGATAGTGATTATTCCGCAACCCCAATTAAGCTTCTATCAAAGAGTTCTCGGTTATCGAGGTTTCTTGATCCCTTAATCACCAAAGTAAACTCACCATTTACTTCTTTAGCAGCGATATTATTTCTAGATTCCTCAATGGCTTCACCTAGGATTCTCGTACTTGCTATTCTGGCTGTCGAGGGATTTATATGGAAAGAATTTGGTTGTGGATCAATTTCTTGGATTTCGTGGATTTGTGAAAAAGGGTTGTTTGATAAGGGTTTAGGGGCATCAGGATGAGGTTGTGGTGATGTGTTTGGAGGATTACGTTTGGGAGGTGAGGAAACTTCTTTATAAGTTCTACGATCTCTCAGTGAGGGTTTTGGTTGAGGTTTGGGATTGAAGGGTGGTTTGGCTGGGGGATGTTTGGGGTGATGAATTTGGCTAGGGATTGGGTATGGGTTCATCAACTTTTGCAGGTTGAACTTTCAAGCATTTCCTTTCCAATTTCAAGCCATCCATGCCCTGAACTGCTGCTTTTAAAGAGGATGAATCAACATACCTGATGAAGACGAAGCGGAATTTTGGGTTTGGCTTTTGGAGGGGTGGGAGACTATATTTGCAATGTCGCCGAATTCTCAAAAAAGGTTTTTTATGAAGACGGTTTTTTGGGCTAGAGGTGAAGGAGGAGGAGGAGGAGGATAAGGCTTTGTTCTTGATACCTTGATCCATGTCTCTTGGTCTTCAACTGTGAATGGATTCTTACTCACGCTGGGCTCTCTCTCACAGTTTATCTCTCTAGACATTCTCTCTACTACAACATTTTTTTCTTGATTTACTTTTAAACTATTATTCTCTACCTAGGCATAACTTTCGCTACAGAAATTTTATGACTAAACTATAATTTGGATAAGATTTGCACTATATTCAGTTTTAACTACGGTTGTATGTGAACTATTTGAAAGAACTAAAAAATATAGGATTGTGACTTTCAACTTACTTAGTCAGTTGGGATTTCGAGTATGTTAATGATCAATTAATATATAGGTTGTATTTATGTATAAACTATGAAGCGCGTTAAAGATTTTTTTTTTTTATTTCATTTTTTCATAAGTAGTTGAATCTGTCGGGAGAGTCCGATTTTGGAATCAAAGTTATGAAAGCAATATTACTTCCATGAGGGAGGCAAAAGGATGACCAAAATTCTCTGACAGTTTTATAGATATCATCCTTAATAACATTCCAGGCGCATTTGATAAATCTGAAATTGAACCCGTCGGGCCCAGGAGGATACAGCTTCATCGATCTCAGAATCAGAGAATGGAGATATGAGACTTGAGGCTTCTTCGCGGGTCAGGATGCTAAAAGCAAGGTTCTCGAAGGTTGGCCTTTTGGAGAATTGTTCTGTAAAGATGGATTTCAAGTAGTCAGAGGATGCTTTTTGAATTTCATGAGGTTTATCAATCACAACGCCATGTTGGTTAATGGCTTCAATGGCGTTTATTCTTTTTCTTATTGAGGCAACAGTGTGAAAAAAACGGGTGTTTTTATCGCCCTCTTTGAGCCTTTGAGCCATTGAGCTCTTGATTTTTGGGCCCATAACGATTCCTTTATCTTTAGCCATTCCCATAGCTCAATTTGGGCTTCTTTCCTATATTGCAATTCCACTGGTTCAAGGCTTCTCTGGTTTGCAATTTCATCAAGAGATTGGATAGCAGATTCTAGAGATGAATTTTTGGTTTCTATGGAACCGAATTCACACGAATTCCATTGTTTAAGAGAAGATTTCACAAGCTTGAATTTTTCAGAGACAGGTAGGTGAGGAGAAGAACACCATACTTCTTTGATGATTTATAGACATGAGGGGTGTGTGAGCCATCAATTCAGGAATCGAAAGGGCTTTGGCCTCCAATTGTTTTCGGAGGAGGACGCAAGAAGTAGACAATGGTCAGATATGGTTCTGTATAGAAGTGAGGATTTGAGATTTGGGAAAATATTTAACCATTCTGGGTTAATCAATATTCGATCTAGTTTGCTTTCTGAGTTATTCCCTCGGTGCCATGAGAATTTTTCATTTAAAGGGGGTATATCCAGCAACTTAGTTCTATGAATGAAATCCTTGAAATCAGACATACCTGGAACAAAAACAATTTGACTTCCTCTTTCTGAAGCATAAATTACTTCAGTGAAATCGCCCATCACGAGGCTAGGAATATTCATTAATGACCATAAATCTTCAATTTCTCGCCATACCTCCCTTCTGAGATCAATTTGGCATGGATTGTAAACATTGATCAGCATACATTTGAAGTTTTTTCAGGAGATTACACCACACATCGCAATCCAATGTTTCTCGATTTTGATTAACTCCAAATTGAAGAATTTTTTTCCCTTTCTGATAATATGCCTCCCGAATTTCCAGATGAGGGGCTGAACTCCCAATTGGAATCATTAGAATTCCAGCATGTTCTGGTAATTTTCTAGTTAATGACTTTAATTTTTGGGTTTTTCAACGTTATACCCTTGTATTTTTGTCAATTTCTACATTGTACCCCAACCTTTTAAAAATTCCACACGGTACCCTCAAACTAACCTTTTTTAATGCACAACGGCTCTACCGCTGATTATACGTCATTAATTTCGTCTACTTTTTATAATCCAATGGAACTAATTTAATTTGTGAATATTCCCTCCAAGCGTTAAACGATATATAAGTTAAAATAGTTCCAATAAATTAAAAAATTAAACGAAATTAATGACATATAATCAGCGGTTGGGGAATCATGCATTAAATAAGGTAACCTTGAGGGTACCGTGTGGAGTTTTTAAATGGCCGGGGTGCAACGTAGAAATGGAAGAAACACAAGGGTATAATGTAGAAAAACCCTTAATTTTTTGTCTCCTAGAGGAAGATGAAGTGTGGCTTTTTTGAATTTATGATTTTTCTCACGGAGCTTCTTTTGACTTTGGCTCCCATACCTCTAATATTCCAGGATACCATAATCATTTCAACAGGGAAAGGAATGATGCAAGAGGATCATCATTGGTTCAAGGCCCAATTCGCCTTTTGCTTGAAAATAATGTTTTGAACACGATCACGGAGTTCCTCTTGAGAGCCAGAATATGTCATTCCAAGCTTTTTAGCAAAGATAAGAACATCATCTGGTCTGATGGAGGGAAAGTCAAAGAATGAGTTTGGCTTGGTTTTTAGGGTGGAAGTAGGGAAAGCTTGAGAGGATATCATCATAAGTTTTTTGTTTCTTTTCATCTACTTCTTTTTAAGTTTTTTTATCCTTCTTTCTTCATGAAGAGATTTTATTTGGTTTGGGATGTTTGATTTGAATCCAAGAGGAAACATGGGGCCCGAATCCAATGAGGAGATGGATGTTGATATTTTGGACCGAGAGAGTGGCCCAAAGCTATTGGTTGTGGGTATTTGAGACTTGCTTGATGTTTATTGAGGGGATGGAATGGTTTTTTCTTGGGATAAGAGGGGGCTTTTTTGGTTTTGGGCTTGGGCTACAGACAAACTGATTAGAGTTTGATTTTTCTCCCGGTGGGCTCATAAGAGAATCGTGGAAAGTGTTTGAGAGAGGGGATTTCGAATTAGGTGCTCAGTGGTTGTTATGGAGTAATGATGAGTCTTGCCTTTCCAAGAAAAGGGGAGTGGAAAAGTTTGACTGATTTTTGGAAATGTTAGAGTGCCGCATTTTCCATAACTGCACGTGGAGATGATGCGACGTGTGGAGTGTCACCTGAGGGGGATTTTTCCTGGTCACCTGCTGCAATGTTTCCTTGTTCATCATTCGAGAACATGGGAGACAAACTTGGAGATGAAATTGGAGATTGGACTGGCTCATGATTTTCTTTCTGAATCGAAGCATTTACCAAGCATTCTGATTCGAATATAAAAACAGGGATTTTTTTTCTCCCCAATCTTAATCCATAATTTGCAGTTTATACGGAAAAGACAATCGGTGATCACGAATATCCTTGATTTATTAAGGTTTAAGTAATCAATTGATGTCACTCTTCCAAAAACACTTCCAATGTCATGGAAGTTTTCATAATTCCAAGATGAGAAGGGAACACCATATACATTTAAGGAGATTTCACGCCACTGTGATGCTGCAAAATTTTTGACGTTTCGTAGGTCAATGAACCACTTTTCCAACCACTTGCTTTCCAACATAGCAAGTTTTTCATCCTTAATGTCAAAAGTTATCATATGAAGTAAGCCTCCCAAAGGTTTTATTGTTAGGCAAATCACTCCTTCTGCCAATATGCAATTCAGTATTTCATTGGAGGATAGTGATGATTGCACAACCCCAATTAAGCTTCTATCAAAAAGTTCTTGGTTATCTAGGTTTCTTGATCCCTTAATCACTAAAGTAAACTCACCATCTACTTCTTCAGCAGCGATATTATTTCTAGCTTCCTCACTGGCTTTACCTAGGATTCTCGTACTTGCTATTCAGGCTTTTGAGGGATTTTTATGGAAAAAATATGGCTCTGGATTAATTTACTGGATTTCATGGATTTGTGAAATAGGGCTGTTTGATGAGGGTTCAGGGGCATCAGGATGAGGTTGTGGTGATGTGTTAGGAGGATAACGTACGTTCGGGAGGTGAGGAAACTTCTTTATAAGTTCTATGATCTCTCAGTGAGGGTTTTGGTTGAGGTTTGGGATTGAAGGATGGTTTGGTTGGGGGCTGTTTGTGGATGAATTTGGTTGGGGCATTGGGTATGGGTTTATCAACTTTTGCAGGTTGAACTTTCAAGCGTTTTCCTTCCAATTTCAAGCCATCAATGGCCTGAATTGCTGCTTTTAAAGAGGATGAATCAACAAAACTGATGAAGGCGAAGCGGAACTTTGGGTTTGGCTTTTGGAGGGGTGGGATAACTATATTTACAATGTCACCGAATTTTCGAAAAAGGTTTTTTATGTCTGATGGGAGGGTGTCTGGGGGGAGATGTGAGATGAAGATGGTTTTTGAGTCTAGAGGTTGTAACATCCCGCACTTCCGAGCTGCTAACTAATCATACTTAACATTCATAAATCTTAATTAACACTTAATAAACCTCAAATTTACATTTATTCCCAGTGGAAACATAAGCTATGAAACGATCCTGGACCTGTGGGTCAGGGCCCACAGTAAAACACTCTTATTTCAAACCTCAAACATATAACTCCCGTGACTAATATCTCGAAATATAATACAATTGAATTTCACAAAACTATACTCATTAACACATCGAATTACACTTTCAATTCCCCGATAACACTTCGGAAACATACACATATGCTTGCTCATCCAAACGATTTAGGGGTATCAATATGACACCTGCAAATAACAGAAAGAAATACAAACAAACAAAACTAAAATGAGCGGAAAGCTCAGTAACTTTACTTGACCCCTTAAAACGATTTTAGTTCGCAAACGTTTTTCATATCATAAACAAACTTTGGTAATTGTTCGGAAAAGAATCCATCCTTTAAAATACATCGTTGGCATAGCTCAATTACTTAACACAAATCGCTGACAAGTACAGGTTTTGGTAAAACATAGCATAACATAACAGAATATTCAACGTTTTCTGGTCTTAACTTTTATCATAACATATATCTGAATCATTTTCCTCCACCTGTACCTTGCCCACTTTTTATCTTAGCTCATGAGCTAAGCCAACCAAAACAATACTAAGTCCCTTTAACATGTTTCTTACAAATCATATTTCGTATATATAAACATTTTCGAACAATTCCAATAATAGAACAAGAGTATTCTTTTATAGTCATCTAATAACAATTCACAACTAACTCATAAATATGCATTTATAATACTAGTCGAAAAAACCTTATCTGATCCAGTCAAAATGGGACTTACTGATCCGGTTTTGGGCCCGAAACCGATGGGGTCGCAGCAGTTAGCGAGAATAAACTGATCCGGTTGAAACCCGGATGAGTTAAGTTGATTAACTGATCCGGTTGAAAACCAGATCAATTAAGTTGATTAATTGATCCGGTTTTTTTACCATGACCGGATCAGTTTATCAGAATGGTAAACAAAAGTAAATGGCTTCACGCTACATTACAAGCTTTACAGCAAAAAGCTAAATGAAATGATAAACTATACTTGTCCAGCAATTTAGTATATGAAAATCTTATACAATATAAAACTTAATACTATTTTATACAAAAAATTTCACATATAATATTTTATACAATTTTAAATATATACATTATACCACAAAAAAACTTATACATAAAATTAAAAAAATGAAACTTTGTACAGCAAATAAAAAAAAATATGACAAACTTACACAAAATATTAAAAACTTACAAATGAAACTTATACAACGAATTTTAAAACGAAAATGAAAACTAAAATATGAAACTTAAACCCTAGATCTAAATAACTTACATATGAAACGAAAATGAAAATTAAACTTTGTACAGAGTAAACGAATGGTGTTTGCTGTTGGCGTGGGACGGCGGTGGCTCCGGGTTGTGCGGCGGCGGAGGAGAAACTTAGTTGTGTGTTGAGAGCATCAAAGAGAGGTGAGCAACGACTTTGGCGACGGTGAGCAACGACTTTGGCGACAGCAAGGTCTTCACTTTCATTGGTGAGAAGCGACGACGAGGATAGGATGAGATTAACCTCAAGCTCAATTCAGTCGGCCAAATCTAGGGTTTGAGAGAGAAAGGTGAAAAAAGAGGCGGTGGTTCTCTGGTGGTTCTGTGGTGGTTCAAATAGAGGAAAGAGAGGAAAGACAGAAGAGAGATAGGGTTCGTTAAGAGAATGAAGAAAAATGGTTGTTCAGTCGGAGATAGGATTCAACGACGACGAGATGAGAGGGGAACGAATGAGGTGAGGGAAGAGAGAGGATTGGTGAAGACGGCGACTAGAGGGTGAGTTATAGGGTTTTCATGAGTGGGATCCACTAGTACATAATTGACTATAAGTAACACCCAAAAAGTGTTACTTAATGTGTCTAAAATGTTACAATAGTTAATAGGTAACACTTAAGTGGGTGTTACATCTGCCCGTGTTACCTATGCTATTAAGTAACACTTTTGAAAGCTTACGTAACATTTTTACAAATGTTACCTAAAAACTACTTATGTAACACTTTCAATACCTATTGTTACACTTTTGAAGTGTTACTCACAATTTCTTAAGTAACAGTTTCTTAATAATTAGTAACATCTTATAGTGTTACTATTAACCTATAGTAACACTTTATTCAACATTATGTATCACTTGATGCCCTTTCATTAGCACATTGTGCATTATTAGGTAACACTTTTTCCCATTTTATGTAACACTTTGTGAGTTATAGGTAACACTTTTTTTTATTAGGAATAAATATTAAAATAAAAGTAATAATCAAACAAGAAGAAATTTGATATATGAATGACAATTATATTATTATGAATATATAGTTATGTACACATATTAGTGCTATTTTCAAACATAAACCAAACGATATTTTTTTTCAATATAAAATCAAATGATCCATCAAGCATCAAATACATATGGTAATCTGAAACTAAATCTAATAGTCATGTATCTCTTCTCCATCTTCCGTCATCTCGCCCAATGTATACATTTTTCTATTGGTCCTGAACTCTTGATATACATGCTACTTCAATTCATCATCTTGGTTGTCTTGATCCTATAAGAAACATTTAAGATGAGATCCTCAACAACAATATAATCTACTAATAGGCAAAGAAATTAAACATGCATGTTAGGAATTCAGAAACAAGGAATAATGGTACAAGCAAAAATATCAAATATACATATAAAGAGAAGTGGCAACATTTGAACAACAATCAAAGTCATATGACGCTGGGAATTATTTTAAGTGCCACATGAAAGCCAACCACAGAGAGCTAGAGAGGGAAGGGGAAAGAGATGTAACATAAAACACACAGAAATCTAAAAAAGTTTAGTCTGCATCAAGCATTATACACAAGACATTTTAAAAAAGTTTCCAATATACTCTACTTTCTTTAAAAAGTTTGAAAAAGTTTCAAAAATCATAAAATTATACATCAGACATTTAAGTTCCATCATCAAAACAATATCTATCATCATCATTTCACCTCCTCAAAACAGCCTCAATATCACCGTAATAATCCCTTCAAACTGCAACAACGAAGCTGCCATTGAAGCAGCAAAATAGTCCCAATGTCACGCCCAAAAATACCATCAATTACAGCAAGTAAAACACACAACAGTGGGCAGCAAACATAGAGCCCAAAACTGCAGTCCTTTGCTGCCATTATAGCCCTCCTTAACCCTCCTTTGCAACCCTCCATATCACCCACATTTCAGCAAAAGTTGCAGCTCAAAATGCCACCCTTTGCTGCCCCAAACACCGCCTAAAATGGTCTTCAAACCTACTGTAGTGACAATAGCTCTTACCACTTTTTCAGCCATCATTTCACCATCCATTCGCACCACCTTTTTGCCATAAGAAAACTACAACAACTAAGCAATGAAAATTACACCTGATCATCTATATTTCAATGTCAATTCAGTGCTAGCATATGGAATACTGCTTTGGGACAACTTAGGTTACATAGAAGACTAGGTGCCCTGAATTTTGAGACTGTAATAACCGTTAGTCGGTAAAATAAATCACAAAAGGGTAGACTATATGGTGCTCTATTTGCATAATTTGTTTACGCGGTTAGGTGTGTTCAAAGTGAAAAGAAGTTTACTACTCAACAGAGGTCCTGTTGTGTTTAAGCATATATATTTAAAATACCTTGTCAAAAGTTCAGATGCTTAGAGTAGTGTCAAAGTTCAGATGCTCAGAACAGTATCAAAGCAAACATTACAAAACAGTAGTAAATCTGCTAAGGATAAGTTATCTCAAAAGCATTTGATCACATAAGGTCTCAGCATTAAAATCACTATCAACAAAAATCAAAATCAAAACATAGCATGACATTGTTATAGAATCACAAAGTAAAAGGAACACTTAAAACCCAAAATTCAGCTCAATATTGCCTACATTACCCATCGAAATTCCACCTTCTTTAGGTCATCTTATAGCATATTTTGGAGTATCGCTCACTAAATTCAAGATATCTCAATTTAATTGAACAAATCGTTATAATTAACTCTTATAACTTGTACAAATTTGGAGAACTAGAAGAAATAATAACAACATCCAATTAGCTAGATCATAAATTAAACATCATCAGCTACATCATACAACAAGCAACCATAATCCACAATCCAATTACTAATCGTAAACAGAACTGGAAGAAACAAGAACAAGATCAAAGGAAGGAGAGAAAAGGGTGTAGTACCTCTAGGAGAGCTAAACACAACTGATTTCAAAGAGAAAACAAGCACCCGAAGCAGCAACGACGACAGCGGTATCACAACACTGGCGGCGGTAGTATCACAACATCGGAGACGGCTGTATCACAGCCATGGTTGCACCACTACCCCGCAGCAGCAGAAAGGAAGAAAACGGAGGTAGATGCGATTAGAAGGGAGAGAAACTGGGGCATCAGCAACAATCAACGCACCACAGACCAGAGATGCCGGAACGCCAAATGAAGGAAGACGTTAGGGGGTGGGGCAGGGGTTCCGAGGCGGCAGCATAGGTAGGAGGGATGAGGGATACGCGAGGGAATACAGAGGAGAGAATGAGGGTTTGAGCCTTGAGGATTGAGTGTGGGCGCCGGGGGGGGGGGGTTGCTGATTTTGAAAGGTAAATAAAATATTTTGGTTTCCAATTTGGGCCTAATACTACTCGACTATTTTGCATCCTTAATACCCAAAATTCATTTAATCATAACTTAAATTAATTAATTTGATAGATGTATTAAAAACATGACAATTCAAAGATTATAACTATATTTATGTTTTTGACCCAATTGTTAATGGTAAAAAAATAGGATTTTGCACATTTGTTAATTTATAAAGTTATGCCAATATAAATTTATATTAAAAATTGCCTTCTTTTGACAAAATAAATTCAATAGAAAAAAGCTCAAGATTCATGCTATACTTTGAATTTTTGACGAATTGGTATCTAATAAAAAAAATTCAAGATTCATATTATAGTCGAACATAAAAAATAAAACAATCTTAAGTCTAATAAAAGTAAGCTTACTTATGTCAAAGATGTTTTATTATACATTTCTGCCCATCTATCAAAGAGCCCTTGCTATGTATAAATATATGTGCATTAGAGGTTCCGCTATAAGTGCTAGTGTAGATATTAAATAACCATACTATACCCTAAAATATTACCTAAAAGACTATAAGTGTTACTTACGAAAAAAGTGTTACCATCTAAAATTGAAATGTTACCTATCAAAAAGTGTTACCTTGAAGTGTTACATATCAAAAAGTGTTACCTTGAAGAGTTAAAATGTTACCTATAAAAAAAGTGTTATCTTAAAGTGTTACATATCAAAAAGTGTTACCATCAAAGTGTTATCTATGAAAAAGTGTTACCGTCAAATTGTTACCTATTAAAAAGTGTTACATATAAGTGTTACATATCAATAAAGTGTTACTAAAGTGTTACCTATGTGTTAATGAAAGTTGGATCTCAAAAAGTATTACCATAGAGTGTTACCATAGGTCAATTATGTAGTAGTGGGAAGTGAGATGAGTTAGAAAACTGAGGGACAAATGTAGCGTGTGAGGGAAGAGGGGCATTAAAGAAACAATCAAGTGGGCTTTGGGCCATGCTAATTCTATCTAATTTATTGATCCGGCTTGATAAATGACTGGATTAGTTAATTTTAACTAATTCGGTTTGATAAATGACCGAATCAGTAAGTAATCCGGTTTTGAAAAAACCGGATCGGTTATCTTGTGTCATATAAGGTTTTTTCCACTAGTGTAACCATGGCCATGACTATAAACGATATATGATATCAAAATACAATATAGCACATACGAGCATTTAAATACATTTTGCTGAACATAAATGTTACCTCAACTCAAGAACAATTATAGGAAACCTCCATGCATAAAATTTGATTCCCATATTAGCTTTAACTATACACATCTCCATAGCTATCCTCCAACAACCACCTCACAACAATAACAACAATCATTAACCATCCTCCCAATAATTAAGATAAACAAATTGAATCACTCACACTTTCTAAGTTTTTCCATGAACTAACCACAACCGTTATATGTAACCCATTCTACTTATCCAACTCAGAACATCAATCTCTAACTAATTAACCCCATTCTGATTTTAGAGAGTATTATAAAACACCATTTTGTAGAAATCCGATTTTATAAGCTACTTAAGAAAGCCTACTACAGATTATAAACTTTAATTTATTCGATACAAAGGAAAGTATCAATCTTTAACTTCAACAAATTCTTACTATAACTGATTTTGCTAGAAAGCAATAAGATTTAAAACTAAATTTATTTATGAAATCATAAAATAAAACCAATTTGCAAGTACTTGAATAACTGGAATCAAATAAGAGGAGAAAGCTTAACTTATACCTCCATAAAACAGATGAAGGAGATGATGGTTGCCAGCACCACCAACAACAACAACACATCACTCACACAGAATGACAACAACAATTATTACTAGCAACGAACGAGCAGCATCAGCGACGGCAGAGCCACTGCCGCCTAGACGCAGCACCAAACAGCAGCGGTAGAATACAGAGCTGAGGAGGGAGAAAACGTGGCAGCAACAGTAGTTATTCGAGCTACTACCGGCGACAGCCTAAGCAACACCAACGATGCAGTAGCCTGCCGGCGGAAGACAAAAATACAGGCGGACAACAGCAGCACCGCAGAAGCAGAGGACAAAGAAAATGGGACTAAAGAACAACCAACGACAGCAGCACCTGTGGTAGCAGCACCACTGGATCGAGAAAAGATGGGTTTCGAAGAGAGAGAAACGGAGGTGACTCCAAAGAGGAGGTTCGAGCTTGAGACAAATGGAGGAACGGTGAATGGGTTTTGAGAGGGTTTCAATTGCTCTTAATCTTCTTTGGGTAATCTAGCTTAAGAAGATATATAAGAGGGCATTTGAAGAATATAAATTTCTCTAGAAATCTGATGAAGTTACTAGAGAAAGAATTAAAGAGGAATAAAAGTTTCATTTTTCAAATTTTTTTTTTACTTTAATAAATCAACCAAGGCTAAAAATTGTAAATTCATAATCTTAGTCCAAAATTCAGATTTGAACTTGGAAAGAATTTTGAACTTTACCTCTATATTTTTTTCTTAAGGCAATTGCAAAATACATAGTTAAGCTTCTAATATATAATTATCCCTAATAAAAGCTACTTAAAGATTAAGTTGTTACAAAGGTGGAGGAGGAGGAGGATGATAAGGCTTTCTTCTTGATACCTTGATCCATATCTCTTGGTCTTCAACCATGAATGGATTATTACTGACATTGGGCTCTCTCTCACAGTTTCTCTCTCTAGACATTCTCTCTACTACAACATTTTTTTTTTCTTGATTTACTTTTAAACTATTACTTTTAAACTTTTAAACTATTATTCTCTACCTAGGCGTAACTTTCGCTATAGAAATTTTATGACTAAACTATAACTTGGATAAGATTTGCACTATATTTTGGAGTATTATTTTGACAAATTATATTCATGATGATATTTGATTGGAATAATCCTATGAAATTGAATCTAGTTTTAACTACGGTTGTATGTGAACTATTTGAAAGAACTAAAAAAAAAATAGGATTGTGACTTTTAACTTACTTAGTCAGTTGGGATTTTGAGTATGTTAATGATCAATTAATATATAGGTTGTATTATGTATAAACTATGAAGTGCGTTAAAGATTTTTTTTATTTTAATTTTATTTTTTTCAAAAGGAGAACCTTGATCATATTCATCGATTTACGTATATATCCATTTGAGGCTTGACCTACTTTGACTGTCCTAATTTTAATGCGCGTTGTAAAGTTTCGGGACGAAACTTCTTTAAGTAGGGTAGTGTGTAATAGCCACCCAAAAATTTAATTCTTAAATTATTAATATAGTTTTAGGATTATTGTGTGAGGTGTTAAATTTGTTAACTTGTCTTTCTAGTTACTTTTCAAGTACTAAGTAAGTATGTTTTTACTATTCTAATTTATTATATATCGTCGTTTGAAGGTAGAAAGTTTATTAGAGATTAAGAGACAGAATATGAGAGTTAATAAAGGATTAGTGATGTGTTCTTAGGGAAAATGCAATTAAATCAAGGATTAAGTAAGAAAGCAAGTGGGGGCATGAACAATAGGACTTATGAGTAATAATATTATTTGAGGAACTAGTATATCATGAAGAGTATGAATTAAAAATTCTGATTTTTTTGGTGTAAGGATATAAAGATCGTTATGCCCTTACTCTGAAAATAAAATCAAGGACAAAAGAGTAAGTGGAACAGGGAAAGAGGTATACCACCCAACCCACCTTCATACACCCTCACCTACACTCATTTTCAATTTACAAACAATCTCTTCACTCTCCTTGCTACCAACACATCGAAGAAGAGGAAAAGGTGAGCTTCTTCTGGTCTGTCTTCATATCTCCCTCATTTTTCACCAATATTCACATGCAAATAGTAGAGTTTGATCCTTGACATGCCATCTACAAGGTATAAGTGTTTGATATAAAAAAAGTCGAAGAAGAAATGCCACAAATTGAGCCCAAAGGTTTACTAGGTAAGCTGAGATTATCATTTAAAGGAAGCTAATTGTTGTTGTTCCTCAGTTTATGATCAAGATAATGGTAAAACTAAATTATATTTTGTTATATTGTAGAATGGGCTAGAAAATCAGATTTTTGTAGTGAGGAAAAGTTGAAGATCTTACTAAGGAGTGAAGGTACACAAGTCATAAAACTCTCTTTGGGTTTGAAATGAGATTTGGGTAAAAGTTTTGTTGTAAATAAGTGCATGCATGTGGGTTTTGGGAAAGGTTATTGTGTATCTTCAAATGTATATGTATATGTATTCATATTGGTTTGATTTTCATGCATGTTTTTTGGGATGATTATATGTTTCTTGTCGATTAGATTGTGGAATTATGAGTTGCAAGTTCAGATCTAATTATACATAGTAGAAAAAGAAGAAGAAGAGTTTTCTTAGTAAATGGTTTAATAATTTGCTTGAGTACGTATTTGATCTTATGAGATTAATGAAATCAAAGGCTATATTTGTTGTCAAAATGTTGTTGAATTCTTTTTGATAGAAGAACCCAAGTGCATGTGAAGTAGATTAAAATTGAGACATTAACTTCTACCTTCTCGTAAGAATTTGGACCAGTTTTATTAAAACATGTTTTTCGGTATTCTCTGGGTATTTTTGGCCAAAACGCTATTTCATAAAAGTTGTTCGTATTACAAGTTTACTCAAGATAGACATAAGAATCGTCTGATTTGAAATTCGTATGAGGAAGTTATAGTCATTTTAAGTTCTGCTGGAAAATTCCATTTTGTGGGACAGTTTCGGTTTATAATAGAAGTTGTGGTTACATTTCAGATTTTTTAAAGAAATATTTTAAACAGTGTTTTAAGGATGAAATCATGATTTTGAATATTTCAAAGGTTAAATGAAAATTGGGTCAAATAGTAATAAATTCCTTTATCAAGAATTATTTAGTTTACTTCCTAAAATTTTATTGAACTTGATTAACTTGTTGATTAGAAGTTTTAAAAAAATAATTTCATAGTAAAAGATATGTTCATGGAGTACTTATTTGGTACACCTCTCACCAAGTTTAATTACAACCATGTGTTCTGAAATTTTTACTTACCAAGTCATAGTTTCTAATACCAAATGATAGTAGTTTCCTCACCAAACTCGAAAATTTGCTATTCTTTTAATTAACAACTCTAAGAGTAATATTTGAATGACTTATGTTTATGAAAACAAATACTTTAATCCTTATGTTGTATAAGAAATCCTTATATATTTTTTTTTATTTGAAATGTTCGTTTCCTAATAATTACTTTTGTGAAAAATTTTATGGAAGAAAAATAGCTCCAGCCACCATAATAATTCCTAAGATTATACTTGTGTACTCAGCTTTGTTGACTTGTGTTTTATTCTTTGAACCTGTCCTGGTGGAGGCAGTGAATTGTGACCTTACATGTGATTGTTGAAGTTTTTCTTCTACAAGGCAATGATTGGTTGTGCCTTTTAAAATGCTTGTTTGCATTATACTTTTGTATGGAAGGCAATACTTTGAGAAGTAGTGTTGATGCGTTATTTTTTATCTGGAGCTGTAACGTTTGAATTGTATTTTTGTGATGGAATTTTAAAATGTTATATAGATGTATTTCAAGATGTTTTGCTCTTAACCTTAAACTTAGGCTTAAGCGGGTTCCAAGTAATTAATAGCTCGTCCAATCCTTTCGGGCTTTCGCTATCATTATTATGATATATAAGCAGGTGAAATTGAGTAGGCTATTACAGGAACAACCAAAGAACATAGTAAAAGTACTAAGAACTATGCCATATTTGACACTTATCAACAAGGTACATTTATCTTCAAATAAATATATAGTGGCAAGGAAAGTTACATTTTTACTAATTGATATTTGAATATTGTTAATTGAGATGATATTAGATGCATCTCAATATACATTTACATAATATTAACATTTACTTTAATTTTTTCTTATTAATTAAGATATTAATTAATGGTCAAATTTTTGTTGTGTTAGACTCAATTCTTTTGGATTTAAATTATCACTGAACCTAATGAACTCAATTAAACTCAATCAAACTGACAAACTCAAAACGTAAGTCCAAAAGAACATATATTAGTCCAACTATTTAGCTTAACAAAAGAATAGAGGTAGTATAATCTGTAAGGGTAAAAAAAAAATCATATAATAATGTGTAACCTAAATATATTATTACAAGTCATATGTCAATCTATTATGCAATAATAGGAAGAAGGCTCCTAGGCCTTTAATCATTTAACACAGGAATGTAGTATTTGTCTTTTTATTTCTTTTGAATAAATAGATAATATATAATTTTTACTTCAACCATATATCACCAAGTGGCTTGTGCAATTTGATTACCAAACAAACATGAATGACTAATAAGAGAAAATGACAATTGACACAAATTATCCTTTCTTTTCTCTCCTCCCTTAAACCAAATCACATAAATTCATCACAAACAAGAGATCAGAAGCATAAAATTTTAATTTCGTAGAAGAAGTGGAGAGAGAAAAGAGTGACAAAGCTAAAAGAAGCATGGATTTAACAAAAGTGGTAATTTCAAGGTTCGTTCCTTGCGTAAGCCACAGGGTGTATGTAACTGCACCTACGAGACCTTTACAGGTAAGTTTTCATTTTCCTGAATTTGAATTTTGTATCATCTCTAGTTCTGTTACCTTTTGTTTTAAATATTATTTATGAACATACTTATGATAGCTAGATTGTTACTTTGGATATTTAGATACGATTTTATTCATGCATATCGTGCATGTACATTGCTTTCATTCTTTTTTGTCATGCATTAGTTTTGGTTTCATTTTTCCTTAGAAGCATCGCTACAATGATACCAATTACCAAGGATAATCGATCACAAATACATATCATCTCTTATAAAAGCAGCTGAAGAATTTTTTTTTGTACACCAAAACCAGAACCGATAAACCCGATTTTGAATCTAGAGCCAACTAGCCAAGGAATACCCACTTACTCAT
Organism: Beta lomatogona; assembly: GCA_947646795.1. NCBI lineage: Eukaryota > Viridiplantae > Streptophyta > Magnoliopsida > Caryophyllales > Amaranthaceae > Beta > Beta lomatogona. The sequence goes on along the minus strand of CANSNZ010000927.1, from coordinate 9,837,925 downwards.
GGGTCATGACCCCAATCAAAATTGGGTACCCCATTATTATTTTACTCATTACTACCACTTAAGGGTATTGTTAAACATCGCGCCGCTTTTACTTGGTTTAATTTCGTCTAATTACATCTTCTTCTTTACCTTTGTTAACCTCATTCCTACACATTCACTCTTCTTCTTTCTCTCATTGTTCAAATGTTTTGTAGACTTCAATTATTTATGTATTTTCGAATTTTCATATAATTTTCAAAATTGTGTTTTTTCAATGACATATATTTTACATTATTTGTCAATATATATACATTATACGAACATATAAGGCTGTAACAGAAAAATATAGCCAAACAACATAATTTATTTCGAGCTAAGTAATATGTATTTGTATTGCTTCTATTATATAATATAGCCAAACAACATAATTTATTTCGAGCTAAGTAATATGTATTTGTATTGCTTCTATTATACATATGCATTCATTAAGTGTGATTTCTTATTATATGAACCATTTTTAACAATAGCGTTTTTCTTTTTGATAATATTGGTTTTCAATTCATTTCATAATCATCATTACATATGCATCTGGTTACAAGTATTAGACTCTTCAAAGAGATTCAAGAGTACAAAATATTCATCAGATGCAATCAAGTTGAACTAACCAAAATTCTAACCCCGCAAAACCAAATAATGCACTCAAGCACATTACCATCAGATCAGGGGTCTGGATAGCAAAGATTATGCTACAGCCAAGCTATGAAATCATCACTTCTTTGAAGCCCTTGTGATGTGGAACTTGATGTTCCAGATGTGGATGGATGTTTCTTGATTAAAAGAAACGGTTATGGATGTGTTTGTAAGGTGTGGATGGGATAGATTCTTGAAGGCAACAACTTCAAGTTTAGTCCAAAGGCAACGACTTTGGTCCACTAGTCAAGCTAGTCTCTAAACTTTATTTCAAGTATGCTCAGCAATACTCTCAATATTTCTTAATCAATATTCAACAACGTCTATCTTATTAATGAATTCCACGCATACAATATATAGTACTTAAAAGACAATCTAATGCAACTAGAACTAGGAAAGATAAAAATATACAAACATAATCCTAATCCTACTAGGATTTGGACTTCTAAATTAATTAGAATTATGAACAAACTAAACTTTAATACTCCTAACAGAACTAGGAGTTCTAATCCTAGTAGGATTAGAATTTCATGAGTCCTATTCCTACTAGAATTAGGAAAACTACCAAGACTCCTAACAAAACTAGGAGTACTTTGCACCCTTTGTTCCTAAGAGAGACTAAGCACTTCTCATACGCATCACTTACGCATCACCTTGCTTGGCTAATGTGTCTACCACAATGTTTGATTCTCGACCTTTGTGAATAATTTGCATACCATTGCCCATTGATGAAACTCTTCGAATGAATTAAATGATGAAGATAAGGTTCCATGGACCCTTGGAAACACCAGTGCACCACTTCACTGCATTGATGGAATCTGATTCCACAATTAAGTTGTGGCATCGGAAGGAAACATGAGCTAAAAACAGCTTAATGGCCCGATGAATTGCTAGAGTCTCCGCATGATTAATCTCAACACAAGGAATTGGGCTGGAGAATATACACATGAATTTACATTCATGATCCCTACGTACTCCCTAATTTAATACAATAACATTTAATACTCTCTCCCTAATTAATACTCTCTAATTTAACAGCATTTACCAAGTTATACAAAACGTGATTTGCATCCACTTCAAACCTCACAAGTACTACTTTATTTTTTTTTTTGGCAGCATGGAAGATACAAAGAACTACTACTACTATTTAAACCTATAAAAGCACAACTTCATTTTATCAACCAAAACCATCAACAAACATCCAAAATCTCACCATTTCATTATGATTGGCGGAACACATAAGTAGTAAACATTCACAAATTTGTTTCAATTCAATTCCCACATACGAATTAGACCACTTCCCAAATAAAATAAAAAAGAATCCAAAATCAAGTTTTCATATCTTCTAACAATATGCTAATTGCAATTAGTAACTCACTCTTATTGATGAAGGAAAAAAATTACTGTATAAAATAATTCATAATCTCAATTATCCAATAAATAAATAAAAAATCTTCTAGATTATGAAGATAAAAACAACGTAACAAATACCAAGCAAAAAAATATAGGCAAAAAGAAAAAGATTAAGAAGATGCTAACCTTTATAGCCACCAATATTTGTATCTCTATGAAGAAAAAATTGCATGTATAAGTGAAGAGAAGAGGATGACTAAAAAATTGGGTTATGAAGAGGATGCCAAAAAATTGGGTTATGAAGAGGATGCCAAAAATAAACTAATAAAGTACCGGAGCTATTGGCGGTAAAATGAAGTCCCTAACTCCCTACAACTTCTTCTATGCTATTCTTAAGTAGTAATTAATTACTTATTGACATAATAACCATCATATATTGAAAACAGGAATTCCATTTAAGATAGGAATTCCAATTAATACTTCATCCGTTCTAAAATAAATAAACACTTATATTTTAGGCCGTTTCAGACCAGTGAAATGTTACTTTATTTAGCAATTCCTTCTTTGTATCTCTCTGTTCATTACACGAGTCCCTCTTTTTATTTATCTATCTCTCTCATTTTCTTAATCCCCATTCTCCCTATGTTTCATTAATTTTAGAATGGAGGAAGTATAACATTGACAATAATAGATACTTCATGTAAAAGGTAGGAAGATGTTTGATGAACAGGTGGAGTACCTTATAAGTCCATAAAAAAAGTAATCAATAGGAAAATAAACCGACGAAAACGAGCAACAAAGTTAGTGAACAGCTTGCGCCACACGCAAGCACGTTACGTGCACCGCAAGCTACTTGCGTCACACGCAAAAGGTATTGAGTGCCATGCATGTTACTTGCGCCACACACAAGAAGCTAGCGTGCAACGCAAGCAGGTGCGTCAGGCGCAAGTTACTTGGCTGAGATGCAAGCTACTTGTGCTTGATGCACTAGTCTGGCGATGCGGATTTTTGTTTCGACGATCTATTTTCCTTTTTTCGATGATTTCTAGCCTAATTCGAGGGGAAAGGGAAGGGGAAAACATGTTGAACATAGCAAACAAGCAATCAATAATGTCATATAGGTGAGAAAAAATATATGCAGTTCCAACCTAAAGTCAAGATCTATGTTTGATACTATTGGTCAGACTTAGGTTAGGCTTGAAAGGGTCTATGACTAAGATAATGATCCCATGCTTCGTATCTTTGCTTTAAAAAATAGCCACGTGTAGGACACACTCCAGTCTCAAGTCAGGAACAAATAAAGAGAGCAATGCCATGGTTGGGTAGGTTTGCTTATGACTAAGATCCAACACTATCGCTCAGGAAACTTTTTGGAGGGACAAATCGCAAACCCCCCCGCTGGTGGCCTCACACATAGAACATGCGCTAATGAGGCAAGGACGATGACCTTATAGTGGCTCAGAGAAATAGCTATGCATATGCAAAACTATATAATGTCTATCAAAAGTATAAAACAAGTATAAATCATATTTTTCAAGTTTCACCCACTCATTAACAATTAAATTTAAATTCTTCCTAATGGGGTCACCAAGTTATAGGCCTGTATGTATTACCTACGTGGGATGAGTGAGTATACGACTAGCTCATTGTAAGGGCTTTTTTGTTTTCAAATATGTTTTGAAAAGAATAAGTCGCCAACAAGTCTTTAATGGAAGATTTATAAACCTAATTGGATCTTGGAAAATCTTAGGAGCAACTTAGGGACTTATCCATTGTAGATTACCCCGTCATGACTCCATGAATGGTCAATGAACCAAAGATTGAATTCGGAGGTTAGGGTACAAATCAGATCATGAATCAAATTCGCCCATTGTTGGCCTCTACTTAATGCGATTCATGTCAAGTGTTATGCAATTAAGCAACCATACAATATGTTAATGCAATCTAAAAATTAATCTATGTCGGTTCATTAAACACATAAGACTAATTTTTGGTGACATGTTATATATATTTAAGCAATCAAATTATAGGGAACTTAATCCAATCGTCCAAATTATCTAAACTTAGTGTTGAAACATTTATTTAGGTCTTTGATTAACAAAAATAAACATGTGAGGTGATGAAAGCATTAAAGCATATAAGCATGCATATGAATATCATATAATATAGAAAAATAAATGAAAATAAGAGAGATTAGAGAAGAATGTAGAAGGAAGTGTTAATTCCTGTAAGATCTACATCGTGAAAAGCATATTGTTAGTAACACAAGAATTGAATCGCAATTGACCCTTAGGAGTATATATATACCTGCAAGAGGAGCAATCTTGAAGCTTTAATGCAGTTTAAATGTAAATCAATGGAGTTTTGATGTGTTTTAATAATATAAGTTTGAGTGTATTTGAAGTATATGAGAGTATGTTGTTAAGTGTATTAAAGTTGTGTTGAAAAGTATATGTTGTAAAGTGTATGTGAAGGTCAAAGTATATTATAAAGTGTACTGAAATCCGTATTGTCAAAACATGGAGTATTTATAGGGGAAACAAACCCGAAAAACACGCGGGGGATAAGAACGAGCCACTATGCACTAGGCACACAACTCGTGCGCTCGGCGCAAAGCCATGCGCGCCGCACACGGGCCATGCGTCCAACGGATAGTTCGTCAGTTAGCCCATGACTTTGTGTTGCGTCAACGCATCATCGAGCGCTTGATGCAACGCAAATCTGAGAGGTTTTCGTTCGTTTTAAAGATTTTATTATCTTGATGAAATATTATATTTTTGAATTCAACATTAGCTATCTTTAGTAATAAAAATATGATTTTCATAATATCCTTTAGAAAAAAACTGTCGAGAATAACCAATAAGAATATTAAAAATTCAATGAATTATCAAAATATTTAATTGGGCCTTTAAAACTGGGCTTGGATTTAATAAATATACTTTATATTTTCGAAACACTTTTGGGCTTAACTTTCTGAATTGCTCTTCCTTTAGATCATACCATTAGGACAACGATATGTTTCATCATTGGGTACTTAATGGGGAGACATGATTTTGTGTATACCAATCACACAAGAAGATTTAATGTGGAAACCAGAGAACCGAGAGAAAAACCATGAGTCAATGCACTTGGACTTTCAATGATGTGTGGGATATTGGGTATTACAAGGCTTCCCAGATCTCCTCGATCTAACCAAATCACCCTAGAACCCGGATCTCCGAGATCCGAGCCCAAACTTGTGAACACCTCACATCTTGTCTTTTTTTTCTCTCCACCACCACTATTATTCCCATCCCATGATCTATATTTATAGCCAACTAGAAATAATAAAATCCTACTAGAAATTAATAAATTAATCCTAGAGTATAATGCATGTCAAAATTAATTATGCTTTCCTAAATACAACATTTTACTAGTATTTGGAAACTATAATCCTTGACATACTTAGATACTTGCCAAAAAATGAAAGATCTCCATATCCCTACAAAGGATGTTTTTAGATGATAAACTGAAAGGTTTTCGAGTATGAAATAACTATTTTTTAAGAAAAAACTCTACAACTATTTGTTGTATGCCGGGATGTTGTTTTTTCTTTTTGCTGTATTTTTACTATTTTAATCTAATATGGGTTGTTTGGGAAGTTTTAATCTTGAATTGTTGTACTTAAGGTTTTTAATAAGGACTGAAAATAAGTTGAATAGAACTGGGTCATTGTCCTCTAAGGGCCAAGGGTATCATTTTGAAGAATGGTTATCATTTGAACCAAAAGTCTTAATTAGTCCCCAATGTTAAGCTATGTTGTGCTAATAAGTTTATGTTAATTTTCATACAAACGATTTCAACAAATTAATACTTTTTGCAAAATTGTGAATTATTACAAGGTTAATTAGTTCTTAGGTTATCCATCAACTTATAATGATATTTTTTCTGCTCACTTTTTACCTACAACACTTTCCTTTTATGATTTCAAGTTACTTGCAATTTTGTCATTAAGTTCTCCCTACTCTCTAACTCTCTCCTCTCCTTGGTTCCTACTTCCTACACCTCCCACCGTGTTGCAAGTTTTATTTGATATGTGTGCTTTACGTTTTGTAGTATAATTCTTATCTCTATATACAAGTGATGATGTAGTAGTATAATATATTTATTTTGCAGAAAATATTTGGAATTGGGAAATCAGCGAAAGAGAAAGAGTTAGAGGAAGCATGTGAAAAGGCTAAAGAAGCAACCAATACAGTGAAAGAAGGGGCACAACAAATAAAAGAGACAAGTGAACATATCAAAAGCACAGCTGAGAAAGTGTCGGAAACAGCAGGTGACATTGTTAATAAAATGAAGGAGCCAATTAAAGGTGCAGTGAGCGATGCATGGAACAACAGCACGCAGAAGATTGAGGACAAAATTGCTGAAAAGATTGGAGATAGAGTTGTGGGAAAAGAAGACCAGCAAAAAAGAGAGGAAAAATCTGATTAATCTACTATTAAAACCTAGATTAAATAACTCATGATGATGTTATATTGAGTTGAAAAGTGATATCTATCTTTTACTTACTATTCATCGATTTGATAAGATCAATTAATGAAAGATGAATACTTAAATAGTCTTATTCTTGTACCTCAAGCTCCTAAATATTAACTAGTTGTTGATCCCGAGTGATGCGTCGTGTTATTTAATGAGGTAATATATTTCATATATATTCTTTGGAGTTAACAATTGACATTTTTCGTCACAAATAAAAGTTGTAGCTTGGTGATTGGCTAATGACTTAAACCTTGAGAAGTTAAGAGTTCAAAACCTCTTACAAAATATTCTTAATTTTATGAGTAATAGAAAAGTTTTCGAAGCAATGTCATATCACAAAATGATGATAATAAATATTCTTAGTTATATGAGTTTTAGAAAAGTTTCAAAGATATGTCATATCTGATGAATGAGCTTTTGTGCTCATTCAAGGTCGTGTTTTAGGTATCTTTTAAGCTTAGATCGAGTCATTTTCGTTAGTTTTTAGCTTATTTTTCGTAGTTTTGTGTTCTTTTGTCTTTTTAGTGTCCTAGGGTAGTTTGTCGTTGCGTTTTGGTGTTGTTTGTGTTGCTTCGTAGGTTTCCGAGGTGGCTCGTGGCATTGGTTAGCGTGCTCTCAACCTGTGGAAGCTCATATGACGCTACTCTTGTCACTTAAAATTAACTGGGAGCTACCTCTCTTCCTTGGAGCTTCGGCTCAACTTGGGCAGGAACCCAAGAAAAGCCGCAGAACCGCAGGAGCGAGCGCTCCAGTTCAGAGCGAGAGCTCCAGTTCAGAGCGAGCGCTCCATCAAAACCCTCAGAGCGAGCGCTCTAAAGAGGAGCGAGCGCTGCCTTTGTATTTTCGCCCAGCTTCGTTTTCTCCGTCACGATTTACTGTTTTGTTTTTAGTGCCGTATAAAAGCAAAAGGACGGAGAATGCAAATGGGGACTCATTCTAGTTCATTAGTTTAGTTTAAGTACTTAGTTAGTGAGAGAAACTAGAGAGAGAAGGGGTGATGCCTTCAAACTCTTGTGAATCCCATCCAATTTATGCACTCTTTTTGGATTTTAAAGGATAATCTCAACCGTTGTTCCTTGTAATCAGTAAGCTTGTACTCTTTACATTTACTTTCAATCTAAGTAGTTGCATGTTTTTATTTTCTTTAGTTTATCCAATTTCTCTACTTGATTTCTACATGTTGCTAATTTGTGTTTCTATGTATGCTATGTTGTTTATCATGAGTAGCGAGTAGTCCCATTTTAGGGCTTGGGGGTGAAAAACCTCTCTTTGTGACTATGAATAGTTGATTGGAGCATGTACGTTAATGAGATTGTGAATATGAAATTTGAGTCTTAATGTGATTTGGTTGCGAGTCTCTTTGCTTGATCACCATTGAAGCTCTTCTAAGCTCTCCTAATAGTAATCGAGAGGTGAATTTAGGATGTGTAGCTCACTAGACTCGCTTGTCTTGAATTCACTAAGAAATTAGGTCTTTGAGTCAAGATATTGTGAACTTGATGTACTTATGCATGTCAAATTGAGTAATTACCATGATAGTAAGAGTTGCTCAGTTTAACATAGTACTAATTTGCTTGAGAAGGTGGTTAGTTATTGCATATAGTTTGCTTTAATCACATTCATACCTCAATTAACTAATTCCCCATTGACTAGCTCATATGAACTTAGATTGGAGCCTCATCCCCGAGACCTATTTTCATCATATTGTATTCTCGTTATAACTTAATTGCGTGTTCTACTATAGTACTACCCTCAATCCTAGTTGTAACCGAGACTCATCCTCCGATAGTCCAAAATCTGTGTTCACTACCGGTCTTCCCTTGGGTTCGACCCCTTGCTTGCCCTTGCTACTTGTTAGTGGGTTGTGTCACCAATATCACAAAATGATGACATGACACTATGTACTATATGGATTTTGAGAAAGAGAGGGTGACACATCACAATTTATATTTTTATTGCAAACAGAAATTACAATGTTGTTTTTAGGATTATCTCTTATTATCTTTTATTTTGTAATGAACATGTTTAACACCCCAACAATTAACGAAGTCGGGTATACCGTCACCAATGCGTATCTAGGGCCAACAAATGTCTTCACCAACCAACACAACTTCTTCCAACGCATTTTGTCCTCACTCATGCGCACCCTAAGAAACTTCCCACGAGGTCATCACTCTTCCCAAGGCTATTAGCTCCCTACAAGAAAGATGCATCTTGTTAATATGAGTAGTATGTTAAATCCTTTTTAAAGCAATCATGGAAGCATTACAAAAAGCTTGTGTTGAAACTTTAATAAGGTTTTATTAGGATTAAATAAACATCGTTGATATGTTGACTCGTTGCTTAAAGCTTCATATTTTCTTTATAAGGTTGTGTCTTTGCATCTATTATAACCAAAATTGATTTTAAAGTAAGACATGACGTTGTGTCATCACTTGAGAGGGGAATGACACGTGGCAGGCTGTAGTGCTCCCCAACACGTTTTAATAATAGTATTTTTAAATAATACTTCATATTGTTTGGGGTTAATAATTGAAATTTTTTGCCACAAATAAAAGTTGTAACTTGGTGATTTGTTAATGATTTGTACATTGAAAAGTTAAGAATTCAAAACCTCTTACAAAAAATATTCTTAAATTTATGAGCAATATATATAGAAAAGTTTTTGAAGCAATGTCATATCACAAAATGATGATTAAACATATTCTAAATTATTTGAGTTTTAGATATTCAAAGAAATGTCATATCATAAAATGATGACATGGCACTATGTATTGTATGCATTTTGAGAACGAGAGGGCGACACGTCACTATTTACGTGTTTATTGCAAATAGAAATTATAATGTTGTTTTTCATATTATTTTTTATTATCTTTTATGTTAACTGTAAGTTTTTATTAGGATTAAATAAACATCATTGATATGTTGATTCGTTACTTAGAACTCCATATTTTCTTTATAAGGTTGTGGGTTCGAATCTTATTATAACCAAAATGGTTTTTGAAGTATGTCATCTCAAAGATGACATAGCGTCATGTCATCACTTGAGAGAGGAGTGACCACTAGTGGAAAAAAATAATTAATTGATTCGGTTAAAATAGGCCTAACTGATCTGAAAATGGACCAGAGTGGGTGGGGCCAGAGCTGATAGGAAAAATTAATTGATTCGGTTTACCACCGGTACCACCGGATTAGTTAACAATTAATTTCTCCGATGGAGCTAGAAATCCGAATTTGTTAGTGTAGTTAACTGATCCAATTTTCCAGCTCCACAGGATCACTTAAGTGTGAATTTGTATTAAAAACAACTCACGACAACACCAACTTCCTCCAACTTCAGGAAATTAACCAAATAAAACAACAATTGATCCGGAATTACCAAGATTAAGATAACAAATGAAATTATAAGAAAATGAGAATTTTATGGAATTACAATTTCAGAAGCAATTACAATTTCAAAACAAAAATCAACAAGATTAAGGAATTTGAACAAAAAAAAAACAGAAAATGAGAATGAGAATTATAAATTACAAACAAACAAAATGAGAATTATAATCAAAACTAAAAAACAAAAATCAACAAACGAAATCAATAGAAAATAAGAATTATAAATTACAAACCCTAAAATCGTCGAAATGAAAAGCCCTAAAATCATATATCACCTCAACCACCGCCTAATGAAGAAAAAGGAGAAAAGGGAAGAAGGTTGCGCTGCATGCAGCTGCGGAAGATGTGGCGTAATAGGCAATGCGGTTGAGGATCTTATGTCTTAAATCCCACATTGATTTTAAGATGCAATAAAATGTGTTCACACTATTCACTATTCAGTAGACATTTTTCACTCTTGTACCCCTCAAACTTTTGTCTCATTGGTTTTCTAACATAGATTAACTCAAAGGGTTAAAAATTTTATTAGTTTAATTTTGTTTTAAAATAGTGAAATCTTAATCATATTTTTAAATTGCATTGTTTTCTTTTCCCATTCCAAACTGGAAGAACAAAAGAAAACGAAGGGGGTTCGATGTGATTTATCTCGATGTATACCTTTAAAATATTAATATTTTATAAAAGACGTTCCTTAGGAAGCATATATGCCACGTGGCACTCTACTCATGCTTCTATTGCAAATGCTTTATGTCCATGTGAACTTCTCAATTAAAAAATATAAATATTGTGTAACTACAAGATATTGAACACATGACCTTTGAAATGGAAAGTGAGAGTTTAGCCATCAATACAATATAGTTTTATTGTCTAATATTTCAATTTTGTAGGGAAACCCCATTTCTAGCATTAAGTACTTGATGAATGGTCATTCTATATAAGCATAGGCCTTTTGGAGGTCTATCTTAACCATGCAATGAGGAGAGATGTTTTTGCTACCATAACCATGTGAGAATGCAGATTTACACTATTCACAAATTTCACTTTGACCATCGTTTGTGATTTATACGTGAATAAAAATATAGTAATGTGGGATCTTGTTAAATTCGTCTTAATATGTATTTTTTTAATATGTACTTTTTATAATTTTTTACAAATAAAAAATTAGAGATAATATATGTCCTCAAAGTTTTTCATTAGCATGCGTGAAAAGTGAAAGTGTAACATGTAAAAAAAAAACGGAGGAAGTAGATTGATTTTCTTAGGGGCGGGTGGTTGTGTTGTGACTCTAATGAATAAGTGTTGTGACTTAGAATCTTTTTCATTTCTCATGTAAGTATGCATTCTCATATGAACTCATATGCATTCTCATGGATTTTACAAGCTGAAACTCTAATGAACAAGTGATGTAACTCTAATGAAAAAGTGATGTAACTCTAATGAAAAAGTGATATAATTCCAAAAAAATAAATTTTATTTTGGCTCAATAAAATTTTCGTGGGTATAACTTTAATGAACAAGTGTTGTAACTCTAATCCAATCATGTGGTTGAGATTCATTCTCATTTCTCATGTAAGGAGGATTTCTCATGTGATCATGCCCTTATATATATATATATATATATATATATATATATATATATATATATATATATATATATATATAAGTGAGTTCATGTGAGACTGCATACTTACATGAGAAATGAGAATGGATTTTACACGCTATAACTCTAATGAACGAGTGATGTAACTCTAATGAAAAAGTGATGTAACTCCAAAAAAAAAAAAAATATTAGAAAAAAAAAAAAAATTTTTTTTTTTTTGGGCTCAAAATATTTTCAAAGTTATAACTCTAATGAACAAGTGTTGTAACTCTAATCCAATCGTGTGGTTGAGATTCATTCTCATTTCTCATGTAAGGAGCATTCTCATGTGATCTTGCCCCTATATATATATATATATATATATATATATATATATATATATATATATATATATATAATGTTGAGGTGGTTGAGTAGTGGCATGGCTTCTCACATTATATCTTTGAGATCTAGGGATCAAATATCATGGGACTCATTTGAGGATTTCCTTTTATCCCCCCTCAAGTGAGTCTCCTTCATCTTACCTTAACAAAAATATGAGGTTGAGGTGGTGGAGTAGTGGCATCGCTTCCCACATCATATCCCTAAGGTATAGGGATCAAACCTTATGGGACTCATTTGAGGATTTCCTCTTATCCCCCCTCAAGTGAGTCCCCTTCATCTTACCTTAACAAAAATATGAGGTTAAGGTAGTGGAGTAGTGGCATCGCTTACCACCTCATATCCCTAATGTCTAGGGATCAAACCTTATGGGACTCATTTGAGGATTTCCTCTTATCCCCCCCTCAAGTGAGTCCCCTTCATCTTACCATAAAAAAAAAAATATATATATATATATATATTATACCAAGCTAAGTTTGGCCTAGTGGTAAGGAAAGAATCTTCCAACCTCAAGGTTGGGAGTTCGATCCTCACTAGGGACTCTTTGAGAGAGGAATTTCCCTTACCATACTCCACTCTCAAAGTGTCTGCCCGCAAACCCAAACCGCGTGAACTTGCGAGAGGCACCAGTTTGGCAGGTCCCTTCATCTTACCATGTCCCCAGTTGGGGCGCCAAAAAAAAAATATATATATATATATATATATATATATGGGGGAAATTGGGGATCCTTCCTTGCAAGGGATGAGACTCGATCTCAGGATCTCTGGGATCGAAGGTGATGCCAATATCACTAGGTTATCACCTGCTGCTCACATATGCTGATTTACTTGTATCATGAAAATGGTATTCGAGAATTGATATCAAATCTCGTCTACAAGATTATGTGCAAAATATCATGGAACCACTCATTCTTATTTTCTCACTTTCCTTCTTTCTATATGTTTTGGTTGGGATTAGTTGTAAGTTTGTGATACACTGATACGATCCATTAATGTTTTCTTGGCAAGAAGCTACCAATTGCACCTTAAAATCTGGAAACAGGAATAAGTAGAGGACAACTTGTAGTTAATAGGACTTCCAAAAGCCACGCCATCAACTCTTGGCTTCATTTTATACTTACTTATAAACTAACCTCAACTTTTGTCCTTTACACAGAAACATGGGAAAGTTGGGGGGAGGTGGGGGAAAGACCAGAATAAGAATAAGAAAAAAAAAAAAAAGTCCACTGAATGAGACATGTAAATTTAGTAGCTAACAAATAAACAAGCAAATTTTTGCTTCAACGCTTGATTTTTTCGTAGAAAATAGTTGAATTTATTATTTTCTCTTAATCCAACCTTGGAGTAGAGGATGAGTAAAGCAATGAGGATCCAGAAAAGCTTGTGTTATTGCTTTCTGGATAAAAGCTTTCCACATTAGTTGATCTTGATGAAGTTGCAACTCCATTTCTAAGGTTCTTATTTCCTTGATCATTTGTTGTTGTAGGTGAGCCCTTAAGCAACATATCGACCTTAGCATATTCTTCCTTTTCATCCTTGATTTCTTTCAGCATTGCTGCGACGTCTTTCATTGTTGGCCTCTCATCCGGTGAAGCGTTTACGCATAGCAACGCAATGCCTAACGCTTGCATCATTTCCTCAATCTCGGTTTCAGGTCTAGACATTAAGCTCGGATCGAGGACTTCGATCCCTCCCTTTTTTTGCCGTGCCCAATCGACAACATGTAGTCCTCCCGGAATCGTGGGGTCCACAGGTTGCTTACCTGTTAGTACTTCCAACACTACTACGCCATAGCTATACACATCGCTCTTCTCTGTGATCTTCATCATGTAACCATATTCTGCAGCAAGATATCACTATTTAAAACTTCTATAAACTTTGAATGGAATAAATTGCAAAAAATACGAAAATGTCATAATGATCAATGATACTGACCAGGTGCTATGTATCCGTAAGAGCCAGCAACGGTGTTGGAGGAGCGATTATAATCACCGTCATCTACAAGCTTTGCTAAGCCAAAATCTGCGATATATGGTTCGAACTCTTGGCCGATTAGGATATTGTTTGCCTTGATGTCCCGATGAACAATCGGGGGAATACAATCATGATGCAAATAGGCAAGGCCTTGAGCAGCACCAAGCAGGATTCGGTACCTAAGACCCCACTCCAAGGCGTTCATTGAACTCTCATGCAAGAGGCTCCCCAAGCTCCCATTTTGCATGTAATCATACATAAGTAATCTTGTATTTCGATTCCAACAACAACCAAGAAATCTAACAATGTTTTTGTGGCGAATTGATCCGAGGGTCTTAAGCTCCGCAGAAAACGAGTCTCGAACTCCACTCTTTCCATCTTCACTGTTGGATGCAGGGTTTGTGGTTGGCCATAGCTTTTTCACAGCAATGACTTCACCGTTTCCCATATCAGCTCGATAAACCATTCCTGAACACCCTTTACCAATGATGTTTGAATCCAGGAGACATTTGAGCACTTGATCAACCGAAAAATTAAGTTTCTGGAAAGGGGTGAAATGCCAAGGCCATGAATCACCCAACTCTGAATCTTGCTCATCCTTTACGGTTCTTCGTGCTCGAACCATAGCAAAAATCCCCATTATCACCATTGCAACTGTCATAACAATAAGCAGAGCAATGGCTATTTTAAGAATCCTAGCTTTCTTTACTTCGTTCTTGGAATCTGAAAGTTCCGAGCCAACACCATTGCTCATGAAACACGAGTCTTTCCCGACCGAACACAACTCTTCATTGCCCTCCATAGATGCTAAAGGAAGCTGCCGGAAGAGCTTGTTATCGGGGAGGAATCCAGTGAAGTTGTTATAGGATATGTTGAGAGAGACAAGGTTATCCAGGCCAATAAGTGGGCTTAAGACTCCGCTGAGCTTGTTATGTGAAAGGTCTAAAACTGAGAGCTTGTTTAGTGCTGATAACTGAGATGGGATTGGGCCAGAAAGCATATTTCCACTCAGATTGAGGGCAATTTCGAGAGACTCGATCTTGCATAAATCGCTTGAAATCTCTCCATACAGCTTATTGCTGCCAAGATCAAGCAACTGGAGACTTGAACATAGGCCTAAACTTGATGGTATCAATCCAGTGATCATATTGTTGCTCAAAATCAGCTTATTTAATGACACAAGACGACCAAAACCATCCGGAATTTCATCCACAAATCTATTAGATGAAGCATCCAATACTTGCAGAGAAGAGAGGGATGACAATGTATAAGGCAAGGGACCCCCTAGGTTGTTCCTGCTGAGGTCCAGCATCTGCAACTCACTACAAGTCTCAATCTCATCAGGAACTACACCAGAGAGGCGGTTACTTGACAAATCAAGGAAGTTTAACTTCCGAAGACCCCCAATTTCTCTAGGAATTTCACCCGATATCCGATTATGTCCAAGCCGAAGCCTAATCAACGAGGTACAATTACCAATCTCGGGAGGGAGAGTACCCGAAATCTCATTGGAAATCAATAGAAGTTTCGTAAGGTTTTTTATTTGAAACAACCCTGGGGGAATACTACCAGTGAGAGAATTATGAGACAAATCAAGCGATTGCAGGTTACTACAACTAGCTAAACTAGCAGGAATGCTCCCTTCAAGTTGATTAGCCCAAGCAAAGAACACAGTAAGCTTTGAAAGAGACCCGATTTGCGGCGGGATTAGACCAGAAATCTGATTAGTATCCAACTGTAACTGGATTAACTTACTACAATTTGACAAAACATCAGGAATTGAACCAGTCACATTGTTATTACTAATCATAAACTCCTCAAGATCAGATAAACCCCCAATTGACAAAGGAATAATCCCAGAAATTTGATTCAATGAAAAATCAACAGTTTTCAAGCTACTACAATTCCCAATCTCATCTGGGATAGAACCCACAAGTGAATTCTGCCAAAGCAGCAATTTTTCAAGTTTTTTCAACTTTCCAAGCTCAGGTGGGATTGACCCAGATAAACTATTCTCATACAAATAAATATTTATAAGCTCAGAACAGTTTCCCAACTCAGGAGGAATTTCACCAGAAATTGAAGTTGCATAAATTGAAAGTGTTTCAAGTTTTGAAAGCTTACCCAAATTAGAAGGTAATGATCCTGAAACTCCAGTATCAGCAACACCCAATACAGTAAGATTACTCAAATCACCAAATTCATCTGGGATTTTTCCCACAATGTCTTTATTACCTCCAACTCTAATCACTTCAAGACTACTAATTTTACCCAACTCAGGAGGTAAATTACCACTAAGCTGATTATCAAAAAGTAACAAGTTTCTTAAACTTAAACACCCACTAATCTCAGCTGGGATTCTCCCAGTGAGCTGATTAGAGTTCAGTGACAGATCTTGAAGATTTTTTAGTTTCGATATCGAATCCGGGATTGACCCAGATAAGGAATTTGAGCTAAGATCAATGGATATAAGAGACAGAATGTCCCCAACTTCATTAGGGATAGACCCAGTTAAGTTACAACCAGAAATAGTAAGTTTCTGAAGAGAATAAAAAACAGACAAATTTGCAGGAAAAGGAAGTTCAAGAGAAACAGACTGAATGTTAATTTCAACAACAGAGTTATTATTAAGTGATGAACAAGTAATGAAGCTCCATTTACATGGTGTAGGGTCCACTAAGTTCCAATTAGAGAACTCAGGTTGTGCATGGAGGTTGTTGTTGTGGGCCCAAGAGTAGAGGATTGCAGCCTCCTCATTGGTTGCAGAAGCAAGAGGAGAGAGAAAAATATGGTGGAAGAAAATATGGAGGAGAAACAGAAGATAAACAGATGATAAAAAATGGTAATTTTGCCTCGAATTAAACATCATTTTAAGTCTAGTAGAGAAAAAACATCTGCCTCAAATTCCAAACTTTTTCTTCAAACTTTCTTTTTACCTCCTTCTTCTTCTACCTCTGTTTCTGTGTTTTTGTTTGTGTTTTGCTTGGTTTGAACTCAAACCTCAAAAACCCCCAAGTAGGAGTGTTTGTTTGTCAATGCAAACAAAAGAGAGTGAAGGAGAAAAAAATAGTTAAAAAAAAAAAAGAAGAGAACCAAACAAGGCATTAAAACAAGAAAAAAGATAAATGAGTGAGTGAAGTAGTGAAGGAAGGAATACCTAGAGATTAGCGAGAAGCACCTCCTACCCACGTTGAATGCCTCTGTTTCTGTGACTATGTATAATGTATGTGTTATGTGTATATAATATAGTCCTATATGAAGAAGAAGGGGAAATGAAAGCAGGGGAGGTGGGAGCTAGTAGAGAGAAGAATACAACACCATTTTTTTAATTTATTTTCTTTTGTAACCTTTATATATTAATCAGTATCTTTATCTTTATTGCTTGAGTTTAAATATTGATTATTGGGCTTCCCTCGACTCAAAAGGTCCTCCTCTCCTCAAAACTCGGTACTTTGTTGAAACTTTGAGTGTACATCCATTTTTATTTTTTAATAAAATGGAAATATGAGGTGCACAAATCACAATTATTACAGGAGCCAAACCAGTTATTTGAGTCCGTATCGGTCGAGTTGGGTCATATTGGTGAGGTCAAGGTTGGGTCAATTACTTATCTTTAGGTAAAGTTCAGACCGGTTCGGGTATATTCAGGATAGTATTTCAAGTGGGGTTGGGTTCGGGTTGCACGACTCTGATTAATATTGGGTTAGGTTGAATTGTGTCGAGTCAACTCATATTAGGTCAGATTGGATCGGGAACGGTACATTATGGGTTATTTTTTATACGCGTTGTCTTCGAGTATAATTCATTCTAGGTCCGGTTCAATTCAAATTTTCAAGTTTATTTTTTTATGGTTGATAAAATTTGTATTGCCCTGAAATTTTTAATTGATACTTGAATTCCTATACATATAAAGAGTTAATAGTTCATTTATTAGAGCTAACATTATTGCTTACCACAAGTTTTTTTTTCGGTCTATTTTGAGGTTTGTAATTTTTGTCACGACACTTAATTAAGGTACGAGTGGTCTTCATATCTGACTAATTTGTGTCATATTTGACTCTATTTCGAATAGAGTAGATTCGGTTTCGATTCGTCTCCAAGATTTCTACAACAACATTTGAATCAATTCACCTGAACATGAAGATTGAAACTATTAGATAACTTCTCATAATACTTTATCTTCTCTAAAAAATCACTGAAGTGGAAAAAGTACCTCGTGTCAATACAGGAAAAGTCGGCCGATCGAGTGCACAAGCACGCCTTAGAATCACTTGCAAAAACTTTAAAAAGAAAAGGAAAAATTAAGCCACCAAATCAACAAAAAAAAATTGTGACCAATTGGTCAATTTACTGAACTCCCTCTTCTTTCCTTATTTTTCAAATTTACATTAATTCCTATAGACTTACATTAATTAATTGTATGTATGAAGTGATTTCAGTATATCAAGAGGTCACTAAATAACTATATATATATATATTTTTTTTTAATACGTCACAATAACCTATAAAAGTTTTTTTCAGAAGCTTAACACTTGCTAGTGCATAATTAGGTCTATAATCTGCAGGTAATTTCATGCTTGTTTTATAGATCGACAAAGGGTCGTCCATTATTAAATATTTAAAGGATCAAAGGAGAATTTGGTCACATACAAGGTCAATGGAGTTTTTTTTTTGGGCCCTCCACTAGGGAACCCCTTGGTAAGAAAAATAACCCTACTGGACCAGCACATCTCGCAGGTTAGCCAGTACAACTACACAGATCAACACTTGAGAGGAAGGGGATATAAGAGAATCCCAACTCCCAAGCACAAGTAAGTAGTGGGGTTTGAACTTGTGACCTCAAAGTCACAAGGTGAGTTCCCCACCGCCTCCACCAAGCAAGTTTGGTTAAGCTCAATGGAGTTGAAGTGTCAAAACAATTGCCTATACGTGAAGTAGCCCAGACACTAGCTTGTATTCTAGTCCTCCTCTCACTCATCTTCCTCATCCAATGTACGATAAGTCAGTTAGGGATTCTTCTTATCAATGAGTCTGCGTCAATAAACTTTAGAGCCATTGCGTATATCAATCTTAGTTTTGAGCATGTTTCCTTATGAGCAAGCTAGGGTTTGGTATGGGCATGTTATGAGGCTGGACTTGCACATTACTACCTAAAAAATAAAAATAAAACGAAATCTACTCATGAGTGTTTTAGCCGAGGTAAAAAGAAACATATCACTCATACATGTACGAGGCCATAACATCCGAGCTCGATGCCTCGACACCAATGATGATTGTTGTAAGGTACGGCCTTCAAATTATATTATCCATTGCTGTTCTAATGTTCTTCTCTGATTGTGAAGAAGATAATGTTTTTGGAGGTATGAGAGAAAGCTAGCTAAAATTTTCAATATATCGTTGACAAATTGCTTAATCCGCAAATTTGTGCTGAGCACTGAGCAGTGAGCACAAACTCATTCCAAGAAGCATGAGGATTTTGTAAAACTAAATTGACCAAAACGAAAAGAGGAAAAAAATATCCCCTTTCATTTTTTAAATTTGCACTTCTCTAAGTTTTGTACAAAGGTTAGATTACGCCCCAAGTTACTATGTAGTAATTGACTATTACAACCTTACTCATGTAAAATTACATACTTAAATATATGGCCAATATTTCATCTGCAAAGTCAATCTATCTAGAAAATCCAAAATCTCGCCGGAAAATTATTTATTAATATCAAAACGTCTAAAATATATAACAGATTATAAGTAATACATTAATCTCTAATGAGATTGAAATTGGAAACTTAGATGGAAATGAGAAATAAGAATTTTGAGAGAGAAAGCAATGTACATTGTTAGAGATATTAGTTATAAAATCTATGACATAAGAGATTTTTAATTTAGAATTTAAATAATTTTACTCCATAAGAGATTTAGGGGGGTGTTTGGTTGGAGAAAACAAGAAAGGGAAAGGGAATCAAGTAAGTTGATCCCTTACTTGTTTGTTTTGTCAACTCAATCATTCCCTTTACTCGTTGGTTCCCCTAAACTCCTCTATATTAATTCTCCATCTCCCCCAATGGTTTCACTTACCCTTACTCTCCTTCAACTCCATGGTCACGTTGACCCATTATTGACCACTACTTAAGCCAGTACAATGCAACCACCACTCAAGTTCACCAGACCACCACCCAATTACCCCACCAACGTCACGATAACCACCACCAGATCACAACCACCGAACCCCACCCACCACAACCACGTAACCACGAAACCACCACGAAACCCCACCCCCACCACAACCACAGCCACGAAACTACCGCCACCCCACCGTCAAGAAACCACCACAGTCCACAGAACCACCACGCAGCCACGAAACAACCACACCAACAACCAAACCCCCATCTTAGCCACTGAAACTCCACCCTAAACTACTGGAAAAACTCCACCTCAAAAACGAAAGAAAATATATAATAACAATGGAATGACCTTTACTTATCCTTGATTATGGCTTTAGATGGTCAAATTCGGCCATGAAAAGTTTAGATCTGAAGTATTCATGGTCGAATTTGACATTTAATCTAAAATATCAAATTTGAGCTTTTGTGGTGGTGGAGAAGGAAAAGAGAGAAGAGAGGAGGTGAGAGGGTGATGATAACAACAATTGGAGGGGGTGGCACAACAATGGTGAGGGGCGGCGACGAGGTGGTGGCGGTGGTTATTACGAGAGAGAGGGAGAACATATATGATGGAGACATGGTGAGAGTAGAAAGAGATGTATTATAACTAAACAACACATTTTTATTTAAAGATTTGGCTTTTCATGACTATTGTTTCAATTCTCTTTCTTAAACCCTTTCCCTTTCCCCTTCATTAACCAAACGCCCCGGCCTTAGAGCATTTCATACGGTGGAAACCCATTTGCTAATATGATGGCGGCAGGTGTATTGATCTTTAATGATCCAAATTACAAGAGTTTTGTAGAGAATGAGGTTTACAGACAAAAGATTAGGTGCATGTATCGTTGAGGGTGTAATTTCACATTTAGGTAAATATTATGGGGATTAATTACCACAATTGTAACTTGGAGAGCCTCATCCCACTTATGGACAAACATAAAAGGGCCCAATTCACACATTTGGCTTTCCTAGTGTATTAAACTTTAAACTTTTCGATTTTAGCAACCATTCTTTAAGAACTTTAGATGAACGAAATTCATGTCTGTAAGATGAATATGCAATAAATTGGATAATGAAGGAGCTAATTTAATTTAATTTCATTGTTGAAAATGATCACAATTAAATGTGACCTATATTGCTGAGATATAATGGTAATCTTACTTGGAGATTGTTCTTGTACCCACATAAAACAGAAAATAAAAGAATACTTTTCGACATTGTTGCTGCATACCTCTTAACTCTTAACGCATACTTCATTTGCATAGGTTACTCATCAAATAAATAAAAGTTATTCCAATCTACGGGAACTTTTTTGGAGTCGTGCATTACGTGATCATAGCGCGTTATTTTATTGCACATGTAATTAATTAAGCTTGTAAGAGGCTGAGAGCTTACACGAAGTCGTAAATTCTTTTGAACTGCCAGAGCACTACTGCACTCGAGTCTAGAGTAGAGCATCCATCGAATTTAGCAAATTTCTGCGAGATCCAATGGCATATTTCTGGATAGTGGATATATAGTTTTCTTAATTCTAACAATTCTCTATTAAAAAGAAAGACTGTTCTGTTAATAACCCTTTTTCAATTATTGTATGCCTTTCATAAGGTTTTATTAATAGATTTATTGCGACCTTACTTAACCAAACCACCCCTCCCCCCAAAAAAAAAATTTGACCTGTTATCAGTCACACTACGTCTAAAGAGTAATACAAGACAAAACTTCAGCGCCGGCCCGAACAATATGGAGGCCCTGTGCTAATACTGAAAAATAAGCCCCTATATAATTTGTTTAAAAGAAACCACCAAAATATGCAAGTAAACCAAATAACAAACATGGATCAAACAAAGTTTTTCTCTTCCAAATCTTTTGATACATTCCAAAAAGAGCTGAATTCAAAAAACTTGCAGACATTTAGACATTTTTTTTTTTCATATTAGCTGCTATATATTTCGCTTTGTTTTTCTTGCTTTTTTGCAAATTACACCTCTTTTGTGCATCTAGATATGGGGTTACTAAACGCATCCCCACTTTACTAACGCAACCCAAAAAACCCTCATTATCATATTGTTTCTAAAAAAACACTTCTCTCTCTTAAAATATTCTCTCCTCCTCCTTTCTAACAGTTAGAGAAAAAACTTATAGAAGACCTAATTCACAAGTTTTAGTTTTTTGATAATCAATGGACGATAATTTTGACCCAAACGAATTTCAATCTGATGTAAGTTGTTCATTTTTTTTCTCGTGGATTAGAAATTTCGTGCGATACGTATTAAACGATTTGCCCTATTTCGTGCAATCTACACGAAACCGATTAAACGGTTTCGTGTAGATTGCACGAAACAGCCTAATCTATTTTGTTCAGATTGCACGAAACAGATGCATCTATTTCGTACAGATTGAACGAAACAATCTCTTCTTTTTCGTGAAGATCGCACAAAACTGGTATGGTTGTTTCATCAAAACTGTATGAAACAGCGGAATCTGTTTCGTGCGACATGAATGAAACAGTGTAATCTAGTAAATAACAAAATATGCATAAATTTTTGCGTTTGTGATTGATGATGTTAAATTTATTTATGAAATTATTGATGTAAAATTCAATGATATTTATCAAATTTTGGAAATTGATGTATACATAACTTTTTTGTTTGTGATTGATGATTGTATAATAGATGATTGATTATATATAATTGATGATGTGTAACAAAAAATTTTGTGTTTAAAGATTGATGATGTTTTTATAATTGTCAGGATGATGTTCATGTAGAAGAGGTTGATGAAAATACACCTGATTATAGTAACTTTTTCACCACTACAACTATATTTCCCACTCGAAAAGCATTATGTGATTGGATTACTGAAGTAGGTAGGCTGCATAATATGGTGATAATCATCGCTCGATCACTATAAGGTGAAGGGCAAGTTTTGGGAAATGCAAAAGCTACCCTCACTTGTGAAAGAAGCGGGAGATATAGACTGTCTAATTCTACATAACGTGTAGATGTGGAGAAAGTTTTTTATATATCTTCTCGTTATTATTCTTGATTATATTACAGGGTGGAAAGTGCTCATGCAGCACTGAAATCTTGGCTAAAGACTTCGACAGGAAGTTTGGATACAATATGGCCAATTATTCATTCATTTTTGGAGGCACTGAAACATGAAATAAAAGCCGCTTTCCAGAGGTCCCAGAACAGAGATCCTCATGTATGTCACAGTGCTACGTCTATTTATATTGTTGAAAGGTCGAGTATCACATAAGGCTATACGCTTGCTTGATAAACAATACAAACGTGCAAATGAAGTTGGTGCTGATGGTTTCGTTTGTGGATGTTATTTAAGACATACGCATGGACTTCCATGTGCTCATGAGATGATGGAGATGGAAGAAAAAAATACCAGTATTCAACTTACGAATATCCACCCCTTTTGGAGGGCTCTTAAAATTAAAGTGCTACCACACATTACAAGTTAGATGAAGAATCTCATTTTCAGATCCTACATGATATTGATAAGGAATTGCAAGTGTACTTCAAGGATATTCTAGATCTACCTGAATAAAGTAAAAAAATAATAGCAGCTCAATTGGAAAAAAATAGTTCACCCTGGTTTCACAAGATTGAACGAGCCACACACTACAATCCAACCTAGAGGTTGTCCTCCAAACAAAAACTCTACAAGAAGAGATCCATCTGATTAGGAATACACATAACAAACATGCTCCAAGAATTCTAAAACTGAACGTGGTGGATGCTCTTCTACATCTACATCTGCTAGAGGACGTGATCGTGGGCGTGGACATTCTTCGTTGCCACCCTCAAATGTTGCACAAGTTATTCCTCCCAATATCTTGCCATTTGTTGATCAACTCTCCTCCTACAGCATAGTGCCTTTTATTAGTAGCATACACAATGTTGGAGCTGATGGTAAATGCGGTTATAGGGCTGTTTCTCGATGGATTTATGAGGATGAGGAACGATGGCCAAATGTTCGGCAAGAGTTAGTTGTGGAGATTGAGACTAGGTTAAACATTTACAGTGATATTTTAGGAGGTCACGATAAAGTCAGAAATACTTTGATCTCCCTTCAACACTATGTCGGATCCGCTACTAAAGATTACTGGATGTCATTACTTGACATGGGTTTCGTGATCTCCACTAGATATAATGTGGTAGTTGTTTGTTGGTCTCTTGATCAGCCAATTACTTTTTTGCCAATAATTGCTCATGAGGGGAACCATGCACCTGATCAAGTCATCACATTAGGATCTTTGCAGCGGATGGAGCATTACATTGTGGTAAGTATCACTTGTTAAAAAATTTATATTACAATAATTTACTTGTTTCCTCACATCTTGTTTTTTCTTAGGTTGAAATGAAAGAAGGTTTTCCTATGCCGCCGATTTACCCATATTGGCGTCATCATCATGATCCTAGTGTTGCAGGTTGATCGATATCTTATCATTCAAGATTTGAAAAATGGAAAGTCATTGCAGGTGTGCGAGATCAACAAAATAATATAGACCCTTTTTTGATTGATCCTTGAAATAAACTTGTTTGGTAATATCACTTTTTTTTTATATGGTAATTTACTATTTGTTATCACATTTGAATTGAACTTTGGTTTGGTATTAATTTTTGTGTCTTATTAATGTAAGCTTTTGAGTTTTTTGAGTGTAATAAACATCATAGATAATATTAAGATTGGTGACTTGCTAATATCGAACCAAATAATAAAAACCAATAATTCTTAATCTACGATATAATAAAAATACCAATAATACATAATACATTATAACTTAAAGTTTCCTAAATAACAAAACATGCACAACCTAATGCATATTCTCCCAAATCATCGTTGTGACAAATCTAAATTTTCAAACTCCTGCACAACAGCAATTACCTGGTCAATATGGTGAAATTGGTCCTCCAAACACAATTTTGACCGCGCTTCAGGATATACTGGATGTAGATAGTGAGCAATCATGTGGAGACGCTGTAATAAAAAAAGATTAAATATTATCATGAAACGACAAAATCGAAAACTATAACAAAACAATACTTAATACGGTTTTTTCAGCAATACCCCTGACAAATCAAAAAATTCACCATATACCCTCAATGTTCCAAAAATTCACCATATACCCCTGGCTTTTCGAAAATGTTCACCAAATGCCCTTTTCGTAACTGTCGTTAACTTTATTTACCATTTTGCCACTATTAAGCCCTAACCCTAAAATCTGAACCCTAATCTAAACCCTAATATAACCCACCCCTCCACCCCAACCCAAGCCCCCCACCCCATACACCCACCGCCCCACCACCCCTTCACCACCACCTCGGCCCAATCCCCCCACCCATTACCCCCACTGCCCCACCACCCCCAAATCCCCCTCCCCTTCCCCTACCGACCCCCTCCCGTCGATCCCCTTCCCCCGTGACGCCGGTGCTACGCAGGATAATAATAATGATGATAATAATAATAATGATAATGATAATAATAATAATAATGATAATGATAATGATAATGATAATGATAATGATAATGATAATGATAATGATAATAATAATGATGATAATGATAATAATGATGATAATGATAATAATGATAATAATGATAATAATGATAATAATGATAATAATGATAATAATGATAATAATGATAATGATAATGATAATGATAATGATAATGATAATGATAATGATAATAATGATAATGATAATGATAATGATAATGATAATAATAATAATAATGATAATAATAATAATAATAATAATAATAATAATAATAATAATAATAATAATAATAATAATAATAATAATAATAATAATAATAATAATAATAATAATAATAATAATAATAATAATAATAATAAATAATAATAATAATAATAATAATAATAATAATAATAATAATAATAATAATAGAAGCAAAAGAAAAGAAGGAAAGGTAATTGAAGAAGTGGAAAAATCAAACTTGACTTTTCCCACCAAATTTCTTTCTTCCTCCTCCTTCCTCCTTCTTCAACTTTTCTTCTTTCCCTTACATGGCAAACCAAGTTATTTCAAAATTTTCTTCCCAACAACCATTAAATGGCTGCCACAACAAGAGAACAATTGAAACACAAATTCCCTTCAAGCTCCATAGTTATCTTCAAGACATGGTTTTCAAGTTATATAGGAACTCCTCAATGGCTATAAATAGCCATGGTTACTCACCAAGAACACCATCACCAACAACTTTCATCCTTTCATCTCACCTCACCACCACCTAAGAACTAATCAGATTTTTCAGTCAACAACTCGCCGGAAAACACGACTCAAAGAAACCCAAAAGAAAACCCATTTCTCTCTCTCTCCTCTGTTTCGGGCTTCAAACGCCACCACCACCGGCTGCCGCCGGCTCGCGCGACACCTGCGCCGCCCAGTCTGCTCGCCCTACCTCGGCCGTCACTCGCCGGAGCTCCGCCGACTACCAGCACCTGACCTCGCGTCCTCTCTCTCTCCTGTCGCACTCTTCTTCTCGCGTCCGCTCCTTCGTCGCACGCTGCTGTACGTGCAGCACCACCGACGATCGATGACCGGCAACCCCGTCGCACCATCGCCGTTCGCCGGAGGTGCCGTTCGTTGGAGTTCGTTCCTCCTCCCTCCTTGTGTCGTGGTCTTCCCTGCTCTTAGTAGCAGAGGTAATGACCAACTTCTTTTAAAATTCTGATTTCCTTAAGTTTATAATTCAAGCCCAAGTTTAATTCTTTTGTTAGCTATTCTGGTTTGGGCCTAGGAGACTACACTAGAACTTAAAGTTAAATTTTATAATCTGAATTTTATTGTGTTGAGCTAAAAAGATGCTTGAACTTATTCTATGGACTGATTTGGTTAGTTTAATTAAACCACTTAACTTGACTCCTAAAAACTATTATTGGGTTATATTTCATGATTACTAAACTAGTTGAGTTGTTTAAAACTAATTAAAATCCAATAAGCTTGTTATTTATAATATGAGTTTAATTTTTATTACCTCCACTAATACTTAATATAACAAGATAGCTTGACTTACGAGTTTTATGAGATTAAATAATGTTATAATAATATTAATAGTTCTATTATAGCTATAAATTTAATTAATTTAATGATAGACGATTAATGGATAATTAACTATGAACTCTTATAATATGTGTAATTGTAAGTATAATGTTTCGATAATTCTAAAAGTATAACTAAAGGAGTTATTCCACCTAATTAGTTATTTAAGAGTCACCTTGAGAAGTTATTAAGGACTAAGATAATAATGACCTTTAATGAGGCCTTTACGACGTTATAAGGAACGTTATGACATTAATAAGCGCTAGCTAATATTTAGGCTTAAAAGCTAAATAACGAAACGTTCATTAATAAAACTATTCTTGAATAGATTAAAGAAGACAAAGGATATTACAAGCCTCCCCCGGCTATCAAAGTTGGTAAGCAGGATTCAGGTAACGTCTACTGCTAACACCCGCATTCCCCTTTTAAGTATATTTTATAATAATGCTTACGTTAATAGTATTATTTTGTTTATGGATTGTGGGATATGAAATGTTTTGTGACAAATGTGAGGATATGAAATAATGTTATGAAATAATGACGTTATGGAAGCAAGACGATGTTTTGTTATGGATGCAAAGTAAAGAATATGATATATCATGGTGATTATGAATACACTTAAAAGTTATGAAACATGATAAATTCAAGTTAAAGACGGTTCTTGGCGGTATTCTGTTATCCTGGGTCGTGCACGTACCTTCTGGCCGGCTCCCCACCTTCCGTTTATAAGGGCTAATGTCCTCGGGTGGCACCGCATTACTATACTTTGGGCACTAACGCCACCTTCCGTTTGTGAGGGCTTTCGTCCTCGGGTGGCTGCTTTTCGTTTACGATGATGTTATGATCTGGGGAGACGTCCCTTCTGTTGTACTCGCCAAGTTACCAAAGTAAAAGATATATGATGATGAACATGACAAAGAGTGATGATAATATTTTATGATTATGACTTAATGGCTATGTTTACGAAATGGTTTTACTATTTCTCTTCTCCCTGTTTGCAACTAAAATAAGTTGAAATGCTTTTACGATGTTAGGGTAGTATGTTACTGAGCCTCGGCTCATGACGTTTTGTTTTATGTTTTAGGTATTGAAGAACAGTTACAGTATGGCTATTATCATGAGATGTGTTGAAGAGACTATGTATGATTCTATAAGGTTTAGAATATTTTGTATGATAGATGAACAAGTATTATTTGATGATGAGCAAAAGTATAGATGAATTATCATTTTATACTCTTATATTATAAGTGGGCCCTAACCCACAGGCTTAAGCTATGATTCCGCTGACGATTAAGGTTATGTATTTTCGGGGCGTTACAGGGTAGGGGATGCGGCGGTGGAGGGGATGAGGAGGGGTGGGGGCTTTCGAATTTCTGGGCTACGCGGGTTCCGGGGCTGCCGGAGGGGGAGGGGGAGGGGGTATGGGCTGCGGCGGAGGGGAGAGGGAGGGGAGGGGGAGGGGGATGCGGCGGTGGAGGGGGGGGGGAAGGGGAGGGGATGGGGGGTTGGGCACTGGGGGTGGAGGGGTGGTAGGTTGGGTGGGTTAAGGTTTAGGGTAAGGGTAAGGGTTTAGGTTTAGGATTAAGGTAAGGGTAAGGGTTAGATTAGAATTAGGGTTTAGGGTTAGTAATGGCAAAATAGTAAATTAAGCTAACGGGGAGTTAACGGAAGTTAGAAAAAGGACGTTTGGTGAACGTTTTCGGAAACTCAAGGGTATATGGTAAATTTTTGGAACATTGATGGTATATGGTGAATTTTTTAATTTGTCGGGGGTATTTGGTGAAAAAACCGTACTAAATATATTTTACCGCTTCGGCAGTAAGTTGGTGTTGTCTTGCCATACATCCATTAGGGGCTTGTTCAGGGTTTTGCAACTTTGGATGTGTACATTGTAGAAACCATTGCATATAGTCGGGAGAGCAATCCCATGGACTAGAAGCAACCTCACCTAGACGGTGCATACTTAAACAATGGGATTAAGGATCATCCCAAAAGCACATCATAGATTCTAGATATTCAATGGAGTAAGAGTGGGCTGGCTTGTTCTCTTTGTTTGGTGTAATTGGACACATAGGGCGAATCTGTACATATCCAAATTGTCGTAGAACACGGTCCGGCATATACGGTTCAATTATGGAAGCATAACGAATACACCCATGATACAATGATAATGGTAATTTTTCTACTACATTCATACCATAAGGCATCCATATAACTTGTATTTAACATTATATTATTAAGATAATATACACAGAACTAAAAAAAAAGTCAACTCAACCAAAAATATAAATATAAATATACCTCTTGAGCTGTCATGTCATCTAACCTCCATCGATGTTGTTGTAGTGTAGAAAGTAATTTTGGTGTCGGAGTCTGAGCATCCCATTTCATAGCGCGAGGGAGCTCACTAGGCAAATAGTTAGAATTGGTCATGGGTCGGAACATAGGAAAATGCTCATATATCCAAACCTTAATAAAAAGGAAGACAAAAATTAAATTGAGAATTTTAGTCAAACACTATTTAAATGTAATTAATTTCTTACCTCAAGAAGAGTAGATGATCCTGCAAGTTGCTTAGTCTCTGCTCTTGTAGCTTTGCCAAGTTCTCGATAAAGATAAGCAAGAGCTGCCGAAGCCCACGAGTATGACTTAACACTAACAAGGTCGGAGACTAGAGGAAATAATAGAGTGGATGCTCGATCTACGTTTTGTCACTAAATATAGTGGACCCAAGTAATATGACTAAGAAGCCTCAAGCTAGATCATCCGCACCATACTTAATTTTTGGATCCATCAAAACCTCTCTAATTTTTGACAGCTTAATTCCACCATGTGCATGTTCAAACTCTATTTCTTTTGTATCTATATCAAGCAATTTACCAACAAAAGAAAATAGTGAATTTCGTGATTCTTTTTGTTGCATTGAGTGGTTAATAGCAATCCCGTTAATAAGAAGACCCAAAATCAAAGATACATCATGTAATGTAATTGTCATCTCTCCAAAGGGTAAATGAAAACTATTAGTTTCGGGATGCCATCTCTCAACAAAAGCTGATATTAATGGTGCATTATGATAAGGAAACATGCATTCTCTCAAATGACCCAACCCAATACTTTTCACCAATAGATACCATGCATCACGAGGCTCAAATCGAAAGAGATCAATCACATGTGTTAGTGACTGAATAACCAAACAACCACGCTCAATCTGGTAAAGTGAACAAAAATCAATTAAAATACTACCATATTAATATTTCATTTTTAACTTTTTCCGATGCAAATTTGATGAAATTGTGATAACAAACAAATCTACTACACATAAGAACTCACATTTTTCTCCCAAATGTAACAAGCTACATGACCTCGATAACCACGTAGCAAATCTGCAGAAAGTGGCCCTCCTGGTGCTGGTGCAGTCAACTTCCAATCACAAGTGCAAGGACGTTTTACCCATTTATGTTTGTTGTTGTCTTCTTCGGGTTGCTCTGGTTCAATAACTTGTTCCTCGTTGGAACCACCAACACCCGAATCAGGATCTTGGCATGATCTCCTAGTAGCACGAGTAGCCCTGGCAGAAACTGTCACTGTCCTACCGTCTAAACGAGTCTTCTTTTCAGTATATGTTATCTGCATACATAAGTTAATTAATAAATAAGTAGGCAAAAATTGTCACTGTCCTTAGAATGCTCTAGTACAATCAAATTAAATTGTAAAGCTAAGTATGTGGTCCTCATCATTAGTAGACAAAGATTGGAGGTGTCATCAGACAATAGTACTTAGTCATTTGGAATTTTGGTTTTGGTTTTGGTTTAAAACTGTGAATTTTAGAGGTTTAAAACTTCATTCGCATCATGCAAAATTTCAAGGCACTTGTTACTATGCTCGCTTTGATAAACATAAAGCTAATATTGATAGCACAAATGTCTCCCATTGAGATTACTCTATGGTGAGCTAATACATTTGGCTTGTCCAGGACAGAAACCAATGAAAGGATTATATATGCTTAGCCTGTAATCAACGAACCTTGAATCAAAGGCATCATGCAGAAGTGACCAAAGAAATTACAAAGTCACCTTAAACAAATAGCAATCCATTAACCAAGGAAATCATATGAAAAAGAAAAGGTCCTTGACAAGATAAGATGATGACACAAAAGCATACCATACCTACTCTGAAAAATGGCAGAAATGGGCAAGATAATGATTTAACTAGAACTCTTCTATCCTAAATTTCTGGCAGAG
The DNA here is from genome assembly GCA_947646795.1 of Beta lomatogona. NCBI lineage: Eukaryota > Viridiplantae > Streptophyta > Magnoliopsida > Caryophyllales > Amaranthaceae > Beta > Beta lomatogona. The sequence goes on along the minus strand of CANSNZ010000927.1, from coordinate 9,806,556 downwards.
AGAAACATATAAGATGCATATAATGTGTTTGTAAGCTTCATGCCAAATCCATGAAATAAGCACAGGTATTTCAGCCCAGCTATATGAAACAATAACAACCTCTTCATCCCAATTACATGAAACAGTAACAATTACATCATCCCAGCTATATGAAAAATAGGCAACTATTTTGTTCAATAAAGATGAAGTCCATTAAGATCTATATGGAATTCTAACCAACACTATCAAATAATGTGAAAATGATAAAAGATCTACACAAAGGTTGGGAACAAATCGAACTAAGTAGGCAAAAATATATTATTGAATTGAACACATCCAGCTTAATCCTCAAAAATAATTTTGCAAAAATCGCCCAAAATTCATGCAAATTTACACAAATCGAACCAAATTCTCAAAATTGAAAATTGGTAAATAAATTGTACGAAATAGGTTGGAATTTCGCATAAATATGAAACTACAGTGTAGACACGTAATCGTGTCTCCCCATTTAAGGATCTGCTGATGAAAAATACCGTGGTCTTAATTGGTCCGATCCAAGGGCAGAGCAGTCTGAAAAGCCATTCAAAACCATTTCGAAAAGTGTTAAAGTCCTATTTTAAAGCTCAATTAATTATTCATGATAATTAATTGCATTTGGAGCCCAATTCTATGAAAAGCCCAATTAATTGATAATTAATTGATTTATTCTAATCAATAAATATTTTCAAAAAATATATATTTTATAGTTAAAATCAGATTTTATCACGTAAAATCAGATTCCGGAATTAAAGGATAAAATAAAATCTTTTAAAATGCGTTTTAAAAAAGGCTGGCAAAGGCGTGTCAAAAGCAAGGCTGGTCCGCCTGGCGCACCACCGTGCGCTTGGCGCACCATACTGCGTCAGACGCAGCTTTTCCTGACACGTGGCACTGTGACACATACTGTGCCGTGCGCCTGGCGGAAAGCTCTGCGTGAAGCGCAGGTTTCTTTCTTATCTTTTTCAAAGCGTGTACCACGTGTATGCTTTTTACTCGTCATGTCGCGTCATATGCTTGCTACGTCAGCTGCGCCTGGCGTAACTAGCGCGTGAGGCGCAGTGCCGTTTTCCCTATAAATAGGCCTGATTTCCGTACAAATTTAAAAAAACGGATTTCTCACATAACACTCGACGAATACTTTACGAACCACTCTACGAACTACAAAACTTCCCTACAAAACTCATACCTTTCAAACACAAATACATTCAATCTACATACATTTAGATTTTCAGGTTTCACGATTGCCCGTCCCCGAAGGTTGTCAATCTCGCAGACCCAAGCCACGGTATAATCATGAGGGTCCTTATACTATATATTCTAACCATTTTTCTACACTTTCTTTTATTTTATTTTATTATTATTCTTGGCTTTGTATATTATATGCTTGAATTGCCTGATCATTCTATGCATATTATATGATTGTCCCTACTTTATTACTTTTATCACCCACATGTTACTATTGTGAAACAAGACCTACAGAATTGTTCTAACATTAATCAGATTAATATGGACAACCTGTAGGAACCTTGTAATATTGATTACTTAATAACATATCACTAGAAATTAGTCTTTTTATGTGTTTCCTGAACCAATTTAGACGAAATATTTTTAGAGTCTATAAAAATATTATATGATTATTCTTTGGCATCAAATTTGTTGTGAATCGATATTTAGTAAAGGCCAACTTTGGGCAAATGTGGTTCATTATGACCATATTCGTACCCTCACCCCCGAACTCAATCTTTGGTTCATTTTGACCATCTATGGCGTCAGGACGGGGAATTCTACATTGGATAATTTGTTCCTACGATTTTCCCATATCCAATTATGTTTATGATTCTTCCTAAAAAGAATTGTTGGCGACTTCTTTCAATACAAAGCAATTTTCAATAAAACCTTTACAGTGGGATGGTCAAATACAAATACACGCTCACACTGCGTAGGCGAAATAAAAACACGCCTACAATTTGGCGACTCCAATTGGGAGGATTTTAAAAAATTAATTTTTTTTAAATGAGTGGGTGAAATTTGAAAAATACGATTCATTCTTATTTTTATGCCTTAGAATAATATACAGTTTTGCATATGCATGGCTACTGTTCAGCCACCATAAGGACAATCTTCCTTGCCTCATTAGCACATGTTCTTTGTGTGAGGTCACCCCGGGGGGTTTGCGCTTTGTCCTTCCAAAAAGCTTCCTGAGCGATAGTGTCGGATCTTAGTCATAAGCAAACCTACCCAACCATGGCATTGTTCTCTTGATCCTGCTTGAGACTGGAGTGCGTCTTATACGTGGCCACCTCTTTAAGCAGGGGTAGGAAGCGTGGGATCAATCTCTTAGTCATGGACCTTTTCAGCCTTAACCTAAACCTAACCAATAGTTGAATGTAGAACTGGACTTTCGGTTGAGAACTTTTGCATCCATGTTACCTGACATTTATGTGTGATTGCAATTTTTGGCTGCTAATATGCTTTACACCCGAAATTATTGCAAATCCCGTCTAAAACAAATCGTCGTTTTCGCCCGAACCTTCGTCAATTTATCAATACGCGTGCCGCAGAGCATTGCGCTAAACGCATTAAGTTACGCCTGGCGCAATACACCTGCACCAGACGCATAGGCTGTGCGCCGCGCGCACCAGTCGCGTGGCACGCAACCTATTCGTCCCATGCTTATTGGTCTTTTGACCTTTGTTCGAGTCTAAGATAACAAGTTTGCATCAGTATAATATTCAAAAAAGGGTCAGTCTGTTCATGCAAGGTAGTGTCTGTCCGAAAAAGTGCATCTAAAAAAATGGTCATTGTGGATTCATTATGCATGTCTACCTCTTCCCATTTCATCCCTGCTATCCCTATCAATCTCACCTTACTATATTCTTTTAATTTCAAAAGGCTTACACCTTTTTCAAAATCAGTCCTACACCCTCTTCTATTCTACCTTTTTCAAAAAACATTTACTAATCATCATCATGCCACGACATTTCAAAAAAAAATATTTTTCAAAATTAATCCATCATCTTTTCCTAATAAAAGATAAAAATAAGGGGTTCCTTTCAAAAATGAATTTAAAAAAATTCTAAGCCCATTCCAAGCACCTTCAATTCAATCCAATCAACCCAATACATTTGCATTCATTCTAGGCCCATATGCATTAGAGTCCATTTTGCATTCATCCCAGGCCTGTCTAATTTAAGTCCATACATCCACTAGCATTAGAGTCGATCTTAGGCCCATATAAGTCTAGTTCAAGTCAAAGATAGGCACATTTGCATCTCCATGTGAACCCTAGTCTATATTAAGTCCAGTCCAAGTCTAATCCCAGTCTATTCCATTCTAAGTCCAATCCTAGTCCATTTCCAATGACAAGCCCATGTGCATCTCTCAGTCCAAGTCAAACCTATATATCAATTCATATCCTAGGTCTAGTTTGCATCTCCATGTAGGCCCTAGTCAGTCTTCGGGCTATAAAAATCCTGTCTTAGGACTATAAAACTTCATCCCTTAAAACCTAGCCTACTTGCTCACCCGTAAGTTCAAGGTCTAGCATTCCTTAAGTCTATACACAATTGTTGTGTCTAGCCTGCTTGCTCACCCGTAAGTTTAAGGTCTAGCATTCCTTAAGTCCATAGGCAATTTTTGAGTCTAGCCTGCTTAGTTTAATGTAAGTTCCGAAGTCTAGTTGTCTAACTTGCTTGCTCACCTGTAAGTTCAAAGTCTAGTTGCCTAGCCTGCTTGCCTTAAGTTAAAAGTTTGGCCTTCCTAGTTGTCTAGCTTGCTTGCTCACCCGTAAGGTCAAAGTCTAGCATCCCATAAATCCATAGGTAATTTTTGAGTCTAGCCCGCTTAGTCTAATGTAAGTTCCGAAGTTTAGTTGTCTAGCCTGCTTGCTCACACGTAAGTTCAAAGTCTAGGTGCCTAGCTTGCTTGCCTTAAGTTAAGAGTCTAGTCTCCCTTATTGTCCAACCTTCCTTAAAAGTCTAGTATGCTTGCTCACCCGTAAGTTCAAAGTCTAGTCTCTCCTAAACCAAATCATAGAGTCCAGTTTGCTTGCATAGTCCAGTCCAGCCCATGTCTGCATTTGCATATAGTTAGGCCCGTGTCTCTGTCATGGTCAAGCCCATACTAGTCCAAAACCCATAACCATTTCCATTTTCATTTCAAAATCACTTTCCATTTTCATTTCCATTTCCACTTTCGTTCTCATTTCCACTTTCGTTCTCATTTGTCCTCTCCATTTCTCATTTCAAAAACATTAGCTTTTAAAATTTACGAGGTCCATTCCATTTCTGTTCAGAACAAGTCGCGAGGTTATAATTTGGGAGCGTCCAACAAAGAGGCAACAAGGTCGACCTACTCCCAGACTCGTCAAGCGCATCCTAACCTTCCCAGACGAATCCTCCGAATCTTCCGAATTGTCATCTGAAATGAAGGACACTAATCAGCAGCTCAGTGCCATTATGGCTCAACTCACACTGATGAATTCTCGTCTTGAGGAACAAGACAAAGAGATCAAGGCACTAAGGGAGAAGCTCACTGAGGAAGACGAGCAAGGCGACATTCCACCACCAATCAAAACCAACACAGAACTGAGGTTTGAAAAACTCGAGCAATTGATCCAGTCAATTCCTGCGCTCGAGAGTCAGGCTCATGGCCATGACATCATTGATCCTGAACTAAGGGAGAAACTCCCTAAAAAGGTAACATTGGGTGACCTCCCAAAATTCAAGGGGGTCGAAGACCCAGATGACCACTTGAGAGCGTTTTCCATCTCTATGACTCTCAAGGGCACGAGTAAGGACCTGTTTGCTTATGTCTTTCCTTTAACCTTGGATGCACATCCATCCGGGTGGTTCAGGTCACTGAATAAGGCCAAGCTGAATGACTGGGACTACATCAGAGAAGAGTTCCATAAACAATACATCTACAATACTCAGCTTCCTATCAGCCTTCGTGAGTTGGAGTTAACTAAACAAAACTCCAACGAAGACTTCGTCACCTTCCTTAATAGATGGAGGGATACAGCTGCACAAATGATTAACAGGCTATCTCAGGAGGATCATGTCAGACTGGTGATCCGTAACCTGCAGCCGAAGTATGGGGATCACATCATGTTCCAACCTATAGAGTCTTTCACGAAGCTCTATAAGGTAGGCCTGTTGATTGAAGAAGAGGTACATGCCAACAAAAATAAGGGTTCCAACAACAACAACAACTATTTCAAGAAGAGTAACAATAGCCCTTCTAGCTCCAAAAGCAATGAGGTCAATGCCACAGCTGCTGAAAAGAGAGGCTATCAAAAGCCTCAAAGAACATTCGCACCTTTAGGCATGTCCTTAGAAGAAACCTTCACTAGACTTCATGCAAGGGGGGCACTTCAGCCTATTGGCCCTACTCCAGATCCTGCTCCCGAGAATAGGTGGAAGAGGTGGGATCCAAATGCCTACTGCAAGTACCACCAAGGGAATGGACACCCAACATCTGCGTGCTGGACCTTAAAGAATCACCTGTAGGATATGGTTGAAGACGGTAGATTGCCAATTCCACCTGCAGCAAAAGTTAGCAATAGCAGCAATCCCTAGAGCAGCACCTGAATAACGCCGGGGCTTAGTCATTTAACGCTAGTTTTCTAGGTTGAGTTGGAGAGTCCCTCCCCTAGCTCCTTCATTTCTCTTTTTGTCGAGTTTATGTCATTTAGGTTTTTATTTCCAATAAGCCTTGTTCTATTTATTTCTGATTAATAAAATAATTGCATTTTCATTTTCATTTTCATTTTCATTGGCCTTCCATCATTTTATATATGTTTCTAACTCAATGATGAAACTCAAATCACCTAAACGAACTTGACTAACAATGATAATAAAAAAGAGATCTGAAATAAAAAAAGAGAAAAATAAAAAAGGGGACATACATTGGATCAGGAGTTATTCCCCTCTCCCTTCCATTACCTTTCATAAGCCATCCTCATACAATTAAGGAAAAACAAAAACCCTTTAAACCATCATCTCCATGATAATTAGCCAAATAATCCCTCCATTAACCAAAGCTACACAAATATCCTTCAAGCCTTCCAATACCCTAAAACAAATAAAAAACTTGTGTGCAAGCCTTACTACATCAAAATATATCAATGTCAAGCAAAAACAAAGAATGAAAATATTCAAAGTGCGGAAAAAATGAAAAGAAAACGCACAAGACAAAAAGAAAAAAACGCAAACAAAGAAAAAGCCCAAGGCAAAGAAATAAAAAGTCAAGCTAGGGGGCTTGCACACAAGTTCTACCCCTCATTCAAATCCTTCAATCCACCAAAACTTTAGCCTATATAATCCAAATACATGATCCTTAAACCTTCATCTAAACCTCAAGCCTTAAACCTTCTTCTAAACCTTAAGCCTTCAACCTTTCATGAACCCTTCCTTTACTCCTTCTTCAAGGTATGTCCAAGCCCGCTAGGTTGAAAACTCGAAAGGGCGGTATAGGCAAATGTTAGGGCACATAAAAAAAATAAAAAAAGAAATCAGATCCAGAACTACGAATGGTCTGATTCCACAAGGATACGTAGGAATCCTCATCTCGAGGTCTGACCGCTTCAATAAAAATAAACTAGTCATGGTCTAATGATTTAATTTTCTAGAGTTCAGGAGCATACTCTTTCTAGATCCCGACATAGGCTCGAGTCTGCACCTAGCCTCGTTAAAGCCTTTTCCCACCTTCACTTATTTAAGTCACAAATTCAAACCTTTTTATTTTTTCAATCAAAGCTCTCCCTGTCCCTGAAGGACTCTCCGACAATTCCATGATTTCTAGCAATACTTGACTTTTCCTATATCAACTTCCCAAAGAAGAATCCCCAGTACAATCCCTAGTGACAACTTTCAACATTCAAGGCAGATCAACTACGTTTCAAATATCATATCAAGTACATTTCGATTAAGGCTCATGCCTCATTCAAGGCAAGCTCACTCAAAGTGGGGGCTTCCTACGTGTGGTGGTTCCTCCAATTCAAATCAAACTCCCGAAGAGTTATAATCCACGAACCTCGTTTACGAACCCTGATTATTTACTAAAAATGATTTTCGAAAATCTTTCTTTCTATTTCTGATAATTCTATATCATTCTACATATCCAAATCTTCTAGCCTTGCAAAACCCCGACCTTGCATTGCATTTCATACATTCTAGTCTTACAAAACCCTGACCTTGCATTTCATACATTCTAGTCTTGCATAATCCTGACCTTGCATGACGTGTCATCTCTTAGCTTTGCATAACCTTAATCCTTGCATAGCGTATTGTGCATCATTTGCATCAATATGTGCTTTATCTGAGTTGTTTGCACCTGTCTGCTGACATCTTCTTCTGCAGGTAATCAGATTGCTTGTAGTTATTGTCCTGCATACTAACTTTGTTTTGCAGAGACCGACGTATATAGATCAGTTTAAACTGCAGAGCGTTTAGAACCGTTCTCCACCCCGACACTGTATACTTTGACTTTCGATTTCCGGAACCTCAGTCAAAGTGGAGGTTTCTGTAGACACATAATCGTGTCTCCCCATTTAAGGATCCGATGATGAAACATATCGTCGTCTTAATTGGTCTGATCCAAGGGCAGAGCAGTTTGAAAAGCCATTCAAAACCATTTCGAAAATATTTTAAAGCCCAATTAATTATTCATGATAATTAATTGTATTTTGAGCCCAATTTTTTGAAAAGCCCAATTAATTGATAATTAATTGATTTATTTTAATAAATAAATATTTTCAAAAGATATATTTTTTATAGTTAAAATCAGAATTTATCCTGTAAAATTAGATTCCGAAATTAAAGGATAAAATAAAATCTTTTAAAACGCGTTTTAAAAAAGGCTGGCAAAGGCGTGTCAAAAGCCAGGCTGGTGCGCATGGCGCACCATGCTGCGTCAGGCGCAGCTTTTCCTGACACGTGGCACTGTGACACACACTTGTATGCTTTTTACTCGGCATGTCGCGTCATATGCTTGCCACGTCAGCTGCGCCTGGCGCAGTGCCGTTTTCCTTATAAATAGGCCTGATTTCCGTACAGATTTCAAAAAACGGATTTCTTTTACGAACCTCTCTACAAACTACAAAACTTCCCTACAAAACTCATACCTTTCAAACACAAATACATTCAATCTACATACATTCATATTATCAGGCTTCACGATTGCTCGTCCCGAAGGTTGTCAATCTCGCAGACCCTAGCCACGGTATAATCCTGAGGGTCCTTAAATAAATTATTTTTATATTGAAGTTACTAACAGTTTTCTTTCCTGATGTAGATCTTTAATGTAAAATCGCTATACTGCATATTCTATCCCTTTTTCTACACTTTCATTTATTTTATTTTATTTTATTTTATTATTATTCTTGCCTTTGTATATTATATGCTTGCCTGATCGTTCTATGCATATTATATGATTGTCCCTGCTTTATTGCTTTTATCACCCACATGTTATTATTACTAAACAAGACCTAAAGAATTGTTCTAACATTAATCAGATTAATATGGACAACCTTCTAGGAACCTTGTAATATTGATTGCTTAATAACATATCACTAAAAATTAGTCTTTTTTTGTGTTTCCTGAACCAATTAAGACTAAATATTTTTAGGGTGTATAAAAATATTATATGATTATTCTTTGGCATAAAATTTGTTGTGAATCAATATTTAGTAGAGGCCAACTTTGGGCGAATTTGTTCATTATGACCATATCCGTATCCTCACCCCTGAACTCAATCTTTGGTTCATTTTGACCATCTATGGAGTCAGGACGGGGAAATATACATTGGATAATTTGTTCCTACGATTTTCCCATATCCAATTACGTTTATGATTCTTCCTAAAAAGAATTGTTGGCGACTTCTTTCAATACAAAGCAATTTTCAATAAAACATTTACAATGGGGTAGTCAAATACAAATACGCGCTCCCACTGCGTAGGCGAAATCAAAACACGCCTACAACTAGTAAAACACAAAATTGGGGAGAAAACTAACCTTAAAATACGAAATTTCCTTCAAAATTCTGAAAGATAGTTAGACGAAATTTCAATAACTTCTTCGCTTGAAATTGAGTTCGAAATGACCCAAAAGATCTAGCAATTTATCAATTTCCCAACATTTCATAAAGAATAAGGAGATTGCAAACTACTTTCGGGTATATAGTGGTCTAATTGTCCGTAACTGACCCAGAAATGAGGAGATGAAACACGAAGAGGAAGAGAGAGATGAGTGAGGAAAGGAAGAAGGAGAAATGGGTTTGAATCAATAAAGGCATTTTCGGTATTCAGCTGGGTTGTATATGGTAAATGAGAGTTGCATTTAGCAACCATGCTAGATATATATCTAAGAGTAAAAGTTCCGGATTTAACTTAAACTCATACTTAAACAAAAAAAAAAAAAATTTAGATCTCATTTGTACTTTTTTCCCTCTCTTTCAGATTCTCCTTTTAAATCACATAATTGTTGTGATTTTAAGTTTGATATGTTGATGATGATAAACACTTTATGCTATAACATGAATGTATGTAACAGTGATCTAAGAACGCTATCATGGTTGGACGTGCATGAAAGCTCAATGAATTGAAGATATGGAAGTTTAGGTCTAGTTATATTAATTTCATGTGTATACAATGTAATTAACATATTGGAACTTTGTGCTAAATTAGAAGTATTTAGGATGATTAACTACTTTCTTAGAGTTAAGAAAATAGGTAATTATATTAATTTCATGTTTCTATATTTCAAGAATATAAAAGGGGGAGTTTTTAATTTCAAATTAGTTTTGAAAGGAAAATATTTTTTAAAGATTTTCGAGAAAGAATTTTGTAAAAACTGATTTTTAAAGAAAACATTTTTTAGAAAGATTTTCAAAAAAGAGTTTTAAAAAAATGATTTTTAAATAGTGTTTTTTGTCAGAAACAACCTTTTATAGTTACTTTTTTGCGAAAAACAGCCTTCTAAAAGTTTGTTTGCAACTTACAACCTTAAACCAAAATTCTTTTGCTAAATGAAACCTTTTTTGGATTTATGTCATTGACTGTTAACTCTAGTCCATTGACTGTCAGTTGGTTGTATTTTTTTACTTAAACATTTTCGTTCCCTCCTTTTTTTCCCCCTGTTTCCCTCTCATTTATCTTATAAAACCTGTTGCCTCTCTTTCCCTCTCATTCTCACCAAAAACTAAAATCTTTAATTTCTTCCCCAAAAACAAAATTAGGGTTCTTGCTCACTAAAATTTTAAATTCTTCTTTCCCTTCACCAATGGTGAAATGTGAGTGAAAACACCAATTCAATTGAAAACACCCTCTTATTATTCCCAGCAAAAACGCAACAAAAAATGGCGATGGTGCGTATTTGCAGCTCATTTGCAAGAAGAATGATGTCAACCCATCAAAATCCAGCACTTCCAATATCTTTATCATCATCATCAATGGCGTCTTCTTCATCATCATTTTCGAATGCAATAGTGTTTGGAAGAAGGGACAAGAAGACCAAAAGAGGGAAGAGATTCAAAGGGTCTTATGGTAATTCTAGACCCAAGAAGAAAGATATGATTCAAAGAATTAAAGACAAAGTTGAGGTTCCCAATTCTACTCCATGGCCTCTACCTTTCAAGCTCATTTGATTTTCTCTCTCCTCATTTTTTTCGTTTAAGTTTAGCTGGCAGTTGCTGAAAATGGATGTTTTGAATGTTAAAGAAAAATACAACCAATGAACAGTCAATGGACTAGAGTTAACAGTCAATGACGGAAATCCAAAAAAGGTTTCATTTCGCAAAAAAAAAAAAATTGGTTTAAGGTTGTAAGTTGCAAAAAACTTTTAAAAGGTTTTTTTTGGCAAAAAAGTGACTATAAAAGGTTGTTTCTGACAAAAAAACTCTTTTAAATAAAAGTTCTTGATAAACATTTTCGGAAATATTGGTTTATGAAATCTGATTTTTTAGTTAGCAAAAGAAAATGAGGAATCCCTGTCTTTTAAAGAAAGCAAAAATCAGTTTCTATTAAGTAAAAGATGATGTTTGATTCTGGAAAGGAAAATATTTTATCCCTTAATTTTAGGAATAAAATTATTCAAGAAGATAATCATATCCTTGAGAATAATTCTTATTCAGTTGATAGGTTACATAAGGGATAAAGATCAGAATAACAATTCACGTTTTTAGATTTTGTTTTGATAAGTTTTAAGAGTTGAAAACGAATCCCCATAGCACAGTGGATAGCACAGAGTTTCTGAGAGTTAATAGGTACATATTACAATTATAAGGTTTCTCGATTTGCTTGACTAAGAAGCATCCTTGTGAGGACTTAATCTTTCTGTAATTTCATCATTATAGAGAGTAGCAACACTTAGGGTTAAGTGTTGGGGAGAACTACTAGAGTTAGTAGTGGGGGAATCATATTGTATCTAACATTTGGTATTTTAAGATTCAAATAATAAAAGAGTAGGTAGTGTAGACGTAGATATCAGATGTGAGATTGAACTACGTTAAGTTTCTGTGTCTTGTTATTTAATTTCATTGTCTCTAGTTTTGATACAACTTCATTTGAGCGAAAACATTAAAAGCGAGTTTACGAGTGAATAACACAATGTTAGGCACTGTGCCATAAGATTGTTTTTGCGAAAATCGTTTTGTCACTCAATTCAACCCCCCCTTCCTGAGTGTCACCTTGTACTCCAACAAGTGGTGTCAGAGCCGGCTATTCTCGAAAGGCTCATCCCTAGATAATATAAGTCATGAACATGCAAGATGACTCTCGAGAAACACACTCAAAGTGTTCAATTTTCAACGGAAAAGACTACGGATGGTGGAAGGCTACGATGAGGATCTACATCTAAGGATCGGATTATGAATGTTGGAAAGTCATAAGAAAAGGACCAATCCTTATCCAAGCCAAAAATGCTGAAGGAAAGATGGTCGACAAAGATGAAGATGACTATGATTCAGTCGACTATGCAAAAGCCGAAAAGAACTTCAAAGCTATGAGTATTCTCCAATATGGAATTGGGCCTGATGAATACTCAAGGATCTCCGCTTGCACTACAACAAAAGAGATATGGGACACTCTAGAATTGGCCCACGAAGTTCTGAATGAGGTAAAACAATCTCGAATTGATGTACTTGTGCAATAATATGAACTGATTACTGTGAATAAGGATGAATCAATTGATGTTCACCCGATTTACACTAATCACTAATGAATTGAGTTCTCTAGGCAAAACCTATCCTTCTGAAGATTTAGTGAGAAAGGTGTTAAGAAGTTTAACAGTTAGCTCCCTAAAATAACTGTTATTCAAGAAGCTAAAGATTTGACAAAACTCTCTTTAGAACGAACAACTTATTGGATCATTAATGACTCATGAACTAGTTTTAGATTCTAAGACTAATGGACCAAACAATAAAGGTCTAGCCTTGAGAACTGAATTGGAAATTGAAGATAGTGATAGTGATGATGACGTTGCACTTCTTACTAGGAGATTTCAAAATTTTCTCAAAAAGAACAAAAATAACAATCCTAGAAAAAGTGGAAATTTCAAAGGTAAGAGCACTACCTCTAACTCTAAGAAAAGTGCTACTAACTTCAGTTGTTTCAAGTGTGAAGAGTTCAATCACAGGATTAAGGAATGTTCCTTATGGGATGATGAGAAGCCCAAAGAAAGAAGGGAGCAAACCAAGAAAGAATTCAAAAAGGCTATGATAGCTGCTGTTTGGGGAGATTCATATTCTGATGAAAAACAGTCAGAGGCACAGTGCCATGAAGCAAAATTATGTCTGAATCCTGTACAGACATCACAGAGAAGGGCACAATGCCTGGACGACTCTCACTTGTGTCTAATGGCGAAAAGCTCGAACTCACTTGATGATTATCAAGAAATGAATGATGATTTTCCAAACATGAAAAAAGAAGAGAAAAATTTAACTAAGCAAAAGATTGGGTTGGAATTGGAATATAATTAAGGATTTATTAAAGGACAGTAAAGGACTGATGAAAAAGAATGATGAACTTGAAAAAACTATTGAAGAGAAAAATCTTGAGTTAAATGCATTAAGGTACGAAAAGTCTCTCGCAAAAGAAGTTGTTAATAACAACACTGTGCTAGAAGCTAAAAAGTCGGATCTTGAAAATCAAATTGAATCTTTAAAATATGAGCTAACTGAGTTGAAAGAATCAAGACAAAGATCCAGAATTGTTCCACTTATGCTACCTCATGATGCTAAGTTAAGTGACGAACTTGATAAAGTTAAAAGAGATTTGGAAATTTCTAGAAAAAGAAATAGCGATCTAAACACTTCTGTTGAATTCTTGGAATCACAATTAGCTATTGCTCGAAAAATGTATGAAAAATGGTCAGCTGATAAAAATGCCCTAGACTATATGTCCAGTACAACTAGCAATTGAAACAGAATTGGTTTAGGATATACAGACCAGAGACACAGTATAAGACATAGTGTCAATAAATTGGAAAGAGACTTTCGTAAAAGAAAATATGTTGATCTACCTGAATATTTCATTTGCAACTTCCGTGGAAATAATGGGCACCTTATGGATAACTGTAATGTCAAGAAAAAGAGTGTTGCAAAAAATGTCAATTAAAGTATGTAAATCAAATATGGGTTAGAAAAGACTTGTTAGAAGCTCAACGAAAGAAAAAGGGACCCAAACAGATTTGGGTTCCGAAAACTAACAAATGATATTTTTGCAGGCAAATGTGAGAGGAAGCAGCCTATGGTATCTCGACAGCGGCTGCTCAAGACATATGACTGGTGATAAATCTCATTCCTCTCACTAGTAGCCAACCATGGAGGGTGTGTTACATTTGGCGACAACAAAAAGGGAGAAATAATTGGTATTGAAAACGTCGGCAAATCCTTAACACACTCCATAAAGAATGTGATGCTGGTAAGCGGTTTGAAACACAATTTGTTGAGCATATCACAATTGTGTGATCGAGGTAATTTTGTTGAATTTCATGCTGATATTTGCAAAATCATTAACAAGGATTCTAGTGAAATGATATTGGAAGGGAAGAGGGTAAACAATGTCTACATAACATGTTTAAACAACTTACCTAACAATACCATTTCATGTCGCGGATTATGCTATTACATAGTGGCTTGCCTAGAAATTTTTGGGTCGAGGCCGTAATTACGGCATGTTACATTTATAATAGGACTAAAGTATGGTCCGTTTTGAATAAAACTCCTTATGAACTTGTTAAAGGAAGAAAACCAAATATTTCTCACCTTAGATGTTTTGGATGTACTTGTTATGTTCATAATAATGGTAAGGATAATTTCACTAGTAGAATAAATGCTTATTGCGGTGGTATTACTCCGGTTTTACCCATACGCAGCAATATATCACGACAAAAGAAAAGGTAAAATATAAAATAACCATATTGCTGCGGTTTTTTATTGTTCCAACGGAAATTTTTTTGCAAATAGTTGACCATTTGACCAACCATATTGCTGCGTTTTCTAGAGAAAACCGCAGCAATATATTTCCAACAGATATTTTTTGAAAAAAGTGGACTATTTTTTACCAGATCTGGCCCAGATTTATTGCTGCGGTTTCTGAAAATAATATTAAAAAAATATTACTTTAATATATTGTTACGGTTTCTGACAGAAACAGCAGCAATATCGCTGCGCCAGATCTCAAAAAAAAACACAGGTTTCTTTTGTTAGGCTTCACTGTTTTTCTCGAGACTCTCTCTCTACTCTCACATTCTCTCTCTACTCTCACACTCTCTCACTCTTTTACAATTTTCGGCGAAAAGATTCCGATTTCCGGCGACAAGTGTTCACATTACTCGCGTTTTTCTGGCGACAAGGGTTTTTGGTTCGGTTTTTCGCCCCTCTCCTCCGCTTCTTGCTTGCTTGGTTCGGTTTTTCGCCCCTCTCATCCGCTTCTTGCTTGGTTGGTTCGGTTTTTCGCCGCTCTCCTCCGCCACTTTCGTACTTCACCGCCGGCGCTACCCTCTCCATGTCATATTAGGTTAGTTTTTCATAATTTTTTTTAATTTTGTAGTTTTCTTAATTTATAGTGTTTTAAAGGATAATTAGGCTTAAATAGTAGTTTAAAATGCTTAGTATAAAGTATATATATGATTAGTTATAAGTTTTTGTATGCCCTAAAACGTTATACGAGATTGTTTTTGCTTGAGTTCTTGTTATATTTCAAGTGATATGCAATGCCTTCATATTGATAGACTCACCAATGGGAGGGGAAGCTAAGGGAAATCTAAGGAATGGTTTGGTACTTGTTGTTTGGTGATAACTTGAAATCGCTTGAATGCGATTCTTGTTTGGTGATGACTTGGAATCGCTTGAATGCGATTGTTTTTATGTAAATCATAATGCCTAGATACCCGTTCAAGACTTACTCATTAGGAGTAAGTCTTGAATAGTCCCCGTTTTGGGACTGTTCTTAAACGTCACATCTCACTTAGGTAGTGAATGTGTGTTGATTCTTTGATTCTAAGTGAGATACGGTTAATCATTTTCCTAATTTTTTCTCCGGGCACATATAAGATAAGCAATTATCTTCATCGTGTACTTGGAGAACTGAAGGGAAATGCTGCCGTATTTTACTTAAAATCAAAGATGATACATGCATTCACTAGTGGGATTGGACGTTTAAGGATGGGTTAGGTTGGAGTGATAAGGACCCAATAGAAGCATGCATTGAATATTAGCTTGTTGTGTTATATTTATGTGAATTTTTTAGTTGATAATAATTTTTTATGTATGTATGTATGTATGTGTGGGGGTTTTAGAAATGGATCGAAGTTGGATGTATGGAAAGTGGAATACGTTGGAGTTCGTACAAGGTGTGAATGAGTTTTGTAAACGTGTTGTAGAGCATTAACAACTTACTTGTGAGGATGAGATTTATTGTCCATGTGTTGATTGCTACAATGTGAATACAATTTCTTATATTAGGACCATAAGAGATCATATTATTCGTCGTGGATTTAAGGCTGAATATTATATTTGGTTATGGCATGGTGAGAAGGGAAAATATACTCAGAATAGGGTTATTGTTGATGTTGGCACTAGTAACTCATTAGAGATTGATATGTCGAATGTTGGGGTTGAGAATGAAGTTGTGGTTGAAGATTATGTTAGGATTGGAGGTGATGATGTAGTAGGTAATGAAAATGAACACGGAGATAATAGTGACACTGAGGATGAAGAGTTTGGTGATGATCGATTAGGTGAGATGTTGGAAGGGGCCCGTGACCATTTTAATGAGCGGCCACGAGAGTTTGACAGTTTGTCTAAAGCTGCTGGGAAACCCCTTTATCCAGAGTGTACAAAATACACTCAATTGAGTGGGGTTTTAACCCTTTTCAACATCAAAGCGAAACATAATTTGACTGATGTAGGCTTCACAGAACTCTTAGAAGCTTTACAAGATATGTTTCCTGAGGGTAATTTATTACCAAAATCCACCTACTATGCCAAAAAATTAATGTGTCCTTTGGGTTTAGAATATGAGCGGATTGATGCATGTCCGAATGATTGATTGTTGTATCGAAATGAGTATTCGGACCTTTATGAATGCCCGAGGTGTGGTAAGTCCCGCTACAAATTGCCGGATGAAGTTGAGCCTGAGCCGAGCAATACGGGTCCTTCTGCGAAAGTGTTGTGGTATCTTCCAATTGTGCCGTGGTTCAAGAGGCTCTTTTCTATCAAAGAAGATGCAAAGAACCTAAGATGTCATGCTGATCGGAGAAGGAAAGATGGGATGCTTAGGCATCCAGCCGATTCTCCTCAATGGAAGGCTATAGATTCCAGATATAGGGAATTTGGTCAGGAAGCTCGAAACTTGAGACTTGCATTGTGTACGGACGGAATGAACCTTTACGGTACTTTGAGTAGTCAACATAGTACTTGGCCTATTCTTTTAGTGATATATAATCTTCCTCCATGGTTGTGCATGAAGCGGAAGTATATTATGTTGTCTCTCTTAATTTATGTGCTTAAGCAGCCGGGAAATGATATAAACATCTATCTTGCACCTCTCATCGAAGATCTCAAAAAGATGTGGGACGAAGGTGTTATGGTGTTTGATGCGTATTCTAATGAAGATTTCAGGCTTCGTGCTATGCTATTCTGTACTATAAATGATTATCCTACTTATGGCAATTTGTCGGGGTATAAGGTCAAAGGAAAAAAGGCATGTCCCATTTGTGAGAATGGTATGGAGGCTACACATTTGCAACATTGTGGGAAACATGTCTATATCATTAATAGGCAATTCCTACATAATTCTCATCCATATCGAAAGAAAAAAGCACCATTTAACGGGTTAGTTGAAAATGCTCCAGCTCCTAGACTGTTGACCGGAAAAGAAGTTTATAATCGTGTTAAGGGGATGGGCACAATATTTGGTAAGGGGGTTAAACCTTCGGAAGACGATGGTGTCATTTGGAAAAAGGAGTCTATATTCTGGAGACTTCCTTATTGGAAATACTTACTAGTTAGACATGTCTTGACGTAATGCATATTGAAAAAAATATTTGTGATGCATTTATCGGTACTCTGTTGAATATGCCGGGAAAGACTAAGGATGGTCTGAAGGTTCGTAGAGATATGGAGAAATTGAAGATTCAGCCTAATTTATGGCCAAAGGTTAAGGAAAAAGCTAAGAAAGGAAAGGGAACAACAACATATTTGCCTCCAGCTTGTTATACATTGTCTAGGCAAGAGAAACGATTGTTCCGTGAGTGTTTATACGGTATTAAGGTTCCCACTGGATACTCATCTAACATGAGAAGACTTGTTTCAATGACTGATCTGAAATTAATTGGGTTGAAGTCCCATGACTGTCATGTGTTGATGCAAGTGTTTTGCCGATTACAATACGCGGGATTCTTCCAAAACATGTCAGGCTTGCTATCACGAGGTTGTGTTCATTTTTCAATACCATATGCAACAAGGTACTTGACCCTGATAAGTTGGATGCTTTGCAAAATGAGGTGGTTATCACACTTTGTTAATTTAAGATGTATTTTTCACCTTCTTTTTTTGACATTATGGTTCACTTAGTCCTTCATTTGGTGAGAGACTAAACTGTGTGGCCCTATGTTTTTAAGATGGGCATACCCTTTTGAGAGACATATGAATTGTTTGAAAAAGAAAGTGAGGAACCCAACAAGACCAGAGGCGAGTATTATTTAAGGAACAATTGCGGAAGAGGTTGCAGGTTATTGTTCTTCTCATTTTACTAAGGCTGTGACGATGGGTCTTCCAAAGTCCAGACACGAGGGAAGGTTAGAAGGCAAGGGTGGGGTCGGAATGCGACATATTTCGCCTTCATTGAGTGAGTTGAATAAAGCTCATCTTTTCGTGTTGCACCATGTTACTGAAGTTAATCCATACTTAGAGAGACATATGCGTGAATTGCGCCACAAAAACTCGTCAAAAGGGGAGAGGGCGTTGATGAATGAGCATAACAGGTCTTTCATTGATTGATTCCACAATAAAGTAATTGGTGAATTGTCTGCAAACAACCATCATGTACCCGATACAATTAAGTGGTTGGCATACGGTCCACGTGACAGTTTTAGATCGTGTGAGGGGTATGATATCAATGGATATACCTTTTACACTGAACGTCAGGACAATAAATCAAAGGTGGTTCAGAATTGTGGGGTTTCAATGGTTGCATCATCTAGGGAGTATGCGAGTGCAAAGGATAAATCTCCGATTGATGCTCAACAATCCTATTATGGGATCATTTAGGAAATATGAGAGCTCGATTATTGTGACTTCACTATGCCTATTTTTCAATGCAAGTGGGCGGATAATAGACGTGGTTTGCGTACGGATGAGTGTGGTTTTACTCTAGTCGATATGAGTCGTCTGCGTGACACTGAAGAACCTTTTATCCTCGCATCACAAGCAAAACAAGTGTTTTATGTATCTGATCCTGTAGAAACTCAGTGGTGCATTGTTGTTAATGGTAAAAGGCAAATTTTAGGAGTAGGTGATGTTGACGACGAAGAAGAATATGATAAGTTTGATAATATCCCCCCTTTCTCAATCCCAAATGATGATATGATGGATGTGTCTGATACTACAAATAGTTACATGTGAATGGATCACCAAGAAAGTATAACGGTCATCGAGCAACCTATTGACCAAAATTCAAGGTAAAAAATGTTCTATATGAGTAATTTGAATTATAAATTAATGTACTTATAATAGATTTCGTTACAATAATGTGTTGATATATATTGTTTTAAATTTTGTTAGCACTTTTTTTGTTTCTATGTATATGCTACAGATATGGCTAGTGACAGTTCGAGCGATCAGTCATTGGATTCCGATGCACCATTTCACCTAGAAAAGGAGGCTGATCAGGGGGAGGACAGTGATCGTGTTGCAGATGCCTTTGATGCTTGGATGGAAACAATGGAATTAGAGGCTGATAGGAATGCTTTACTTGGCATTAAGGTGACATATGATCCACGTCAGCCACCCTCTCAGGTTCGCGCTTATTTGAGTATTGTAATATTGAATATGTCATTTCTTTGTTCGTTGTCTAATTTTGTTTCCTTATTTTGATTCTTAGATCCTTGTCAGACCAGTGCATATTATGGTGCACAAGGGAGGGGGAAGAAGTCAGGTGGGAAGACAAAGGCATCTAGAAAGAGTAAAAGAGGTCCCACGATGAATCTCCACAACACAGAAGATATGTACTTACAGTTTGATGAATTGGGGAGACCAACAGGTAATTATTGAATGTAAGATAGTTATAATTTATCATGCTGACGATTTAATGTTTGGATTTCTAATTGTTTTTTCTATTAGGTCTGTGGCGAGCCAAGTATGGTATTTGGGTCGGTCTTTCTATACGAAGGCTTAACATCAATTGGAAATGGAAAAACATTTCTCCTGCCTTGTTGGATTTGATGTGGACAGACACTATGGTAAGATATGTTTCATTTACAATTTTGGGATTTACTGTACTAATGATGACCTAACGTGCTTATTTATTTGGTTATGATGGAAAACAGAATATGTTTCACCTACCGGACGAGATAAGCTATAGGAAGCACTACTTGACTGCTATGAACTCTAGATGGAGGGATTTTAAGAGCAAATTGGTATCTGGTTGGATCACAATGACCAGAGTCAGATCAAAGAAAGAGAAGCTAGGTGATACTCCGCTAGATGTATACAAGCACATCAAGATGGAGGATTGGCTTACCTTCAAAGAGGCTATGACGTCAGATGAGGCTGTAGTAAGTTTATAATCAAATTAACTTGGTTTTATTAACTTAAATTATATTCTACTAACTTAATGTGTTTTTTATTGCAGAAAAAGCGAGAAAAGGCGTTCGAGAGTGCAAGAAAGATTACACATCATCACCACTTAGGTCAAAGGAACTATGGGGATGCTAGAGAGTTGTGGAAGCAGGAAACTTCTGTCCACCTAGTTTTGATTCTGGATCGTCATCTAGTACACCATCCTCCTCGGTGTCCTCTCATGTTAATCGAGGTGATGACTGGTGGTGTGCGATGCATAAGAAAGATCCAGTCACTAAACAGCGATTTATTCCAGTTGAGGAAACAAAGATTGCAGCTGACAAATACGTATGTATATCACTATAACTTTTAGTTTGACATATATATGTTTTTTCTTTATTAAATACATTATTATTTGTAACTTGTTTTTTGGGCAGTTGGAGTACAAGGAGAAGCATGCCAAGGGTGAGTTCACTCTGGTACGTAACAAGGACGCCCTTTTTATGGCTCTTGGAGAGAAGCCAGATCATTTGGGTTGTTGTTATGGTTTTGGAGGCTACAATGTTGGTTATAGGAAGGCTTTTGGTCGTCCACCTCCTAGGAACTATTGGAGCTCGAGTCAAAAACAAGAGGAAGCATTCATGCAGAAAATGACTGAAAGGTGGAGAAATGACATTGCAACATATATGCAGAATGTGGCGCTTTCACAGCCGACTTAACTACCTACTCCACCATTTGGTGCACCATTTGTTCCATCATCTGCTTCACCATCTCCTGGGCCAGCTACTTTTCAGCCCACTCAGCTACCTATTCCGTCATTTGTTCCATCAGCTGCTTCACCATTTGTTCCATCAGCTGCTTCGCCATCTACTTCACATCCCACTCAGCTACGTACTCCACTATCTGGATTTTCCGACACTCAATCTCCTATGTTGAAGGTACATATATTTATCATATTTACATGTGCTTTATATAAATAATTATCATATATACATGTGCTTTATACAAATAATTATCTTACATAATTAGAACTTTACGTTATTGTTAGGACGAGACTCCATGTCGATTGTATTTGATGGATCCAACTAGTGGAAAGACTTGTCTAGTGGCAGATGCACATTCTTATGCTTTTGATGAGACCACTACTGTTCATGGGTCTAGAATGATGAATGATCACCTTCGAGTGAAAATTCATCGTTTTGTAGAGAAGTATGGTTATTTGCCACTACCTGTCCCCGTCCCTACATATCAAATCGACACTACAGAAAGTGCTTTGGGTACATGGGTGCAATGGCCAAAAAATTTAGTGCAAATATTAGGTGATGAGGTAATTGTTCAAAATTTATCCATTTTTGTACAATAATAGCATTAAATTTAAAAATTACATAATCTTATGCGCGTTCTAAAAAAAATATTATTAGGTTACACCGACACCTAAAAAACAAAAGGGAATTTCGGGGGAGGCTGTTAGATGTCCTAGCCAGCAGCTTTCAGCCAGTTCGGCTACTCGATATAGTCCATTTGTCGATGATGTATCGTTCTGGAATCCCTCACTGAAGACTGTAGGGAGTTAGCAGATACGCTTGCCCTTGCAGTCGCAGACGATGATACCGTTGGTATTACCTTCCCGAGCTCCTTGTTCCATTATTCAGATGATGCCACCGCTTATCTGACAAAGGAGGATATTGCTCAGTTCCTGAAAGGAGAGATGCTTAATATTTCTATTATCCAAGTGTACATGAGGTAACAATAATCAAACTTATGATTTTTTTTTACATTTGATTGTATGATAGTTGTATTTTCCACATAAAACTTACATTTGTCTTTTTTTTTTTAGGGCACACTACAGGAAATGTGGTAATTAACGACGGCTAAAAGCCGTCGGTGATCAAAAGAAAACCGTCGCTAAAATATCAACGACGGCTAGCAGTCGTTGAAATGCAGTCGGTGGAAAGGTGGTCGCTGATATTGGAATCAACGACCGTTAAGCCGTCGGTAAAAATTTCAATGACGGTTCCCTGCTCATCAGCGACCGTTTGCCAAAACCGACGTTGGCTCCACGCCAATGACTGTTTTAAACGGTCGGTAAATCAGCGACGGTTAAAAACCGTCGCTGATTTACCGACCGTTTTTAACCGTCGGTGTATCACCGACGGTTGTCGTTGATTTCTCTGATTTGACGTCTGTTAAAAACCGTCGCTGATGTATAAAAGCAGTCGTTGATGTGGAAGTCCATGGATGCATAGAGTGCCTTACAGCGACTGCCTAGCCGTCGTTGATTTAATGTTTAGCCGTCGTTGTTGTTTTAAAATAATATTATTTAGAATATTATTGTTCTTAATAATAATTAAACTTGTACCTGCACAGCTGCATGCTTGTGGACCACACTAAAGCTGTTCCTCCATCGCATTCAATTTTTTCAATTGCAAAAATATGCAATTTTGATATATATTACAATTTGCATAGATACTTGTATAATTACATGAAATAGATTACAATTATGTACACAAAATAGATCCCGACGTCGGGAAATAAAGTAGAAGTCGGTGTTTACAAAAAATATATATCGACAAAGCTAGAAACTAATAAGCTAGATGCCGATAAATATAGACACTAAATGTCTATAGTTAGACAAACTACCTAGATTAAATTTATGTACGCAAAATAGATCCCGGTGTCGAGAAATAAAGTAGAAGTCGGGTTCCAAAAAAAATAACCCGACACTTCTAGAAACAAAGCGAGATGCCGATAAATATTGACACTAAATGCATATAGTTAGACTAACTATATCCAATTATAAGTTAGTTACCTAGTTGCCAAAACCAAAAAAACTACACTGTCAAGGGTGTCTCTGTAGCACTACCGCCACCACCAAACCCCCGGGTCATCGTCCGGTGCGTTGTTGTGGAGGGGGCCTGGGTTGCAACCTGAGGACATGTGGCCGAAACTAGACATGTTCCTCATCATTTCCTCAACGATGGCCCGACTTGACGCTTCCACCCGTGCTGCGACCATTGCCTCCACCTCTTCCATCCGCGTAGCGACCTTTGCCTCCACCTGCGCCTCAATCTGAGAAAAAATGGACGGCTCATATGGTTGTGAAGAGCCGCCATCTCCTCGCCCTGATGAAGAGTTGTAGTACAAATGATCTCCTTGACCCAACCCCTGAACTTTTCCTCTGTTCCTCCCCCCAACTGTCTCCCAATACAACAGATCAGGGTTCGGCTGTGACCCCTGAGTAGTACAATGATCCAGCTTCTTATTGTATGTCTCCTGCATTTGGTTAAATATACTCATATTCAAGTAATATAAAGTGGGCAAAATGGCGTAGATTTGGTTCTAACTTGCCTATATTGTGTATTTTCAATAAAAACAACTTACAATTACATTAAACTAACTATATATATGATGTTTGAGGTGTTTATAACTTAAACTAACATCAAACTACTCGTATTCATTCATTTTCAAGTAAAATGGCTAAAATGGCCTATATTTGCCTATATTTGGTTCTAACTTTCCTATATTGTGTATTTTCAATCAAAACAACTTACAATTACATTAAACTAACTATATATATGATGTTTGAGGTGTTTATAACTTAAACTAACATCAAACTACTCGTATTCATTCATTTTCAAGTAAAATGGCCTATATTTGCCTATATTTGGTTCTAACTTTCCTATATTGTGTATTTTCAATCAAAACAACTTACAATTACATTAAACTAACTATATATATGATGTTTGAGGTGTTTATAACTTAAACTAACATCAAACTACTCATATTCACTCATTTTCAAGTAAATGGCCTAAAATGGCCTCAAAAGGCCTATATTTGGTTCTAACTTCCCTATATTGTGTATTTTCAATCAAAACAACTTATAAATACATTAAACTAACTATATATATGATGTTTGAGTTGTTTATAACTTAAACTAACATCAAAGTACTCGTATTCATTCATTTTCAAGTAAAATGGCCTATATTTGCCTAGATTTGGTTCTAACTTTCCTATATTGTGTATTTTCAATCAAAACAACTTACAATTACATTAAACTAACTATATATATGATGTTTGAGGTGTTTATAACTTAAACTAACATCAAACTACTCATATTCACTCATTTTCAAGTAAATGGCCTAAAATGGCCTATATTTGCCTATATTTGGTTCTAACTTTCCTATATTGTGTATTTGCAATCAAAACAACTTATAATTACATTAAACTAACTATATATATGATGTTTGAGGTGTTTATAACTTAAACTAGCATCAAACTACTCGTATTCATTCATTTTCAAGTAAAATGGCCTAAAATGGCCTATATTAGCCCATATTTGGTTCTAACTTGCCTATTTTGTGTATTTTCAATCAAAACAACTTATAAATACATTAAACTAACTATATACAATAAAAAATATGAATATTGCTGCAGTTTGCCCCAGAAACCGCAGCAATATGTTGTAATATTGTTGCGGTTTAAACCCGCAGCAATAGTTTAATTACCCATTGCTGCGCCGTTAATTGTTGCGCGGTCAAAACCGCCGCAATAGGCCACTTAATGACCGCAGCAATAAGCATTTATTCTACTAGTGTTTGGGTAAATTTGATTCAAGGAGTGACGAAGTTGTGTTTATAGGATACTCTCCTCATAGCAAAGCGTATAAAGTGTATAACAAAAGAACAATGCGTATGGAAGAGAGTGTCCAGGTTATATTTGATGAAACTAACAAAAATCCTCAAGAAGTGCAGGTAGATGACGATGAGGATTTCTCTATTGGATTGATTAGAGAAACATCAGATGCACTAGAGGACCGTTATGCTGATAAACGGTTGGAAACACCTTCGGTAGCACAGTCTGTGGCACAGTCTGGAGAACAAATTTAAAATTCTAACGCAAGGGAACTTACTGAAAGACTGGAAGAGACTACAGTAGAAGATGAAGATGGAACAAATACAGAAGCTCCAGCTGGTTGTCATACTCCAAGAATCGAAAATGATATTTGAGCAATTCAGGAGTTCATTGCCCAAGCAGACAAATATATAACTGTAAACTCTTTGGGGCTTGTAATGGGGTTTAAGTGAATTGCATATTGTACTATGAGTTTATTTTCTTGGCCAGACTTAACCATTCCTAATCCTAGGTTGCTTATGATACAAAATCGTTTTTCTTGATCAATACTTTCTTAGTGATTAGATCTATTTCAAGGTGTTCTTTATGTTCATATTTTGAACAAACTAGTAAACTAATTGCAATTGAGTCAAAAGTTCCAATTTGATGCATTTTTTAATTAATAAGCACAAGATTATGATCCGCCCATTGGTGGCAGGATGGGCATTGATACACCTTAGTAAAAGTATAAGTATGTAAATTGCTGAATCAAAAAATCTAACACTACAAAACTAATATAGCAAGTGACTATGAGAAAAATTTGTAGCTCTTGGCCTCAATAATAAGCTCCCTTATAGCTCCTATTGGTGCCAAAATTGTTAGCGCCACCCCAAATATAATGCAAAACTGCAATTACCACAAACAAACAAACATTAATTAGTTGGCCAAAAGAAAAATAGAAAATAAAGGGATAAAAAGTAATCAACATTAGAATGTTAAAGTTGAGAAACTCACCCAATTACAGAACCAAGATAGACTGTATTTCTTGGGTTTGCATATGATGAGCCATATTACACAAGGTAGCTGCAATAAGTCAAAGACAAATGATGTTAGGATTATTTGATTTTAATAATGTAACATTTTGGCCGTTCGCAACGAATAAGCTAACATTTTAATTATCCTTGAATAATGCAATCTTTATACTAAAGTTCTTAGAGTA
The DNA here is from genome assembly GCA_947646795.1 of Beta lomatogona. NCBI lineage: Eukaryota > Viridiplantae > Streptophyta > Magnoliopsida > Caryophyllales > Amaranthaceae > Beta > Beta lomatogona. The sequence continues at coordinate 9,780,428 of CANSNZ010000927.1, read as the reverse complement.
GGCTAAATGACCGGTTACTTGAACAATTGGTAATTTATTTTCCTTCTTACACTTTTACCAGTCCCAACACTTTGGCCACTCACCTAACCACCCAAACTCACTCACCCAGCCAGCTTGAAATCACTGAAACCCCACTCCACCACCCAAACCACACACCACCACCATATAAGAGGAGAAAGAAAATCGTGGGCAGCCATTATAGAGGAGAAGGAGGGGTTGTGCAACCACGTCGCGGCTCCGGTGGACCAGCAGCACCATCTACGTGGCAGAGGCAGCAGCTCCGGCGAGCATAGCAGTTGCGCCGGTGAAAAAGCAGACCAACTCGTATATCTCCACCAGTGAAAAGATGGGAACGAAGGGACCCATGAGGAGAAAGAGGCAACCAGAGCAAAGGGGTTGGAGGATTTGGGATTAGGAGGTGAAGAAGAAGGATGAAGGTAGGAAGAGGAGAGTGATGATAGATGGTGGTGGCAGCGCGCATGGGAGGAGAGAGATGGGGTCTACGGTGGTGGGTCTTCCAAGCGAAGGGAGAGGGGCAAGGATGGGGTGGTGGTGGATCCGGCGGTAAGGGGAAATGCTTGGGGCTGGGGTGGGTGGCTTAGGTTGCGCGAGAGGGTGGCTAGGGTTGGGAGGAGAGAGAGTTGTGGCAATGGGTGGGGGGAGGAGAGAGGGGGGGTCTACGGTGGGGGGTGAGGGGTGAGGGGGGTTATGATTTTTTTTAATCTTTTGTTTTTAAATTATTTTATAAAATTTGTTTATGAGAACCAATTATTAGGCGACACGTGTCCAATTTTACCTATTCTTTAGGCTGTATCCGGTTTTGACTTACTTAAAGTTAATGGGGTATAAAGGTTGCTATATTCTGGAATAATCAAAAGGTTTCTTTATTATTTGCGAATCGCCAAAAGGTTGCATTATTAGAAGCAAATAATCCATGATGTTATTATTTGATTGGTTCATCATATAATGATTTATAAGCCTACAATGTAATGAATGATAGAAACTTACGTAATAGGATGTGGGTGCGAAAGCAATTCCCCCCAACACGCTTAGAAGCGAACCAAAGAATGGAAATGATATCCCGAATTCCCGATAAACATGGTAAGCGCTGCATACAAATTAAAAGACATTATATACACCAGTAACTTATATACTTATACTTCATCAAAGATAATAGTTCAAATGGATAGCATAAATTAAATTTCTTAGATTTCAAAAGGTAAGATATCTTACCAACATAGGAAGAACGGGTTACAATGCGAAGAGTTCTACTAGGTTTGAATTTCCGTTTCAACACTAGGAATGATTCGAGCATGTCAAAAACTGGCATTGCAAAGACCTAAACAATAAGTTATGTAAGAAATTAGTACGCAGGCTATGGGAAAATGATACAATTGAATAAGATATACTTCCTCCGTTTCTTTTTACTTGCAACGGTTTGACTTTTACGCTATTCACCAACTATATTTAGTTTATCTTTGGTGATTTATAGGCTAGGAAAAACATATTCATATGAGATCTTGTTAGATTTGTCTCAAAGTATATTTTTCGAATATTTAACTTTTCATAATTTTTAGTTATCGGTAATTAAAGATATCATTGGTTGATGTTATGTATTGGCAAGCGTGAAAGTCAAACGGTTGCAAGTAAAAAGAAACAAAGAGAGTATGAGTTAGACTAAGTACCTGATAACTTCCGATAACATGAATAACAACAAATAGATTGGCAGCACCAATCAGCCAATCCGGCTTCTCTAGAGAGATCAGAATGTTATCATCAACCGTTTTACCAAACACAAGGTAGCCCACAAAAGCTACCGAGAAATAACATATTGCCACAACTATGTATGCAAGTAAAGATCCTTTCCACATAGGTTTTTTGGATGGTGTTTCAGGAGTAGATGGGATTGTGGCTTGGATTTCTAAAACAACATTGTGGCCCGAAAAAGCAAATGCGACAGTTCCTAAACCGCTCAAAAACCCGAATATCTGTCCGGGAGTTGTTGAATATCTATTTCCATATGAAACTTCTGGTTGTACTCCCTTGATCGCTAAAGCTATCCAAGCAATTGCAGAATAGCTGAATCATAAAATTTCACCCATATCAACAAATATGCTCAATGTTAATACAAATTAAATAACAATGCATGTATCAAAACCAACTTTAAAAATTAGAAATTGATCTCAACTCCCTCCTAATACGCCTAAATTCTCTTCACCTAATTGTTCTCTAGAATTTTTTGTTTTTGTTTTTACGAAAATATATACTAATCAAAACTGAATTTTTTTTTTATGAAAACTAATTTAATTCATCAAAACTGTTTTTGTTGCTATTTCTTTAACAAAGATGATTTAGAGCGGGCTAAGTTTAAATGAGAGTTTTTTTGAGAACTAAAAATTAAATACTCGAGTCTCAAGAATTGGAAGGCAGAAGTTACCTTAGGGACATAACAGCAGCAGCACAAGAGACTGAAATAAGAAGATTATAGTTGGGTAGGTTGGATAGAAAGAACTCTACAGAAGCGAATATCATGATGAAGTAGGAAAGCTTAATGGGTGTTCCATTTGGCGAAACAATGTTATAGAATTTCATCAATGATCTCCCTCCGGCGACCATATAAACGATGTCACAACCTGCCTGGACCATTATTTGTTGTGCCACTATAAGCCACAGCCCGAGTTTGTCACCGGAAGCATATTGACCCAACTCATGGTATCTATCGAACCTTTTTCCTGGAATAATCTCGTGCATTTCCACCATTTGCCATAGTGTATAAAACATTATTGCCCATGATAATACTAATATTGTCACACCAGGACCCCTGAAATAAAATATGATATGATTGTCATTAATAAGTAATAATAGAATATATATTGTGTTTGAAATAAAGATAAAATCCTAGGGTTAAGGTGTGTTATCTTGCCCTAAAGTTCTAGTGTTGATAAAATTCAATTAGATGTAAATGTAAGAGAGTTTCAAGGTTGTTCAAGTCAAGTAGTTGTAAACTTGTAATAAGTTCATTCCGATTAAGAACATGAATCAAGATTTTAACAACCACCCAATATGATTAAAACTTTTCACGAAAAAGTATAAACAACCAACTTTTAACTACTATGATAACCCAAAAAGTAAATCTACATATAGTTGAAATCATATGAATCAAGCTTTTCGACAACAACCAAATATGAATCAAATCTTTTAACAATCAACTTTTAACAGTGATAACAAGTAACAACGTTATCCATTGGAAAAAAAAAAGAATCAATATGAAGCAAGCTTCTGAAAACGACAACAATCCAATATAAACGAAACTTCTGACCATGAAAACCAGGTATAAAAAAACTACAACAACACATTATGAGTAAATAAAATCAATATGAATAATCATGCTTTTAAACAAGGACAACAAGCAATATGAACGAAACTTAGATAAAGGTAGTTACCATCCAAGTTGAGATATGGCGTATGGGAGACCAAGAATACCAGCTCCAACCATACAAGTGATGTTATGAATAGCAGAGTACCACCACTTTGCTTTCCGATTCGACGTCACCGGAAGCCAATCATTGATGATCTTTTCATAATCTGATACTTTTATCTGATTTTAACAATCTACTACTTCATTATGAATTTTTTCAACCTCCATATTTTTCTTCTTTAATTCATGCATGTTTGTGATCACTTCTTTTCTTGTCTTCACTTTATGTGATCACTTCTTTTCTTCTCTTCAATTTGGAATAAAAATTAAGTCTTTTTTGTCAGAAACTACCTTATAAATGCCCACTTTTGGAAACAACTACCTTATATAATTTTTTTTCAAAACAACTACCTTATAAATTCTAAAAGTTTGAGTAGCACTACCAACTAACGGAAAACGTTAGTCTCTTCCGTTAAATGATAATTTCCCTCCCTTTTTTAAACCTATTTGTCGTGCCTCTTTCAGCATACATTCTTGGAGCAAATCAGGCGAAATCTCACCCAATTCTCAACTAAATCTCACCCAATTGAAGGTCAATGTGCATTTATCAGGCGAAATTCGACCCCCTCTTGCCATTGAATGTATGTATTATGGGATTGAAGCTTCAATTACTCAATTTTAGGGTTTTTCTCGCAATTAGTCAATCACTTTTAGGGTTTTCTTCATATTCTTCAATTACTCATGAATTTTAGGGTTTTATGCTAGGGTTTGTTTCAATTACACCAAATCTAGGTTTTGTGACTGTTTAAAGTTACTAACTTTAGTTTGATTTTGGGTTTGCTGAGGTCATGTCAAATTCAAGCTACCAATCAGCTTTGTGAGGTTCCAACCAAATGTGATTGTGGCATCAAACCTCATATTGGAGTGTCTTGGACAACTTTGTGGCTTGCGAATTCTACAACCTTACAACTGATTGGCGTGGCTGCAACCTCTGGATGATGGCATGTTGGAGTAGCAAAGGGTTGTCACCAATGAGTTGGTGCTGGAAAAGAGAATGTTGAAGCAAGAAGTAGCATTGCTCAGCAAGCATGAACTATGCCAAGTCCAAGAAGAAAAGGCCAAAGTTGATGCTGAGTATGGCAAATTAAACAATAAATATAAGGCTTTGTCCTCTGATGTGAAGCATTTGAAGAAGAAGAAGACTAACTGGAATTTGGAGTGAAAAGTGATGAAGACTGGAAGTTTGGACCAGGAAATCCTTAGTGCAAAGTTAATTTTAAGGGGAGAGAGAGAGAAGTAATGGAAGATGACATAGGAAGGTGGAGAGGTGGGTAATTCAAATTATATGGGGGGTATAAGAGACATTTCACAATGCGTTTTGGAGGGAATTTGTGGGTATTTAGATTAAATGGGGGTATAAGAGACATTTCACAATGCGTTTTGGAGGGAATTTAAAAAGTTGACGGAACTGACTAACGTTTCCTGTTAGTTGGTAGTGCTACTCAAACTTTTAGAATTTATAAGGTAGTTATTTTATAAAAAAATTATATAAGGTAGTTGTTTCCAAAAGTGGACATTTATAAGGTAGTTTCTGACAAAAAAGGCTAAAAATTATGATTTTTCTCTGTATATATGAATGGATGAATAAAATTATGATTCGTTTGTTCCTTATGCATCCGGTATATAAAGATTTTCATGAATCCGAATACTTTTATAAGTTTAACTCACATAACTTCGCCGAACTACAATAGAATTAGGATTCTTATTTCGTGTAATGGGAGGTAGTGTTGTGAATTGGATAAAATTGGTTTAAATATTTGCGCGGATTTATGCATTGTTTGTTAGGACAAATTAAGGTTTTTTTTTCAAAGGGATTTTGGGTTAGTAATAGGTCGGGGTGGCAAGCGGGTCATATGGGTCAGGTTATATTTGGGTCAACTTTGAGTTCGGGTTTGGTCAGTTCCATTGGGGTCTGCGCTCGGGCCTATGAAATTTTGAGTCGTGTACGGGTTTGATGACTCTGATCAAAATTGGGCTGGGTAAATACGGGTGATACGGGTCGCGTCAGTCAGGGTAAGGTTGGCTTTCTTTCCGTAACAAAGAAATAAAACGCATATGAACATGTATAAAATAAGTCAAGTAATTGGAATAGTTCCAGTTTCTTAAAAAAAACAGTTTAAATTCTTTTACCTACGTTAATATTTTGGATCAATGGTGTAACACTGTCATGTAATATTTAGACTTTGCTCTGAATTAGATTCTTTGATGTTTCTGTATTTATTTCTATTTGGTTATTGAACTTAATTGCCAAGAAAGGCTAAGTTCATTTTAATAATGTTCACAAAAAATATTGCATTATTATTTTTGGGTTGGGGTCGGGTCATAATTTTCGGGTCGGGTAGGTTCGAGTTGTTTTGGGTATTGGTCGTATTCGAGTCTGGTTGCTTGCGGGTCGGATTATTTCAGGTTTCGGCTCTATTTTGGGTTGTTTTCGAGTGAAAATGGGTTTCAGGTACAGGTCTATTTTGCCACATTTAAATTGCTAGGGACACCCTTATCTCTTTTGCAGAATTCCATGAGAAGCTCATCACTAGAGCTGACAATTATCCATGGGTGAGTGGATTATCCACCCACTCGCCCTAGATAAATGGGTGAAAACCTGCCATGAGGTGGGTGGCGGGGAAGGATGGAGATGGGTGAAATTTTTTTTGCCCCATCACCACTCCATCCATAATTAAGTGAAACATAGGAATTGGGCACAAGATTTAATAAACATCACTTTCAAAAGCCAAAAAGTCATAAAATACCCTTTTCATTATCAAAAGGAGGAGAGAGAAAAACAAACCACACAAGTTTGTGATGGGTAGTCTTGTCATTTTGTCACTTTTTTTCCATTTAAGGTATGTTTCACTTAATTTGAAACGTTCTAAAATAGTAAGTGTTTTACTTATTATGGAACGGAGGAAGTATATATATATATATATATATATATATATATAGGGGCGGGATCACATGATAATGCCTTCTTACATGAGAAATGAGAATGAATCTCAACCACACAATTTGATTAGAGTTACAACACTTGTTCATTAGAGTTATACCCCTGAAAAAACTTCGAGCCCAAAAAAAAATTATTTTTTTCTAATTTTTTTTTGGAGTTACATCTCTGTTTCATTAGAGTTATGTCACTTGTTCATTAGAGTTATAGCACGTAAAATCCAACTTCATTTCTCATGTAAGTATGCATTCTCATATGAACTCACTTATATATATGTATATATATATGTATATGTATATGTATATATGTATATGTATATGTATATATGTATATGTATATGTATATATGTATATGTATATATATATATATTATTAGTATTAATTTTTGGCATGTATTAAGAATTGACAATTGATATTTAGTCGCTTTGTTGTTAATCAATGGCTAAATTTTTATTTATTCATTTTATTTAAATTGTTAAGTATACAAACAACTTTTTCTAGTATCATCCATTTCTTACCCACCACTATTTGCGGTTGATGGATGGGGTGGATATAGGTGGAACTTTTGGCTGATGATGGATGGTGTTGCTGGGAATTTGGTTCGCGGATGATGGGGTGGGTTGAGGTCCATCCACCCCATCTTCGACCCATTGCCAACCCTACTCATCACTAAGGAGCTTACAGCTTCTGTCAAAGATGCACCCCTGCCCTTTCCTGCCATTGTTAACGTTGCCTAGCACCGTCCCTTTCTTACCACTAATAACATTGCCCAGCACCGTCCTCGATCTTCTTACCTCGATCTTCTTACCCTTCCAAGCATCAGCATTGCTCCTCCCGATGCCTAGGCCCCCTCGCCAATCACGCCCTTAATGGTGACGTGAGCATTAGCAAGGCCACTCTTTGAGCCATTGTGCCGCCTTCAAGGGTCAGCTTGCAACCATCCAAATACATATTGCAGTTCCAGCTAAGGCTTCCAAGCATGCATATCAAGCCCCCACAGGGCCATGTTGATATTGCTAGTATTCCTCCTTCGGATCCGTGGTTGCTCAATAGTGGTGCTTCTCACCATGTTACCCATGATCTTGCCAACCTATCTCTCCATTCTCGACTTGACAGTACTGATAGGGGTTGTTTACTTATCAAAGAGGCCTTGTTCAATATTAATGAAGATAATATTGGTCCCTTTATTAATACATTAAAAGTACAAAGATATTTTAAATTTTAAATTTTGTATTATAAAAAATAAAAAATATTGATACATTAACATCATTATTAAGGTAAAATCAAAGGCATCCTTTAAATAAGCTATCTCTTTAGCTTTGATATCCATTGACTTCAATTTATTTGCACCAAGGCAAGAGTTTATAGGATGAATTGTAACAGCCCGCTCCAAATAGCAGCTTAATAAAGACCTAATACTGATAATTACGAAGTTAAGCTGCTAATTAAAGGGATTATTAGGGCGGATTTCCGCACCTTCCCTGCTAGGGAAAATTAGGAAATCCCATAGTATCCAAGCTTATTATGAAAATAAGTTATGATAAATTAGTTATTACAATATGTTTTGAGTACATAGATTACAAATTGAAAATACAAGTTTAACCTGCCAAGGAACATTATATAAAACAGATTATCTCATAGCAGCGGGCTAAACACATTGATCATGACTTCACATTCGCACACATGAGCTAACTCGGACATTCTCTCTAATCCTGCAAAATAGATGAATCTGCCCCCACCAGGACAGGTTCATAGAACAAAACAGGTCCGCTTACGCTGGTACACAAGTCCCACCGTTTCCAAAATAATAAGGTGGCTGAAATTACGCAATTGTTTCTTATACTCAAAGCGTAAACTCATAATTTACGAGATGCTTTTATTCTTATTCCGAAATACTTTAATACTTTGGTTTTTTCCTGTAAACTTCCATAGAAATACTTATACATATACTGGAGAAATTTCCAAGAATTTTCTCAAGATATCACACATCGTTCTCCATATATATAACACAAATAATAATCTTATACTTATCACAAACATAGCATAAATCCAGGGAAGGAACACGAATGGAGAGGGCCAGGCCACAACTCCAGACTTTTGAGGGACGTCTCCCCACCTTTCTTACTTTCTGCTTGCAAGACTTCTTGGTCATGACCCTACATAACAGAGCAATACCCGCTCCAAACACATAATGAGCAAACCCGCTCTACAAATGTTGTTCACTTCCCCTTATAAAACAAAACTTGTAATCATACAAAAATATTTATACTCAACACTTGTACTTAAATACTTATGCTGAAATACTTATACTTAAACACTTATACTGTAATACTTATACTTTTATAACTATACTCAAATAACTTACTTAATACTTATTCATAATCATTATTTAAACCATCATACAAACTTTAACTTATCAAAACAAGTTTCGTAAAACAAGCTTGCTATGTCAAGTTCCCTACTTTTGGAGAAGTGACTTAATAACAAGGTTTCGGAAATGAGTTCATGGTTATCCAAAATGGTTAATGAGGTGGTCGAGATGATATGGCAGCCTGAATAGGTTTCACAAAGAGGTTCTTAAATATATGATAAGGCTACGCCACACAAGTACTCAAATGATCAATTTTATAATTTCGGTGTTAATATCAAAATATGGGGTTTAGGTGTGAATTTATATCGAAACTTTTATGCTTGGCTAAGGTTTAGGTAGATAAACAAATAAGTGGATACATTCAGTAGGTACTCAACATTAAAAGGTAATTAATGAACTAAAGAAACATGGTTATTTAACCCGAAAAACAACTAGGCAAAAATAGAGTTTTAGGTGTTCTTTTACTCCATGAATTGAGGTTGCGTGTTTAATGAGGTAAATGAAGCAAAGGTTTATTTGATAATCAAGACATAAATGTTTCAAGGAAATATCATGAAAGTTTAGCCACAACAAGATCGTTAATCAAAACGTAATCGAGATATAGCAAGGATTGACAAATTTTTGAGGGAACTTGTTATGCACACAACAACTTCCGGACAACATAACTTTTGATGTACAACTCCAAATGGAGTGTTTTTTGGGTCTAAATTCAATAACTTTTCATGATCTACCATTTCCAAGAGATACCAAGGCTAAAAACAGAGTGAAAAAGGAATATATTTGGCAGGGAAAGTCACGGCAGCATAGCTCAAGAGAACGGATAATCACGTTCTTATTCGGTTATTCCGAGAATCTTAGGGAACTTGACATGCAAGAGATTTTTAACACAATATCTTCCATAAGAAAACACATACAAATCTATTTTTATACACATTCAAACATAATCCATGTATTAACAATTCCATAAACGAATTCCATGATCAAAGCTAGAAACAAAGTTTAGGTGGTGGAGCTTGTGTACCTTAATTCGGTGTATAGAAATCAAATCTCCTTCCATCACTTTTAACTTTCCTCCATCAACCTTCTAATACCTTAAATACAGCATCCATAACTTAAAATTCAAAAATTAACCCAAAGTAATCAAATTCAATCTAATAAACCTCATAAGTTCTACAATTTAGCCACATCTTACCTTTCTTGATTTTCCTTGATGCTACTGAAGTGAAACCTCAAAACTAATGATTGCCCAATATGGAGAACAACTTGAGGAGTCTAGGGAAACAATTGCATGTAAATTTCATAGCTAAAATCCAAAGAAAACAAGCTGCCAACAGCAGCCCTCAAACACGCCAGAGCTGGCGTGAAGAAGGGGGAGGAGTTTTGTGTAGTTTTTGTTGTGTTTAGTGAAATGAAATCTGATGAAATCAAGTCGGAACCTTGGTCACATATATATAGAGAATGGGTAATGGCAAACTTGTGATTTTGATTTAGTATTAGGGGTAAAATCGTCATTTCCCTTACTTTGGAACAATCCAGAATTCTCAAGATTCTTAACTTTGGATTATCTCCTTAATCACTCCCTAATCCTTAATTATTCTTAACTAAATCTCCCAAACTATACTTTATACCTTAATGGAGGTATCTTGACTTAATTATCCCTTAACCTTAATTTTCAAGGTAACTTACATCCAATACCAATAATAACTCCATATCTCAAAACTCCGGAACGATACTCAACGATTCTAGCGTAATTCACAAATGAATTATCTTCATTCACAATTCACATAGCTCAACACATAATAAGACATAATATTCATCTTACAAGCAAAAGTTCTCATAAAAAAAACTATTCGAAAAATTTTAATTCCAGCGACAGTCATAACAGATTACATACTGATTAGTACGTTAATAATGTTAATAATCCTTACTTATCAAAATAATCTTAGCTTAAAAAGTGGGGCTATTACACTCTACCACCCTTAAAGAAGTTTCGTCCCCAAACTTTAAAAGACACATATCATAACAACTAGGAGTAATACAACACATATATTAGAACAATTAAGGGTAATACTTTCCCAAATTAATCGCATTTGCTCCATAGTTTCATGGAATAACTTAGGCGTTACTGGAACGTCATCCCCACGATTAAGTGTTTGACAATTACATCTATAAAGAGCTTGAGACAGAACGATACTCAATTGGTAGCTATAGGTATAGAAGAATTTTGTCCATGCTAATTTATCCTTCCTTGAACCCTTAAACTTCAATACACAAGGTTGAAACATATATCTTCCAACATTTGAATAAAACACTTTGTTTGCGCATGCAACTTCTCTCAGTGATGCGAGTATCCCGATCAGAATAATAGTCGTTGGAACTCCGTGCAATCATACAATTCTCGTAGTATATGCATTAGTTAACTGCTCCTTACTTCATGCTATCCATGAAAATATATCAAGTTGTTCTTGTCAACTTATTCTCAACTACTCGAAGAAATACATTGCCTCTTCTTGAATTGGGCATTCTAAGTACTAAATCCATTGAGATTAGCCCCATTTATATTCTGGTACTGGCAATAGTTGCCACAACCCCGGTATCTTCCCTCGCTCAATCTTTACTTCCTGGCAGATTAACCATTTTATAACATATTGCGATACATCTCACATCAACCTTTCCACCAGAAGTATTTCTTGATATTCCGAATTATTTTAACTCTTCTAGGATAAACCGAGTACGCACCTTTAATTGCTTTCCTCGAAACTTTTGTTTATTTTTATTTAGCTCCGAATTGTCGGAAACAAATGACACCCATTTATTCGTATTCTTCCACTAACATATACTTGAAAATCCGTTGTATCATTTTTTTTCTATTTTTAACCTCAGTTCCTTGATAACTTAGCTTGAACTTATTTAGCTCAAATTTCCTCAAAAGGTATATTTTAATCACAAACATTAATCCGTCCTTCCAAATCTTTTTTTTTTTTAATCACTTTCAACTTAGTTGCCTTAGTTACTTATATAACTCTTCTGGTATTGAAATGATGGGATTAACATTCTAACGAGGTCTCCCGTTCACATCATCTACTACCTCATCTGCCTTTCCCAGGCGGTACTAAATGTCTAAGTTATAATCCTTGAGAAATTCTAGCCACCTTCGTTGTTTCACATTCATCTCTTTCTAAGTAAAGATATACCTTAAGCTTTTATGGTCAGTATAAACCATACAAATTACTTAATTTTATAAGGCCTCCGCAATTTTAAAGCAAATGTCTGAACTTCCACTCTATACCATGCATGCCCAACATAATTTGTCTTATGAGCGTTAGCTGCCTAGAAGAATTCACTGATGCTACATCAATACACATCCAAAACCTTCCTGAGAAACATCACTATATACTTCAAATCCTTTATTTGTCCCCGAAGGCAAAGCTATAGATGGGGTATTAGTTAACCTTTTCTACAACTTGTAGAAAGCTTTCTTGAAATTTTCCGTCCACTAAAACTTCGTTCATTCCTCAAAATTCCTAATACTTCTTTAAGATGCGCTTCCTGATTCTTTGAACATACCGAAATATCATCTACAAGAATTGTCAGAATTTAGTCTAGTAAGATTTGCAATATCATTGCACCGTATTTACGTACGTTACTAGTGCATTACTAAGTTCGATCGGTGTTTTCACACACTCATAGTGACATAACTCATTCTAAATGTCATATTCGAAATATTTTCTCTTGCTGCGTGCATCTAGTAATATCCCTGATCTTAGATCTACATTCAACATTCCAACTAATTTTAATTGATCGAATGAACCATATATTCGAGATTATGAATTCCTGTTCCTGAATGTAATCTTATTAGTCTACTGATGATTTTTAAATAATTTCATTAATTCATCTCCCCATTTGAAACATTGGTCGAATATAATCTTTTTGCACTATTCTTCTAACTACGTTATTAACTCGGCCACTCGGCCTTCTTAGCTTTAAAAGTAGGCGTGGTCCCTGCCACCTATCATATATAAAAACCGATCACCTTATATAATCGCAATGCTCACAAATTATCGGATAATACATGTGGGGACTTATCAATTACTGGAGTTCCTTCCATCCTCCATTACTTCCTTATGATTCTCTACTATTTGAGTTTTGTAATCAATACCTTCCTGTAACATATCTCCATTTATCACCCTGCTCTGTTCTTCCGAGCTTGACAACGACACCCTGCTATATAATACTATCTTTGCTTGGTTCTTTCTCAGCCAAGACATCATCCAAAATTATATTATAATACTCCGAATCGAGAAATATTAATCCCACATGCAACCTTGACCTTTGCAATCTTAATTACACAATCTCTAAATAATCATTTACAACAACTCGGCCCTCTATCAGACATATAAATTTTCATAATGAAGTTTTACAAAAACACGATGGAGATACATAAATGGGCAGTCCCCAAACACAACAAATTAGCTAAGGCTTTACAATGTTTTTTTTTTTCCTGAAACCACATCACTTGAAATCTCTGCAACTCTGGTGTAACTTCGACTTCCCCTCGACGTTTCCATCTTCGCTTCTTGATTTCCCCGTCCGTAAATCTTCCTTTTCTTTAATGTTCTTTTCTCTTTTTTTTTTTTAAATTCCATCTGCACTTACTCTAGAGCACAATCATATGACCTCCCTAAGGTCGGATAAGACCCGATTCTCTTGAGTTTCAGTTCCTCAAAACAATGCCCGACTTCCACTTTTTTTTTCATGGCAATATTCAACTTACATATTTGAGGAAATCATATGCCAAATCCATTATATACAGATTCCATTCTAATAAGTAATATCAAATTTTCAAATTCCAAAACGATTTCCATACTGCAAAACATATAAGAGAAACATATAATTTATTCGTATTCACGTTCATTTCACAATCGAAACCATAACATAGCCAACTACAACACATGTTATTGGAGGTATACAAGTTATTTATAAAACCAATCACAAAGTACTTGTAACTAACATATATAGACTCCAAAAGTTTAACCTGGTCAATTCCCCATCATAATCTGTAACACCCCGATTAGGTTATTACACAATCATATTGATTTTTATATTACCGAAATGATATCCATACTTTTCAGGATTACTGTCTCCACACCTTAGACCTTTATAACCATATTACACCTTAACTATTTGTCTCCAACAATCATCTTCTTTTAGGTTAATAAATCCTACTCCATATTGCTCTGTCATGCATAAATATAGCACGATCAACTACCTACCTGAAATTTATAACTCCAAATATTTACACTTATTATCCATATCAATCTCAAATCTATAACTTATAGGAGTTTGCTCAATGTTTGAACTTAATGTCCATATTAATCCTAACTTCATACTCGTCCTCTCTCAACTCATAACACTAAATCCTTAACTCTCCGTTTATATCACTAGCTTAATACAAAAAAAAACTTACTTAATAATACCAACGTAATTATTTTGAGTGTACACACGCTTATATATATATATATATATACATATATATACTCTCTTTTCTATTTGTCCTCATAATTTCACAATAATTTATTTATGAAAGAAACACAAACACAAGCTTTAGCACAACCAAAAAAAATAAATTTCACTCCATCTTCCTCTTCATGAGTTATAAATTTATACATCGTTCCGTAGTGAGGATTGTCTGGTATGGCTAACCTCACCTCTGGCGCTCCATAATGTTATTCATCTCGCCTCCATTCCTTCCACAACACTTCCAACCTTAACAAACTCATATCCTTATTGTCCAAAATTACATCATAAACTTGAACTACTTTAGTATTTCTACACAATTCTAACAGACTCCATTAAATTTGACGGAAACTAGCCCATGGCTCACAAATCACATCAGCTTAAGTCCCGGGTCACCTTTAGTGGCTCCTACAAGCATCCATAACCTCTTTCCATTCTCGGTATGTGACCTAGTGCCTAATTAGCTTGATCCATAGCATCATCTTACCATTTATCGATAGCAAAATAAGTATTGTGTCCTCTTTATATAAGCATGTTCTTGATTACGCTTTCATAAAATTTACTCGGAACCATCTACACCAAAATCTCATTACATTCGCGTACACATTCGTACACATAAATTCACATAGCACAAACATAATCACGCACATATATTCACAAATGTTTTGAAAACTTATATATATATATATATATATATATATATATATATATATATATATATATATATATATATATATATATAAAATTATCTTTAATTTTCCTTTCTTAAGAAAATACTTGTTTAAACACTCTTATTGTTTCCAAAACTTGCAAATTAGAAATACTTAATTTTGGGTTTGAAAACCACTGCTCTGATACCACTTGTAACAGCCCGCTCCAAATAGCATGTTAATTAAGACCTATTACTGATAATTATGAAGTTAAGCTGCTAATTAAAGGGACTGTTAGGGCGGATTTCCGCATCTTCCCTGCTAGGGAAAATTAGGAAATCCCATAGTATCCAAGCTTATTATGAAAATAAGTTATAATAAATTAGTTATTACAATATGTTTTGAGTACATAGATTAAAATTGAAAATACAAGTTTAACCTGCCAAGGAACATTATATAAAACAGATTATCTCATAACAGCGGGCTAAACACATTGATCATGACTTCACATTCGCACACATGAGCTAACTCGGACATTCTCTCTAATCTTGCAAATTAGAAATACTTAATTTTGGGTTTGAAAACCACTGCTCTGATACCACTTGTAACAGCCCGCTCCAAATAGCATGTTAATTAAGACCTAATACTGATAATTACGAAGTTAAGCTGCTAATTAAAGGGACTGTTAGGGCGAATTTCCGCATCTTCCCTGCTAGGGAAAATTAGGAAATCCCATAGTATCCAAGCTTATTATGAAAATAAGTTATAATAAATTAGTTATTACAATATGTTTTGAGTACATAGATTAAAATTGAAAATATAAGTTTAACCTGCCAAGGAACATTATATAAAACAGATTATCTCATAACAGCGGGCTAAACACATTGATCATGACTTCACATTCGCACACATGAGCTAACTCGGACATTCTCTCTAATCCTGTAAAATAGATGAATCTGCCCCCACCAGGATAGGTTCATAGTACAAAACAGGTCAGCTTACGCTGGTACACAAGTCCCACCGTTTGCAAAATAATAAGGTGGCTGAAATTACGCAATCGTTTCTTATACTCAAAGCGTAAACTCATAATTTACGAGATACTTTTATTCTTATTCAGAAATACTTTAATACTTGCTCAAAAATACGTTGGTTCTTTCCTGTAAACTTCCATAGAAATGCTTATACATATACTGGAGAAATTTCCAAGAATTTTCTCAAGATATCACACATCGTTCTCCATATATACAACACAAATAATAATCTTATACTTATCACAAACATAGCATAACTCCAGGGAAGGAACACGAATGGAGAGGGCCAGGCCACAACTCCAGACTTTTGAGGGACGTCTCCCCACCTTTCTTATTTTCTGCTTGCAAGACTTCTAGGTCATGACCCTACATAACGGAGCAATACCCGCTCCAAACACATAATGAGCAAACCCGCTCTACAAATGTTGTTCACTTCCCCTTATAAAACAAAACTTGTAATCATACAAAAATATTTATACTCAACACTTGTACTTAAATACTTATGCTGAAATACTTATACTTAAACACTTATACTGAAATACTTATACTTTTATAACTATACTCAAATAACTTACTTAAATACTTATCCATAATCATTATTTCAACCATCATACAAACTTTAACTTAAAACACGTTTCGTAAAACAAGCTTGCTATGTCAAGTTCCACTACTTTTGGAGAAGTGACGTAATAACAAGGTTTCGGAAATGAGTTCATGGTTATCCAAAATGGTTAATGAGGTGGTCGACATGATATGGCAGCCTGAATAGGTTTCACAAAGAGGTTCTTAAATATATGATAAGGCGACGCCACACAAGTACTCAAATGATCAATTTCATAGTTTCGGTGTTAATATCAAAATTTGGGGTTTAGGTGTGAATTTATATCGAAACTTTTATGCTTGGCTAAGGTTTAGGCAGATAAACAAATAAGTGGATACATTCAGTAGGTACTCAACATTTAAAAGTAATTAATGAACTAAAGACACATGGTTATGTAACCCGAAAAACAACTAGGCAAAAATAGAGTTTTAGGTGTTTCTTTTACTCCATGAATTGAGGTTGCGTGTTTAATGAGGTAAATGAAGCAAAGGTTTATTTGATAATCAAGACATAAATGTTCCAAGGAAATATCATGGAAGTTTAGCCACAACAAGATCTTTAATCAAAACGCAATCGAGATATAGCAAGGATTGACAAATTTTTGAGGGAACTTGTTATGCACACAACAACTTCCGGACAACATAACTTTTGATGTACAACTCCAAATGGAGTGATTTTTGGGTCTTAATTCAATAACTTTTCAAGATCTACCATTTCCAAGAGACACCAAGGCTAAAAACAGAGTGGAAAAGGAAGATATTTGGCATGGAAAGTCACGGCAGCATAGCTCAAGAGAATGGATAATCACGTTCTTATTCGGTTATTCCGAGAGTCTTAGGGAACTTGACATGCAAGAGGTTTGTAACACAATATCTTCCATAAGAAAACACATACAAATCATTTTTTATACACATTCAAACATAATCCAAGTATTCACAATTCCATAAACAAATTCCATGATCAAAGCTAGAAACAAAGTTTAGGTGGTGGAGCTTGTGTACCTTAATTCGGTGTATAGAAATCAAATCTCCTTCCATCACTTTTAACTTTCCTCCATCAACCTTCTAATACCTTAAATACAGCATCCATAACTTAAAATTCAAAAATCAACCCAAAGTAATCAAATTCAATCTAATAAACCTCATAAGTTCTACAATTTAGCCACATCTTACCTTTCTTGATTTTCCTAGATTCTACTGAAGTGAAACCTCAAAACTAACGATTGCCCAGTATGGAGAACAACTTGAGGAGTCTAGGGAAACAATTGCATCTAAATATCATAGCTAAAATCCAAAGAAAACAAACTGCCAACAGCAGCCCTCAAACACGCCAGAACTGGCGTGAAGAAGGGGGAGGAGTTTTGTGTAGTTTTTGTTGTGTTTAGTGAAATGAAATCTGATGAAATCAAGTAGGAACCTTGGTCACATATATATAGAGAATGGGTAATGGCAAACTCGTGATTTTGATTTAGTATTAGGGGTAAAATCGTCATTTCCCTTACTTAGGAACAATCCAGAATTCTCAAGGTTCTTAACTTTGGATTATCTCCTTAATCACTCCCTAATCCTTAATTATTCTTAACTAAATCTCCCAAACTATACTTTATACCTTAATGGAGGTATCTTGACTTAATTATCCCTTAACCTTAATTTTCAAGGTAACTTACATCCAATACCGATAATAACTCCATATCTCAAAACTTCGGAACGATACTCAACGTTCCTAGCGTAATTCACAAATGAATTATCTTCATTCACAATTCACATAGCTCAACACATAATAAGACATAATATTCATCTTACAAGCAAAAGTTCTCATAAAAAAACTATTCGAAAAATTTTGATTCCAGCGACAGTCATAACAGATTACATACTGATTAGTACGTTAATAATGTTAATAATCCTTACTTATCAAAATAATATTAGCTTAAAAAGTGGGGCTATTACATGAATAGCCATGTGATACAATCTTGCCTTATACTATCTATTTTAATAACATTTTAATAGTTAACAATCTCATGGTTTTACCATACTCTTAAGGAGGTGTTTTATTCGCCCTATGACTTGTTTTATTATTAATACACCCTCTGTTTTTGAAGTTCTATTCGATTATTGTAGATACACACTTTAAGACGAATTGGACAGAGAGTGTAAAAAGTAGGTCCACTTGGTTTCTTTACTTTTTTTTAAATAACGAAAGAGAGTGTGGGTTTATTATATTATAAGAGATCGGAAATAGAGAGCGTGGAAGAGAGAGAGTGTGTGTAGGTCAAGATGATTAAAATATTGTATATCTTTTGCCAGATGAGGAATAAAGCAGAATGAGTAGATCTTCAAAAAAACGGATGGAAAAGAAAAGCGAGTAGATCTATAAAAAAATAGAAGGAGTATTTGTAAAAGGTATCGATTTACAAATTGTGAAAAATATTATATTTCTGCTTGGAAACAATTATTTTCTTTTGGCTGTCTCTTAATGCTTACTTATTTTAGAAATTGACAACAAAATATTACTAATGCTATTTATAGTATACTAATTTTTATATAAAGACCTTAGACGAATTAGTAGATAGATTGACAAAAGGAGAGGAGTTCTTGTGCGATGCTTTGAGGCATGGACTTAAAGGTTTTTTGTTACAAAGTCTTTGGTGTAACTGTTACATAATGACTTATTGTGTAACAGCCACCATTCACACGCGCACCACTTACTACCCCTTCCCTCCTCCCCACGTTTTATTCTTTCGATTTCAAATTTCTCTACAATTTCTTCGCTCAACCTCCACATTCTTCTCTACCCTCAACCTCTGCCATATTCTCCATGATTCTCTGCATGTTCTTCTTAATTCTCAATTCTTATTTTCTTCTGTGTATTTAAGTTTCAAAACCGAGCTATAATGTCTTAAAGTGTTTCGAATTTGATTTTGGGAAATATGAAGAAGCAATTAAAGTCAAATAAGCGTAAAGGAGAGACTGAAGTTGCTGCAAATAAGAAGCGTTTAAAGTTTCGACATATTTATGTCGAAAAACGTTTAAAAATTCGCCATGACAATGTTCAGAAGTCAGCAAACGTTGGTAAATCGTCGAATTCAACTTCAAGTGAAGCATCAAATTATGAACCGACAATTTCTTCTACTCCACCACCTAAACGAGTTGCTTCTAAATTAAACGTCCACCTACCATCAAATGACGATCCTGTATCCTCTAGGTATTTGTCATTAAAGTTTATATTTGACTAAATTTTTGTTTTTCAATGTTTATTTAGGTTTATGTTTTGAATTTATGTGATTTTAATACATGTCATTAAATTTGTTCTTTATGTCATTATATATTGTCTTCATGTCATTATAACATTTCTCTATGTCATTATCAGTTCATTTGAATGTGATGTCATTTTTCTTATCGCATATGTCATTATTTGTGAACTCTATGTCATTAGGAATGCAATTCATCTCATTATCATTTGATTCTATGTCATTATTTATGCTTTTACACAATGGCGCTTTGTATGTCATTATAACTGCATTCTATGTCAGTATAAGTGTATGTCTATGTCATTAAATGTATGTCTATGTCATTATTTATCCTGTATGACTGAAGTGTTATTATAAATGAAATCTATGTCATTATAAGTCCAATTCATGTCATTATAAATCCAATTTGTGTCATTATTATAACTTTTCTTCATGTCATTATAGCATGTCTTTATAACTTGTCTTCGCTTCCTTATAAGTGCAATTTATGTCATTATAACTTGTTTTCATGTCAGTATAACATGTCATTATAACTTGTCTTCATGTCATTATAAGTCACATTTGTGTCATTATAACCCGTCGTCATGTCATTATAACATTTCCTTATATCATTATCATTGGATTCTATGTCATTAGAAATGTTGGGGAATTATATGTCATTATAAATATATTTTATGTCAATATAAGTGTATTCTATGTCATTAAATGTATGTCTATGTCATTATGTATAATGTATGAGTAAAGTGTCATTATTAATGAACTTTATGTCATTATAAGTCCAGTTCATGTCATTATAAGTTTAATTTGTGTCATTCTGTAACTTGTCTTCATGTCATATAAGTCCTATTTGTGTCATTATAACATGTCTTTATGTCATTATCATTGGATTCTATGTTATTAGAAATGTTGGGAACATATATGTCATTATGGGCGTATGTCAATGTCATTATTAGTCTATTATGTGTAATTTACTTGAATGTATGTCATCTTGCTTATGTTTTAAATTGTTTTCTTTCTTGCAGTGAATATGGACCCTTAAACTTTACCTCCTCTCCAAATCTGTTGTATTTATTAGTGAAAGAGCTAGATGAGCAGCTGAAGCAAGTGATTCGAGACCTCGACTTTGGATCGATTCTCCATTTTTTAAATTTAACTGAGGTGTATGAGGGTTTGTTTGTATAGTTATCTGATTCAGCATTATGTTTATGGGGCTAGAATACTTAGGCTGTCTGACCAAAGTACCATACATGTTGCTGATGATTTCTTTTCATTTGTTCTTGGGATTCCTTGGATTCCAGGCAAACAAGTAGTAGAGCT
The DNA here is from genome assembly GCA_947646795.1 of Beta lomatogona. Classification (NCBI taxonomy): domain Eukaryota; kingdom Viridiplantae; phylum Streptophyta; class Magnoliopsida; order Caryophyllales; family Amaranthaceae; genus Beta; species Beta lomatogona. Next base: position 9,759,279 of record CANSNZ010000927.1, on the reverse strand, counting down.
TGATGGCTCAAAGTCAAATAAAGATGTTCGTGATCCAGTTGTCAATAAATGGAGAAATTACTTTGGTCTTCCTAAAAGAGGAACAAATTATGTTAGTGTAACAACTTTTATTAATATCAGAAAAGGGTGTAATGCATCTAGTGATGAAATTAAACAAATGTTTGTGTTGTTTGTACTTAGTGTATTCTTAGCCCCTCTTCCTGACAAATCTCTAAATTTGAACATTCTCCACATTATTGATGATGTTGCTGGGTTAGCCTTATATAATTGGTGTGGGTATGCTACTATGAAATTGGATGAGGCTATTATAATAGTACAAGGGAAAAGGGGAAAGAGAGAAACAATTCAAAAGGAGGAGGATAAGGAGGAGAATGAGAAGGAAAAGGAAAAGAAAAAGGAGAAGGAGAAGGAAAATAGAAAGGAGAGTAAGAGATCAAAAATTGGTGGTTGTTTTCCTACTTTTCTAGTTAGGTACATCCAAACACTATTGGAAAAAAGTGGATCTAACGCAATATAACTGATCTGATTAGGCCCAAATCGGATCAGCTAAAGGTAACTGATCCAGTTAGGGCAAAATCAGATCCGTTAATTAGCCATATTTTCGCACAATTTATACGAACCAAACTGATCCGGTTGGGATGGATGGACCAGACCAGTTGGCCTAAATTTAATATAAAACATGAGGCCCATGTGACACAAACTCTCTCCTCAAATCCACTCTACTCTCACACGCGGTTTTCCCCATTTCCTCTCACTCCCTCAGATCCCCTCTAACCCTCATATCCCATTTCCCTCTCACCCGTCGTTTATCTCCCTCTCTAACCCTCCTCAGTCCTCTTCTCTAATCCTAATCCCCCTCACACACCGTCTTCATCCTTTTCTTCATCCTTCATCAGTCCTTCATCCTTCACCAGTCCTTCATCAGTCCTTCATCCTTCACCAGTCCTTCATCAGTCCTTCATCCTTCATCCTTCATTAGATCCCATTTCCCTCTCTCGTCTTCTCTCTTCCAATTTAGCGTGAATCCACAACCACCATATCTCCTTTACCGTGAATCCACAACCACCATCGAAGAAGCGAAGAGATTCCGAAATACGAAGCGAAGAATAAAGACGCGAAGAGACGAAGCCGTCACCATTAGTTTTTCGAATTCTATGGTTTGTAATTTTTTTTTTAATAATTCGTTTCAAATCTAGGTTTCGTTTTTAGTTTCTTTTTTTTAAATAAGGTTTTGTTTTTTGTAATTTGGGCTTCGTTTTAATTTCGTTTTTTATAATTAGTTTGTCTTTATATTTTGTCTTTGTAATTGGTTTTTCGTCTGTTTAGATAGATATGGATAAATTTGGTTTCGTTGGCTGTAAATTGGTTTCATCTGTTTTGGTTTCGTTGGTTGTAATTTCGGTTTCGCTATTGTAATTGTAATTTCGTCTGTTTTATATTTCGTTTCTTTATATCTTGGTTTCGTTGGCTGTAAATTTAGCTGATTTATTGCCTTTTTTTGGCTGGTTTCTTCATTATTTGGTTGTAGATGGCTACTATTGGGTTTTTTTTTTATTTTTCATATCCATACAAAACTAATCCAATTTTGGTTGAAAACCGGATCAGTTAACCCATAACTGATTCGGTTTTCACCAAAAAAAGGGATCACTTAACCCAATACTGATCCGATTTTTGGTGAAAATCGGATCAGTATTGGCCTAATGGGTTAACTGATCCAATTTTCAACCGGATAAGTTGACTTTTTGTCAACTGATCCGAGCCCAACGGATCCGGCCCAGAACCGGATTAGTAACCCCGATTTTGACCGAAACCGATGATTTTTTCCGCTAGTGAAAATGCCAGTTTTGGAAAGAATCTTCCTCAGCCTGTGCCCTACATCCTGCACCGAGCTGATGTTACCCTTAGAAAAAGGGTGAAGGATGAGCTGAATATGTTAGGCACTGCTATTCCTATTAGCATTGATGGGAGAAGAGTAGTAAAAGTTGTAGAGAAGTTGGAAAAGTTGGGCAGAGAAGAGAGAGATGTGAAGAACAAGGAATAAGTTTTATCAATATGTGCTCCTCTTGAGAAGATGGAAGCAATATTCTTTTTTTTTTTTTTGTGGTCTAAATACAAACAAAACTCTGTCGATTTTTTCCTAGAAATATTATGTATGTATATTAAAATTGTCTATTTGATGTAGGATGATTATGAGAAGAAAATGGATGAGTATAAAGAGAAGGGAGTCAACAAAGATCCCAATGAGGTGTATTTTGAGATAGTGGGTGGGAGGAAAAAAGGATTGCTTCCTGGCTTAGGTACAAGTAGTGATCTACTCTAAGAAAATCATCAACCTGCACTAGCAGCTCTTCTAATGTCTACACGTCTTCTTTGCTTTCTCAGCTTTCAACTACTGTGGAGCGATATCAACAACAGCTAGCTGATCAACAAGCTGAATTTGAGAGGCAAAAAAAAGAGTGGGAAAGACAACGTCTCCAAACGGAAATGGAACGAGAAGAGGCAAAGAAATGAAGATGACAATGCAAGAGTATTCTCAAATGATGACTCGGTGTGGAGGCACTTTCCCTTTCACCCAACCACGTGACCCACGTGATCCTTCTGGTGGTGGATAGGGATTTCCTTTGTAGTACTTAGCCTTATAGCCTTTTAGACAAATTTCATGCGACTAATGCAGGAGATGATATTATATAATTTGGAAAAATATGATGTTTAATATAGGTTGTTGGGATAGAGGTTGTAACAAACCTATTATTTTGGTATGGGATGGAAAATCAGTTTATATTGTGGAAAACATAATTTTTTTTTTTTTTAAAAACAGCCATTATTACCGACTGCATAACGGTAGGCTTACACAATAAATGTACGCTGCCCAAAGTAACAAAACTAGTAGGTATTAGACTCGAAACGGTTGGTATTGACCTATCGTTAACTACAAATTACCGACGGCTAAGGAAAACGATCGGTATATACCAATAGTTAAGCTGTAGGCTACTACCTACCACATTTACCTACCGAAAAGCAGTAGGTAATTACCTACCGCCTTATATCGGTCGGTAATGCTGAGAAAACGGTAGGTAAATTTTTACCGACCGTTCGACAGTCGGTATTTTGAAATTACCGACGAGCGATATAGCGACCGTTATTCACCGACTGTTTAGCGGTCGGTAATTTTATTACCGACCGTTTTTTGTGTTTTACCGACCGATTTTGACGGTCGGTAAAAGCACGTAGTGGGTTTTGCAATTTAAGATTCCTCCAACCTTTCCTTTCAAAGGAAAATTTGCAATCTTTGCCCAAAGATGTAAGTAGGGATGGCAGTGGGGCGAGTCAAGTAGGAGACCCGCATCTTCGCTCAAGTGGGGCGGGGATGGGTCTAGGTAAATCGAAAGTTGGGTGGTTCCACCATAGAAAATTTGGAATTTCATATAGTGGCCAAAAAAATTTCGAAAAAGGATTGACACAAGGCCCAATCTAGTGGCATTGGCCATGCAACAACATTTTTTATCTAAAAATTAAGATCCACAATACCTTAATTACATTCAAAGACAAACCCCTTGGCCCTATAATATTAAACCTCCTATAAATCTCTTCTTCTTCGTCTTCTAAGCAACAAATTTTTTTATCAAAAAGTTAAGATCCATAATACCTTAATTCGATTCTTTTCTTCTAGTAAAATATGGCGGGTTCAGCAGTAAGAGGGTTGATGTTACCAAAACCAGTAACTTTTGTTACTGGGAACTCTAAAAAGTTGGAGGAAGTTAAAGCAATTCTTGGCCAATCCATCCCTTTTCGATCTGTCAAACTCGACTGTAATTTTTATTTTCCTGAAATTCCCACTTCTTTATTTCTTCAATGGTTTTTTTTATGGTTTTATTTTATTAAATTTTTATTTACATTTAATGCAGTGCCAGAATTGCAAGGGGAACCTGAAGATATTTCTAAGGAAAAGGCTCGTTTGGCTGCTATTCAAGTATGTTATTCTTTTTCCTTTTTCAATTTTGATTTCTGGGTATGAAAGATTATGTGTTAAATTGTTAATTATGGTGATTTGGTAGGTTAATGGACCTGTTCTTGTTGAAGATACTTGTTTATGCTTCACTGCTCTTAAAGGGCTTCCAGGTATGTTCTTCCAAATTTCTTTTTGTTAAATTAAAAGAAGAATCCCATTGTCTAATTTTGTCTAAGTTCTATTTTTATGGATATTCTCAGTTGGGTTTAAATTTTAGTATTTTTTTGTTGTATAATACCCTAATGTTTGCTAATTAATATGATTGCAGGGCCTTACATGTAAGTATCTTCAATGCTGTTGTTGAGCTGAGGTGCATATTTCTTTCTCCTCCTTGTAATTAAAATGCTGTGGGTTTCTTTGATATTGCATTTGTAATGTTGGGGTTGTGGGAAAAAATGGGAATTGGTGGCGAGAACATGGTTGATTGGTGAACTTGCTTGTTTGATTGGAATTTGGAAGATATGAAATTTGTAGCTTAGAACAAGTTAGGGTGCATTCTTTTACCTATTTTTCTCGAACTTATCTAGATTGAATTTATCTGAACATATTGGAACTTATCAAAGCTTATTTCGTAAGCTGTGAGAAATTTATTTGAACTTATTGGAACTTATTAGACCTTATACCTTTTTTAAAGTGAAGAGAATGCAACCTTGGTCGGATTTATACTTCTTTTTTAATGTAAATCCTGCAGACCCTTGTGAAAGTTTTCAAATTACATAGATTGGTATTGCGCATTCAGACAGGTAAAAATATTGAAATTTGAAATACTGATGTGCATCATATGATTTTAGGTTTTATTGGATTTCAGTCTTGTTTGTAGAGTAGATGTCTTAGGCAGTAGAAAGTTTATGTTGTCTTTTGAACAACAAACATATGTTTACACCTTAACGAATTGATCTAGAGTTGGGAGACATCAGTTCTTGGGATCTAAATAACTTTTTTGTGGCCTGGCTATGACTATCCAGGGGTTTATGCCTTTATGGTGATCTTCCTCTGCTTAGGATCACTTTACTACTATGTAGCTGGTTGATCTCTTAGTTTGGAGATATTATATCTGACATTGCTGTTCTGAGTTCTTACTTGTTTGCCTTTTGATGTCTTTTGTGCTGATCACTCTTTGGTGCTCTTCAAATTATACATCTGAAGCAAATGGTTTCTTGAGAAAATTGGTCATGAAGGTTGTTGCTTCTGCCTCCATATGTTTATTTATTTTGTGCTCTATGGTCGAGTTTATCGGGTTAATTTTGTTTGTGTTATGTTGGGAATTTCTTGTAGGTCTGAATAATTTATTGATGGCCTATGAAGATAAATCATCGTATGCTTTATGTGTGTTCTCTCTTGCCCTCGGACCAAGTGCAGATCCTATCACTTTTGTGGGTAAAACTATGGTATGTACTGTTTTTGATCTGCTGAAGTTTTAATCTTTATCACCTATGATTCAGGATTAATATGATTTAGTTCTTTTTTACCAATGTTGATGTTTAAGTGATCAAGAACTGAGTATCCACTACTCCTCTGACATCTATCACTATAGCTCTCATTTTTTCTTCGTTGCTGATAAATTGTGCTTTATCTTTCTAATTCCAAGTGCTGTACATGCTGAAAATCTATTTAATAAGATCTTAAGAAGCACTTGTCATTTATCAAATGGATATGCTACCTTTTGTTTTCTGTCAGAGCGATTCAGGTGCTTATGCATCTGAAAAGATGATGCTTCGTAATTGCAACTATGAGTTAATGCTTTTCTAATTTAGAATGTATGAATTGATGCTTTTCTAATTTGGAATGCTTCCTGATTTGGAAGCAGCTTGGTTACATGCACTGTCAGTCTGTCGGGCAATTCTAATGCCCATGCTAAGCTGAAATGAACATTAAATGTATGTTATTTTTGGCCAGTTGCCTATCCCTAAAGTCGACATGATTTCTCACAGTATTTGTCGGTTTTTTCAATTCAAGAGTTTGTCACCTAAATCAACAATTGCAATTAATCACAACTGCAATAAGGTTAGTTAAGTTGAAATCAAATTCAGTTGAATAGAACACATCAATGTAGAACAAAAAGAAATTGAAGTGGATAGAGAAAGAAGGCAGGTTAAGAAGGTGCTTAAATGATGGGAGTAAAGCACTTAATTTGATAGCGAGGAAAAGTAACTTTAGCTTTTTAAAGAACACGGGAAGATTATTTCGATACACCTCAAAAAGGAAAGTGGGAAGTTAAATAGGGGACAAAGGGAGTATAATAAAAGAACCTTTGTGTCCTTGAGAAGTACATAGACACAACAACTTCGTTTCTTTTTATTCTTTCTATTTGAGTTGCGCACAATTGCTCACATGTTCTATTGTTTGAAATTATTCTTTGTTTACATTCCTTGTGTCAAGCTCTTTGATCATTAATATATGAAGTAAAAGATATTGTAAGTGCTAGTATGGTAATAATGTTGCTCTTTATGTTATTAAAATTACTTTCTCAATCACATTGGTATTTCCATTTCTAGATCAATATATTTTGACAGATATTGGTTGAAATTAAAATTTGAAAAATGGAATTGACAAATATTATGAATTAGAGAGTACTAATTGATGGTTATTCTAAGATAGGGTAATAGATTTTTATAATGTTTGTCTGCCGTTTACTTTATAGTTACTAGTATAATTGTTGCTCTCATTTCAATGTTAGAGTAGTGTTTATATATGTTTATGATGATCTGAAATGAACAATGATGCCATGTGCGTACAACCCCCTTAGCCTCTTTGGGGTGGGAGCCTCTTTTGAGTTTAAAGTAACATTAGTTTTGATTACAAATGATCAATAGCAAGTATGACTATCTTTTTAAAACATGCCATTGATTTCTTAATGTGCAACCAAAGTTTTTTCTTCATTCAAGGTCAAACATAAAGTAAAAGCTTTATAAATATGAAAAGAAAAAGGCTAAGAATATGAAAAGATGAAACACTCTGACAGTGGATTTCTTTGAGCAAGTCTGGAGGGAAATATGAGGGGATCAATGTGGTAAAAAATGGGGTTGGCCACAAAAAAATTCTCTGCTGCCAAATTATCTATTGAGAAAGCATGATAAAGCGATAGGGAGGCTGTGAATTGGGAGCGAGAAATGAAATGGGAGAAAAGAAATGCTCTGAATTGGTTGGCTGATGAACCTGTTCACATCATTAATTTAAGAAGGGGAGAGGGGTTATAATACTGTTGCTGTTGGTTGGGAGATGAGGTTGTTTTGAACTGACATCTTTAGGGCAGATAAAAGAAGAAGATTATGGACTTAAATGGAACTTGATTGATAATTTTCTGAAAAACAGTAAAATAAAGAGTGATTACAAGCTTTCGAGAGGCTTGTTCTTTCCCATTGAGCTCTTAAAAGTTCACCCAAAATACTACTCAATATTCAACCTAATTTCTCTCTCCCTATTCCATTCTATTTATAGAGATATTTCCTCCCTAACTTATTCTTCAAGCTACTACTAAAACTATCTAATTTAGGTTGATTCATTACAGAGGTGCTTCTGTTGAAGGGAGGAGAAGAGAAAGGACGACTAGGTTGGTGCGAGATATCTAGGATAGTGTTGGGTTAGAGTGAGATGGATTGAACCTGTTACGAGAATATAGGTTTGGGTTTAGACCGCCTATTCTTATAATTTGTGTCAAGCATGAATCTAAATTACACTTGTTAGGGTATATAGTGAACCCCTCATTTGTGGTCTTCAAATATGTATAGAAAATCTACTAAGAGCTTACAATTTTATTTTGGGATATACCTTGACCTATGTTACATGGACACGGGTACGAGTATCCGACACGGGTACGAATCCGAGTGTCCGATACGTTATTTCTGAAATTTTTGGGTACGGGGATACCGTCCTAACTTTGGACACGGGTACGGATACGGCTAAAAAAATTATTATCTAGCAGTTTTCTTAATGATAATCTCCATTTTAAATCTTACATACGTAATTAAAAAAAAAAATTAAGAATGTTAGCTGACAGCTAAAAAGTAAAAGAAAGGTGAATAATATAAGAAGAAAAAAATACAAATATAATAGTTGGCAGTACACCACATTTAAGTAAAAGATTCTTTTTCTCTTTCCTCTCTTCTCTCTCATGAGTCATGCCTCTCTGAATTCTTTTTCCTCTCTTTCCTCATACACGTGATTTATTAAAATATTCTTTAAATTCTTTCTATTCTCTCTCTCCTCTTTCTACTCTCTCTCTCCTCTTTCTACTCTCTCTCCTCCTTCACTCCTGGATTTCTTTTCTTCCTCTCTCCTCTCTCGCCATGGAAGAAGAAGCTCCTGTAACAGCAAACTGAATCTAGCCATATCCGAGTGCAACTTGAAGGATCCGGTACGTATTTCGTACCCGTATCCGTGTCGTATCGTTCGGACACGGGTACGCCGGCGATTTTGCCGTGTCCGAGTAACATAGACCTTGACCCTAACATTTAGGCCATTTTCCAAAATAACTCGGACAATTTCACCCCTATTGCGGATAACCATGAACTTTAATTTTGTCATTGAACTTGACTGAAAAAGTCAATAGTGTCAACTATTTGACATTTTAAAAACAAAAACATAATAATTATAGAACTTTTTGTTGGGAAAGACCTATTAAAATGGATATTTTGTTGGGAAAAACCTAGTAAAAACTTTTTTGTTGAAAAAGACCTATTATCATACTTCAGTTTGTTAGTTAGGACTACCTCAACGTTTTGCAGCCAAAAAGTCAATTCTCCAACATTGACTTTTCTTCCCCTCCCTTTCTCATCAAATGGGACCAATCTCTTTTTTTTTTTCTATCCTAATCCCTTAAGAAGGGAAGCTAGAGGAAGGCGTTTGGTAGCGTTAAAGGATCAGGATACAAAAAATAGGTTGGGCCGTTCAATGAAAAAGGGAGGGGAAGAAAAGTCAATGCTATAAAATTGACTTTTTGGTCGGAAAACGTTGAAGTGGTCTTAAGTAACAAAGAAAAGTATTATAATATGTCTTTTTCAACAAAAAAGTTTTTATTAGGTCTTTCCCAACAAAATGGCTATTTTAATAGGTCTTTTCCAATAAAAAGTTCATAATTATATGATAAAAAAAAAATTATGTTATCGTCTCCTTATTTAAAAAAGGTTTCTTCTTTAGTCTTTGAAGTTGATTCAATTTCAATCAAAATGAGCAACAATCTTCGTTAATCAAATAAACTCATTGAACCCCTCAAAAAAAAAATCATTGAAGATTATGAAATCGGAGAGTTTTCTCAAAATTCTCATCTTTAAGTTCATCATCAAACTAACCCATCTTCTCCAACAAGCGATTGTGAGTAAGAATATGAGATGAGAATTGTGGTGAAGAAGTGCAAGGGAACAAACGAAGAATGGGCATAGTGAGTGGGTCGGAAGGTGGAAGTCGGAATTTCGAGGCCAAGGTTGACAGCGCTGGTGTGCGGTGGTGCGAGGAGAATGCGTGGTTTGGGTGGAGCGAGAAGTGGAAGTGATGGAGCCACGGAGGGCGGTGCGGTGCGGCTGTTGATGTTGGTGGTGAGAAAGAAGATGCAAAGAGGAGGACAGAGGAGGTGCGGGTGAGGAGAGCAGGAGGCCGTTGAGAATGGTGGTGCGTAATGGGTTGGTGGGTTCTGGTGGGGCGCGCAAGTTTGATTGTGAGGAAGGGTGGGGGTTGTTGCTGGCTTAAGGAAGGAGAAGGCAGGGTTATGTGATGTTGGTGTGGCGCTGGTAGGTGCGAGTGATGGGTGGTCGGTGTGCTGGTGTGGTGGGAGGAAGAGAGGTTTGAGGTGGTGCTGGTGCGCTAGTGGGTGGGAGGGGAAAGATATTGGGGTATGGGTGCTGTTGTTGGACAGCAGCAAGGCAGGAGGTCGGCACTGGCGTGGCTAAGCCACTACCTCACTCTGCAAAAGCGGGAGGATGGTGAAGGTTGAGGAAGGTGGTGAAGGAGTGGTGGTGGTGGTGGTGAACAGCGGCAGAGCCATGCTTAGTCATGGTGGGTCACGTGACCCACCATTATTTGAGAAAAAGATGAAGTTCAATTTTTCATTTTTTTTAAAATTCTTGGCTTTTCTCGAAAAACATGAAGAAGTGCAAAAAAACCCAGATTAAACACCATAATCGTGATACAGGAAAGAGAGAGAAAGAAGAAACGCTGATAAAAATTGAGAAACTAAGGAGAGAGAGAGAAGGCACGTGAAGTGGATAGGGGAGTGGGGACTATCATGTGGGGATTGGGTAGCTAATTTCTTTTTTTTTTTTCCTAGGCCGCTTAAAAGTGGATTTTTAATTATTCCTCCCTCTAGTCTTATTACTTGCTTCTATTAGTTTACCTACTTTCTTTATTGGGTTGCCCCTTATTAGTTTACCTATTTTTTTTTTAGCTTTTGAAATGGTCACACAAATTGTTTATTATTATCTTTACCTTCTCACTCTATTTTCTTGGCCCACAACATTAACTTCAATACAATATGCCAATAAATTAATACTTTCGCTTTACTTCTATAACTCACATACCTATTTTTTCCTAGAGCTCTGTGCCCAAAGAACTACTAACTAAAGGATTTTTTTGGAACATAATTACTAATGGATCTTGTTTCATGATATTTTAGTACAAAAATTTAGTAGCACTTGAAATTTTTTAAATAAAAATCATGCCACGACAATTACGATGCAATCTGTGATCAATTTATCCATCCTGACTCCGCTACCATTTCTTAGACTGCAATGAAAACAACATTTTCAAACCGCGGTGGTGACCCACCATCTATAAAATCTTGGATCCGCCACTGGTGGTGAAGGTTGAGGATGATGAAAACATAAATTGTGTTTTTTTCCTTCTTTCTTTTTACGAAAATAGGTTTTAAATTATAAATGTCAAATAGTTAATACTGTTAAGTTTTACGTCAAGTTTAATGACAAAATCTAAGTTCAGGGTTATCCACGATAGAGGTGAAATTGTCGGGATTATTTGGGAAAATGGCCTAAAGTTGAAACAATAGAGGGATTTGGGAGCTATAATGCAATTATCATTACTTGATGTGATTCATGAATAATATATTATATAGAAACATACTCCTTTCATCCCTAATTCATTGCTCCATTTGCTTTTTTTTAGTCTCCAAGAAACATGGTTGACCATTAATATTTCTTTATATGTATTAATGAAAAGTATATAAAGTTAAAATATGACGAATCTAAGTTAATATATACTTTATACATATCAATGGAATTTTACTGTCAGAGTTTGAGAATTTTGACCCTTAAAAACGAAATGGAGCAATGAATTAGTGATGAAGGGAGTAATTATGAAAATTTTGAGGTTGTTACTTGTTACACTAATAGACTAATAGTGCAATTTCATAGAATATTTGATTTGTATCCTTAGCCTAGGGGAAATGCTTAGTGGCCTTAGTTTCGCTCTCCTATTCACTTTATGTTATTTTGTTATACTATTATTTTTACGCCTAAGTACTTATGTTGGATCCTCAACACTCCAATATGGGTATGAACATGAATACTTGAGTGCTTGACAATTCATTTTAGATAGTACAAGAAAATGTCGTATAAAATTGGCAAGCATTGAGTCTAAGTAACATACATACATACTGACGGGGTAAAAGGAATTTGATTTAAACCATACTCAATTGTTAATTGCCACAATCAATCTTTCAAGAAGGAATCGACAATCACAAGGCCAAGATTGAGGTGTCGAGAAGTTGCCTCCTCCAGCTTTGGTGAAGAGAGTGAGATCTTGGCCCGATCAACCTCAATACCTTCTTGAAAGGTTTTTATGTCTTAAGACAATGCCACTTAACCATGATATGACACTATGAGGACAAAATTCCATTATCGACATCTCTGTGAGATTTCAAAGACATGCATCGAAGGATGTCCTGATTACAAATAGGTCATTCATGAAAACTTTGATGGCTGACTTAACCATGTCCTATAGGATTTACACTTTTAAAAGGTGGAAGGTGCCTTTGAAAGACCAAACGCATCCTTCTCTAGGCAAAAGTGCCAAAATGACACATGAAAGTAGTCTTTTTTGGGTCATCTAGGTGATAGGGATTTGAAACAACCCCGTATACTCGTCCAACAAAAGTGTGCAAGGACACTAACCTTGCTGCTGATCATGAATAACCCCGGGTTTTGGCAAAAACCTTGATTTAGGCTAAAGCCTGAGCCCAATCCGAAACAACCTGATTTTACTGCATGATTTTTTTGTACTAAAGGCCGACCCAATCCGATTTATAATGAGGTCTATCTCAAGCATGTGATCAATAAAATGGGTTAAAGTATTTATAAGTGGATTTATTAAGCTTTCGATAGTCAACACATATCCTCCACCTAGAAACAACCTTGTGGAAATAAGATCTCCCTTATGGAGGGTGGCATGAGACTAACGCTAGTTTTTAGATCAGCCAAAGATCTTGTTGGCTCCAATATTTATCTTCAAAGGAAGTGAGGAAGACCCAGAATCTTCAAGCTTTTTAGGAAGAACTAAATTTGCTTCTCCACTCTTTACAACTTCAAATAACACTCAAGGTTGATCAAGGAACATCACAATGGCTTCAAAGATGAGAAGACAAACAAGTTCAATGTCCACAAGCGGTAACAACTTCTCTGGACCCTCGATAAGTTTCATGATTTTGAATTCCCTTCTATCGTTTTAAGTGATGATGTCCAATTTGATGACTTTCATCCCTCAAAAAGTAAGGAAACCATTTTCACTTAGGTAGGTATATGATTTTATTTTTAGGCAATGGGGAACTGGAGGTTACTTGTTAACCATAGCTAGAATTCTAGGGTTATAAAAACTCTTCCAAATGTGAAAAGACACTTAAAAGTGCTTGATTGTAGAATTGTTAAGCTTCCTTAAAGTTATTGGTGAGAATTAGGGTAGTAATGCCACGTGGGCAAAGGCAACTTTGAGGTTTAGTTTGTGGGATGGAGCATTCCCTACGACTGTTTATCGAGACTTTTGGCATGATCATTTGTCAGGACAAAATCCCATTTCCCCGCTAGTTTATGTGGCTTGTTGGGCTAAGATTTTTGGTAGCCAAATTTATGTGTCTACCAATTGTATTAAACCGCTAATTCAACAACCCGCACTCCGATGTACTCGGGGATTTACTGGGTCATACCATATATGGGTGGCAGGGCGATAACAAGGTTAGGCAAGATGAACGTAGTATCATTGAGGGTTACTTCAATCGATCCAGCAGCCCAGCCCAGGCCACCATTGAGATTCACCTATACTAGGCGATAACACAAGGGAAAATCAGGGAACACAACTTAATTCTGTTAGAAAGGCAATGAGGTGGCAATTATGCCAGCAAAGAAGTGACTGTAGTAGCACACCCATGAAGAAAGAGAAAGGGAATTTGTCAGCGGAATATTATAGAGAGATAGTACAAGAGTAGTATAAATTTGTAAGGGGAGGGAATTAAGAATTCATTCAGAAATTTGTTGTCTCATTATTGTAAATGCATTGTGGAAGGCAATCGCTTTCTCAATCATCTTCCTTCTTTTCTCTAATATTCTGTAATGAACTTGCCTAACCTTGTTATCGTCCAATTTTCCATCTTAGTATTAGTATCATTGGTGCTAACAGCCACACTTATTCCACCCAGTTCATGACCCAACCCAATCCATCATCCATTAAATCCAATTGCCCCAACCAGCCCATAACCCAACCCAGTTCACCGTTTAATCGTCTCAACCAATCTTTCCAACTACATCCTTCCTACTCTTCCAATCCAGCAAGAGTTCCAATCTCTATCCAACGACCACTCACTTAACCCAACACCCATACTCATGACAAATCACGACATTTTTATCCCATAGGTAAGCCACTGATGGGAATACCATCTTACACTGATAAGGAGTTCCAAATCACTAGTGAAGAGTTTCAAGTTTCAACAGCCACTGAGCATGTGTCTTGAGGGTAACAAAAGCTGGGATCATGGTTTCCGAGGCCGTAATTTCAGCACCAATTACTATCCACCTTGAGGACAAGGTGGAAGTTTGGGTGGCTGGTAATGTAATGAACTGATGCAAAAGGGGAGGGAAATTTTAGTTAAGTTAAAAGTAGCTTGTGGAATAAGGTAGGGAGTTAGAAGGGAAGAAACTCTATAAAGAGTATAGATTTGGAGAAAGCAAGCAGGAAAAATAGGAGTATTGTTGAGAGGTTTTAGTTTGTTCTTGGGACAGAATCAACCCTCTCGGAAACTTGAATATCATCACTTATGCTTTAATTTCCAGATTATTTATCAAAACATCTTTTTCTTCCTGTATAATCTGCCCTTCATGATGTCTAAGCTATGTTAATTTATAGCATATTCTTCCATTCTTATTGCTATTCTTCTTGCTGTTTTCTGCTGCTGTCTTTCATTACAGTAACCTCTTGGGCTTTTCTATTAACTGTCCTATTTGCTTTGCCCTCCACCTCCAAAGGGGAATAGGGGATCTATTTTCAATTGGCGGGCTAGTTACTGCATCTAATTACTGCATGGCCGAACATTTCGGTGTCTCTCCGTCTAATCCTCAGGTTAAAGGGCCAGTCTTAAAACACCAAACTTATATGCATGTTGAGTTGAAATGCACAGGGTTAACTTTCTATGAAAAATCGGAAAAAGAATTAATCCATAACACTCCCCGTACCCAATGGCACTCAAATAGTTAGGTCATAAGCATCCTACCTCATGACCGATGACCATGTAGGTGATGGCTTGGTCGAGCCTGCCACACGAGTCTACCGCAAGCGTGATCATCATAAGGCTGAAGGTTCTTACACGAGCCCACCTCGTTTCCATTCCGTTCCTTGAACCCGACTGTGCCCCTATCTACGCTTATATTGATAGGTGATATGATAAAAGCACAAAGGTAGGGCAGTGGAGTCCACCAGCAAATCAACCATAAACTAATGATCAAGGGAATTTATTTGGGTTATGATTAAGGGGCAAAAAAGATTAGATTATTCTCTCGGGCTAATTAAATAAGCTTATCATCATGGAACAATCAATTAAGTATGTCCTAATACATATTGATAATCCAAAAACATCCCTAGACTAGGAACTAAGAAGTCTCATGGTCTTTCTAAGCTTGTCATTTAACTTGGGTCAAACCTTAGTTTCATCTCTCGATCCTTCACTAAAGGAGCCCTTTTGATGCTCAAATGGTGATCATCTATTTGAACATTCACTAAAATATTAAGTCAATCAACCAATCTTTATCCAAAATTATATTCCCAATACGACCTTAAGGTTCATGATATTATTAATAGCTTCATCCCTAGCTAGAGACTACTAGGCGTTTGGTGTGAGGGATGGGGATTATGAGGATAAGAGGGTGGGACAAGGATAAGGAATTAATGGGAGAAATAAGGTGAAAAATAAGTATTTTCCCTTGTTTTGTAGGGGTTGAGAAGAAGATTGGATGGGTGGCTTATTAACCAAAATATCCTTACTTACTCTCGTCGTCCTTTTCATTGAGGGTAAAATTGATTTTTTTTTCTTTTTCATTTTGTATCCCTCCCCCTCATAACAGCCCCCTTCTAGGTACAGATTTAGTGTGATAAGGGGTGTTCTATTCCTATTTCTATCCCTATCCCTATACCCTATCTAATTTCAATGCCCCTAAACAAACACAACATTTCTTCTATCCCTTACCCATTATCCTTATCTCTCCCTTCTAGAGAAACGCCCCATCATGGTAAATAACTCAAATGCAACATAAATCAAAATATCAAGCAAATTTCCAACCTTAATTTCTTTCTCCATTTTTTAATAAGTGACACAGGGAGAAAGTGGGGGAATACCAAGGAGCCTAGAGAGAAAAAGTTGGGACCCCTTGTTTAACCAATTAAATTTGAGTATTTGATAAAGTAAGTAGGTGAAACAATTCAATGATGGCAAAGGTGTAATAAATGAGAAGTATTTTTTACTACTTTGAGCTATGTCACTTATTGTGACATTTCCCTAAAAGGAAAATGTGTCACTTATTAAAAAACGAACGAAGTATTATAACTGCTTTTTCCCTCTAGAGAAATAATTGTTTTTCCTTACCCAGCAATACCAAAATTTCATAGAACTATTTTTTTTTTTTTATCAAAGTTGTTGCTCCAGAACAAGTGCTTTGTTGTTAATATGTAAAGGTCAGCGAAGTTTGCTAAAGTTTTGATATATCGAATTGCTTTTGCTCTAGCAACATCTTATTGATTTGTTGGAGCAAGATTTTTCAGCGCTGGGCCACTAGACTTTACATATATGAACTTTTTGCCTCTTAATGGAGAATGCTAATAAAGGTTTTCTCCAATCATAATATGTGGGATCATATTATATCTATGTTGTGGGAGGCTCAGAGTGCATTTTTATTATGAAACTAGTTATTAGGCCCGGGCTATGCCCCATGGTAAGGAAAATTTTCATTTATTAATATTATACATTCAATTGATAACACTAAATAACACTTGGTCTAATGGTTAAGACATTAGTATATAACCTTGAAGTCCCGGGATCAAACCTCATGCTATGCAATTTCTATATATTTTTTACTGTATGTGGATTACATGTAGTAGAAAGAGCTTAGGGAGAGCGCCACGTGGCACCGTTCCTTGTTTAGGAACGCCTTTTAATATATTAGTATAGATTCTTTTTAGATATAGCATCTTGCAACCTTGCCCTACTGCAGGAAAATCACTAGAAAAGCATAAATCTTATGTATATCCTTCATTGTGCCTCATTTGAGCTTATCTTTCTTCTGATTTGTCTGTGATGCTTATAATTTATTAGGACAATGGTATCACATAATGTTTGAATTATGCTGAAATGTACGGAACTGGAAGTTATTTGATGGTCCATCCATGGTCATTGAAACTGACGATTCAGTTGCAGTTAGTGTTGCCCACTTGAACTGTGCTGTGTTGGATTGGATGGATCCCATTTTTTCATCTCTTTGTTAGTACATAATTAAAGGTTTAGGGAGATGTGTTTTACTATTTCCTCTTTATAGATGAAAACGTAACCTAATTACCCATTTTAGAATAGGTGATTTTGAATTCTCCTCACCCTCCATTTGCTGATATAGTTTCCCAGTAAATGAATTGTATCTTACTCCTTTGAGAAGGGTTATGACGTTATATCATCAATCGTTTGTACAAAATGTGTTCAGTTATCTTTTAATTACCAGTTAAAACTTTATGTTAAGGAGCAAACTTGGCTCAGCCTAAGATTTATGCATTTGTAATGTATTGGAAAATTCATGAGAAACAAATCCGTGGGAAACTACCTTTTATGACATTTTGGTGGCAAAAAGGTACCACTCACAGAATTCCAGCGCTAACTTTTTTTTCTCTTATTGTTTTCTTCCTTGTTCCTCCCTTTTTCCTTCACTTTGTCATTTCGTTTCACCAAACTCCTTCGGTCGCGGCTATAGCAGTTACAGTAGCCAATGCAGTCAATGTTGCAGCAATGCCTGTCATCGAGACAACATGGAACTAAAAACTATGCGCTCTCGTCTTTCTTTCTTCAATTGCAAAAGAGAAATGAAATTTTAAAAGAAAAGAGAGGGAAAAGAGAAATAAATAAATTCAAATGTTGGAATATATGGTCAACTGGCTAGTGGGCGATACATTTTTGCCACCAAAATCCCATAAAATAGGTAGTGTTCCACAACGCTTTTTTAATGAGATACTTTTTGACAAAACAAGTGTTATATGGTTGTTTCTCAAAAAATTTCCTGACCTTTTCTGCCACAATGAACTGTAACTTTGATTATTTTAAAAATCAGTAGTAAACGTGTAATACCTACTTAAAAGTCTGGGCATTTTAAAAGACATATGACTTATATCTTGTTGTTGGCTTATGGCAGGGGAAGATTGTTACAGCTAGAGGGCCACACGATTTTGGTTGGGATCCAGTCTTTCAGCCTGATGGATATGAGCAGACGTAAGCTTCCTTTTATCTGTTACATCTTGAGATTCTTTTTTGCAATTTATGCTAGATAACTAAATCCTGTCTCAATATAAAAAGTTGTCTTTCTTAAACATGGATTTGATTGAAATTGGACTAAGAGTGAATATGCTATGTATTCATCATAATATTTCATATGTACGATACTCAATATAAATAAGAATTATGTTCTTTTGAAATAAATGCATAGTCATTTGGAATGCCATGGAACGCTACTTTTATAGTGGCTGTTTAATTAACCTTTAATTGTAATTTTGGTCGATTGCAGTTACGCTGAAATGCCGAAGGAAGAGAAAAACAAGATTTCTCATCGCTACAAAGCTCTTGCGTTGGTTAAATCTCATTTTGCTGAGGCTGGATACACTTTTATCCCAGACTTTTCTTAGACCATATCATTTTGAACATGTATTAGTTAACAAATTGTTTCTGTTGAGCTTTTTTGGGGTTGTCCTCCTTTTTTGGTCAAGTCTGTACAATTTGTTAGGTACACCTAGATGTACCTGAATAGATCAACACTATATTTATGTTTCAGAAGATGAATATAGTGATTTTACATCATAGAAGGTGCATAATACATCTAAAACATTGTGTCTAACGTACTGGATACATTGGGATGTACTCGACTATAAGAGATCGTATTTTGACGCATGCAGCCGATCACATCAGCTCTAACATTGTTGTTGTGGTGCAATAGTGCCACTCTTCCAGGCCAATAAGTATGCACCGACAGAAATCATTTCTATTTTGTGCAAAAATGAACCCCAACACCCGGATTTTTCTGTTCTTTACTCATTATTATCTTTGTATCCTTAGAAAATAATTTTGCTTTTAGATACAGTTAAAAGGTACGAAAAGATGAGTGCTTCTTTTGTTCTCTTTAACTACCTTTTTTCTTTCCCCGCTTTACTTTTGCCTCTACCGTACCAGTTACCACGAGCTCGTGTGTTTAGTTTTTCTTGGAATAATGCTTTCTTACCGATACCCAAATGGCCAAAAGTCACCATCGGTCGAATTAGGTATCCCAAAGGCCTATAGTCACCAATAGGGGTGATAATGAGCCTGACAGGCTCGCGAGCAGCTCGGGCTCGGCTCGGTCAAAGCTCGGCTCGTTGAAGCTCGGCTCGAGCTCGGGCTCAGCTCGAGACTTAAACGAGCCGAGCCGAGCTAAGCAAAGCTCGGCTCGTAAAGCTCGTGAACAGCTCGATTATTATTTTATATTAAAAAAATTATTTTATATTAAAAAAATATTTTATATTAAAAAATATTTTATATTAAAAAATTGTTTATGTATTAAAAAATTGTTTATAGATATTAAAAATTATATTAATTATTTCTTTTAAGATATTAACTAAGCTATATAATAGAAGAAAGATTAAAAGAAAAGGTTAAAACAATTAAAAAGAAAAAGAAAACAAAAAAAGATAGAGAAGTTATGATTGTATTTTTAGAACTTGACTAATCTTTTTATTTAACTTATGATTGTATGGTGTAATGGAAGTAGCATGGAGCGGGCATTGTAGGCTTTGGAGCATATGGCAACTTACAAGAATGACATTGCCTTGAGAAAAGAATGAACTCTTTATTTTATGTAATATATTGTATATGTGTTGGTTGATATATTATCGTTGTTGAACTTTTGTATTGTTGTAGAACTTTTGTATTGTTTGCAATATGCGAAACTTTTGTATTGTTTTATTGGAATCATCAATGATGATAGAATCATTAAACTCACTTTATACATATTTTTTGCAAAATAAATTTCCTAAACGCGCTCGAGCCCATAATAGAGAGCCGAGCCTAAACGAGCCCACGAGTCGAGCCTAAACGAGCCCACGAGCCGAGCCTAAACGAGCTCACGAGCCGAGCTCGAGCCGCGAATTCTCATCACGAGCTCGAGCCGAGCTCGGCTCCCCCAGGCTCGGCGAGCTCACGAGCTGAGCCGAGCTCTTGAAAACTTAAACGAGCTCGAGCCGAGCCCAGTGCTATTCGGGCTCGGCTCGCTCGTTAACTCACCAATGAAGATAAATATTAAATTCAAGCGGATCATTTAATGAGGAAATGAAATAGGGCTAACTTCTTGTATCTATATTTGATTTTATTTTGGTAAAAGTTTTAGATTTTTGAAAAGATCAAATATCATAATACTTTTTCTTATAAAATGGAAAAATACGGTGAAAGTTCAATTACATTAAAATGCTAGACGGAACCAAGTTAGACCACATTTAATAGTATTGCATAGCATATCTCCTTATTTCGGATGAAGAGAAGAGAGGCTTAGCATAAAAGGTGTTCCCTAATTAGTAATGGTTGAAAGGGATTCGAATTGAAGAACATCCATCTCTCCAAGAGTAATAGTAAACTAAATCACATCATCCAATATGTGGTTGCAGAAATTAAATTTATGATGAGTCTTGGGTTGGCTTGGGTTCATAGTTGATTTAATCAAATAAATTTATTGCAAAACTTAAAATTCACTCGAAGACGTATCAATTGCCATCCCCATTAGATGCCATGAATTATAAATACCCATTTTGTGTTCTTTTTTTATTTATACTATTTCACAACAATACATCGTTTAAGGGTTGTTCATTAAGGGTTTGGTAATTATCTTGGAACCCATGTGATTCTGTTAGAAACGAAAATGGTTGAAGTATTAATAAGAGGCATTAATTGACAAGTAAGATAATTTTGTCATTATTGTGGGGAAAAGTTAGTAAAAATAACCATGTGGTAGAACCATAGAACTATAGAAGTATTTCCAAACAATCCAACAGGAAATTAACATAAGAACGCGGCAAGTGGATAATATAAGGATAATTTTGTTAATTGTAGTCTTTGTTGTTAAAAGAGGGGTTAGGGACTTAGGGTGGCAAGAGAGTTCCCTTCCACACCCGACACCAGGTTTCGATTAACTTTACGCTCTCCCTTGAGCGTATGTCCCTGCCACTTTCGAAAATAGGCTTAGGGGAATGGGGCCCATTGTTGTACTAAAAGAGATTGTAGGTTTTGTTCTTTTCAACATACAAAAATCTAAATTAATGAACTTAGATAAGCGACAATAGATTTAGATTAATTCTAATAAGACAATATCATATTAGCTCAGATGAGGATCATTTAGGTTCTATTCCTCTCACCTTAAAGAATTAACTTTTAATAGAAATAGAATTCAAATTGATTCATAGATTGAAGCCAAAGTTCATTTTAATTCTAATTTGTTTAGATTATGGTTACTAATAAGGTAAGACACTGTCAGACGTGTTCAAATAGTTGAGATAAGGACCAATAGTTCAGTTTCGTTAAGTAAAACGAGAAATTACTTGAAGAGAAACCAAAGTTCAAAAAAATTCATATTAGGATATTCAGTTCAAACCAAAATAATACATAATAGGGAGAAAGCAATTAGCTTTCAATACGTTTATATAAGAAAATTCCTAAGTAGCGAAATCTCATGCAAATTAAATGGCGCTATGAAACCCAATCAACTCACTGGAAATTTTACTAGATAAAATTACAACTATCAAAAGTTACCTGTTGTTGTTTGTAAGCATCCCAACAACGTTAAAAAAAATTCCTAGATAGATAAAGAGAATAGCTAATTAACTAATTATTAGATATCTAAATTTCATAATATGAATCTATGAGATATTTTTGTGAGTACACAATGTTTTCTATCACACATTTAAATTTCTGACAATCACTAGTTAAGGGTTGTTCATAAATAAATGAATGGAAAGTAGGCAAAAGAAAAGTACCAATTCTACTCAAGTACTCCACTCATTAGTTCTAGGGGCCATGAGAAAGCAAGCTTACTTCATTAACCTCTTCTACTGTTGTGTGAGACTACTGGGCCCTCAATCCATGTGTAATTTCAAATTGAAGGTCCCATTTAATCAATAATCCAATCCCTCCATTATTTTCTCTTGCCGCCATCTGTATGATTGTCGCGCCTTAACTTAATCCTTAGAGAATGTGACGCATCGTAAGCTCTGAAAATAACTCATGCATGCATGTTGTGTTTATATTCTTCTTCTTTGTTACTTCCTTGTTGAACAGCAACTGTATCCAAATGTTTGGTCTTCCAACAGAGCTTTCCTTTTGTAGGATTATATAAGTACTCTAAGCGGAATTTCATGAATCAAATTCATAAGCACTTAAAACAGGATCTCATGCATATACATTCAAGGATCACATAATAGTTAGGAATTTACCTTTGAAGCGTGAATTCCACAAAGCTTGAATAACCCGGATTAAGAACCTCAATTGCGATTCCTCTACTTGGTCCACCAACCCGGATCAACACTCCACCAATGCTAGTTAGAAGGAAGAAATTCTTCTTCTACTTTAATGGAGTTTTTGTGACTTTTGGAAAGATTATGAGAGAGAGAGAATAATGAAAGATATCTTGTATATTTCCTTATTGCCTAACCAAGTATATATAGATATAATTAGGTTAGGAGGAGAATCAATTCTCCTCTCTCTCTTCCTCTTGGCCGGCCACCCTAGGGCCCTTTATGGGCTCTAGGTTTCTTTTGTTGATCCAAGTATTTTGTGTGACCTAATAGGATCCATTATATTGGGCTTTGGGTTTATTATTTCCTAACCCAAAGTTCTATAGCATTCTCTAGCAAGACGTATAGACGACCCAATAGAACGAATTTATTATCTCTATAATACGATCCATAATATAATTAGTAATTGCATTTAAGTCGAGGACATAAATCCTTCAATCTCCCACTTGTCCGAGACGAGTGTGCAATGTTTAATTTCCTTAAGTCTCTTAATGTCTTAATTTGATAGTATGATCATATTTACATATCATCCATACTAGTTTTCAAATTAATCCTTGAAATCCGAGTTCGAATTGACAAACAAATGATCATCGAATGATCCATTTGAGCATGGCCATGCATTTTTCAATTGTCGCTCTTCAAGGGGCCAAGACACTTATCATATCTCATATAGGAGGACTTTTCCAATCTTATGGTAATCAATACTCCCACTCAATTTATGGCATAACCTGAATTTTGCCTTTATAGTCCCCTTTTACGGCATGACGTTTGACAGTATCAAAGTTATACCAATCATTGGGCTAAGTAATGTTCCACTCATGTCTAAGGAATCTACTAATATAATTTTGAAGTTATAAAACTTCTAAGCAGGTCTAGTTCGACTATGTATCAACTATACATATCCATATGATTGATTAAACATCTCTATGTTTCTATAGCCCATGAAACGGTGCTATCAATCAATCTTATATGCTAATCCCTTCTAACAAGTCATTCATGTCCAGTTTAATGACTTAGATTAGGAACTTTTAATATTCTATGAATTCTGTTCACTTATGGTGTTTCATTTATCAAATCACATATTTAACAAAACCATAGAATTCAAGATATATTTTGGACATCTTATTTAATACTAAACCAATAATTAAATAATGTAAAATTTATTCTCATAAACATAAATAGCAAAATCATGTCTTTACATTGTAACAAGTTTCTCTAAACCTAGTACAATCTAAAGCCACTCTAACATTTGCTTCAAGCCTACAGCCCTAGCGTGACACTCATGCTTGGGTTGAGGTAGTGGTTTAGTGAGCGGATCAGCCACATTCTCATCCGTGTGAACTTTGCGAGATCCCGACATCCTTCCCCGTCAACAATCTCCCTAATGAGGTGATACTTCCTCATTACATGTTTGGATTTGTTATGTGATCTCGGTTCTTTTGCTTCCGCAATAGCACCATTGTTATCACAGAACAACTCAATCCCTTCCTGAGCACTAGGTACGATATCCAGCTCAGTCAAGAATTTCTTGATCCAAATCGCTTCTTTAGCCGCTTCAACTGCTAAATATTCGATTCGTCGTAGAGTCTCGCAACAGTGCTTTGCTTTGAGCTCTTCCAGCTCACTGCTCCTCCATTTAGACGAAAGACATACCCTGACTGAGAGCGGTAATCATCTCTGTCGGTTTGGAAGCTTGCATCCGTGTAACCTTCAACAACCAACTCACTTTGTCCCCCATAAACTAAGAACATGCCTTTAGTTCTTCTCAAGTACTTGAGGATGCTCTTAGCTGCAATCCAGTGTGCTTCTCCTGGATTTGCTTGGAACCTGCTACACATGCTCAAGGCATATGCAACATCTGGTCGAGTACTTATCATGGCATACATGATAGATCCTATAGCCGAAGCATAAGGAATGCTACTCATTCGCTTCAACATATCAGGTTCAATCGGGCACTGACTCTTGCTAAGCGATATGCCATGTGACATGGGAACGAAACCTCTCTTCGAGTTTTCCATGTTGAACCTTGTAAGAACCTTATCAATATAAGTTTCTTGATTTAGTCCAATCATCCTTCGAGACCTATCTCTATGGATTTTGATTCCCAGTATGTACTCAGCTTCTCCCAGGTCCTTCATAGAGAAACAACTTTTTAACCATTCCTTGACTGACTCAAGCATTGGTATGTCATTTCCCATGAGTAGTATGTCATCTACATACAATACCAAGAAGACTAAGCTGCTCCCACTAAACTTCTTGTAGACACAAGATTCTTCTTCGCTTTTGATGAAATCAAATTTCTTGATTGCTTCATCAAACCGAAGATTCCAGCTCCGAGATGCCTGCTTCAATCCATAAATGGATCTCTAAAGCTTGCAAACCCTTTTAGGATTTTCTGGATCCTCAAAACCCTCAGGTTGTGTCATGTACACATCCTCATTCAAGAACCCATTCAAGAATGCGGTTTTGACATCCATCTCGCCAAATTTCATAATCATAAAATGCAAAGAATCGCTAAAAGTATCCGAATTGATTTAAGCATTGCTACTTGGAGAAAAGGTCTCATCATAGTCTATACCATGAATTTGTCTGAATCCTTTTGCAACCAGTCTTGCTTTATATACATAGACATTCCCATCTTTG
Organism: Beta lomatogona; assembly: GCA_947646795.1. Taxonomy (NCBI): domain Eukaryota; kingdom Viridiplantae; phylum Streptophyta; class Magnoliopsida; order Caryophyllales; family Amaranthaceae; genus Beta; species Beta lomatogona. The sequence continues at coordinate 9,734,369 of CANSNZ010000927.1, read as the reverse complement.
TCTGTTTTCAATTTGAACACCCACTTGCATCCAATAGGGTTAACCCCACTAGGCAAGTCGACCGGGGTCCAAACTTTATTCTCGGACATGGAGTCTAACTCGGATTTCATGGCTTCAAGCCATTTCTCGTAGTCCGGGCTCGTCAAAGCTTGTTTATAGGTAGTAGGCTCTCGAATTCTCCAAAATCATAATTTCGAGTTTTCGCATTAACAGGAAATCAACCAACCTTTTGTTTGTGATCCTTTCTCTACTAGATCTACGCGGGGCCGAGCATCAAGAAAAGAGTTCTCTTCAACTCCTTGAAGATCTTCACTTGATTCAATTGGGACAAGTAGGAGGTATATGCGTTGAATACATCATCTCTCGAACTAGACTTTCGTCTTGTCGGGCCGTCTCGACATAGTGTGAACCACGTCTATTTGTTGCTCATCTCGAATTTCTTCGAGAATTATTTTACTCCCACTTGTCTTTCTAGAAACAAATTCCTTTTCAAGAAAGACACCATCACGAGCAACAAACAATTTGTTCTCTTGACGGTTATAGAAGTAATAACCCCTTGTCTCTTTTGGGTATCCCACAAAGAGACATTTATCTGACTTGGGTGCAAGCTTGTCGATAGTAACCGCTTTACATAGACCTCACATCCCCAGATTTTAAGAAAAGACAAGTTTGGAGTTTTTCCATTCCATAACTCATATGGAGTCTTTTCTACAGACCTTTGACGGGCTCCTATTTAGTGTGTGTGCAGCGGTTTCGAGAGCGTATCCCCAAAAAGAAATCGGAAGATCGAGCAAGACTCATCATTGATCGAACCATATCTAGCAAGGTTCGGTTCCTCCTTTCGAGATACACCATTCAACTGTGGTGTTCCTGGTGGAGTTAATTGTGAAAGAATTCCACAACCCTTTAGATGATCATCAAATTCTTGGCTCAAATATTCACCACCACGATCGGATCGTAGTGCTTTTATTGTCTTACCAAGTTGATTACGTACTTCATTTTGGAACTCTTTGAATCTATCAAAAGATTCCGACTTATGTTTCATTAAGTATATATATCCATATCTACTCAAATCATCGGTGAATGTAATGAAGTAGTTAAACCCTCCCCTTGCCTTTGTGCTCATAGGACCACACACATCCGTATGTATGAGTCCTAAAAGATCGCTGGCCCTTTCACCTTTTCCAAGTAAATGGTGATTTTGTCATCTTTCCCATTAAGCATGATTCACATACATCAAATGATTCAAAATCAAATGATGGAATTATACCATCCTTTTGTAACTTGTGAATACGCTTTTGGTTTATATGACCCATTCGACAATGCCAAATGTAGGTTAGGTTGGAATCATTTGATTTTTGTTTCTTGCTATCTATGTTATAGATTTGTAATGACTTATCAAGCACATATAAGCCATTTATCAATTTAGCATTGGCATAGAACATATTATTGTAAGAAATGGAACAACACTTGTTCTTTATTTCAAAACAAAACCCTTCAGAATCCAAAACTGAAACAGAAATTATGTTCTTAGTTATTGAAGGAACGAAATAACAATTATTTAGTTCTAAAATAAGCCCAGATGGCAAGTGTAGACTATAGTTTCCTATGGCAAGTGCAGCAACTCGTGCTCCATTTCCAACGCGTAGCTCTACCTCGCCTTTTGCCAGCTTCCTACTTCTTTTTAGTCCCTGCACATCATTAACTATGTGAGAACCACAGCCGGTATCAAATACCCATAAAGAAGTAGAAGTCAAATTGATTTCTATAACATATATACCTGAAGTGGAAGCCCCAAACTTCTTTTCCTCCAAGTATACCGGGCAGTTCCTCTTCCAGTGTCCTATCTTGTGACAATGGAAGCACTTGCTTTCCGCAGCGACCTTTGGCTTGGCGGTTGGCTTAGGTTTTCCAGCAACAGTGGCAACTTGCTTGCCCTTGTCCTTCTTTCCTGCCCATTTCTTCTTGAAACCCTTTCCCTTTTGAACCATCAAAACCTCTTTCTTTGGTTCAACCTTAGGGATGTTCCTTTCAGCATTGACCAACAATCCATGCAACTCTTGCAAAGTCTTTTCAGACTCATTCATATTGTAGGTTATTTTGAACTGATTGAAACTGTCAGGTAATGAGTGGAGAATAATGTCAGTAGCCAACTCAACCCTATAAGGGAATCCAAGTCGTTCCATGTTTTCGAAAAGACCCATCATCGCGAAAACATGGGGGCCAACAACAACTTGACCCGGCTTCATGTGACATTCAAGTATCTCCCTATTAGTCTCATACCGCTCAACTCGGGCTTGTGTTTGAAACATAGCCCGCAGCTCTTGCATGATGGTATAAGCATCCTTGGTTTCGAACCTCCTTTGGAGGTCCGGCTCCATGGCTGCTATCATCAAGCAAGTGATCGGTCTGAACCTATCATTTGCCCCGCTTAGCACGACGTTTGTCCGCTTCGGTTGACTCATCGGTAATCACGGGAAGTGGGGTTTCTATGACATCCTCTCGACCCTCGAGACCTCAAAACAAGTCTTAAGGTCCTTTCCCAATTTAGGAAATTTTCACCATTCGATCCGTCCTTTTCCGAAAAGGACGAATGTTGAAACTGGAGTTGTTGTTGTTGTTGTTATTAGACATAGTATCTACAGACAGAAAAATAAAGCAAAGTTCAATTTATGTTTATAAAGTAACCTAAAAACATGCAAAGGTTTCTAGGTTGATCACCTATTCAATTTTAATGTCCCATTTGAATAAGTGTTTTACAAGATCCTATCAACATGCAACACTAAGCAGACGGAGGCCTTATCTTTAACGTTACATTATCAAGGTAAGTAAACTCTTTTACTAATTATAACAAATTATAACTCTTGTTTAGATGGATAAACATCGCATGCTTAACTATCTCTTACTTCAAAATTCAAAACGCTTTTGATAATTTTGTTAAGGACAACCAAACTAAGTTGTAAAATTCGCAATTGTACCTTATATTCCCAAAATTAATGATAACACCCTGCGGAGGCATGACCTATTACTATTAATTAAGGGTTTGATAAGTACTTTACGTTTGGAAAAGCAACCTTAATTTTTACGGGACCTAAGTTTATTATGTTGTTATGAATTAGTGAACTCTAGCGCATCATCAACCAACATACAATAAACTTATAAGCATTTTAAAGAACAATAAAATGCGAAAATAAAATGATCTAGTATGGCCCCTAATCCTAAGAACTAATCATCAATGGCTCATTCTTGGACTCTTCATGGATCTCCATCCACCTTATCCATGGGCCTTCTCTTGATGGACTTCGTCTTTGGATTACATAAGTATCAAAATAATTTAAATAATAACTAAAATAAATTACAAAAATAATTAACGATACGCAGATCGTATTTAAAATTACAAGAATACATCACGATACGCAGATCGTATTTTCTAACTTAATTTGGGCCATACTAGTCATACATAGCAATTATATCAAAATATATAAAAGCCACATCATAATATCACATATTATACTTGCCATCAATCAAAATATCAAATATTCTTAATTATGGTAAGTTGATAAAACATTTAAGTAATTCATAACCACCTAAAGATTCTATCCTATTATACTTTCCTACTAATTTTAATTAGATTAAAGAATAAAATTATGGAAATATTTAACTGAAAATCTGCTCAATATACTGAAAATCAGATTTAATGATTTTCCAAAAAAAAAAAAATTTTTTTTTTAATTAAACTGCTGGGCAGCAGCAAAACGTGGCTAGCAAGCCACGCTGCTGCTGCCACCGCAGCATAGCTGCTGCAGCCGCAGCTCCGGCAGCCCTGCACGGATCACCTGGAGCAGCCACCGTGGCCCCACCAGCAGGTGGCAGCGCCACCCAGCCGTGGCTGCTCCCCTTCCCTTCCTTGTTTTATATATATATATTTTTTTTTTCTTTTGTGGGAAATAAATTAAATCACAACTTCTTGTAAATTAATTTAGTGATCAAAATAAAATTAAACATAAACTCCTTTATGCCTAATTCTGCAAATTAATTTAAATCTCCATTTTAATTAATATTAGGGCTATTCATATCAATTAACCTTAAATTCACATAAAACTCCTTTTACATGAATTAATTTATCATACATAACTAATTTAAATATGAAAATTCAGATTAATTATATGATGTGAAAATTCAAAATTAACATAAAATCTCTATTTTATTTTAATTTTAGCATTATTCATATGTATTAACCTCTAATTCACATAAAACTCTTTTCACATGAATTAATTTATCATACATAAACAATTTAAATATGAAAAAATAGATTAATAATATAAATCTAACTCTCTAATTTTTCGGAAAAATTGAGATCTAAAATTTAATTTTAATTTCGAAATTCATGATTTTATTTTCATAAAATTCGGCCAAATAAAAGTAATTCGAATAAATAAAAAAAAAATTTAGGTCGAATTATAGAAAATAAAATCGTGTATTATGCAGATTAAATCAAATTTAATTAATCCAATTAAACAAAACATCCATAATTCAATTCCTCCCCTTAATCAATTAAAATTAGTCAAGAACACATAATTATTATGACCAAAAATTATATGCAAGAGGCTAAAACTGATACCACTGTAGGATTATATAAGTACTCTAAGCGGAATTTCATGAATCAAATTCATAAGCACTTAAAACAGGATCTCATGCATATACATTCAAGGATCACATAATAGTTAGGAATTTACCTTTGAAGCGTGAATTCCACAAAGCTTGAATAACCCGGATTAAGAACCTCAATTGCGATTCCTCTACTTGGTCCACCAACCCGGATCAACACTCCACCAATGCTAGTTGGAAGGAATAAATTCTTCTTCTACTTTAATGGAGTTTTTGTGACTTTTGGAAAGATTATGAGAGAGAGAGAATAATGAAAGATATCTTGTATATTTCCTTATTGCCTAACCAAGTATATATAGATATAATTAGGTTAGGAGGAGAATCAATTCTCCTCTCTCTCTTCCTCTTGGCCGGCCACCCTAGGGCCCTTTATGGGCTCTAGGTTTCTTTTGTTGATCCAAGTATTTTGTGTGACCTAATAGGATCCATTATATTGGGCTTTGGGTTTATTATTTCCTAACCCAAAGTTCTATAGCATTCTCTAGCAAGACGTATAGACGACCTAATAGAACGAATTTATTATCTCTATAATACGATCCATAATATAATTAGTAATTGCATTTAAGTCGAGGACATAAATCCTTCACCTTTTTGTTCTCGGGCCATGATCAAACCTCTTACACCGTATTGGAACAAGCTAAGGCTTCCAATAAATTCAGTGGCGGATCTTGGACCAAAAACTTACTAGGGCCAAGTTTGAAATCCCCAACTTCTAGATGAAAGTTGAATCCTTAACGATTATATATATATATATATATATATACATAATTCAAAATACCAACTAAATCTCTTATACCAAAAAAAAGTTATCGAAGGCCAGGCCCCTGCCAGCCCCAACGAAGATCTTCCCCTGCTAATAATCATTCTAAAATCATGAATATCGAATTCACCGTTAATCTTAACCTCATCTATAGACGATGTACCAATTAGTCTACTATGATAAAGTGATAAGAAATATTTGTGTACCCTTGTACAATAAAATAGTCTAAATAGAACTCGGCATATTACCAGAAAAAGGTAAAACTAATAATCTTGTCCATGATTTTATAACACCATACTGTTTCATGACCCATAACTCGGGACAAAAACAAGCATTCGCAGCAAAATCATGGAGATCAAAGCTAAAAATTACATTGTTATGCTCCGTGACAAAATGTGACAATTGTTTACAACGACACAGTAATTATGTTCCAACGTGTTCCTACATTTTGAGAGTCTAAGGGTTATCCACTTTCCTAACTTAAAGCAATAAATATTTTTTTGAATTATTATAGCAGGATTTTTGTCATATTTCCGTGCCCAAATATGAAATATATACAAATTTGAAATCGTCATTTCCTTTCATCATAACCGAATCCTGAAACAACAGGGACAAAGAGGATGGTATTAAGCTTAAGATTGCTTATCACTTTCTCTTTGGACAGTGAAAAGGCAATGATTTTGAAAGCGGTTGGGTTGATCACAATATATGACCTCAAAAGCCAACCGATTTCAAAGCAAAGTACGCCGTTGCATGAGCCTACGAACTAACGTAAAGCGATGTTGATTGGGAGAGGCGATAATATGCTAAGATCATCGACAAAGTAGAGGAAAGTTCCAGACTACATTGAATCAAACAATTGAATTTTAGAGATGGCCTTTCCATAATGTTGTGGAGAAGATTATTGCTTGCCATATTTTTGTTTTGATCAATTAATTATGTTCTGCCTGCAAGAAATTATAAAGTAGTTGAATTCAACTTCGGAAATTTCAATTTTTGCCATACAATTGATATTTTCCACTCATGTACCTTCTTTTTTTTGACGGGTTATGTACCTTCTAAAACATTAAGTTACTCGGCAACTTACCACTCTTTTTCTTTCCTTTAATCTGTTCTTTTTGGCAGTTTCTATCTTAAACATCAAAGTTATGTTAGAAGTTTAGAACTAACTTGTGATCATGAGAGGTGTCGTGAATTGTGAATCAGGTTCAACATCATCCGGTCAACAGCGTTGTTGTCGAGCTCGTCGTGAATCATGACATCATAAGGTTGGGCAAACAAACAGTAATTAGTTAATGTCATTGCTGAAATTTGTCGCAAAGATATTTGATTATGATTTTCTTGGTGTGCATAGAAAGCCGCAAAGAACAATGAAGTAGATGAGATTTGAACTTAAATTTTGAATGTCCATTATCTAGACTTTACCTACTAAATTAAATGATATTTTTTTGACGCCAATTAATTAACTGATATTTATATGACCCTGTTATTGTGGATTTAGAGCCATGCCGCAGATTCTGTTAAAGGTGTCTTATAATGTGCTACTATAAGTAAATTGATTACATAAATTAACCTAAAAAACTTCATCAGATAATAGTTAATAGAGTAGATTTATGATCATTTCAAAGACGGGGTCAAAAGTGTTCTTTGATTACTGCTTTATAGCGGTAATTAACACTTGACAGAGTACAAATTTGGAATTACAAATTTGTGAGGTTGTTAATGACTTTATGGAAGTACGGGACACAATTTTTTATTTTTCTATTATTAATTATTATAAGTGTGATTTCTGGAGGAATGTTTCTATATGATGCTAGTGATTTAATAACTACAATATCTTTGTAAATTCATGAGAAAACAAAACCCTAGCCACCCTCTATTCTCTCTCTGCCCCAACCACAAAACCCTCGGCCCCCTTCACCGCAACCCGCCGCCGCAGGCTCGCTGGTGGCCGCAGGTCGCCGGCGAGCCTGTTGTTTTGTTTCTCTTCGTGTTCGCAGGTCAGTCGCGTCAGTCAGTGAGTCGGGTTTTCTCTTCGTCGCCGGTTTTTGCTCGAGTTTTAGTTCCCTTCTTTCGTCGGTCAGTCGCCGCGTGTAGCTTCAGGTCGCCGCCAGTCTGGGTCTTCCACCTCCCCCCTCCCCCGTCGCATCAGTCAGGTATCCCCTTCCCCTTATCTGTTCCTTCGCCGGGCCTCCCTTCCCCCTCCCATGTTCCTTCGTCGGGCTTCCCCTCCCCCTCCCCTGTTTTAGTTAGTCGGGCTTCCCCTCCCCTTCCCCCTCCCATGTTCGGGTTCAGTCAAGTCCTAACCCCATCCCTTGTTCGAGTTTTCAGTCACCTCCCCCTCCCCTTGTTGTTGGTTGGTCTTGTTCGGGCTCCCCCTTCCCTTCCCCCCAGTCGTTGGGCTTCCCTTTCCCTTTCCCTTTCCCTTTCCCCTCTAGCTATGCTAGTTATAAGTTTGGAAGTTTTTTCTCAGTGTGTATGGTTAGTTATCTAGTTGGTGTCAGTTGGTTCGTCCGAGTTGTTAAGGATATAGTTTGTTGTTGGTTCTGGCTATTAAAAAATATTTGCCAGTTGAATACAGGATGGTGATGTAAGGGTGTAGTTGTTAAATTTGCAGTTTCCTTGAAATATTTGTTGAAGGAACGGGTATATCAAACGGATGAGAAGTGTGAGTATGGTCGAGGCGATGTTCGTTATTCATGGTTAGACTTTGTGTTTTCCGGTTTCACAAACCGGAGGTGTGTTCGAGAGCTCACCATGCTTAGCTCTCCTTTTCGCTTGGCAATAATCTTCATGGTCTTTGCCTTGAAAAACTCAAATCTGCAGGCGGCACCCCAGCTTCATCTAGTGGATTTCAGCACGCCCCGTTTCTCCTACTTTACGGAGAAACTTGAAGTACTCTCGAGAGAGAGTCATGAATCACCTAGGAATATGCTCTTCCACAGATCATGAGCCAAGAATCCCATGCGTCAAAATTTCGTTGGGATTGATCATGCAGCGAGATGCGAATCTTGCCTTTGGTTCGTTGTCCGGATCGTGATCGACATTTGCTTCTCCTATCACATCCATCAGTCATCAGAGTTTTGATTCCACCAGCACATTCATTGGACAGCGGCGCGCTTCTTCTTAGGCGACTCTTTATCAACTTTGCTTATTTTTGTTTTTCAGGGCATGTAAGAGCTCATAAAGCTCCTTTAGGTTTTCGTTTGTCTTCTGTGTGGTTGTATTCGTGATAGGTTGTACTTCGTTATTTAATCAATGCACGTTTTCTCGATGTCAAAAAAAAAATATGTCTTTGTAGCTCCATAATGTTTTAATTTACGTTCCTACCTATTATCTGGAAAATATACCAAGAAAGATGTACAGTATGATGAGACTAATATGGAAAGCAGCGTCGGTGGATAAGCTGGGAATTGGGATCCAAAGAAACAAAATGTTGAGAAATCTGCCTGCAATTCTGTGCACATGGAAGGAGTTGGGGAAAATTCCATTATTGTGTTCATGCCAATATATATTTATCCTCTTGATAATTTATTGTTGAACGGATGTATGTTTGATAATAACGGTTGAAGCTTGAAATTCAACTGAGATTTATAAGTTAGCTCAATGACGTGACAACTGAGTTTTAAAATGGTAATGAATCGAATTGGAAGATTTACAAATTTCATATCCAGTCTACATTTATACGGGCTCAAAAGTTTTAAAATTAGATTTAAATTTGGAGTATATCTATTGGGTGTCCGTTTTTTAAGAGACGGTCTCATGCTAGTGTTAACGTGAGACCAACTGATGTCATGCTGACATCACGAGTGTGCATCAAACCATTAGTTAAGCGCTTGGACCTATAAGTTATGTTAGCCTTAAATTGCTTATGGATGAATTAGTTAAGCGCTGAAGTATATTATTTAAGCGCTGAAGTATATTAGTCTAACGCTGAAGTATATATAAGTTATACCATAGAAACCAACTTATAATGTATTTTATTGGCCCTAATTTCAGTATCACGCATAAATCATTCTCTCTTTCTTCTCTAATCCATCGAGACGCCCTAAAACCTGCATTTTTCTCCTCCTCCATTCCTTATCTACAACCTGAATCTGTTGTTTAATTTGAATGCAAATAAAATATTTGAGCATGAGTTTGCAATGGCAATGTGTACAAACACTTACTTAGTTGTTGTTTCACCTGACAAGATGTCTATCATGTTTGAAGTGAAAGAAGAGTTTGACACAAATTCATCACAAAAGGTAATATATACTGCCCATGATCATACGATAACTTGTACTTGCAAAAACTTTGAAGAAAAGGACAGATCACTTTTGATACCGAAAATTTTACTTTTGCATTTGAAAGTTTAACTTTTTATACAAAAAACATAACCAATACCTAAATGTCATTAGTTATTAATTTATTCGTAATAGTTACATAACATGATGTAAAAGTTATGCTGCCAGGATTATTATGTTTTTATGCCTTGATAATCATGCACATGCATTCAATCTAGGCGTTCAATCACAACAATAGCACATAGGCCATGTGCAAAAGGCGGACAAGATCTGCAAAGAGCGAAGTATGGAAATGAGAAATGGATAGAGAAATCTCCGGAGCAGTTACAAACAATGTAACCCCATGGCGATATGAAACCGCGAGAAAGTTCTACAATCTCATTCTCAAAAGTCAAGATAATGAAGATACAAGAAAGGTACTGCAAGAAGTCTATGAAAAGATTGTTGCAAGTATAAACAAAATTACAAAACCAATTGTAGAAGAACAGTGCTCATCAAGTACAACTACATTGATTATTTTAGACCCGGATCGTGCAAAAACAAAGGGAAAAGAAGTGCAAGTCAAAAAAGTCATTTTGATAAGATTAAAAAAATAAATTTTAAGAACCAAATTGAAATTGGTACAATTACTCCAAATGCTATGTTGTTTAAAGTTTTTTTGTAAGGTTGTCTTTTGTATTTGACATTTTAGATGTATAAAAAAGTTATTTCTTCGTTTATATTGGAAACTAAATAATGCTCAAATAGATTTTAACTAATGATAGAACAACACTAACTAATCTATTGGATATGTTAACTAAAAAATAATGTAAGTCTACATATAGATAGCCAACTTTAAACTATTGTGCTAAAATACGTAACTAATTCGCCAAAAATATTAACTAATTTACCAAAAATATTATCATGAAAATTTGTTAGACGTGGTCCGTTTTTTAAATACATATATCTCTTGACTTGTTAGACTAACGTGAGACCGTCTTTTCTAAGATTTTGTGATTTATTGGATGTATATCAGATTATTTTGCCTCTGATCAAGTCGAATTGAGTTGGATTCAAACTATCTTATCGCTTAAGATCACGAAAGTCAAAGTTATATATAACACTTATAAGACTCCCTCCGTCCCAGAAAGATCTGAACACTGGTTGAGACACGTAGTTTGATGTAATAAGTTGTAGTGTAGTTATCAAATGTTATTTTATTTTAAAATTAAAGTAGATGTGATAGGAGTTGATGGGGTATTTTTAATTAGAGGAGAGAGAAACTTAGGTAACTTTTCATTGATAAAAGGTAGAGTGTGGGCCAGAGATGTGTAAAAGAAATAATATATTAATGGTAGGAACATGCCAAAAAAAGAAGTGTTCAAACTAATTTGGGACAAACATAAAAGGAAATTGATCAGACTATTCTGGGACGGAGGTAGTATATTTTACTTGATTTTAATAACACAGACATAATTATCCTGTTGACATGTAAAATTAAACTCTAAGTTGATGAAGTGGCAATAGTAATCGAATTCGGGTTGGATTTGTGAGATCTTACATAACCTCTATCTCCTATTAACGTACATATCAAATTTTCACTTTTTAGATTCGAGTTTGATTTTTTCTTCGTCGAATCAACTCAGACTCTAGATTCGAACTAAATTTTCATCCTAATTGAAACTACTAAGTTTTTGCAATTGATCATTTTTTCTATTTATATTTAGAAAACTAATTCTCAGCCATTACAATTTGTTTATTTTTCTCCCCTAAAAGGCCTTTATCTCAACTCATTTAGATACATGTGTATTGAGGTTGAGGTGGTGGAGTAGTGGCATCACTTCCCACCTTGTATCCCTAAAGTTTGGGGATCAAACCTCATGTGACTCATTTGAGGAATTCCCTTATCCCCCTCAAGTGAGCCCCTTTCATCTTGCCTTAAAAAAACATGTGTATTAATTAGAAGTTTAGAACTTATTTTGGTGAGTTAATCTGAATTGGTTTTTCTATGTACTTATTTGGAGCTCATCCAAACTCATTTCATTTGAACTTATATAAGATGAAAAGAACAAGGCCAATATGCATTGTTTAGTAAACTCCAAAAGATCACCTCAAAAAGAAAGAATTCTTCAAAAGACTAGGTTTTAAAGGTGAAAGTCTTTTAATTATTTCTGGAAAGTGGAAGATGTTAAACTCATATATAGGCTCAGTTTGGTTGGGCATAAAACATTTCCAATGTAAAATGAATTTCATGGAAATTAATTTACAATGGAAAACACAATTCCAAAATTAGTTTTCCGTTGTTTGGTTCCATGTAAGTAAAATGATAAAATGAAAGGAAAATGAAAGGGAAAGTAAGGAGGTAGTGAGAGGAGTGTACAAGAGAGACAAGGAAAAGGAAGGAAAATATTTTTCCTTTCATTTTGAAGGGAGAATGATTTTCCATCATTGGGAGAGCAATTTTACTCCTAAGGAAAATGGTTTTACACTCCTTCGCAAACCAAACAATGTAAAATTGAAAGTAGAGGAAAACAGTTTTTCAGGAAAATGTTTTATGCTCTACCAAACGGAGCCATAATCTGGATTTCATCTAAATATAGTATGCAGCTCCTCAAGGTTTTATAAACCAAGATTTTTCTCTTCCTTTTTTTTTGGTTTTGGAGAGGATTATAAACTAAGTTAGTTTGTGTAAATGAGAATTACAAATGTAAAGTACAAGGGTAGTTCGAAAAATAAGTTCTTTTTTCAGCTTTCATCATATTAAAATAGAAGTAGATCATTTTGTAACATTTATTCTAGGATTGGGTTAAAAATGGAAATTTATTAATTTAGCACTACATGTTTACAATATAATTGCTGAAGTTGGATTATAAAAAAGGAACGAATGAATGAAAGTGATGGCCAAAACCCAGAAGAGCATAATATCCAGAATTGCTGAGACATGAAGAGAGAATAATAAGGGACGACCTTCAAATACACACATTCAACACAAAATTGTTTCCATTATTTAGACTTTTGAGCAGACAACCTTAGCTTGTTATTTGTTGGCTTAAAATCATCCCATATTGACATAATCACATGCCAATGTGCCGTAAATTGGACCTACCTCACATGCTCAGGACATATCGAGGTTTCCATAACAAACTTTGCTAAATTCATCTGTTCACATCCCAAATAATTTCAGCCACCTGTGTATTGAATACTAACATGCTGAGGGTGTTGAACCCATTAATGTCTTTCATCTCCACACTCTGATATGATCGTTGTTATTGGACATTGGTGGTGCTCGAAATGTGCGTAGGTAACTACACGGACCTCATAATTTTAGAGTCTTCAATTACTACCTTTTCTTTTCTATAATAAGGGGGACTTTGGTTCGCACAAGGATAAGGAAAAGGAATCCAAAAAGGGTTTACAAGGAGAAAGGAATTAGTGTTGGATTGTTATTTAAATATGTAGAATTGCGTCTTATTAATGTGCTGATAATTTTGTATTTTTATTGGAATTTAATCTCTTATTTTCTTTTATCAAGTCCCAAATTTTATCTTCCTCATATAAGACCTCCATAATAATTGAACCACCCTTGTTCATTGTGTTAAACACTGCCGCACTCACATCCATGATCTCCTTCTCTCTCTTTCTCTTAAATGGTGTGGGGTGCCTACCTGCTATTGATGCAGACTCACTACCAATTTTTTCTCAATACTTTCTTGTTTTCCTCTGTTTCCTTCAGATTACCATTATAAGAACAACAATTTGGCCCCTTTGAAATACTTCAGCATGGAGCATCAGCTATTCTGCAGTATAAAAATAAATAAAACCCATCAACAGCATTATAGCCCAATTAATTAAGTAATGCTGCTACTGCTATAGTTTTCTGCAATACACATTTCAATCTCTGAAAGTTTCTTGACATTCATAACTTTTCATAATAGAATTTGTGTACCTTGGACACTTACACTCACCAAAGAAAAGGGATAAAAGATTACAAACAATTCCAAATTCCTATGAATTAAAACGAGGACTCGGAAAAAAAGGCAAAGGTACTTAAAATTTTGGATGTGGGTTGATCTGTTTTGGAGGGAAAATAAGACGATGAAGGGTAAAAAATTTAAAGAAGAAAAGAACAACGCTTCTGACCTTACTGTCATTACGAAGCTTTCTTCTGGAATGAAGCAGGCCGAGGTTGAGAAAATAAAACACACAATTGATTCAACGATAGATATATGAGGCTTCAATCATATCATATGATGACAATGTGTAAAAAAATGTACACTTGCCAAGATATGCAGAATGAACTGTGGAAACTGGTTCAATAAGGTATAAAAGGGTGACTTCATGGATCAATGCTATATGGTGGTAGATTCTATGGCAGGAAAAACCAAAAATGGCAAAAAATAATGGGACAAATGGACTCTTTCCTATGAACACAAAGTTGCTGTAACTTGTATTGGCTAGCATTGGCGGCCCCTGCGGCAGGAGAGAGGGCCCGCATTAGCGGTGATGGTTCCAACCATGGAAGATGACTTAGCTCCCAAGCTTGAGGCTCTTGCATAGCTAGCTGATGCTCCAGCTCCAGATGCGGTGAAGTATGCACCATTCAACATGAGATCTCCCTCGGACCTCCAATTCCAACCCTTCCACCTATTTGCAGGTGTTTCCACCCTCTTTGTCACCTAAAAGTTCAGCAAAATATAACCCATTTTTGGTAAGGCATCAAAGTTGATATGCAATATCTGTGTCTCAATATTCATGAATCTTGTGTAAAATCAAGTTCATTTCAGAATTCAATAAGTTTACCTCCTTTGCAAAACGGTTGGCTGGGGCAGCATATCTGTTCCCCTGGCTATTGATGGTGGGCTCTGCACTTCCACCAATTGCATACATTTCCCAGTGGGTGTAGTCGTTGTTCACCACATGGAAATAACCATGACGACACCTGCATTTTCAAAGCAGCTTTCTGTTACTACTAAATACCATCAGTGACTCATGAGCCAACAAAGCCATTCACCATAAATAGCTATCATGACTTGCGTTTACATCCTATGTAATACTGCAATAAGCGATATAATTCCAATGTTCTTTGCTGCTTTATCTCATGGATATGTTGTAAGAAACAAAACCAGAAATTCAGGTTCACACACAACATACAAAGAAAACATCAGTGTATAGCTCCGTGCAGTACCTTGGCATTCTTTGCATGAGGCCTTTGCCAAAATGGTTGAATGCAATTGTAACTTGCATCGCCTTGTCTCTCACGTATGAGTCACTATGTCCCAACAGCATCACCTTATTTTCATTGCGCAAAAAAACATTAGCCTCCCCACCATCATGGTTTCCAATTTAGAGGAAAAGATAGAACTATGCAGATTCTATATATACCTCATTGTGGTGTGCAAAGTGATTGTTGGAAATAGTGATGGCAGTTGAACCCATCACAGCATCAATAAGACCATCAGCACAGCTCGAGAGTGAATTGTGATCAATCCAAATATGACTAGCACCAAAGATTGAGATACCGTCTCCATCAGCCATTGTTCTCCACCCAAAATGAGTAGTGGAACTTCTCACCATAGCATTACCAGTGGGTTTGCAGTCATGGACATGAATGCCATGGATGATGATGTTTGTCACATATTGAATTGTGATGCAAGCTCTATTAGCAATGTGAACATTGGCTCCACGACCATCAATTGTCTTAAAGCTGTTCATTATGAGCTCTTCCTTCAACTGAATCACCATGTCACGCTGAAAAACAATCCAGAGTGGCTCTTCTTGGATAACTGCATGGCGAAGAGTCCCAGGCCTAGGGTTGACTGGGTCATCATCACGAGGGTCTGTGACAACATAGAAGCGGCCATTTTTGCCACCAATGGCATTTCTTCCAAAGCCAATACCACAGTCAGCTAGGCGTTTACGGTTTTTGTGCCAGTTGCGGTCACAACGCCAGCAATCATCTACAGGATTTCCTGTCCCACATGAGAAATAACCCAAATTCCTTCGCTGAGTGCTGTTGCGGATACTCCTGTAGAAAAAAGACATATAATCAGCATAATTTGCAGCATGACAGCAGCGACACGTCAGGTTATCCAGTATTCCTTAATACTGTATATATATGATAATTTACGAAATCAGGTGTGACCCTTAAGTATTAGCGAATACTGATGAGAGCGATAGATGTAATGCGTTAAGATAGAGGCTCATCATGCTTCCTCCTTGAGCCCCTTGACAATATTTAATTCTTTTCCAAGATTTTTTGTATATTTCAGCCAATTAACAAATCTCTTTAGTACGTTATATCATTGTAAGAACTATATTTATCCCAGAGAATTGATAAATTCCATGCTCCTCGTGCCTTGTAAAGTTGTAATTATCACATTTACATGGCTTAATGTTAGCACAACAACAGCAGGAATTAAGTATCTATTATTGTTTCTCACTTCTTAGGGCATGTGGCTTCAATTTGACAGTTATCACATTACAATACTTTACAAAACACAAGCACTTAATCAGCAGGTATAGACAAATTTTACAATTATTGCCACATTTCCTACTTCACCAAGTAAGATAAGATCGTATAGTCTAGGCGCATTGTAGGATACTCTCCGGACCAACAATCATCTATCTAGTGAGTGACAAGATCATGTTAGACTGGATAAGAAAGGCTCCATGGACCATGATAATCAGTTACAGATCTAATGAAAGATTGCAGAATAAAGTCCAGAACAGCAATTATCAATCTAGTGAATGTGTTTTCTGAGACAAGACACCTTCCATATGCTGATTGACTCCACCCACTTCTTTACAGCTACTGATCTGTACCATTGTACCCCAGTATGCACTAACAGAATCAATTCTTAATTCCTTTAACCCAATGAATTCGGTGGATCTCGCAATGACAAATCATAGCAGTCAAAATATTTTCTTACTACATTTTCTTTCAATAGTTTTAAAAAGAAAGACGCGCTTTCTAAAAACCAAAATCTACCATCGAAATTAAATGGACAACACATCGAATACGAGAATATGCAGTTACAATGTGGATGATAAAGGGATGACATTAAAACCATGACAGTCTGTTGGTGCAGAAATCACACACTACCATAACCCAAGTACAAGGAACCCATTATGGACCATATTACTCCCAAAAGTTATAAAAAGGCAAGTAAAGTGAAGAAAGTCATAAATCAAAACAACCAAGTATGAACAACACTTATGTCACCGGCAAATGGGTAGGTCACAATGTGTGATTATATCAAACAGCAATTATTTTACCCCTAAGAATAGCAAACTTTTTCAATAATTACCCATTACATCATACCAATCACCAAAAATAGATGAAATTCTGCAAAAATTCTCCACAATCAACAAAAATTTCATATTTAAGAGCGAGAAAAACATACATGTGTACCAAGGCAACAACCTCTTCTGGGTCAGCAACAGCATTTTCATTATATATCTCATCTTCATTCAACCTTGAAAAACAATAACAAAAAAAAATGAATAAATTATTATATAAGTTTTTACCAAAAAAGGGCAAACAAACAAAGTGAAATCATCATTCTAAATCTCTAATGAGTCAATTAAAGCTAACCATACACATGGTGTGAAAAAACTGAAAAGATCCCCATTTCTCTCACCATTAATGCAACAACCTAAGCTAGAAGTTACCCACCATTGAATGAAGTGATAGTGACACCATTTTTGTTTAAAACCTTTAAACCCAGATTTTGCAACAAATCCATTTTTACAACTTCTTTTTTCTCCACATTTAACTAAAATTACACACCTAGAACCCAATTTTAACCCACATTGAGAATTTTATTAATAAAAAAAAAAATTGAAAATCCCAGGATTTCCCATTTTTTCCCATTTCTTTTTTAAGTTTTTTTAGGGTAGGGACAAAATAGTCATTTAGGGTAGACAAAAAATGATGGTAAAAAACAAAGGTAAAGTACGCAGGAGATCGCCACAGTGCTCGATAACAAGTAACAACATTCACTAATCAGAAAAACAGGGAAGTACAAATTTTGCATTAACTCGTACCAAAATGACAAAAATACCCTTGATTACCCATCCATAACAAAAGCTCAGAATGTAATTAGTACTTTAATTAAAGGGCAATTAAGGAAAGTAGGAGAGAGGGAAAAAAAAAAGGAATGAAAAAGGCAATCATACTTTTTATTCATTAATATTTAATTATATTATGGTGTAATACCCAATGGAATCCTAAGAAAAAGTGTAACAGTAAACGGAATAAACGGGTGAGATTAAGAGTGGAAGTTAAAAGATCTCAACGGTCACTGTTTGTTTTCAGCGAAGAATCTAACGGTTGATAATGATTTTGACCTCTGCGTATTATAACTGAAACGAATAAAAGTTGAATGTAAGAAAGTTTTAATACTACTCACTTTTCCGCCATTGTTGTGTTCTTCAAGCTCTGTAACTCCGACCTGTAAAAATTTCACAAAATTCAACCTCCATTTTCGCATGTTGCCATTACAGAAAAGGGAAAACAGAGAGATTTTATAACGAAACTAAAGCAAAAATTGAGTAGAAAACTAATATTTGAAGTTAAATTCGAAGTGAAAACTAAAATGTAGCTTAAAAACTTCAAAGTTCTACTGTTTTAAGTGTACTTTTTTTTTGGAAATTTCCGACAATTTGAAGTTGAATGAGGAGAGAGAGAGAGAGTACCTAGGAGGAGTACGAAGAGCGGTGACAAGAGTGATGAAACAAAGAAGAAGAAGAAGAAGAGAAGTAGAAGAAACCGCCATTGTTGAAATCCTTAATTTCTTCAACTCTGAAAGTAGAATGTAAAAAATAGAGAAGTTTTGGAGAGAGATGAAGAAGGAGAGTATAGAGTCAGAGAAACGGTTTAACGGAACGATTGTTTTTATAGAGACTTGGAAAAAAAGAGAGTGAAGAGAGAGAAAGAGAGATGGGCCCACATGGTGCTGTTGGTTGCTCTTTTTAGTGTACTCTCTCCTCACCTGCTAGTGTGATACTACTGCTGCTGCCTCCTGCTGCTCTTTCTTTTTTTTTTTTTTTTTTTTTTTTTTTTTGAATATACCTTTGGGAGGGAGATTAGGTTGTTTTCAATATTAACTACTTCCAACTAATCCACCTTTTTCTTACTATTTTTTTTTTAGGTTTAGTTACCTTGAGATTTTACACTTTTTTGAATGGGGGTAAAATTGTGAATGTGTGTTGTATGGTAATATTCCCCCCATTTTATTGTTATACAAAATTTAAGAAATTGAGTTTTGGAATACTTACGAATTAGAGTGGTTTTTTTTTTTCTTTTGATGATCAATAATAGTCTAGGATTGTTAGCTGTGTAATTTTTGGCTGCGAATGGGATAGATCATAGATTGGATCTAGTGTGAAATGATTTGCACTTGAAACTATGAATTTGAATTTAATCAAAGTATTTCAGAATTCTAACCCATTCTAATTCAACAGTCCCATTATTTAAAGGAAAATTTATTAGAAACCACCTTTTAAAATCACTTTTTTGTGATAAACCACCTTTTAAAATTTTTTGGTTAATAAGCCACCTTTTTTACTTTTGTTTTTGTTGAAAGCCACCTGTTGGATTCCGATGGTTGACTGGAATATTCCGACGTTGACCATCCATTATCTTTCAAATTTCCCCTTTGCACCCATTTTCTTTCGATTTTCTTCCCCATTTCTTCCTCCCTCACTCTTTCCCCCTTCTTTAAAAGAATCTCCATTGATTCTTCTCTAAATTCTCAACTCTCCCCGATAACTCCTTTTCTTCCCAACTTTTCCTCTATTATTCATCCATTCTCTCTCCTCCCTAAAATCATAAAAATCATCCTTAATCCCTAAACCAGTAAAATCATCATCTTCTTCTTTATTTATCAAACCCAAATCTGATTTTACTTTAAAATCACCACTACCCAAATTTGTTTAATATGGTCGGATAATAATTTGGAACTGTTGGTGCCTGTATTTTTTTTATGAAGAAGCTCACCTTGATGCGTGTCACCATGACCGATCCACGAATTCAAAAGAAAGACGAGTCCCCAATGAATGATAACTAAGGAAAGTGAAACTTTATACAAATGGTTTCTGCCAATCGCCTTCTTCAAATCTCTTCGTTGCAGAAGAGCTTTACATGATCTATGCATTTCTCATCAATCCTACACAATGCACCCTACCACCACAACATTCACACAACCAGCTTACAAACTACACCATACAATATTTCAATACATCAACAGATCAATAATTACCCTCCTCCCCCAACAAAAAACGTCAATTCAAATTTAAGCAAAGCTGAAATTAACTAAAGCTAAACCCTTTGGATTGTACTTGAAGAATCAGATTAACACATGGCATTCATTAGAATTGTATCTAAAGAAAGGAGAAAATGAAAGCACCAAATCGGGGAACCCAGAAAATAAAACAACAAAAAGAAAAAGAACCCAAAAAATAAAATAACAAAAATTACCCTCCTCCCCCAACAGAAAATGAATTGATTCTTCTTAGCAAGAACTCAAATGGGTTTAAAATTACCCTCCTCCCTCACTGTTGTTTTTGGTCGTTTTCTGTCGCTGGTCTTCGGCAGGCGTTGCTCGCCAGTGATGCCCTGGCCCTTCCGGCACTAGTACAGAATCATTAATTTGTGTCGGACCTGGGACCACCATTTGCGTCGGACTTCGGTCCAACGGCACAGGTCTCGACGCAAATGAAGGACACGTGATCTGCGTCGGATGAGGAAACGACGCATATTTAGTGCTATTTGCGTCGCACCCACAGCTACGTGCGACGCAAATAGCCCACACCAGATATTGTGCGCAGAGCCATTTGCGTCAGATACCATGTACAGTGCGACGCAAATGCCTTTTGTGTGCACAGGGCCATTTGCGTCAGACACAAGGTATGTGCGACGCAAATGCTCCTTTTTTTTATCAAAAAAAATAATTACTACCCTCACCCCAATAATTTACACCAAACTGAATTTGCAGACAAACAATTTGCAATATGACATTCAAAATGAATTATTCACTTACAAACTAACAGAGGAATTATCCGAAATCTGAACAACTATGAAAGATCTAAAAAGGAATCAAAAAAGACACAAGTGAAGTAATGAAATTAACAAAGGAATTATCCAAAATCTGAACAAACTAATTATCCGAAATCTGAACTATAAAATTCTGAACAAACTAACAAAGGAATCTCAACACTTAAAGAAACAGGGCACGAACTGGTTCATCTTCAGCTTTGACGACGACATCAACTTATCAATACGCAACGTTTCGGCATCGAAAACAGGGAATCCATGACTAAACCTTCCAATTGCAGCAAACAGAAGTATTGCCAACACATCCCCACCAGCAAACAACGCAACTTGCCTAAATTCATCACAAATTCACAACCATATACTATAAAAATTCAAGCAACATAATCAAAACAGACCCAAAATTTTGCAATAACAACAAATAAACTAGAAAAAAAAAACTTACCAGCACCCACTAGAATTCTTCAACTTACCCATAATGAACTCACCTATCTTCCGCCATTTCCACTTCCTCAATCACATTTTCTCTCTCCTCAAAGCAGAAAGAAACTTACTAAAGATGCTCTTCGAAGCTCAGATTAATGGCGGACGCTGCTCCTTCGTCTTCGTCTTCGTCATCTGCTGATTCTTATTCTATTGTTGCTGCCGCTAAGTCGGTTGAAGAGGAGATTAACACGATTGATATCATGAGAGGCGAAGCGGTGAGAAAATGGTGAGATAGATGAGAGGCGAAGCGGTGAGAGATCTAGGTTAGAGATGGAAGAGAGAGAAGGTGAAAGAAAACGGCTGTGAGGTAAATGGGAGAAAGTGGGGTTTTTATATTCTAAGGCTATGTGTGTCGCACATACAGGCCCATTCGACGCAATTTAATTTTTTTTGTTTATCTATCTGCGTCGCACGTAGAAGAACCTTCGACGCACTTTATTTTTTTTTTTTTGGTTATCTAATTCTTATCCACCTAACTCATCTGCATCGGATGGGCATCTGTGTCCGACGCAAATAGCCTGATACACGGATTTGCATCGCACAGTAGGCTTGTTCGACGCAAATCTACTTTAGTCATGTGTGTCGGATGTCTAGGGTCATCCGACACAAATCGTATTGTCATTCATTTGCTGTGGGTATTTGCGTCGGATGACCCTAGACATCCGACGCAAATCGTCTACTTCTGATGATTTGCGTCACTTCTTCATGCATATGATGCAAATAAGCAGACACAAATCTGCATTTTTCTACTAGTGCGGCACTGTTGGTGCTCTTCCCGGCGTTATGCCTTGGTAGTGCCCATTTCTTTCTCTTCTGTTCTATTCTGTGCCCATAACCTGTTTGAGAAAATCATGGGCTTTAAGGTGAACGGAAGAGAGGGAGAACGGAAAATGGTTGAATAGAAGAGAGGGAGAAGGGAGATGAAGGAAGAGGGTGGATTTCGGGGGGAAATCTGGTAAAAAAAGGAAGAAAGAACATCACGTGCCATGCACGTGATGGTCAACGCCGGAGTTCAGCAGTCAACGCCCATTTTCCGGCAAGTGGTGGTTTTCAACAAAAAAAAAAAATTCAAAAAGGTGGCTAATTAACCAAAAAATTTTAAAAGGTAGTTTCTCACAAAAAAGTGATTTTAAAAGGTGGTTTCTGACAAATTTTCCTTATTTAAATTGATATTCCATTTTTATGTGTACTCTAAAAACTTTTTGGTGAATCCACATCTAGTTCGCTCTAGTAAGTGTAGATTGGACTATTGATTTTTTTCACTTCACTTACATCTCTTAATAGTTCATTTGTATTTAGATTTTGCAAAAATGCACAACATGCTAAGATATTAACGTGATTTTTACAGATTAATTTTTGAATGCGTATTGAGTGTAACATGAATTCAATGTCATTCTGTCATTTAAATTATGTTATTTGTAACAGTTACAACTAGGGATGGCAATGGATCTTAGACCCGGCCCGGATCCGTGGACCCGGATCCATTTTTACGGATTTGGATCCTAGAATTTCAGACCCGTTGGATCCGGGTCGGATCTGGATCCTGTTATTATACTGCGGATCCGGGTCCGGATCTGACATGGGATCCGGACCCGGATCCGTAGATCCGTTTTTTTCAATAAACTAGGTGTGCAGTGGACTACTGGGCTCTAGCCCATAACAACTTTAAACAAGTGGAATTCATTCCACGCTCAACTGCCACAAAAACCCTAAGCCATCTTTCAAACCTTCACGCCTACTTCCTCTCTCTCCTCCATCAACGCCGGACGCCGTCTCTCGCCACTCCTCCATTGATTCGACGACCAGTACTCTTCCCCCAAAAACTACTTCCCTCGTCGACCTGTAATCAACCTCTGTTTCATTTACATCTTGCAGTCAGTTGTCAACATCTTCACCACAACCACCGCGTCACCACACTTCCACCACCAGAGAACAAAAAGTTCAAGATTTTTTTTTGTTATTCTAGTGTTGTTTACGTTTGTGAATTTGTGTACTGGAATTCAAGAATATATGTTTTAGTAGTAGGTGGAGTGGACAATTCTTAGTTTTTTATTGTGGATTTGTCTTAATATTTTTTGAATATCATATGAGTACAAACATTAGTTCAGTAACTTCAGTTCTTTAGTTTTATTGCTGATTGGAATTTTGTTAATGAATTTCTTAAAGCTGGGAATATTGTTGCTGAATGTTGGTTTTCGTATTAGATAATATGTGGATTTAATAATTTATAGTGGCCTCTATTATGGATCCGTTTTGGACCCGTTTTTGGCCCGGATCCGTAGGATCCGCAGTATCTGGATCCGGGTCCTGTTTTTTCAGACCCGGCGGATCCGGGTTGGATCTGGATCCAACGTCTGAAAACAGATATGGATCCGGGTCCATATGGACCCGGTCCAGATCCGACCCGTTGCCATCCCTAGTTACAACCCAAGAATTTGTGATAATTTTTTTCCTAAGGTGTACTCAATATGGCCTAGATGTTACACACCTTCTGTTTTTTCTCATAGTGTGGAACATCATTATATACTCCGTCTATTTTAAAATAAAAGTTATATAAAGGAAGAAAAGAGAGCTCAAAAGAGAAGGCTTTGGAAAAAAATTATAATTAATATTCATGTGCCAAAATAAGTATGTAAACATATAGCATTTATTTTGAAACAATAATATTGATATATTCCTTTCAAAAAAAAAAATATTGATATATTGTTTCAGTAAGTTTTTTCTCTTCAATATTTTTTGCCTAAATTCGGGGATCACACCCATTATTCATCCACTATATTTTGCCCACTTTAATTTGATTTGTCAATTTTCTTCATCTTCGATTCATGATCCATAAAACACTTATTAAGGTATGCTCTTCTTACCTTATACTAAGAGTTCGAATAACGCTCGCTGACTACCATTTAGCCATCTAACACGTGTCACCTTGCAAAAATGACCAATATCTGTTCTGAACTTCTATTCATCGCCCTAAAAGTACTTAAAATCGCCCCAAAAAAAGTTGAAATTACATCTCTAACCTTTTCCTTCTTTTTCCCTAAACCACCACCACCACCCACCTCACTCCACCACCGTCCACCTCCTGCCACCACCACCCCATCGCCACAGCCACCCACCACCCACCTGGAAGTAGGCGAAATTTTTTTAGGCCGATGGGCGAACGTCTGGCCTGGACGTTTGCCCCATGGAGCGAACGTCCAGGCCAGACGTTCACCCATCGGCCTAAAAAAATTTCGCCTGCTTCCAAGTGGGTGGTGGAGGAGGTGGTGGGTGGCAGTGAGGAGGTAGATGATGGCGGGTGGTTGCAGGGGGTGGCAGGTGGTGGTGAGTGGTGTGGAAAAGAGGAAGGGTAAAATAGTATATAAAAATAAATTGGGGGCGATTTTAAGTAATTTTGGGGCGACGTTTAAAAAACCCATATATGTTTACTCTTTTAGTTTAAAAAACGGTTTTTTCACTAGGTACCCCTGTGGTTTTTCAAAATTCATGGGGTACCCCTACTTTTAAAAAAATTCACCAGGTACCCTTACTTTGGGGGTAAAATGTACAAAATGCCCTTAATGACTAACGGTGTCAAATTTCCGTTAGTCATTAGGTTTAATTAACCCCTCTAATCCTAATTAAACTCTAATTAACCCTAATTAACTAACTAAACCCTAACTTCTAACCCTACCCTAATAACTTCAAACCCTAACCCCACCACCACCCAACCACCACCACCACCCCCCGTAACATCCCCCCTCCCTCGTCAATTTCCCCACCCTCGTCAATTTCCCCACCCCCCTCCACCACCCCCCGCAGCAGGCCCCCTCCCCGTCAATTTCCCCACCCCCACCCCCCCACCCCACCCCACCCCTGCAGCAGTCCCCCCTCCCCCGTCGATTTCCCCACCCCCCCCACCCCCCACCCCCTGCGGTAGCCCCCTCCCCCCGTCGATTTCCACACCCCACCCCCACCCCCGTCGATATCAACACCACACCCCCACACCCGTCAATATCAACGCGAACAGGGGGGGGGGAGGGGGATTCGACACGGGATGGGGGAGGGTGGGGGAGTTGCGGGAAGGGGGGGAGGGGGAGCCGCTGGAAGGTGGGGGAGGGGGGAGCTGGATGGTGGGGTGGTGGGTGGGGGGGAGGGTAGAAGGTGGGTTGTGGTGGTTGGGTAGTTAGGGTTAGGGTTTAGGGTGGGGTGAGGTGTTAGAGAGTTAAAGGTTAGGGTTAGGGTTAGGGTTTCAGGGTTAGGGTTAGAGTTAGAGGGTTTGATTTGGGTTAGAAGGGTTAATTAACATAAATGACTAACGGAAACTTGACGCCGTTAGTCATTAAGGGCATTTCGTGAATTTTATTGAAATGGTAAGGGTACCTGGTGCATTTTTTTAAAACTAGGGGTACCCCATGAATTTTGAAAAACTACAGGGGTACCTGGTGAAAAAACCGTTTAAAAAAAGGTAACCGATTGGTTGTTTGTACCAATGCTTTTTCCACATGAAAAAATAAGTTAATTTTGTTATTTCACAATAAGTTAGATGGCTAATTATTTCCTTCAATTCTCTTGCTATTGCACGCATGTTTCTCCCGATATTTTTAACAACTTAAATCTATAGGGCATATGAAAGATAAAATTAGGAATAATTCAGCGGTACAATTTAATTTTGTTATAGACAATCTTCTTATAATAATCCCAGTTATTAATTATTCTTAATTAATTACAAGTATGAAAGATACCTTTTTGAAATGCTCTCATTTGATTGATAGCATGTATAATAACTGGATTTTGATTGTAGAATACAGTTTGATTCGTCATTCCATAATGTAGACCAAACATTAGGGGTAGGGATTATGTCATTCCTAAATATTTTAAACAGACCACCAAGTATATTAGCAATCAAGTTTTATTTTCATATTACCATGACGTTATTCAAGAATCCAATTTCGTAACCATTAGTGAATCTGTTGGAACATTTATAGTTAAATGCGTCCGTTGATGATATGTGATGATTATGTTTCGATATTGTGGTGTGATGAAACGTAGTGAGAAATAAGGAAACGCGAAGAATCAGGAGGTGCGTGTGGTGCGTGGCACGCACGTCAGCAGCTGCATGTCATGCACGTGGCTATGTGTCGTGCACTGGTCGCTCACACCATTGCCTCTGGAAATCTTTTGATTATTGTCAAGAAGTTTGGTGCGTTCGTACCAGGTTGCATAGTGCGCCCGCACCATACTGACGAGACACTTTGTTTCGTGAAATGATGCATGCCTCTTCGTGTGAAATGATCCATGATTTCAGTATTTTCTTCTGTAAATCTTTCCTAGTTTATATAGGAAGATGTCACATATGGAATGGAGTTCGAAAACATTTCTACTTGCTTAAGGAGATTCATTTCTAGATTTCTCTCCTTGTATATTGTAAAACACAACCTTCAAACACATTGTAGTGTATGTAGTTTGTCATCAACCAAACTCTATAGTTTCTTCTTTGTATCTCACAAGAGTTTAACGTGAACCTTGTTGATCCTAGTGGGTCGGTAAAATTCTTGTAAGAAAGCGTATTACCACGTTCTTGGAAGTTCCATCTGGTTTCCCACAAGATACATATCCATAGACACTTATAGAATAGAATCAAATGCATATAAACAATAACACTACTCAGCGTCTGTCCATCAACACTGACCATAAAAAAATTACCATAACTAGTTTAAAATTGAGTCATCTATATGATTATTATCATTACATCATAGGCCTTCAAAATCTTTTTGATAGACAATCAAGTAACTTATCTCAAGTTTTAAGTTAATTATGTTTTTGGGGCATAATAGGAGTAACTTATATCCCAAACTAAGGTATAATAGGTTATACTTCCATGTCTTTTTTACTTGCAATATTTCTTATTTTAGGAGGTTGCATATTACTTGTAATATTGGAATTTTTAGAAATATACTCTCTTTCACTATCCTATCACATGAGGTCTTTTTTCATCTCTCTATGGGTGTGTTATATTCAATTTATTTTTGCCTATCGAAATTTATATGCATTTTTTATTAGAATATGTTCTCTTCAGCTTATTTTGCTTCACTTAATTTATTTTTGCTAAACTTAAACTCATTTTTGCTGAACTTATTTTTTACTTAACTTATTTTTGCTTAACTTAACTTATTTTTGCTGAATTTAACTTATTTTTGTTGAATTTATTTTTACTGAACTTATTTTTGCTAAACTTATTTTTACTGAACCTTTTTGTGCTGAACCTTAGAGTAGATTTTTATTGAACTAAACTTATTTTTGCTGAACTTAGCTAATTATTGCCGAACTTATTTTTACTGAACTTAACCTATATTTGTTGAATATAACTTATTTTTGCTGAACTTATCTGCGGAACATACTTTCGCTGAACTTAACTTACTTTTGCATAATTAAACTTATTTTTACTGAAATAACATAGCCTTAGTCCTTATCTAGACTTGTCTAACCTTATTTTGTGAGAGTGTGAAACCTTATTTTTTCTGAATTGAACTTGTCTGAACTTATTAAAGCTTAATTGATCTTATCTAGGTTTATTTTTTCTGATAAGAACTGAAAATAAGGTGAACAAAACATTCCTATACAGAGCCGGTCCTGACATTTCATGGGCCCTAGGCAAAACTAGAGAGGAGGGCCCCTTAAAAAATGTACTTAAAATCTTTAATATATAGTGAATAGAAAGAGTAATGAAATATACTAAAAATTAGTATGTCTAATTTGTTTCCAATAACTTTTATTGTAAATTTTGTCAGCACTTGAAAGGGCTTAATCTTTCTTTTTTTTCTTGTCATCGACTTTCACATAGATGCTTTTAAGTTTTAGGCAACATCTTACATAACACAAACCTAAAACTTCACTCGTGGACTAATATATTTCAAAATTATATACATTTTTTTTACTAGTTCTACAAGTGAATTTCTCCAGTGAAATTGAAAAAAACCCAATATGACAAAATTATAGGGTGTCTTATAAATATAAACTAGTTAGATAATATGTTATCTATACAAACATATTAAAAGGCGTGCTTAACAATGTTTATGCACCACGTGGCACCCTCCTCCTGCCACCAGAATTTTGCCACATGTATATTAACCAACAAAGTCAAGTGGTCATTATTTAAAAAATAAATATGCTGAAGCTTGGGCTCGAACCCCTGACCTTATGTAAGGATTTCCAAAGAATCACCATCTAATCTAACGTCTTTTAGTGATCCATGTTTTCACAAAATTACAGATATGTGTTGTAATTAGTTAATGTTATTAAACATAGCCCTTGCATCCTTAAAGATAAATAAATTCGCATGTTCATTAAAATTAATTATGTATGCATGATACCATTTGAAGAGCAATGTTGACTACTACTGTACTACCCTTATATTTACAATAATACTATAAAAACATTCTATCCACGTCTTTCTCATATAGTAAAAAAAAAAAGAATCGTGAACGTGAACATTCGAACTTACAACCTTAAGTATGAAAGAAAGAGATCCAACCATCACTCCACCATACTATTATTGCTTATTTAATCAAATTAATGATGATATATGAAAAGAAAACTTTTGAAATTCATATAATGAATGAGATGACTTTTTAAAATGAGTATGAGATGACTTATTTAACTACTATTAAATTGTAGCACAGAGAAACCCCGGGGCATTGCCCGGGCCTAAACATTAGTTGTCTAATTAAACCATTCCATAGCACACATTAAAGAAACAATTGCAAAGCATACTTAATCTAGCAAAACAATTGCCCGACATGCCAACACTATAATATGATCCTGGAGTCCTGCTATATAGCATAAAGTGTGTTACACTTTTAGTATATATTATAATTGAATAAGAAAAAGGATAGAAAAGTGAGACACACCTGGGAAATTCACAAAGAAGAGATGTGAGAGAGCTTAGCCACCGTGAAAATGAAGTCGGGCAACCCACCGACGATGAAAATTCAGATGAAACAATACCCAGGTTTTAGAAGAGAGAAACTCTTCAATTGATTTTCTTTGAGGGGTTTTTTAATTGATAGATTATACTTTACTTCAGTTTTCAATTACTTTGATGATCAATGATGGTAATTGGTATTTTCCTTCCATTGCATTGTTAATTTTTTTTTGGTCGACAAAATAAATTGATATCTATACAAATATATTAAAAGGCGTTCCCGTCAAAGGAACGGTGCCACGTGACACTCTTCTCAAGCTTCTAATACACAAGTTTATGATCTCAATTAAAAATATCAACAATGTGTAGCTACTAGGAATCGAACACATGACCTTTGAAATGAAATGTAAGAGTTTAACCACCAATCCTCTACGATCTCAATGTTTAAAGTTTCAAAATAAAACATAATAAAGTCTTATAATTATATGTAACTATAAAGACATAGACAAACTTTTTATTCTCTAACACTTTTATTAAGGTAATAACATCATCTTACCCCCATCGACATTGTTATTTTTATCCCCACTAATTTCTTGGAAGTTTTTTTTTTAAAACAACTTATCAAATTTCGCACTAGACAGAAAATTACGAAAAGCTAATTAAATCAATTATGAAACTTATGACTAATAATATTATTTGATAGTTTTAACTGCCCGGGAGCATCGCCCGGGCCAAAAATACTACTCCCTCCGTCCCAAAATATAATTCTCATTTCCATTTTGGGTGTCCCAAAATTATAGTTCCCATTTCCATATTTAGTTCCACATTTTTCCGTATTTTGTCTAGAAAAACCGTGTCCCATCATTTATTTGCTTCTTGAATTTTGTTTTTTGCTTTGTTTATTCAACCCAAGTGTTACAATTAATGCTCTTTCACCAATTATTCTCCATTCTCTCTCCTAAAATTATCTTTTCCCATACAACATTTATTTAAATAAACAAAAAATCTTTACTATCCCTCTTAGATTCTACTTGCACAAATTACCGTGAAAAAGGGAAATGAGAACTATATTTTGAAACAGAGGGAGTAGTTGAAAATTAAAACTTGGAAATTGTATTTTGGGGAAGGAAGAAGCATACTTGAATGCTACTTTATTGCCAAATGTGATCCTCAATTACGGATGATTAAGGAGGTGAATGGCTAAAAT
Organism: Beta lomatogona; assembly: GCA_947646795.1. NCBI lineage: Eukaryota > Viridiplantae > Streptophyta > Magnoliopsida > Caryophyllales > Amaranthaceae > Beta > Beta lomatogona. Next base: position 9,704,027 of record CANSNZ010000927.1, on the reverse strand, counting down.
TAATTTCTTTCTTATTACTTTGCCTAACTATTAGTCTATACACGGTGGTCTTGGGCCCCTTTCCGGCCTCGGGACCTAGGCGGCCGCACACCTCGCCTAGGCTCAGGGCCGAGACTGACCCTATATCTCTCCACTCCAAAATTTTAGTGTCATACTTTAATGTTTCAATCAAAAGAAATGAAGAGTATAATGTTATCAATAATTACAAAACTAAATAAAAGAAAACAATAATTGACAAGAAAGGTGAACAACAAATTTTTTTTTTTTTTTTTTTTTTTTACTGAGCTGATACCCTATCCACAAACTGACAAACATTCGCTAAAATTGAAATTGTTTACCTTACAAGCACAGGGCCGTGACTGTACTGTATCACCGACGGAAAGCATTGACACGTGTCAATACATAAATATCCCCTATTTTCCTGGGGTCCTGATAACATTCGTATTTGATAAAACCTGACAAAATCCTAACGTTTTTATTTTCTACTTTTTTAACGTGGGAATACGTAATAACCAACCAGTGAGCATTGAGCAATGGTGAATTTGTGATTAGCGGGGTGCCGGGGTCCCAGGAAATGCCATGTCAGCCAACCGTTACGATTGGGGGACGTTAAGACGTGTTTGTCTCATTGTGAAATTAAGGAGCAGCACAAACAAAACATAATACAGAAAAGTAATACGTTATTTTCTATTCGTTTTTTTTGTTTTTCTGCAAGTGTTGAAGTTGAAATTACGGTGAGTTTTTGCGATCGTTTTTTTTTGTTTTTTTTATTTGGATGGGAATTACGCTGAGAATAAAGTGTGCATTAGGGAATTCTTTTAACCTTTTCTTATGTAGGGTTGGGCTTGGGTGGAGTTTGGTTGAGAATTTCAGATTTATTGACGAGGGAGAATCCTTAGGTTTACAATGTCAATCGTTACTCAGATTAAGTGCAAGTGCAACCGTGAAAAAAAAAAAAAAACAGAAGCTAAAAAGGAATACTAATGAGTTCCCTTGAAAAAAAAAAACAAAAGAAAGACAAAGGAATACTAATTAAAAGTTGAATTTTTTCCATGAATAATGTAAAAAGGAGTATTAATTCCTCCTATGCGCTGAACTTCAAATTAATTCCATGGATACCGTCCACGTAGGATAGCAAGCCAGAATTTTGGTTTTTTTAACAAAACCGCTACTCCAAGTAGCGGTTAATGCCAATAATGTGAAGTTGTCCGCTACTTCAAATAACGGTTATATTGTGTTCCTAGGACAAGCTATAAGGCATGCATATAAACCGCTACTCAGAGTAGCGGTTTATTACGGAACATAACAAACGCAAGAAAGAAGGGGAAAGAGCGCGCCACGTAGGCTGTGCGTCGAGCGCACGAAGCTTGCGTGGCGCGTAGCCAGAATGCACCCAGCGCATTCAGGGTGCGCTCCACGCAGCTAGTATGCGCTGCACGCTTTCTAGCAAGCATGCTTTCTAGCAAGCATAACTAAATTGTTAGGCCCGCAATAAATAAATTTGGCCCGACGAATTCAACAAGTCCATTTTTCGAGCAAAGTCCAATAAATCAACCAGAGATGTTGGAATAAAGGCTTCAAGTGCCTTGTTTTCTTGTTTTGCCTCTTGTCCCACATTGGTCATGGGAAGGCTTTCTCCCTTGTTTAAATATCTTTTCCTTCCGTTCTTACTTTGAGTTATTGGTTCATGGGGCTTCTATGGACCTCATGTTGTTGGGCTTTGTAACACACAAGTGCACACGCCGCCTACTCGAACTAGGCCTGGGAATTAGAGCTGAGCTGAACTTCTTTTTGGACCAAATTCGATTGTGGCTTGCAGGTGCGTAACATATTTCTCTATATATACTAATCTCTTTCCGTTTCTAGAGATAGAAAAAAACCATCTCTCTCTTTTTCCTTCTAGGTATATATTGTGTGCAATTCTCCAAAGTACTGGTTGTTAGTGATGGCGACTTCTAGTGCTGCAGCGTTTACCTTGAGGAGCGTTTTGGCCAGTATTGACCACCGTCGTTGTTGGCCATAATTGCTTGCAAATTAGTGGTCTCTTTCCACGACAAAACCTTGAAAGCTTGTTATTCATAACCATTGCTTGCCTTTGGTTGTAACAAAAGACATAAGGCTTCTGAAAGCACATAGCTCGATAAGACAACGCCCATAAATTATTCCATCCATCAAGTTTGTGTGAATTTGAAAATATTGGGTTTAGTCGGACCTTACTTGATCAAATTCACATATTAGTGAGGGTAACAATTAATCAAAAATTGGGACAAAGATATATAATAATATCATAGATTAAGTGAATCATATAATTAAACGTGAAGTGAGATATAAGGGAGTCATGGTTTTGCAATATGAAGATAAATTTCTAAATCAACTTTTATTTTTCATTTATAATTTCCAACTTACAATAGTTGCTTGAAAAAGTAATATCCTTTCCTTCCCTTCTTACTTAGTTACTTTGAGTTACTGGTTCATGGGGCTTCTAGGGACATTATGTTGTTGGGCTTTGTAACTCAGAAGAATGCATGCCGCCTGCCTGGACCAGGCCTAGAAATTAGAGCTGAGTTGAGTTTCTTTTGGACAAGATTCAATTGAGGCTTACAATTACAGGTGCATAACGTTTTTCTCTATATATACTAATCTCTTTCCCTTTCTAGAGATAGAAAAAACCCCCCACTCTCTCTTTTCTTTTCTCTCTTTTTCCTCCTGGGAATTGTAGGCATGTGATTATCATGTTTTGGCCCACACGCATTTTGTGATGTTTTGGTTCGAAGAGAGACGTCGAATAGTTTTGAGGAAAAATCAATAAAACCAAAATATAGAGATTTGAGTACGGGGTGAATTTCCTTACTTATTCAATGAAATATACAAATACATGCACATAATTCGATTAATCGCATAAAAAGACAAACATCTTAAAGGTTGGTTTTTTAACACATAAGATCACTTAATTAAAATCATAAGAGTAATAGGTACCTGGATCTGTTGTCCAATTTATCTTATTAGGCATGATTTAACTAATTTGCATATCTTATTTTGCAAACAATAATATATTGGTGATCATTCTGAAATTAAAAAAGGCGTAATAAATATTCAAGACATGAGAATAATTATGAAAATAATTAAGAGAAGGGAGATTAGAAAGAATATACAAATATGTACAGAATTTTACCTTTATGAATTTAAAGAACTACATTATGAAAAGTAGATTGTTAGTATCAAAAGGAAGTAAATTGGAATTGACCCTTAGAAATTATACCTTTGTGGCCTAGGTTTGACTGTACGAACATTGAAGCAATCAATATTTAGCCTTTAAAAAGGAAGAATTAGAATGAAGATTCAAAGAAAGGGAAGAATGAAAATTCTTGTCGTTGAATGTGTTTGAATATGGTTTAGATGTACTTGTGGTGAGGTTTTTTTTATTGTTTAGATATGTTGAAGTATATATATGTAAAACTCTTTGAGAAAATTCGAATGAAAACGGAGCATTTTGATAAGTGCATTTCTAACGCACTTTATGGACTCCTTTATAGCTCATTTTGAACCTCTTTCTCCCCTTTCTTCCTTCTTTCTCCCCTTTCTTCCCTATTTCTTCTCCCTTTCCCCTTCTATTTCATTCACTTGATCATTCTTGATCATAGTGACATTTTGCTAGATTTTTAGTCATTTTTGACCGAATTTCTAGTACATTTGCTTTCACCCTGTTTTGCCATGTTCTTAATATAGGTGGAACTAACTAAGATGGCTACGAGTTATAGAGTCGGCAAAGAAAGCAATAAAAATAGCACAAGTTGATAAATGGTGCGCTCACACTATGCCCCATGTCCGCTTGCACCAAGGAGTACATTGCACAATAATATCTTTTACAGGGAACTTCAAATGAACATAACTTTCAAACCACAAATCAGATGAAGGTAATTCCAGTTGGAGGTGAAAGCTTGTTTCGATAGCTTTCCAATGACTAGTCATAAGCTTGATTTGGATCTGAAACGAAAGAGTTATGCTTGTTTTAAGTTGAACTGTCCGACCAGATCAGAAAGAAGGGTGCGCCCGCACCGAACAATGGTGCGCCCGCACCGTTCAACGCTTGATGTCAGATTTGGGGCAGAAGGAATGGTGCGCCCGCACCATTCGAATTCGCGAAGAAAAAAAAGACGAGGCTTGCCTTAATAACATGGGAGTTTTAGTTTTTGGCACTTATGCTTTATTCTGAGCTTTTAGAGAATATTATTAGGGCTTATTTTAGAGAGAAAAACACTTAGTTTTTTATCCAGATTTGAGAATTCGAGATCATAGTTTGTGATTGCTACAACATTAAAGGTATATTAATTCAATTAGTTTCAAAGTTTCAGTTTTTATTATCTTTTTTCATTGCTATTATTTGTTCTTCCCTTTCATTAGATGTACTTTATTATAGTTTCATAATTGTAATTTTAATTACATTAATTATCTCTTAATCATGTTTAGCCCTAGATTAGTTATAGATTTCATGTTGTATTGCTTAGAATCCATGACTAGTGAGTAGTTCCCTATCTAGGGTTAGGGCGAAAGTATGGATTAGGGTTCAAATGTTTTGTTAATGTGATTGTGATGATTTAAAGACGTTTATGCATTGATCTTGGTGTTTTGAGGCCTTAGGATAGATATTGATCACATTTGTGCTTTGGTATTTTGATTTCAAATGTTCTTAATTGAATTATGAATTCTTTTATCATCCCCATGAATCAACTATTTCTAGGCCAAGATATTGGGTAGAAATTAAGGGGATCCTATATTAGGGGTTTTCCAAATTCATTGGATCTCTTAATCAATTGACTAAAGACCATTCGAGAGAGGATTTAGTCGATTGATTAAGTGATCATTCTCGAGGACCATTTGAGAGAGGACTCGAGTATTTTAGAGGAAAACTAAACCTTGCGTAATCGTTGCCTTTGAATCACAATTGCATTAATAATCGTTGTCCACTTTGATCCATACTAGTAACCTTAACTCTAGTGTCTTCCTTATTCATATTTTCATCTCATATTTATTTGCTAGTTCTTTGATTTTAGCTAGTTTAGTTGTTACAAAAATCATTCAAAACCCCCCAAAACCCTTCAATTAGGTAATTTAGACTTAATAGACTTTAATTAATCCCATTTTCCCTGTGGATCGACCCTTGACTTGCCTTTACTACGTTATTGGTAACTACTCGTTAGGTTTTATAAATATTGTTTGAAAAGCGATTTTTGGTGCCTTAACGACACACTAAAAACCTCTTATCAAAATGGCGCCGTTGCCGGGGAAATTGTGCTATTGTTTGAAGTTTTTTTTTTTAGTTTGAAATTGCTTAATTGATTTTTTTTATCTTGTTTTATTTTATTTGGTAAGTGTCATGTATATGAGTCTAGGATTTTGTGTATAATTTTTTTTTCTTCTTTTAAGCGAATTCCAAAAAAAAAAAATGGCAAACTTCTTTTTTCCTCAATATGAGGATGAACCATTTTGGAATTATTTTCAGAGATTTGAGAACACTCTTCTAACTAAGTATAGACTTGAGGTTTGGGAGATGTGTGAGGTGATGTATGAAGGTCTGAATATGCATACAAGAGAAGTGGTGGAGTCTATGTTTAATGGTGAATTTCGATGCCAACACTTTGATGAAGCATGGGGTTTCTTTGGGTGGCTATCTAGAGACACTTATGGGACCATGGAAATACTACTTTCTCAAATTTAGAAGATGTCTCTAGTTGTGAAGTACATATATATTCTGAAATTCTTGATTCACTCAAAGAAAATATGTGCTTGTTAAATAGGTGTGATTCTATGATGGATAACTTTGTCGAATCTAGCAAAAGATCAATCGAAACTTTGGGTCGAATTATCAATAATCAAAATCACTCTTGAATGACTATAACTAATGAAGATGATGATGATTGAGATATGGATGAGAATCCCGTAGTAGAGGAATCATTTGTTGAGAAAGTTTACACTATAGAGTCTAATGATGTTGAAGAAGTAGTTGATGAGACTTTTGTTTCTACTCGTCCTCTTCATATTCCCTTTTCAAGAAAACTCGATTTAGTTCCTTCTTTCGCCGTCTTATTCCCTCTCCTCAAAGTTTCACCATCGGAAGAGCCTTTGGCCCCTTTAAACCTTCACAAGACTCAAATGGAAGTCATCGAGGATGGGATCGAGCTTAAAAGTTGCAAGGACCATCAAAAGGAGAACTCATTGTTTTTCTTTTTATTTGAATTTTGATGTTTGTTCTTCATACTTTCCAGGATTCTCTCGAAAATTTCATTATTTTCGACACTCATCACTTGGTAAGCATATAGACCCATTGAAATTTGTGCATGCTCTTTGTTTATGGCATACCTATTTGATCCACTGTGAAATGTGTGCTAATGCTTATGACAAACTATTGAGATCTTTGTCAAATTATTTAGTGGTAAGGTCTTGCTAGAGATCCTAAAAGAGCACTTTCTGGCAGGTATTATGAGACAATTCTCCTTATCTTAATTGGTTTGGATTTTTGCTTGATTTTGTGCCCTTACTTCCTCCCTTACTTTCTCTTTCCTTGTCAACCCCGAGGACGGAGTTTGTATTAAGCTTGGGAGAGTTAGCATGTGTTCTCTCTATCTCAACATTTTCTTCATCCTTTTTGTAATTAGGTTCATATTAGTGTATTTGCATGTTAGGTTTGCATAAAAGAAACTAACAAAAAAAATTTCTTTCTCTTTTCGTACTTTTTTTTTCTATTTTTATGCATTTAGATTAGTTTGGTTGCATGCATGATTTGTGGCTAAGAGTGTTCATAACTTGATTGGAAGACCTTCTCTGCATTCGACTTGATGGTTTTAGAAGCCTTGGTGTGACTTTAGGTGATCTTTGAGAACGATAACTTTTGGTAGAGTCTTTTTGAAACTAGGCTAGTTGGTTGATTAGATTGCCTTGTCCCTTGTGCGGTGAACCCCAAAGGAGGGCCACGAACCTTGTAAGACTCATTTACAACCCTCACCATTGATCGCCTAACTTGTGACTTGCATTTTAGCTCCCCAAGATTGCATAAGATCGAGCCTACAGAAGAATGATTTAGGGCTTTTCTTTTTGCTAGAAATAGGAGCTCAAAAGCCAAAAAGCTTTTATACTTGCATAATTATCCGCTTCTCAACCCATTTGAGCCTTTCTATCCTATTTTTGCTTAACCCTCATAATAAGTCATGGCCAAACTTTCCCCAAAGTGGAGTACATGTCTAGCTTGTGTTGAGTTGAGTTGAGTTGTTTCGATACTAAGTCTTTGGTTGAGAGTGAAATAATGTGTGTTTACATTTGCAAAAGTTGAGGAAAATTTTGAGAAAGGAAAGACAAAGGAAATAAAAGAAAGAAAGAATGCTCTTAGTGCTTCATTTGGATTTTTATTGAAAAGAAAGAAAGAGCAAATTACTGAGAAAGAAAAAAAAATGTGTTCCAAAAAGTAAAAACCAAAGTGATAATCAAAGATGTGTGAGATTTCGATTTGAGTTGGTGTTTGGACTAGCTTGGGGGAGTTTTTACCCCTAGTGTGTACTCCACTTTACCCTTTTTGCACCACATTCCTAAATTGTTATCCACACCTTTAACCTAGCCCCGTTACAACCTAAACAAAGTCCCTTTTGACTTCTAGATTGGACTTGGTCAATTAGTAGTGGCGGGTGAGATTTTGTGCAAGTCATGATGAGGGTCATCAAAATGTGGTAGAGGCGAGCTATTATGGTTGAGCATCCCTAGGGGGGAGTCAAACTCGGGACTTGGAAGTGGAAAGGAGTGAGAAATCACTCTTAGAAATCCTATTTTTCAAGGGGACTTGGTTGATCGGTGGATTAGATCCCTTAAGTCACTCTTGTGCTTCCTAGTCATCTTTCCTCTTGTTTTTGGTTGGTCTCCTAAATCTTATTATGAACTCAGTTAGCTTGCATGTCATGTTTGTAGCTTTGCATATAGAGCATTTAGGCTGGTTTGTTGCATGGTTTTTCTTTTTCATCTTTTTCTCCTCTTCTCTTGCTTCTTTCTCATTCTTGTTTTACTTGAGGACAAGTAAAATGCTAAGCTTGGGGGAGTTTGATAAGTGCATTTCTAACGCACTTTATGGACTCCTTTATAGCTCATTTTGAACCTCTGTCTCCCCTTTCTTCCCTCCTTCTCCCCTTTCTTCCCTCTTTCTTCTCCCTTTCCCCTTCTATTTCCTTCACTTGATCATTCTTGATCATAGTGACATTTTGCTAGATTTTTAGTCATTTTTGACCGAATTTCTAGTACATTTGCTTTCACCCTGTTTTGCCATGTTCTTAATATAGGTGGAACTGACTAAGATGGTAAGAGTTATAGAGTCGGCAAAGAAAGCAATGACAATAGCACACGTTGATAAATGGCGCGCTCACGTTATGCCCCATGTCCGCTTGCACCAAGGAGTACATTGCACAATAATATCTTTTACAGGGAACTTCAAATGAACATAACTTTCAAACCACAAATCAGATGAAGGTAATTCTAGTTGGAGGTGAAATCTTGTTTCGATAGCTTTCCAACGAGTGGTCATAAGCTTGATTTGGATCTAAAACGAAAGAGTTATGCTTGTTTAAAGTTGAACTGTCCGACCAGATCAGAAAGAAGGGTGCGCCCGCACCGAACAATGGTGCGCCCACACCGTTCAACGCTTGATGTCAGATTTGGGGCAGAAGGAATGGTGCGCCCGCACCATTCGAATCCGCGAAGAAAAAAAAGACGAGGCTTGCCTTAATAACATGGGAGTTTTAGTTTTTGGCACTTATGCTTTATTCAGAGCTTTTAGAGAATATTATTAGGGCTTACTTTAGAGAGAAAAACACTTAGTTTTTTATCAAGATTTGAGAATTTGAGATCATAGTTTGTGATTGCTACAAAATTAAAGGTATATTAATTCAATTAGTTTCAAAGTTTCAGTTTTTATTATCTTTTTTCATTGCTATTATTTGTTCTTCCTTTTCATTAGATTTACTTTATTATAGTTTCATAATTGTTATTTTAATTACATTAATTATCTCTTAATCATGTTTAGCCCTAGATTAGTTATAGATTTCATGTTGTATTGCTTAGAATCCATGATAAGTGAGTAGTTCCCTATCTAGGGTTAGGGCGAAAGTATGGATTAGGGTTCAAATGTTTTGTTAATGTGATTGTGATGATTTAAAGACGTTTATGCATTGATCTTGGTGTTTTGAGGCCTTAGGATAGATATTGATCACATTTGTGCTTTGGTATTTTGATTTCAAATGTTCTTAATTAAATTATGAATTCTTTTATCATCCCCATGAATCAACTTAATTTCTAGGCCAAGATATTGGGTAGAAATTAAGGGGATCCTATATTAGGGGTTTTCCAAATTCATTGGATCTCTTAATCAATCGACTAAAGACCATTCGAGAGAGGATTTAGTCGATTGATTAAGCGATCATTCTCGAGGACCATTCGAGAGAGGACTCGAGTATTTTAGAGGAAAACTAAACCTTGCGTAATCGTTGCCTTTGAATCACAATTGCATTAATTAACGTTGTCCACTTTGATCCATACTAGTAACCTTAACTCTAGTGTCTTCCTTATTCATATTTTCATCTCATATTTATTTGCTAGTTCTTTGATTTTAGCTAGTTTAGTTGTTACAAAAATCATTCAAAACCCCCCAAAACCCTTCAATTAGGTAATTTAGACTTAATAGACTTTAATTAATCCCATTTTCCCTGTGGATCGACCCTTGACTTGCCTTTACTACGTTATTGGTAACTGCTCGTTAGGTTTTATAAATATTGTTTGAAAAGCGATTTTTGGTGCCTTAACGACACACTAAAAACCTCTTATCACATTTATAGGGTACAACTAAAATTCGGAAAACATAAGCGGTGAATAGAAAACAAGCTTATGCTCTACGCAGGATCGGTGCACCTAGCGCAACAGTGTCATGCGCCACGCAACAGTTCTGCATTTCACGTCAAACGCAAATTACAAAAGAGTTTTGGACAAAGCTTTTGATTGTTTCTCTTCAGTCCCGACCAAGTAGGACGATAATATGTTTCATCATCAGGTGGTAAAAGGGGAGACATATTTATGTGTCTACATGTATATATTATGTGCAATTCTCTAAAGTACTGGTTGTTAGTGATGACTTCTAGTGTTGCTGTGTTAACCTTGAGTAGCGTTTTGGCCAATATCAATTAACACTGTTGTCATGCCGTAATTGCTTGAAGTCAGTGATCTCCTACCATAACACAACCTTGAAAGCATGTTGTTCGTAGCCATTTATTGTCTTCTATTCTAACAAAAGACATAAGGCTTATGAAAGCACATAATTTGATAAGAGAACCCTCATAAATCATTCCATCAAGTTTTTTTTTTTTTTAACTTTGCTCATATTGGGTGGGGTTGGAGCATATTGATCAAACTTACAAGTCAATTAGGGTAACAATTAATTAAAAATCCAGCAGACGAGGACAAAGATATATAACAATATCATTGATTATGTGAATCATATAATTAAACAAGAATATATAACAGATTCATGGTTTTGCAATACGAAGATGGAAAATTTGATAGGAACAGTTCCAACTATGGGCGTTCCGCCATTTTCAGTCCCAACTAAGGATTATTTATGAGCGGTCCCAACTATGCATCATTTTTGCCAAAATTGGTCCCAGCAGGTCAATGAATTGCTGCAACAGGTAAAACGCATTTTTTTCTTTTTTTTTCGCCAGAACCTTTTTCTTCTTCCTCCTCCACCTCTTTCTCACTCCACCCTCCACCATGTCCTTCTCTCTACTGCACCCTCCCTCCTTACTGGTTTTGAGTTTCCTTCCTCTTCTCCCTCCTTGCTGGTGCCGGAGGCTGCGGTGCTGCTTCTGGCCCAATTTCTCTCTCCTCGCAGCTTCGCCTGCTACTCCTCCGCTACCCCCTTAAGCTCGTCGGAGCAATCCCCTTTCTCTCTTCATTCGTTGTTTCAACTATTCGTTGCTGCTCTACACCACTACTCTTCGTGTTTCCGTCACCATTAGTTGTTGGTGATGGTTCTTTTGCTCGCCGTCGCCGTTGTTCTCATCTCTCCTCTTGTTGGTGGTTGTTGTTGTTGTTGTTGTTGTTGTTGTTGTTGTTGTTGTTGCTGTTGGGGTACTGCTCCCCTGCCCATCCCGCTTTTCTCTCTCCTCTATTCGCGTATGTCTGTCGTTGCTACTCGTAGATGCTGCTGCCGCCATTGGGTTGTTCCGCATGCTGGCGTTCCACGCTGTGTGTTGGAGGTGCGCATAGAGCCAAAGGGGGTGGCTAGGGAGGGGTGTGAGAGGGGGAGGGGTGGCGAGGGAAGGGGGGATGGGTGGCGGGGAGGGGATTTCAAGGGTGGCTGGGGAGAGGGGGAGGGGGAAGGGTGGCAGGGGAAGAGGGAATAAGATTTCGGGGGTGGTTGGGGAGGGCGTAGCTGGGGAGGGGTTGCAGGGGAAGAAGGTGATAGGAGAGAGAAAAAGGAAGAAGGAAACTGACTTAAATTTTTTTTTATAAAAAAATTTAACCTTTTAAACAGGTAACCAATCAGCTGGAATCAATTTTGGCAGAAATGACGCATAGTTGGGAACGCTCATAAATAATCCTTAGTTGGGGCTAAAAATGACGGAACGCTCATAGTTGGAACGCTCATAGTTGGGACTGTTCCTATCAGTTTTTCCTATGAAGATAAATTTCTAAATTTACTTTTGTTTTTCATTTATATTTTCCCACTTACAATAGTTGCTTGCTTGACAAACTAATATCCTTTCCTTGAAAAAAATATAAAGTTCTGTGTTTATGATTAGATTTGCTTGACCAGATTTGGGAAACTATATTAGATTTTAGGGTTTTTCTACGTTATGGCCTTGTGGTTTTTGAATTCCTACGTTGTACCCCAATATTTTTAAAATTTTATACAGTACCCTTAAACTAATTTTTTTAATGCACAATACCCTATCGCTATCTATAAGTTGTTAATTTCGTTTATTTTTTATAATTTAGTGGAACTAATTTAACTTATACATATATTAACCCTTGGAGGGGATATTTACAAATCAGATTAGTTCCACTGGATTATAAATAGTTAACGAAATTAGTGACTTATAATTAGCGGTAGGGGCATTGTTCATTAAAAAAGGTAGGTTTGAGGGTACCGTGTGGAACTTTAAAAAGGTTGGGGTATAATGTAGAAATTGAAAAGGCACGAGGATATAACATAGCTTGTGGGAAAAACATATACACTGGGTGGAGTTGAATATTTAAGGTAACATGGAATTTATTAGTTGACTGTCCAAACAGGAAAAATTGAAGTTCATTAAGGACAAAGGGAGTATAGTTTATGATTAGTTTTTCAAATATAACCCCATTTAATTTATAGAAAGAGAATGAGAAGAAGACAACTAGTCAACTATTATAAAGACTTCTCCCATTCTTTAAAAAATTAAACTAGTTATTAGGTCTGGGCTATGCCCCGGGTAAAAAAAAATTTCATTTATTAATATTGTACTTTGATATGATAACACTATTCTCTTGTAAGTTACGTAATAAGAGTGTTAGGGATGTATATACTTGTTAAGTCTTTTTAGTTAAGTATACTTATTGCAAGACTTTATCATATTTTATTTGAAACATTAGACAACAAATTCATAGTGTATTGATGGTTAGGCTCTAACTTTTCATTTCAAAGGTCACGTGTTCGATACCTTGCACTTACACATTTCTTTTTTTAAAGTGAGGGGTACACATAGACATAAAGCATTTGCATTAGAAAGTTGAGGAGAGTGCCACGTGGCACATAGGCTTTCTTTCGCACGCCTTTTAATATATTTGTATAGATATAGATTACCACATTTTGTCTTTTTTAACTATTCACCTATCTCACTTTATCATACTTCTTTTAGTAGTTTATAAAAATAAATATCATTCTTGATTATTGAATTTGTCAGTGTATATACTCAAAATATCATTATAATTTTTAACTAATAATTAGTTGATATTAATAATGGTTAAAGTTTTGTGTTGGTATTATAATTAAAGTCAATGTGTTGTAATATTTTAAAAACAAATAAAAAGTACTATCTCCGTCCCATTTTAATTGTAACATACTCTTATGCACAATGTTTTTTAATGTAGATAACGTGAGACATAAATTTTATTATTAATTGTGAGATTTGATTGGATAGAAGATAATCTATGTGTATTTTTGTATTATTTATGTATTTGGGTCTGGGATTGGACTGGTGAGGTAGGTATTATTTTAATATTGATTCATCTATTTAAATAAAAGGTGTGAGGTATAGAGGTAGAGTGAGAAATGATAAAATAATAATGAACTAATGTCTAAAATCGAAGTGTTACAATTAATATGAGATGGCGTAATATGTAAAGTGTTGCATTTAATACGGGAATGAGAGAGTATTAGATTAGTAAAATCATGGCTTATTCTAGACCCAACAAAATTGACCCACTCTGAATTACCAAAACCAAGACCAAATGTCCCCCCCCCTCCCTCCAATTTTTTTTTTGAAGTCAACTTAAAATTCAAAATGAAGGGAATTGACATGAACACGATTCGTATCAAACAGATCCAAAAACTATCGATTTGAATTTTTCCTCGAACAAATATTGACCTGAACATTAGTAATCTCCTACTATATATGAATATTTGTAAATATATACTTCCTTCACTTTTTACTTGCAACGTTTTGACTTTCAGGCTTACCGATATATTACCATTAATATCTCAAAGTATATATTTGTAAAAAGAAAATTAAAAAAAGTTGAAATCTTCTAAATATATATTGAGATAAATCCAATAGAACCTTACATGCTAAACTTTATATTGTATATTATTCGCAAATTTCTGGCCCACGTAAGTGCATGAATAGTGCAAAAGTCAAAATATTGCAAGTAAAAAAAAAAAAAGTATTTACATTGACCAAATAATTAGCAATACCTAAACTTGAAAAGATTTTGAATTAAACTTGAATTGAAAATCCAAATACTAACCCAATTCGTTACTGACAAACTCAAAATTAGATTTGACCTAAATACAATAGACTTGAATCAAACTTGGAAGGATCCAACCTGACTAGAGCCACAATTGAAAAACCAGACCTAAATCTGATCCAAATTAACTATGAGATTACCATCTCTACTTAATTTCTAACTATAAAACGTTACAAAAAATATATGATATTTAATTACAAACTCATATACTACTAATTGACAGTGTAAACTACTCCCTCCATCCCAAATTATTGGATTCATTTCATAGTTTCAAAGTCTAAGTTCATCAACTTTGATCATATTTTCTCACTAATAATGTATTAAGAAAGATAAGTATCATGTGGTATTTTGTTACTATATATCGTCTCAATTCATATTTTTAAAATATTAATTTTTAGAATCTTTATTGTTGTGTGATTAGAGATATTACTGGTGTATCTTGAAAACCATAAAAAAAAAAAACAAAAAAGATCCATATGTACGTTGAGACGGAGGGAGTGAAGAGTAGGAAATGTTAGAATTTAACTGTGGAAGACATTTTGAAACTCTATCACCATACCATTTATTTTCCTGATAAGAACTACATCACCAAATACTATTGCAGCTCAGAAAATACTCATGTTTAATTTGGTAATCAGAGTTCTTCCAAGTTCGAAATGAAATAGTACTCTGTTAGTACTCCCTCTGTTTTTTATTTGCTACATTGTTTTTGCACGGTGTTCAAGACGTAACCCTTAATATCTCTTATTCCTTTTAAGTAAAAATTTGATATCATTTATCTACACATCAAGATAAATCTAACAAGACCATACATGACTATATTTTTACTTCCAAAATAATCGGTCAAAGTTGATGTTTTGATTTCTCAAAATAGAAATGTAGCAAACTAAAAAAAAGCAGGAGTATCATTTTGCAACTTTTATGATATCTATGAGAAGAGACGTGACGTAGAGGTGGGCATGAGCCGGGCTGGGACGGCTCACGTGCCAATCCCACAAGCCTCCTGCCATGGTGTGTTAGAACTGGCCAAGATCAAGTCGTGCCGAGTTTTAGAAAATAAGAACCGTCGTGCTCGTGCAGGTCTCGTGCCAAATTTTAAAAATGTTACCCATGCACGGCCCATGGCCCATGAGTGTGCCTCTCATTCCGCGCCGTGCCAGTAACGGGCTCGTGCTAGGCTGAGCCCAACTCGTGCCGTGCCAAGCTGTCCCTCGGGCCAGCCCACCCATGCCCAGCTGTCCCTCGGGCCAGCCCGCCCATGCCCAGCTCAAGTGTAGTATCAATCTTTCTTAATTCTCATAGAGTCTAATTTATTTTCAACCATATAGATTAGATACCTAGCTATAAAAAAGAAATCTTAAGTGTAAATGGTTTAGATAGTTAAAATGTAAAGATTCCCTGATAGCTTTATTAGCCATGCAAAAGTAGCATTATAGACATAGTGGTGGTTGACGAGAAAGTGTGGTCACACTGGTGGTTATACTTTACGCTACGGTTTGCACAGCGAAATTTACGGCGGATGAAAATATGTGGAATCGAGGGAATAATGGTGATTGTTACTTTGTCAATGTCGTAAGAAATTGAAGTGATATTAGCTGGGAGTCATCACTCATCACCATAAAAGGAGTAGTAAATCATCATTTAATTATTCACATTAATTATTATGTCAATTTGTTTTTGGTGTTTGGTCTATCTTAATTTTTATTTGTTAGGACTTAGTGAATTAGGACTAGCTTTATCAATCCTCAAATAGGTTCACACTCAATTTCTTAAGTTCAGATTACTATATTAGCTAGCCTTTTTTTCTTAATTATCTCGGACTAGAGGTCCAGAGCCAATTTCTAGGGTGAATTCGAGGAGTTGTTGCACCAAAGCAAAAGCAACATATATAGGGCGACGACGAGCGTATCGTGATTTGATTTAGCCGTGAACCAAAATTTTGAGCAGAATGTCTAACCCTCCAAAAGTGCTGCATGCCTTATTCTTTTTTTATTGGGAAAGAATCATTAAATCAAATAACACAATTAATTTCAATATTTGGGGCGTTTTTTCCGGTCAAAATCTACTAATTTTAACTTATGTGAGTTTATTATAACTTATCAAAACTTAGTGTAATTGTGAATAGACTTGTTTAGCCTTTGCCAAAACTCGTCTATACTCATTTTCGTTAACTATTGTACACACTAAAATTCTATTATGTAAGTTTCATTATTGATTAATAACATATGAGATTATATCCCTAAATTTGGATGTAATTATCTTAAAGGATAGCCTACAAAAAGGAGTTCATATCTTATGTCCCATATTTTGTGTACCACTTGTGAGCTATTGTTTCCTTTATGTTATTCAAGAGATCTAGGAGATAAGCTCCAAAAGAAGGAAAAACAAATAAAACTAAACTACAAGGAACAAAGTTACGGAGGGACAAGACATGGCAAGGCCACACCTCTACAATCCTCTTCTAAAATGCGACAAAGTTATAAAGGAATGCTATCTAGAATAAAAAAATATGACTATTCCGAGAGATACCACGGTTAATCTGCTGCCTATTTCCTTCGCGGAAACATGGAAAACCTTCACTTCCCAATCTGATTTGTTAAGTATGTCACGATAGTAGTTAAGTTCATGGCACAATCACCACTAGCTTGTTCTTTCCTGCCTAGTATTTGCACACATGTTAGGTTGTCTAAGTGGACTTCCAACTTCTTGATTTGCAGATTGCGTGCTAATTGTATACCCCTAGTTAAAGCCATGGCTTCAGCGCGAAGAGCATTGCAATGACCAAAATTTAATGAGACGACAGAGATCATGTTACCATCATCATCAAGAATAATGATTGCTCCTTCTCAGGCAGGTCTAGGGATCCAATGACCAAAATTTAATGAGACGGCAGAGATCATGTTACCATCATCATCAAGAATAATGATTGCTCCTTCTCAGGCAGGTCTAGGGATCCCTTAGCAGCTCCATCACAATTCAATAAATATCATCGAAAAGGAGGAGCTTTTGCCATGATATATGTTCTTGCACTTTTGTGTTAACTTTGACATCACCAAGGTCATATAGGCTGTGTGATGCTTCATTAAATCCAACTTAGAGAAAAGCACCAATATCAACTGGGATTTCGGAGTTTCGCTCGAAAACAAAATAATTCCGCCATCTCCAATTCCACCAAAGAGCTATACCATCACTAGTATTAGTTGATAGATTTTTGGGAGCGCACGCGGAATTTGTAATGGACCCAAATTTTACAACTTGATAAATTGCAAAGTATTGATTACATTAAAAATTGTACAACAATATATTTTGGTGGGACACTTGTTCCACACCTTACAAAAATAACTCTCGTATACTTTTTGTGTGTGAGCTCATGTCTCACATATCTCTCACTCTATTATGTATGGTGAGCTCATGTCTCACCCCAAACTATATTTTTTTATGTGGGAGTATCTGATGAGAGCTCATGTCTCTCCAAACTCTCTTACTTTGGATTTCACCACCTTCTACAACAAATCCATACTTCTATTTATACTACTCCATATTGGTTCATGCCTTCTTTGGGTTTTTCTCCAAACTTCTAGAATATTCCATTGATTTTCTCCAATAGTAATAATCTAACAAATTCTAGAATTTTCTTCATACTTGAAGATGTTACTTATAATTTATCTTCTCAAATATTTTACTTCCCTTTAAGGTATTTTCTAGATTTTTCTAAAATTATCTCCAACACTTCCCTTAATTTTCGAAAAATATACCTCCAAACTTTACTGGTTTACTCCCCCTAATTCCAACTTTTTCATAATTTTCTCGAAAAAAAATTTCTTCTTGTTGCTTGTCAATCTCCCTTTTCTATTTTTCATTGAAATTATGTTGGTATTCATGTTATCAACTTTCTTACTGATGCTCGTCTGACCAGCCATCACCCAAAATATTTTTCCTCAAAATTTTTTGTTGTTGTTGGTGCTCATGTCACCAACTCATCACTGCTAATGCTCATGTCATTAGCAAATTCCAAAAATCTCTTTGTGAATTTTTTGTTTTTCTTCTTCCTAACCGTCGGTGCTATTGTCACCAATATACTTTGCTAATGCCCTTGTCATTAGCATCCTTCAAACTCTTCCTTCTCCAAGATTTAATAAAATTTTCCCATTTTCAAATATTTTTCTTCAACATTCTTTTAGTGAAATTTCTCCAAAATTTTTCTTCTTATTGATGCTCATGTCATCAACCTCCCCATTATTTTTTTTGTGCTCATGTCACTAACTAACTACTTCTCAATTCTTTTGATCTTTCTTTCTTTTAAATATTTTCTCCAAATATAGTTTCCCAAAAACTTCTCTAAAATTTTCTCCATAAAATTTCTGTATAACTTCTTTTCCAAAAAATGTCACATCTCCATTTTTTTGTCTTAATATCTTTTCAATTTCTCCTCAAACTTAACTTCTTATTTTATTTTCTCCACAAACTCTATTTTTTACTTCCATCTTTAGTTTCACCTTAATTATTTGAAACTTCCAACTTACCTCATATTCTTCCATCTTCATATCTTCTTTCCCAATCTTTCATCCTTTCATCTTCTCGTGTTCACATTCCAGCTCTGATACCAAGATAGATTTTTGGGAGCGCACGCGGAATTTGTAATGGACCCAAATTTTACAATTTAATAAATTGCAAAGTATTGATTACATCAAAAATTGTACAACAATATATTTTGGTGGGACACTTGTTCCACACCTTACAAAAATAACTCTCGTATACTTTTTGTGTGTGAGCTCATGTCTCACATATCTCTCACTCTATTATGTATGGTGAGCTCATGTCTCACCCCAAACTATATTTTTTTATGTGGGAGTATCTGATGAGAGCTCATGTCTCTCCAAACTCTCTTATTTTGGATTTCACCACCTTCTACAACAAATCCATACTTCTATTTATACTACTCCATATTGGTTCATGCCTTCTTTTGGTTTTTCTCCAAACTTCTAGAATATTCCATTGATTTGCTCCAATGGTAATAATCTAACAAATTCTAGAATTTTCTTCATACTTGAAGATGTTACTTATAATTTATCTTCTCAAATATTTTACTTCCCTTTAAGGTATTTTCTAGATTTTTCTAAAATTATCTCCAACATTAGTACCTCTCTGGATATTAGCAGTGATCCATTCTTTCAAGAGAAACTGGTAGAGGAATTTTTGCTCAATTGTTGGACCACCCAACGTAAGCCACACAACTTTGGCAACAGGGCAATCTTTAAGAATATGTAATGAAGTCTCTTCTTGTGCATCACAAATATAATATTTAGGATCATCTGTCATGAGGCGTTTTAAACGGTTATGATTGCCCAAAATACGGTCATGGCAGGTAAGCCATACAAAGGCACGAATCATTTATTGAACTGGTGCATCCTAGACAGCATCCCAACATGTATCTTATATCAAGTCTTCTTCATGGCGTATAATCCTAATGGCGAACCTAATAGAAAATTTGCCTTTAGCACAACCCTGCCAGTAGACAAGGTCACCTAAATCAGGATCTTGTTTAAATTCATAAGCTTGAATTAGTTTGAGAGTATTTGGATGTTAATAAGGGGCGAAGATATCCCATTTCTATCTTTGACCAGGTTCCCATATTTCCTCAATTGTAGCTCCAGCAACAGGCATGGGCACCTCCGTAATAGTGAGATCACAAGTGGTATAGATGATCATAAAGTTTTTCAACTTTATTTATAAAGTGATCACAGGCCATAGTAATCATAACAACCAATAAGAATCACTGGCACATAAGTGATACATAAAAGATAGGATAGAATATTTTAAATCGACAAAATTGCATAAAGAAACCCCCTAAAAACCTCCCTTTGAGGTGGTCTCTAGGTCAGTGGTCTCTGAGGGTAAGAGATCACTATTTGGTCTATTTAGAGGTGGTTTATTATATTGAAAGAAGAGATCACTTGTCGATTAAATTATAACTTATAAATGATTATTTGGGTAGTAGATAAAGTAAATGAGAGAGGAGGATAAGGAACCACTGATGTAAAACCGGTGGTCTATTTGCTTACACAAAATAGGTTCTAATCTTGGTTATTTTCATCGTTGTACGATCATTCTTTACTGTGATAATGTATCTACTACTTATCTCATTAGTACATATCACAACAGAAGCAAATGTATTGATGTTGATCATTATTATCTTGTGAGTGAAATGGTTGCTAGTGGTGGTCTTTGTTTTAAGCATATAGCATGTTCCTACATTGTTATATGTATATAGGTTGCGAATATCTTTATTTAAGATATTATTTCTAATGATTTATTTCGTAAACGTGGAACCAATTTTGTTTGTACTTGCATTTATCCAGTAAAGATTGAAGGGGTTTATTAGGGTATATATTGTATATATCTACGTATTTTCATTATTTAAATTTCGTATACCTCATATTTCAAATAATTCATTAGGGCTTTCTAATCCGACAAAATCGTATTTGTCCTCAATGCTTGCTTATAGATAAGTATCTTATCTTAAAAGTGATTAGTAGCTAAAAAGAAAAACATCAACGAGAAGAAAACCTCTTTATTTTGTTTCTTCATCTTTTTAAGCAACCCCGTTTGTTTGTGTACAGGGCTCTTTTGCTACCTTTGACAGTCGCGTGGGAGCTCGATACGTATAACTTGTACTCTAGCTTTACCCTTTTCCTCGTTAGATGATACATCGTCATTACCTTATATAAAAAGAAAAATTGATACATGGATATCATATACATAAATGTAGTCATTAAGTCATACATACCTGACTACCCAAAACAATTAAAGCAATTAAAAATACGAGAGACCTATTAGTAACATAGTACGTATTATGGTGATACCTTTCTTCCTTTTGGGATAACAATTAGTAAGACGTGAGACTGTAAGTATGCAGCAACCCAAAAAAGTGTAAAGTGACAATTATTTTGACATTTTTCTAGCCCCCCTCATTAATCTTAAGTTTCAACCAAGGATGTCTTGGCCTAATGGTTAAGATTGAGGTGTTGTAAACAATAGGTCACAGGTTCGAATCCTCCTTCCCCTTCTTTGTATTTTGTACTGCCTTTGTGGCTCATATGGATAAAAAAAAAAAAAAAAAAAATCAATCTTAAGTTTCACCGACCACTTAGTTAAGCTAATATTAAGCAGCTTTCTGGAGGCAAGATTATGTATGTTCCCACATGCATGCAACAATACTAGTGCTTTCCATCATTAACATCATTTCATGCGTCTAAACCTCCTGTGCTATTTTGATTCTTTTGACTATTTTACCCTCTTATCTACTTGTTAAATTAATAAAAAGTTTACCATACAACAAAATCATGATCTTTTCCTACCAACGAACCATTGATTATTTTCCATCAATTTGGATTTCTTTATTGCCTTTAATTTCTCCCCTAACTGGAAACCAATCTTAGATGTCAAAAAAAAAAAAAAATGGGAAACCAATCTTGACTTTTTGCTACGTTTATATAAGTAGTGCTCATCATTGGATAGCATGATATTGTTTTCTATTTCTTTTATCTTTATTGCATTTGTATTATCCTTCGCAAAGAGTGATTGATACTACTTGTATTAATTTAGGCTCGCTGGGTATCACTGTGGTTTTTAATTTTTTGGTTTTTGGAATTCAAAAGTCATATGATTTATGTCCTATAATGGATAAAAAAATTAGTCAAATTTATTAGAAACATGATGATTTTGACAAATGACAACTAAAAAGTGAAAACCACTTTTCTATTCACCTGTTTTTTATTTTCAAAAAGAATTGAAAACTGAAAGCAAAAAACGATAATGAATAGGCCCTTAGTTTTTTGTTTTGAACGGATCACATTTTGTATGATATACTCTATAACAGAAATTTAATTATCTGAACTTCTTTGAAGTTATGATAATTAATTGATAGATCAAAATATCTTATAATTAAAGAAACATAAAGAATTATTAACATTTAACCAATTGTATATAACTATCACAAATGGTTGGTAATTAAAATTTCATCAATTTTTAATTTGGAAAGTACATTGTAAACTCCTCACTTGCATGTCCAACTTGTGAGATGGGAGATGGAGGTAAACTCCTCAAGAACACTGGTAATGGGACGAGTAATTAAATTTTAAGCTTCTAATTATATTCTTGTAATTAGTGAGGCATGTGTCAAATGTCAATCAAATTGGAGCTGATAAAATGTTAACATCTCTCATTATATGGTGAAGTTTGAGTTTTAATAGAAGCAGAAAACTAAGTAATATAATGGAAAAGATCCATCCAACAAGCAAAATCACCCTTTAGCTAAAAGGCAGTAAAACTAATCAGCTAGCTAGCAAATTTGTACTAAAAAATTCATAACGAAACAAAAATTATTGCGTCTAATGGAAGTTCCTTTTGTTAAGGAATTAAAGAGTACTACTCCTATATCCATGTGGTTGGATGTAATTAGCATAATTACAATAATGATGATGATCTTCTTTGAGTAAATCCAACAGCTATTAGCAACTCCCTTAATTGGTTCTACTTTACTAATTGCTTCTGTTGACATTTTCATTGTACAAGCTCATATGTTAGTACATTTTTTGGCCATAATTTTTGTATGTAGGTTCCACATAACTATCAACTATATCAACCAACCAATTTCCTACCTTAACATACACGCCAAAAGGTCAGAGAGAGAGCTGAGAAAAGAGGGACAAACTACTCTTTTTTTGCACTTTTCACTCAATTAGATCTTTACAAATTGAAAGCAAAAGCAAGATTTAGTAGGCCAAATTTTGCTATTGCAAAATCTGGCTGGTCTCAGCTCAGCCCTCTTAATTTCTCTTTTAATTTGCACAAACTTAAAATCCAAGACCTACAAACTTTTCGAGTCATACTTTCTTTAGTCAGGTAGTTGTTCTTTCTTTTAAATTTGCTTGAAGATAGATGACCGATTTTTGCTCTAAATTTAAGATAAATGCAATAATGTGCATGCAAAACGAAACTTTCTTTGTCAATGTAATTATACCTTGTATAAGAACTACTCTTCTTTACCTTTTTTTTAAGGTAAGATGAATATCCCTTATAGGTGGAATTTGGGAATCTCACTCTATAAGGGATAAAAATCGAACACTTGTCACAAGGGTGAAAAGAGAACCTCTAACCAACTAGGTCAACCTTAATTTTTTTTAAGAATCATTTGTCTTTACATACAGTGCACTAGATTGTAGAGTATAGTTTTGTGGTCTTTTGGAATTTCTGTTTTTATCTTTTATATAAAGGCAAGCTCACCTAAGGCCTTT
Organism: Beta lomatogona; assembly: GCA_947646795.1. Classification (NCBI taxonomy): domain Eukaryota; kingdom Viridiplantae; phylum Streptophyta; class Magnoliopsida; order Caryophyllales; family Amaranthaceae; genus Beta; species Beta lomatogona. The sequence continues at coordinate 9,680,703 of CANSNZ010000927.1, read as the reverse complement.
TTTTTTAGTTATTGGAGCTGGACAGAATCGAACTGAACTTAAAAACTAAAATAATAATAATAATAATAGCACCAACGATTATAGCATAATAAAAAATAATATTATAATAATAAATAATATAAACATAATAATTATAATAATAAATAAGAATAAATATAAATATGATAATTATAAATAAAGTATAATTATAATTATAATCTTTGACCCTTAGAGTTCCTTGTAAATTGTCATGTTAATATAGATGAAATTTGTATGCACTGATAACTTGTCTTTATCAAGTTTACAGACCAAGAAAACACATAACTTCACCTAAAATGGTTATATAAGTGACAAAATAATGTGCATAAGGTATTCAAGACTACACTAGTAGAATAATTGCTTATTGATGCCGTCATTAAGTGGCCTATTGCGGCGGTTTTGGCCGAGCAACAATTAACAGCCACTACAAGAAAATGCTAAAACAACGACTGCTTCATAGCGACGGTGTGGAAACGGTCGTTATTGTTGACCACAACGACGACTTTTAGCCGTCGGTGGTTACCGACTGTTTTTAAAGTAGACAACGACGGAAACACCGTCGGTGAATAACAACGACGGTTTAAAGCCGTCGTTGATCTGGTTAATTATAATCTAAAATTTTTGTACCTTAGGCGACGGTCTTAAACGGTCGCTGATTTCGAAGGGGGTTAAATGAACTTGCCTCTGTCAGTCGCATTTATTTCAATGTTCAAAAAACAAAAGAAAGTTTCAGTCTCTTCCTCCAACCCACGAACGACTGCCGACTCTTCCTCCAACCCACGCACGGCGACAACACTTCCAGTTGCCGTCTCTTTGCCGCCGTTTAGCTTCAATTTCTTATCTTTTTTTTTTGTTACTCATGAAACCAAACCCTAAAAGTTGGGTTTTTGGGGTATAGGTGGCGAAAACCACCGAAGGCCGCCGAAAAATCGTGTCTCACTCCAAATCTTTCTCCTCCCCGCCGGTAATACCCAAACCCTATCTATTTAATAATTGTTTTTTAATTTTTGGCACTCACCAAATACAACCCACGGTCCGACTGCCGTCAATGTATGTCGCCAAACACCACGGCCCGACTGCCGTCCGCCTGTGTCGGACCCCTACTGCCTCTAGGTACTCTTTAATTTTAATAGTAAATTTAGTTTATATGGTTAATTGCTTAATTTTATGTATAAATTTTGCTAAATGTTAAAGGTTACCGTTTAATAATTGATTTTCTACATGATGTAGGATTACGTAGCATTTTGGTGTTTCTCTTTGGCTTAATTGTAAGGTTAGTAGCAGTTTTGACCATATTTTGTCTTCAATTTATGTTTTTAGTATTTTTTTTATGAATATATTTTTAGTATTGAATATAGGGTATTTAATATTTTTTGTTCATGTAAATTCTATAATTTAATTTTTGTGTATGATTTTCATCATGAAATGTAATGTATTAAAAAAAACTTTTGTTTTGGAGAATGTTAAAAACTATATAGTTTATTAGTTTATATTACTTTGAAGTTGAAGTTACTTAATTGGATAAGTTTAAGTTACTATATAATTATCACAATAGTTTATATAATGGTTCGTTTATTAAAGGTTATAAAAGTTAAAAACTATATAATTATCACAATATTTAATTTATTGCACATTCCTTTATTTAATTTACACTATTTAAAATGTTTATATTGTTTTTGACATATTTGTTTTCGTGGAAATAGTTTGGTAAATGTTATAATTTTAATTAAGTGTTTAAATAAATATGTTTGCATCATCATGTGCCTAAATTCCCGTTCAAGGTATACTCATTAGGAGTATATCTTGAATAGTCCCTGATTGGGACTGTTCTTGGACATTTGACCTCACTTAGGTGGTGAATGTATGCCTTTTTTTCAATTCTATGTAATTTCCGGTGATGTTGTTTCTCTATGTTGTTCTTTGGGTACATATGTAAGCTTTTACGAAGCTCAAATTGTGTACTTGGAGAACTCATGGGAAATGCTGCCGGATTTTACGTAGAAGCAAATAGTTGGCATACATTCACTAGTGGGGTTAGACGTCGAAGAATGGGTTAGGTTGGAGTGATAAGGACCTTTGGACATCATTTTAGGCCCTATATGCATTTCACACAAATGTTTTAATTGTACGTATGCTGATTGTTAATGAATATTGTGATTGAAATGGTTTAGAATTGTAGAATTGGTCACCATCAAACGGAATGAGCATTGGTGGATGTATGATAGATATGACAATGGGCGTAACTTGAGGCCCGAGTTCTTGAGGGGGGTTGATGAATTCATTGACTTTTGCAAAGCAAATCCCACAAACCCAGGTAAGGATGAAGTTAGTTGCCCGTGTCCGAAATGCAAGAACACACGTATGCATGACGCAGACACGGTTAAAGTGCATTTGTATAGCAAGGGATTTATACCTGATTACTACGGTTGGTATTCTCATGGTGAAGAGTTACCTCAATCCGCACAAGAGCTATCTAATCCATACCGTGAAATGGTTTTCGATGCTCTTAGGAATAACTCGGAACCGTCCACTGTTGAAGAGCCGAGTGGAATGGAGGAGGAGCCTAATCCTCAAGCAAAGGTGTTTCTTGACCTATTAAAGGTTTCAGAGGAACCGTTTTACTAAGGGAGCTCCATGTCTATGTTGGAAATGGCATCTAGAATAGTATCTTTGAAGTGTGAGTACAATTTGCCACATAGGTGTGTTGATGCTTTTGCTTCATTAATGAAAGAAGCAATACCTAACAACAACAACATGAGTAACATATTTTACCTAATTGAAAAAATTGAATGCGATGGAGGAACAGCTTTAGTGTAGTATATTTAGGTGCAGCTGTGCAGGTACAGGTTTAATTATAATTTCAAACAATAATATTTAAATTAACGTAATTTTTAAAAATAACGACGGCTAAACATTGAATCAACGACGGCTAGGCAGTCGCTGTAAGGTAATGTATGCTGCCATGGACTTGAATTTCAACGACCGCTAGAGAATAATAGCGACGGCTTTATTACCGTCGTTGAACTTACGACTATTATAAACAGACGTTGAAACAACGACGGTTCTGAACAGTCGTTGAAACAACGACGGTTCTGAACAGTCGGTGAAACAACGACCGTTAAGAACCGTCGTTGGTTCAACGTCTGTTTACAACAGTCGTTGACATATAGTCAACGTCGGTTTTGAGAGACGGTCGCTAATTTGTCCGGAAACCGTCGTTGATATTTTCACCGACGGCCAGACGGTCGTTGATTCCCATATTAGCGACCATCGATACAACGACTGCTGGTTAACGACCGTTGGCCATCGTTGATTTTTCAGCGACGGTTTTTATATATCAACGACGGCTTTAAGCAGTCGTTGATATCGTTTTTTCTTGTAGTGAGCGCAGCAATAAGTAATTAACCTATTGCTGCGGTTTTTGACCGCAGCAATGGCCTATTGCTGCAGTTTCTGGCCAAAACCGCAGCAACAGGTTCCTTAAAAGCGTAAAAATGTCAACCTATTTCTGCGGTTGTTTTCCAAAACCGCAGCAATAGGTACCGAACAAGTGAATTTTTTTTTTTTTTTTTTTTTTTTTGCATTTTGCCATCGAAGTTGAAATACTGGTTCCATTTACTAAGGAGAACCTAAGCTCAATTTGCCTCCAGATTTCTCTTGTTGTTCCCATGTATAAGACTGAATCTTTGATACGTGTCATTTAACATATTAAATTAAAAACCTATCTTAGACCTTCAAAAATATTTATAACTAGTAAAAGGGTAAGAAAGGGTCGATCCCACAGAGAGACTACTAAATTCCTAAACTCAAATTTTAACTAAAAACAATATCAGTCACATAAATAAGTTAGACTACACCATTATTTCCACTATTTACATAGATTGGGAGGGTTTTGATTGTCATCAACTACATAGACTAGTTAAAATTAAAATTACGGTTTTTTCACCATATACCCCCGACAAATTGGAAAATTCACCATATACCCTCAATGTTTCAGATATGCACCATATACCCCTGAGTTTTTGAAAACGTTCACCAAATGCCCTTTTTGGTAACGGACGTGAAGTCACCGTTAGAGTTATTTACACTTTTGCCACCCTAACCCCCTAAACCCTAACACTAATCCTAACCCCCTAAACCCTAATTCTAACCCCTAACCCACCTTATCCCAACCCCCCTCCACCCCAGCCCAACCCCCACCTCCTCCCCCCCCTCCTCCCCTCCACTTGCCCAGACCCCCTCTCCCTCCACCGCCGCGACCCCCCTCCCCCGCCGCCGATTTCCGCAGCCACCTCCCTCTGCCCGGTCGATTTCCCCATCCCCTCCCCCCAGCCACTCGATTTCCCTACCCCTTCCCCCCCCCTTCCCCGTCGATTTCCCCGATCCCCGAAGATCCGGGCATCCCACACGAGCCACCCTAAGTCTTTCTCGCCACACCCCACCCTAAGTCTTTCTCCCCACATCCCACGAGCCACGAAACCCACAAGCGTTCGTCAATTTCCACAGGCGGCGTGGACGAAGATCTGGCGGCAACGAAGATCGATGGCACGATGCTCAAAGGGGAGGGGTGGGGGCTTGGGAAATCGACGGGGGAGGGGGGGGAAAATTGACGGGGAGGGGCTGGGAAATCGACGGGGGGGGTGAGGGAGGGGTGAGGAGAGGGAGGGTGGGAAATCGACGGGGAGGGGTGAGGGAGGGGCAGCGGCGGTCGAGGTGGTGGGGGAAATCTATGGGGAGGGGGTGGGGGAGGGGGCTGCAGCAGTGGAGTGGAGGGGAGGGGGGAGGGTGGGGGGGGTTGGGCAGGGGTGGAGGGGAGGTGGAGGGTAGGGGGGGGGGGGGGAGGGGGATGGGTGGGGGGAAGGGGCGGGGGGATGGGTGGGGGTCTGTCTTTGGCAGGGGATTAGGGTTAAGGTTAGGGTTTAGGATTAGGGTTATAATTAGGGTTAGGATTAGGGTGTTAAGATTTTAGAATTAGGGGTTAATGGTGGCAAACTCGTAAATACAGCTAACGGTGAGTTAACGGCAGTTATGAAAATGGTATATGGTGAACATTTTCGAAAACTCAGGGGTATATGGTGCATATCTGAAACATTGAGGGTATATGGTGAATTTTCCAATTTGTCGGGGGTATATGGTGAAAAACCGTTAAAACTACTATTAGATTACTATTTACAAGTGATGAAGCAACTTAACCAAATCAATTTCATGACTCATACCAGATTTAGTATATCCATAGCAAAATATGATCGACCTCGAGAAGTTGACCAATTCAGTTATTAGACTAACTGTAGAGACATTAGTAACAACGACTCCCTGTGTACTCCTTTATTCGTAATCAATTATGAATTAAGCCATATTGATTCTAAACCACTCTAACTTACACAAATATAATCGCAACTTGTATATATAATTTAGAATTCGGCATCATTAGAAATTAGGAGACTTCATTAGTCCTAATTAATCTAATCACATAAATGCTTAGACTAATCATATTGAGTTTACTTCCTAATCTATACTATAACCATGATCGCAGGCTCAATATAAATTAAGTGCTACTTATTATACATTCTAAACTAAGCTAAATCATATAATTAGTAATAAAACACAATCATACATAATGAAAGATAACAACCAAAACATATGACTGCAATTTGACAATGAATAAATAAACAAACCCAACTAATAACTAAGTATGGAATAAAAAAACTCGAGTAGATTGTAAAATCTCAATCAATATATCATACTAAAAACCCAACCAAAATAATCTGGTAATTCAAAGACACGCAAACATATGAAATTTGAGTAATTGAGTAAGAGAAGAGCTCATTAATATGTGCTCAAGAACACCCGAATAAACTCGACTTCGACCCCGCGCTTCGCCGTGGCTCTTGCTCGACCTTGCATTTGAGACTAAGCTTCCCTCCAAATGGTTGTCTTCACTTGCAAATTACCCAACTTCAAACTCGATTGCAACTACTCAACTCACGGATTTCATGCCTATTGTGCGTACCTTTTTGGCGTGAAGGTACGGATAATATATACCCAATAGATATGGGAAGGGATTAGAGAATAAGATAGGAATTTCCATAAAATTCGGATGAGAAGAAGATGAAATCTCATCTTCTTATTGTTCTGCGTGAATGAAGGAAGGTAGATTTCTATCATTTGTTCACTGATTGATGAGGTATGGAACTCTGTTTCCTTCCTTCTAAGAGAAAATGAGTTTTTATCTTTTTCTTCACACCATCTCACGTGATTTGTTTTCCTCTTTGGTCTTTTTTTGCTATTTTTTTTCTTTTCTCCTTTCTTTTATTCAATTTGTCTTCCCTTGACTATTTTTGTGGTCTTCCTCTTCCAATGTGAAATGGTAAAGTACCTATAATAATAATAATAATAATAATAATAATACACTATTTAAGCTATTTATTCAATAAAGTGTAATATGAACATAAATAACACACTATTAATAAAAGTCGGTAAAAATATATAAATAATATATAAAGGACAAATACCAGACTAAAATTATGGAGTAAAAATATAACATACTACGCACTTATCAATCTTTGATGGTGTTAGTAAGAGATGACGTGATCCAGACTATCACCATGCTGTTGCAGGTGTCCCAGTATTGGTTTTATTTCTTTTACTCACTTGTATCTCTTTTCACTATACCAGTCACAAACCCTAAATTACGCTTGGAAGTAAGAGGAATCTCCATATAACGGCGTCAAGTTCTGTAGTTTGCTACACCAGTTTGAGTTTTTCAACACTCACAGTCTGAGGTTAGGGGGATGTAAATACAAGGGATTGTGGATGTCTGCTAAGGACAGTTTTCCATTCTTATCTCCCATTCTGAGTTTGGATTTTGGGAAGGAAGTAGGTGATTGGAAGGGTTAAATGGCATCGAAATTCTGAACAGGTGTTTTGTTGGGGCCTGAGATTAATGAGGAGATTTTTGCAATCTTGTTCTTTTTTATTTCTTAGATTGCTCAGCTCTGATACCATGAAGAGATTTGTATCCTAGATTGATTAATCACTCTTTAGACAGAAAACTAGAAATAAGAATCGTTGCTTCACTATTTCATTTAATACGTTGTCTAAGAGGGGGAGAACCCGTTACATATATAGAGTGAAGTATGCACCCACTATTGTGAGGATATTCTGATCTGTCAGTCTAATGCCACCTCACATTATATGCCAAACAATAACAGCAATACAAAGATATTTGTGAAAGAGAAAAGATAGTGTGTAACAAGGAACACATTAAGAAGCATAAAGAGGTAAGGAAATATCCTTCCTACATTACAAGAAAGAAAGATTACCTCCATGATCACTTAATTGGAGAAGAAACACACCACACTTAAATCATTGCTAAACTAGGATCTAATCTAACTATCATTAGGCTATTAAGCCAAGGGAGAAAACTAAGAAATAATGTAAAGAAATTAAAAGAAGTTAATAATTGTTGTTGAGTTTTGTTGATGCCCTTAATGCTTCATAACCCATTCTATTTATAAGCAAACTTCACCAAGGAACTGCCTAAGCTGTTCAGCAAAACATAAGTAACTGTCAATTGTGGTTATTTCGCCTACCATGTTACTATTTTCCTTTTTCTTTATATGGCACTTAATCAACTTGGGAGTTTGAAATCTCATCACCTGCCTTGCACATGAGTTTTAATGAGCTCTGATGCTTGTTGGGCCTCTCTTCAGTCAGCACTGAATTTAGCATGTACACATTCTTTGGGCTTGTTACTCCTGGGCTTATGTTTTTGTAATCTGGACTATTCTAGTGAAAGTCAAACTTGGCCCAAAGTCAACTAAAGTCAAGAGAATTTAAATTTTGGGTGTAACATCCTCTATCACGCGTCATTGTTGCCCGTTAGTTTACGTTCTTTAATAGGCGTTACATATTAAACAGTTAGAATATGCGTCGATTAACCTAACTACCCCTTGTTATCTTTCCCACATCTAGCAGCTTCTAGATTGTAAATTGTCCGTTTTTGTGTTTTGCCTATTTGATATGAATTTGTTTAACTCTTACTGTAGGCATGTTTTTATTTCGCCTACGCGGTGTGAGCGCGTATTATATTTGACTACCCCATTGTTAAGGTTTTATTGAAAATTGTTTTGAAAGAAGTAGCCAATAATTCTTTTAGGAAGAATCATAAACCTAATTGGATATGGGAAAACCGTAGGGACAAATTATCCAATGTAGATTTCCCCGTCTAGACTCCATATATGGTCAAAATGAACCAAAGATTGAGTTCGGAGGTGAGGGTACAATACAGCCAGGAACCATATTGCCCATTGCTAGCCTCTGCTAAATATCGATTTATTACAGATTTTATGCCAAAGGATAATCATATAACGTTTTTAAACACCCTAAAAATATTTATTCTAAATTGGTTCATGAAACTCATAAGAGAATATTTTTAGTGTATGTTATTAGGCAATCAATTTACAGGGAACCTAGCAGGTTGTCCAAATTAATCTGATTAATGTTAGAACATTTATTTAGGTCTTTGATTAGCAAAAATAACATGTGGGTGATAAAAGCAATAAAGTAGGAAAATCATATAATATGAATAGAATGATCAGACAAGCATATAATATACAAAGGCAAGAATGATAATAATATGAATATAAAATAAAGTATAGAAAAGGGGTTAGAATATACAATAGAACGATTATTACTTAAAGATCTACATCATGAAATAAATTGTTAGTAACTTCAAGGCAATAAATATAATTAATTATTCAAGGATCCTTAGGAATTATACCTATGCGGCTTAGATTGAATAGCGAAACGATCTTTAGGCGGAGCAATCATGGAACCAGGAACGCAGTATGATTAGGGATTGAAATTGACTTGAAAAGATTGAAGTATTTGAGTGTTTGAGTATTTGGAGATTCAAAGTGTATTTCGGAAATATCCGTAAGTTTGTGTGTGCGTAAAAATAATAATGCGAAAACCCGTCCGTAATTCGGGAAATTACGAGTATTTATTGACAAAAGGGAGCGTGCGCCTCACACAAGTCCTGCGCCAACGCCACGCGTTAGGCGCACATTGGTGTGCCTGACGCGGCCAGCCCAATCAGATTTAAACATGTGTAAACATGTTTTTGAAAATATAGAAAAGTAAGTTTGCATCTTACACAGGACTTGCGTCAGACGCAGGACTCTATGTGAGTCACAAGTCCACGTGTCAGGTCCTCATTGGCTCGCCTGACGCGTTATGGCCAATGCGCTGAACGCAACTGCCGCGTCCGGCGCATATTCCAGCATATTCTTTTTTTGATTCTACGCGTCTTTCGAAAATACTTTTTTATCCCTAAAATCCGGGGATTGAACTTAACGGATTAAAAAAAATCTTATTTGTATTTAAAATATTAATTAAAATAATAAATATTCAATTGGGCTCTTAAATGGACTTAAAATATTTTATGGGCTTAAAAAACAATTAATCATCATGAGCAATTAATTGGGCTTTAGAATATCATTTCAAACACAATTTTTGATTGGTTCTTCAGATAGCTCTTCCGTTGGGTTGCGCCAACTAATACCACGGTATGTTTCATCATTGGATCCTTAAATGGGGAGACACGATTATGTGTCTACAGAAGCCCGCACTTTGACTGAGGTTCAGGAAACCGATAGTCAAAGTATATGGTGTCGGGACGGAGAACGATTCTATACGCTCTACAGTTTAGAAATTATGTATATACGCCGGTCTCTGCAAAACAAAGTTAGTATGCACGACAATAACTACAAGCAATCTGATTACCTGCAGAACAAGATGTTAGCAGATATGTGCAAACAACTCACATAAAGCACATAATGATGCCATAATGCAAACTTAGACTCTCTAAGGATGCATGAAACGCTATGCAAGGATTAAGGTTATGCAAAGCTAAGGGATGACACGTCATGCAAGGTCAGGGTTATGCAAGACAAAGATGTATGAAATGCAATGCAAGGTCAGGGTTTTGCAAGGCTGCAATGCAAGGTTAGGATTTTGCAAGGCTAGAAGATGTGGATATGTAGAATGACAGAATGATTAGAAATGCATAGAATGATTTTCGAAAATCGTTTTTAGTAAATGATCGGGGTCCGTAAACGAGGTCCGCAGATTACAACTTTTCGGGAGTTTGATTTCAATCGGAGGAACCACCACACATAGGAAGCCTCCACTTTGGGGTGAGCTTGCCTGGAATTATGCATCTTGAGCCTTGATTGAAATGTACTTGATCTGTCTTGAACGTTGAAAGTTGTCATTGGGCATTCTTCTTTGGGAAGTGATTTAGGCAAAGTCAAATATCGCCAGAGACCATGGAATTGTCGGAGAGTCCTTCAAGGACAAGGAGAGCTTGGATTGAAAAATAAAAAGTTTAAATTTGTGACTCAAATAAATGTAGGTGGGAAAAGGCTTTAATCAGGCTAGATTCAGACTCGAGTCTATGTCGGGATCTAGAAAGAGATTATGCTCCTTAACTGTAGAAAATCAAATCATTAGACCTTGACTAATTTGTTTTTATTTTAATGGTCAGACCTCGAGACGAGGATTCCTACGTATCCTTGCGGAATCAGACTATTCGTAGTTCTAGATCTGAGTTTTTTTTTTTTTTGTGCCCTAACTTTTGCCTAGGCCGCCCTTTCGGTTTTTCAACCTAGGGGGCTTGGACATACCTTGAAAAAGGAGGTAGGGTTGATGAAAGGTTGAAAGGTTTAGATGAAGGTTAAATTGGTTAGGATAAGGTAAGGATTGTGGATTTGAATTATAGGGATTTAGGTTTTGATGGATTGAAGGATTTGAATGAGGGGGTAGAACTTGTGTGCAAGCCCCCTAGCTTGACTTTTTATTTTCTTTGCCTTTGCCTTTTTCTCTTTTTGAATCTTTTCTTTTTGTCTTGTGCGTTTTCTTTTGCTTTTTTCATTTTTTCGCACTTTGAATTTTTTCACTATTTTATTTTGCCTGACATTGATTTTTTTATGTAGTAAGGCTTTGGTTTAAGGTATTGGAAGGCTTGAAGGCTATTTGTGGAGTTTTGATTTTGAAAGGCTATTTGGCTGATAGAAAGTTGGTTTATGGATAATGGAGGGAAGAGGGGAGATAACTCTTAATCCAAAGTATGTCCATTTTTTATTTTTCTCTTTTTATCAGATCTCTTTTTTAGTTTTATTATTAGTCAAGTTCATTAGGTGATTTAAGTTTCATCATTGAATTATAAGCATAAATGAAATGATGGAAGGCCAATGAAAATTAAAATGCAATTATTTTATTAATTAGATATAAATAGAATAAGGCTTATTAGAAATAAAAAACCTAAATGACATAGACTTGACAAGAAGGGAAATGAAGGAGCTAGGGGAGGGACTCTCTTACTCAACCTAGAAAACTAGCGTTAAATGACTATGCCCCGGCATTGTTTAGACATTTCCCAAGGGGTTGCCGCTATTGCTGACTTTTGTTGCAGGCGGAATTGGCAATCTATTGTCTTCAACCATATCCTGCAGATGATGCTTCAAAGTCCAGCATTGTGATGTCATATGCCCATTTCCTTGATGGTACTTGCAGTAGGCACTAGGATTCCATTTCCTGGATCTCTTCTCAGGAGCAGGGTCTGGAGTAGGGCCAATAGGCTGAAGTGCTCCTTTTGCATGAAGCCTAGTGAAGGCTTGTTTCAGAGTCATGCCCAATGGAGTGAATGTTCTTTGAGGTCCTTGATAACCTCTCTTGTCAGTAGTGAGGGTATTGATGTCGTTGCTTTTAGAGGTAGAAGCGTTGTTATTACTCTTCTTGAAAGAGTTGTTGTTGTTGGAACCCTTGTTCTTGCTGGCTTGTACCACTTCTTCAATCAGCAGGCCTACCTTATAGAGCTTCGTGAAAGACTCTAAGGGTTGGAACTTGATATGATCCCCATACTTAGGTTGTAGGTTACGGATCACCAGTCGAACTTGATCCTTTTGAGATGGCCTATATGTCATTTGTGCAGCTTTTTCTCTCCACATGTTAAGGAAGGTGACGAAATCTTCGTTGGAGTTCTGTTTAGTTAACTCCAACTCACGAAGGCCAACAGGATGTTGGGTATTGTATATGTATTGTTTGTGGAACTCTTCTCTGATGTAGTCCCAGTCATTCAGCTTGGCTTTGTTCAGTGATCTGAACCATTTGGATGGATGTGCATCCAAGGTTAAAGGAAAAACATAAGCAAACAGGTCCTTGCTCATGCCCTAGAGAGCCATAGAGATGGAGAAAGCTCTCAAGTGGTCATCTGGGCCTTCAACCCCCTTGAATTTTAGGAGGTCACCCAGTGTTACCATTTTAGGGAGTTTTTCCCACAGTTCCGGATCAATAATGTCATGGCCATGAGCCTGACCCTCGAGCGCAGGGATTGACTGGATCAATTGCTTGAGTTTCTCAAACCTCAGTTTTGTCTCGGTTTTGTCAGGAGGTGGTGGTGGAGGAGGAGTGTCATCTTGCGCTTCTTCCTTAGTCAGTTTCTCTCTCAGTGCCTTAATCACTTTGTCGTGTTCCGCAAGACGAGAGTTCATCAGTTGAAGTTGGGCCATAATGGCACTGAGCTGTTCATTAGCGTCCCCCATTTCAGATGATGATTCAGAAGAGTCAGAGGATTCGTCTGAAAATGTGAGAATGCGTTTGACGAGTCTAGGAGTAGGTTAACCTTGTATCCTCTCTGTCGGACGTTCCCAAGTTGTAATCTCACGACCTGTCCTGAACAGATTTCGAATGGACCTCGTAAGTTTTAAGAAATAATGTTTCGAATTGAGAAATGGAAGTGAATGATGAAGAAATGGGAATGAAGAAGAGAAATGAGGATGAAAGTGAGAGTGGAAATAAAAATGGGAAATGAGTAGAAATGGCTATGATTATGGTTATGATGGCGACATGGGCCTAACTATATGCAGATGCAAATGTGGACTGGACTGGACTGGATTATACAAGCAGACTAGACTAGACTCAGAAGGATGGCTTATGCTAGCTTCGCTAGACTTAGGGAGAAAATGGCTTCGCCAGACTTGATGATTTTGGGACATTATGGACTTACGGTAGACTAGCTTCGCTAGACTCGAGGACTTGGACTGCTATAGATGTAAGATAGGAGTAGCTTCGCTAAACTCGGAGGGTGCCTTTATGGTCTTAGGGATGACTAGCTTCGCTAGGTCAATGCACTAGTGGAAAAAACCTTATCTGTCACTTAATAGCAGATTCGGTTTTTAGAAAACAGCATCCGAAAACCAATGGAAAAATGGGAGGGAAATATGGGCAACAAATCTGATCCGGTCATTTATAGAACCGGATCAGATTATGGAATCTACTGCGGTTTTTAATAATCTGATCCGGTTCGTAGGACCGAATCAGATTTTTTCCTTTTTTTCCCAGCAAAAAAGCCCGTGTTTTTCTTCCCTCCTTAATTCACCCATTGCAATTCCCTCCTCCCAATTTCAATTCATCCCTCCTTCAATTCAGCGAGTTCACACCTGAGGGTTCGACGACGTAGTGACGCACCATTACACCTCACCGCCGCCACCACCAGCTGGGCGCACCACTACTGCAGCCCTAAGCTTGCGCACCTCGACTCCTTTGCGAAAAATCGCACCTCCACCTCGACTCCTCTGCGATTTTCGGCGCACCTCCACCTTCCTCCTCCTAAACAACTACATTCGTCCTCTACCCCACCCTAAACAACTACATTCCTCCTCCACCTCTTCCTAGGTAACTAAAAGTTCATAACTTTTATTTTAATCTCATATTGAAACTTCAAGTTTATAATTCATTGTAGTTTTGTGAATAATTGTTAGTGAAATTAGATTGTATAATAGTTAAAGGGTGGTTCAAAGTTGATTGATTTGAGTTAATTTGATTTTAATTTAAGTAGTTAGTGTGATTTTTAGATTAAAAAACTAGGGCTTTGGTGGGGTTGTTGTTGTTGTGGTTGTTGTTGTTGTGGTTGTTGTAGTGGTTGTTGTGTTGTTGTTGTACTTAATTAGTTTAGTTTAGTTTAGTTTTATTTTGTTTTATTTTGTTTTTTTTGGTTTAGTTTTGTTTTGTTTTGTTTTGTTTTGTTTAATTTTGTTTGATTTGCTAATTTATACTAATGTTAACTTTAACTTTGTTGTTGATTGAAGCTAGCTAGTGACGGAGTGTTGAGTTCGATTTTCCTATTTACAACCTTGATATTGGTATGTTATCATTCATATTTAACTTTCTTGCTTTCATATATTGTAAATTGGTTTATATGTGAAAAAATGTATATATTTTTCGTTGAATTGAGATTAGATGTAAAATGTTTTGTTGTTTAAAAACCTATGTATGCATCATCATATCATATGCCTAGATATCCGCTCGAGACTTACTCATCAGGATTAAGTCTTGAATAGTCCCCGGTTTGGGACTGCTCTTAGATGTTTAATCTCACTTAGGTGGTGAATGTATGCCTTTATTTCGATTCTAGAGGAAAATCTTGGCTCGTCGTTTCCCTACTTTTGTTCTTTGGGTACATATGTAGATATAAGTAACTATATATCTACATCGTGTACTTGGAGAACTGTAGGGAAATGCTGCTGGATTTTCCGTAGAATCAAAAAGAAGGCATACATTCACTAGTGAGATTAGACATCTAAGGATGGGTTAGGTTGGAGTGATAAGGACCCTAGGAAAGCATGCCTAATTTCATTAAATATATATGGTTCAAAAACTCTAATCATGTAATGAAGTTCGTCATTGACATGAGTACTTGTTTCTTGTGTTTAATTAGAGGTCTTATTGAAATGAATCGTGCATGGATGTACGGTAGTCGCGACACGTGTGAATTTGTGGATGGGGTCTATGAATTTTGTGATGCTGCATTAAGTCATCAGGCTGCAACGAGAACCGAGGGGTTTTATTGTCCTTGTGTTGATTGTAGTAATGTGGGCATGGTTAGTAGCATTCGGTTGCTTAGGGAGCATATGTTTCGTCGTGGGTCTAGGCAAGATTACCATGTATGGGTTTGGCACGGTGAGGAGGGTATATATGATGGTGGAAATGCCATTGTTAACGATGTGCGTGAAGGAGGTGAGTTTGATGTCATTGATAATGACAAGAACATCGAGGACGAATATGAGGATCATGAAGTAGAGGATGATGATGATGAAGGGGACTAAATAGAGGAGATGATGGAGGGGGTGGATGATTATGTTGGCAAACGACCTCGTGTTTTTGAGTGCATGACCGATGCATCTCGGAAACCGTTGTATCCCGGTTGTACGAGGTACACGAAGCTGACGGCCCTGATAACACTCTTTAATATCAAGACGAAAGCCGGCATAAGTGACTCTTGTTTCACTTCCTTATTGCAAGCCTTTGGTGATATGTTGCCGGACGACCATGAACTACCCAAGTCGAACTACTATGCTAAGAAACTGATGTGTCCCTTCGGTTTAGAGTACCCGAGGATACATGCTTGTCCAAACGATTGTGTGCTATATCGAAATGAATATGAAAATATGGATGAGTGTCCTCGATGTGGGAAGTCGCGTTACAGGAGCGCAGGGGTTAGTGATAAGAAAGGGTCTCCAGCAAAGGTGATGTGGTATCTTTCGATTATACCACGATTCAAGCGCATATTTTCAATTAAAAAAGATGCTAAGAACTTGAGGTGGCATGCAGAACGAAGGAAGAAGGACGGTTTTCACAAACATCCGGCTGATTCTCCTGAGTGGAAAGGTATCGATCGGGTGCATAAGCCATTTGGTGCCGAGGCCAGAAATTTGAGGCTTGGCCTATGCACGGATGGGATGAATCCATTTGGCACTCTTAGTTCTCAACATAGTATATGGCCGTTCTTCTAGTTATATACAATTTGCCTCCTTGGTTGTGCATGAAACGCAAGTACATCATGTTGTCGATTCTTATTTCAGGGCCGAAACAGCCTGGAAATGACATAGATGTCTACCTCCAGCCACTTGTTGATGATTTGAGAAAAATGTGGGATGAAGGGGTTTCTGTGTATGACACACATGCTGATGAGGTATTCACATTGCGTGCCATGCTTTTATTCACTCTTAATGACTATCCTGCTTATGGGAACTTATCCGGGTACAAGAACAAAGGGAAGAAAGCATGCCCGATTTGCCTGGACGACACAGCATCTAAATACATTACTACTTGTCACAAAGATGTTTATATGCGCACCCGAAGGTTCCTTCGACGCGACCATCATTATCATAATAAGAAGAAGGCATTCGATGGAACAGTTGAGGAAGGGGTTGCTCGTAGACCATTGACTGGTATTGAGGTTTATGATCAAATCAAGGGTATTGAAACGATATTCGGCAAAGGAGCGAGTGTTGGTGATAAGGGACTTTGGATAAAGGAGTCTATTCTGTGGAAACTTCCATATTGGAGAGATCTAGAGGTTAGACATTGTCTCGACGTCATGCACATAGAGAAAAATGTATGTGACGCCATTCTGGGGACACTTATGAATATTCCACATAAGACAAAGGATAGAAAAGGGGTGCGACTGTATCTGGAAAGTGAGGGACTTCGACCAGAGCTATGGGCTCAAAAGAGGGACACTAAGAAAAGAAAGAAAAAAGAGAAAGTGCCTAGTAAAGGAAAAGAAAAGGGAAGGAATTGAAGGAAAAGGAAAGAAAACGGTGAAGGATGATGATAGGAACTATTTGCCTCCGTCTTGCTACACTCTATCTAGAGCTGAGAAGCGACTTTTTTGCGAGTCTTTGCACGACATTAAGGTTCCATCAGGGTACTCATCGAACATGAAAAGATTTGTTACCTTAGACGGTGAGTTGAAATTATCGAGTATGAAGTCTCACGATTGTCATGTAATGATGCAAGTATTCATACCGATTGTAATTTGAGGGATATTGCCGAAACACGTGAGACACATCATAACAGAGCTATGTTCATTTTTCAATACTATATGTAGCAAAAAGT
This sequence comes from Beta lomatogona, assembly GCA_947646795.1. Taxonomy (NCBI): domain Eukaryota; kingdom Viridiplantae; phylum Streptophyta; class Magnoliopsida; order Caryophyllales; family Amaranthaceae; genus Beta; species Beta lomatogona. Next base: position 9,663,723 of record CANSNZ010000927.1, on the reverse strand, counting down.
TACAACCGTCGAAGCTTGATGCTCTCCAGGCTGGTGTGATAGAGACTTTGTGCAAGTTTGAGATGTATTTCCCACCTGCTTTCTTCGACATTATGGTCCATTTGGTTGTACATCTAGTTCGAGAAATTAATCTATGTGGTCCGGTGTTTTTGAGGTGGTGCTATCCCTTTGAGAGACATATGGGCTCTTTGAAAGATAAGGTAAGGAATCCTGCTCAATTAGAAGGAAGTATAATTCAAGGGATTGTGAGTGAAGAGGTCAGTAATTTTGTGGCTGAGTTCTTACCTAATGTTGATCCTATTAGAGTTCCTACATCTCGACACGAGGGCAGACTCGAGGGTAAAGGTACACTTGGCTCCAAAATGATCGTACCTCCTGTTCAAGGCGCATACAAGCACACTTATTTGTATTGCAGCATATGGTACAGGTCCATCCTTACTTGGATGAGCATATGGAGGAGTTACGCGATCAAAATCCAGGTAAAGGGACTAGAGCATTGATGCAGTTGCATAATAAGACGTTTATTGATTGGTTCCATAACCGATTAATGCGTGAAGTAGATTCCAATGTTTCTGAAACTCTGAAGTGGCTAGCATTTGGTCCTCGAGAAGCTGTGCACTCCTATGAGGGTTATGATGTTAACGGATTTACATTTTGGACAGATCGTCAAGATCCAAAGTCGAGATCTCTGTAGAATAGTGGCGTTTCAGTAGAGGCATCATCTACACAGTATGCAAGTGCCAAAGTCAAGTCTCCTATGAATGCTAAATTGTTATACTATGGGCGGGTTCAAGATATATGGGAGCTTGACTACTGTGGTTTCACGGTCTGCTTATTTCGATGCAAGTGGGTTGATTATAACCGGCGCTACATAAGAAAAGATGACCCTTATGGATTTACTCTTGTAGACTTGGATCGGTTGCGTTATAGTGAAGAGCCATTCGTGCTTGCATCACAAGTTAAGCAAGTATTCTACGTAACTGACCCTTCTGATAAAAAGTGGTCAAATGTTGTCCCTGGAAAAAGAAGTATACTTGGAGTTGGTGATGTTGAGGATGAGGAGGAGTATGATGCATTTGAAGACACCCCGCCTTTCACCATTCCCAAGTCCGATGTCACTGATGTCGAGTTAGCGACAAATTACATGCGTGCAGATCACGGGGAAGGGATAATGGTTGAAACTTCATAGGAAGGTGGCAAAAGTAAACAATAGGCTCGACTTCTCAAGTTCAAACTCCGGCTTTCGGCTTTTCAAGGTCATTTGACTTAATTTCAAACTTTTTGTCATTTGTAATGTCATGAATAGTTTAATTTGGTATGTATATATGTATTACAATCAACTAAACTCGCTTCACATGTTTTGAAACCCATTTTGGGTAAGTGAATGTCATTTCGGGCCGATTTCGGCTTTTCGAGCTCAATTTCTTTAATTTATCGCTTTTAGCCTCATTTTAGGTCATGTATAGTTCTTATTGGTATGTATATATGTATTACAATCAACTAAACTCGCTTAACATGTTTTGAAACCCATTTTGGGTAAGTGAATGTCATTTCGGGCCGACTTCGGCTTTTCGAGCTCAATTTCTTTAATTTATCGCTTTTAGCCTCATTTTAGGTCATGTATAGTTTAATTTGGTATGTATATATGTATTACAATCAACTAAACTCGCTTCACATGTTTTGAAACCCATTTTGGGTAAGTGAATGTCATTTCGGGCCGATTTTGGCTTTTCGAGCTCAATTTCTTTAATTTATCACTTTTAGCCTCATTTTAGGTCATGTATAGTTCTTATTGGTATGTATATATGTATTACAATCAACTAAACTCGCTTCACATGTTTTGAAACCCATTTTGGGTAAGTGAATGTCATTTCGGGCCTATTTCGGTTTTCGAGCTCAATTTCTTTAATTTATCGTTTTTAGCCTCATTTTAGGTCATGAATAGTTCTTATTGGTATATGTATCACCATTAGAGTCACTTAAAGGTTGGTCACATAATTTTAAAGATATTTTCGATCGAATTATGGCTTGTGCGGGAGGGTCTGCAGGGGGGCAGCAAGGGTGCGGGGTTTGTACTGGGGCAGCCGGGGTGGGGGTCTGCAGGGGGGAAGCATGGTGGGGGAGGCTGTACAAGGGGGGTGGGCAGCAGGGGTGGGTTCTGCGGGGATGGGGCGGCAAGGGGAGGTCCGTAGGGGGCGGCAAGGGTAGGGGGTCTGCGTAGGGGGCAGCAGGGCTGGGGGGTCTACAAGGGGGGAGCAAAAGGGGGTGGGAAGCGAGGAGGGGGGGTCTACGGGGGACAGCGGGGGTGGGAAGCGGGGGTCCGTGGGAGGGCGGCGGGGGTGGGGGCAGCGGGAGTGGGGAGCAGGGGGTGGGGGCGGCGGGCTGGGGGAGCAAGCGGGGGGGGGAGCGAGGGGTGGGGCGACGGGGGGGGGGGAGCAAGCAAGGGGGCAGCAGGGGGTAGCGAGGGTGGGGGAGCAGCTGGGGTGGGGGGGACAGCGGGGGTGGGGGTCCGCAGGTTGGGGCGACGGGGGTTATATATTTGTTTGATGTTTGTTTGATACCATTGTTTTTTTGTTAACTCTTACGCGTTTCTAATTTATTTTTTTACATTATTTCAGGACTTTCAAACATGGACCGAGATGATGTGATTGTGGAGGAAGAAACCGATGATGATTATGATAAGTCATTGGATGATGATGATGAGTATGATGCGGACAAGGAGGTGGATAAAGGTGAACCGGAAGACATAGCGGATGATGAGGAGAAGCGCTTGCGTGAAAGGGAAATTCGCTTGGCGGAAATAAATGAGGTGTTAGCCGATAATGCTCCCCCTATTGACGACAATGCTAGGGAAGATTATCCATCTATTTCATCCATCGTTGTGCCACACAATAATGCGGGGAAAGAATTGCATAGGACCACCAAAACTCCAAGCATCGTTGCAACAAAGAAGCGAAAAGGAAGGGGTACGACTAAGGGTTTGAATGTCGATAGAAATATCCATATGACCCTCGAGTATGATGATTTGGGTCAACCTTGTGGTAAGTGGCGTGCAAAGTATGGGCTGCATATTGGGTTTTGTATGCGCAAACTCAACATTTTGGTCAAATGGAAAGATGTGCCCGAGGGAATGAATAAATCATTATGGGAAGACACTTGTGTAAGTTTATTTTTCAACTCAATTAGTTTAAGTTCTCGCATTTAGCCACATGTTAGGACATATATAGTTGTAATAACAATATATACAACCATTAGAGTCAAGAAAAATCACTTCTTATGCTTTGAAACCCATTTTGGGTAAATGAAGGCCATTTCGGGTCGGTTTTTGCTTTTCATGTTCAATGTACTTCGTTTCTCGCATTTAGCTCTTATAACAACATATTTAGCTCTTATAACAACATATACAACCATTAAAGTTAACTAAAATCCATTCACATGCTTTCAAACCCATTTTGGGTAGATGAAACCGATTTTGGGTAAATGAAGGCCATTTCGGGCCGATTTTGCTTTTCATGTTCAATGTACTTAGTTTCTCGCATTTAGCCACATGTTAGGACATATATAGTTGTAATAACAACATATACAACCATTAGAGCCAAGAAAAATCACTTCTTATGCTTTGAAACCCATTTTGGGTAATTGAAGGCCATTTCGGGTCGGTTTTTGCTTTTCATGTTCAATGTACTTCGTTTCTCGTATTTAGCCACATGTTAGGACATATATAGCTCTAATAACAACATATACAACCATTAGAGTTAACTAAAATCCATTCACATGCTTTCAAACCCATTTTGGGTAGATGAAACCGATTTTGGGTAAATGCAGGCCATTTCGGGCCGATTTTGCTTTTCATGTTCAATGTACTTAGTTTCTCGCATTTAGCCACATGTTAGGACATATATAGTTGTAATAACAACATATACAACCATTAGAGCCAAGAAAAATTACTTCTTATGCTTTGAAACCCATTTTGGGTAAATGAAGGCTATTTCGGGTCGGTTTTTGCTTTTCATGTTCAATGTACTTAGTTTCTCGCATTTAGCCACATGTTAGGACATATATAGCTCTAATAACAACATATACAACCATTAGAGTTAACTAAAATCCATTCACATGCTTTCAAACCCATTTTGGGTAGATGAAACCGATTTTGGGTAAATGAAGGCCATTTCGGGCCGATTTTGCTTTTCATGTTCAATGTACTTAGTTTCTCGCATTTAGCCACATGTTAGGACATATATAGTTGTAATAACAACATATACAACCATTAGAGCCAAGAAAAATCACTTCTTATGCTTTGAAACCCATTTTGGGTAAATGAAGGCTATTTCGGGTCGGTTTTTGCTTTTCATGTTCAATGTACTTAGTTTCTCGCATTTAGCCACATGTTAGGACATATATAGCTCTAATAACAACATGTTTTCATTGATATATATGTATATGGAAATTAACTATTTGTTGGTTTTTTGTTTGTATAGAATTTGTTCCATATTACTCCTAATGAAGCCAAAAAGGCGTTGTTCCTATCCGCGGTGGCCGACAGATTTAGAGCTTTCAAAAGCAAACTAGTTAGTGGGTGGATCACGAAACGGAGAAAGAGGAATGAAAAGAAGAACGGTTTTTTCACCATATACCCCTGACAAATTTTTTTTTGCACCATATACCCTTTCAACTTTCTAAATGCACCATATACCCCTCACGTTTGAAAAAATACATCCACTTACCCTTATGACTAACGGAAGTCTAACACCGTTAGTCATTAACCCTTAATCCCCCTCTAACCCTAATTTAACTAACCTAAAACTAAACCTAACCTAACCCTAATCCCCCTTTAATCCTAACCCTAATCTAATACCCTAACCCTAACCACCCAACCCCCCACCCCACCCCTTCCCCCCACCACCCGAGCAGCCCCTTAAAGCCGTCGCAGAACCAGCCTCGCAAAGACCTCGCACCACCCTCGCAACACCTCGCACCACCCTCGCACCTCCTTCACAAAGACCCTCGCACCACCTTCGCAAAGACTCTTGAAACCCTCGCAAGCACCTCGAAACCACCACGAACCCACACATCACCCCGAAAGTCGCCACCACCACAAACCCACAACCTCCCTAAACTCCCGAATCTACCACGCGAACCATGAACCCCACAAAATCCGCGAAAAGAAAAAAAACGAGAAAGCCGGAATTTCGGTGGGTGCGAAGAGGCGCAGGGGTGTTGTGAGGAGGGGGAGAGGCGCGGTGTGGCGCCGCGCAGATCGGGGAGGGGCTCGCAAGGGGGTTGGTGGGTGGGGGGGGGAGGGCTGCGGGATGGGGCTGCCTCGAGGGGCGCGACTCGAGGAAAGGGGTTGCGCGACGGTCGGGGGAAGGGGAGGGGGGGAGGAGCTCGCGTGATTCAGCGGGGAAGGGGGGAGAAGGAGTGTGCGGGGAAGGTGGAGGGGAGGGAGTGGGGTGCTACGGGGGAAGGGGGGCTGCGGGGGGGAGAGGGGGCTGGGGAAGGGGTGGTGGTGCAGTGGGGGGCTGGGGTGGGCTGGGGTAAGGGGGTGGGGGAGGGGTGGGGGTGTTAAGTGTTAGGGGTAGGGTATTAGAGTTAGAGTTAGGGTTAGGATTAAGGATAGATTTAGGTTAGTTAAATTAGGGTTAGAGGGGGATTAAGGGTTAATGACTAACGGTGTTAGACTTCCGTTAGTCATAAGGGTAAGTGGATGTATTTTTTCAAACGTGAGGGGTATATGGTGCATTTAGAAAGTTGAAAGGGTATATGGTGCAAAAAAAAATTTGTCAGGGGTATATGGTGAAAAAACCGAAAGAAGAATGTAAAGAGGAGGAAAATTGTAAAATCAAAGCAAAATGAGACAGAAGAAACAGAAAAGGACGGGGGAGAGGAAGAGCCACGACAACCGGATAACATGCCTTATGAGATTTGGGGCCATATAAAACAAGAGGATTGGGAGGCATTTGTTGCCCAAAATACTATGCCGGAGATGGTGGTAAGTATTGTGCTATTTATCGCATATTCGACTTTGTATATTTACTTTTAATACAATTAGATGTGTTTTCAAACTAACCATGTGATTTTATAGGCTAAGCGTGAGAAACATGCACACAGTTCAAAACAGAGGAACCACTACCATCATATGGGTTCCTACACTTATGCGAGGGTGAGACAGATGTGGATTGACGATAAATTTTTACCTTCTATCGATGCATCAACAACGACATCTTCTGCCTCCAACACCGCATCTGTCAAAGTTGACCGTGTCGCTGATTGGTGGTGCTCCATGCATAAGCGTGATTCAAACAATAAAATGACCATTTCAGATCCGGGGACCTTGAAGATAGCAAATGCCGTTGTAAGTAATTGAATTCACATGTTTTTCCCCCGCTTGCTGCCATCCCCCCTGCAGACCCCTCGTCCCCTTGCTGCCGAACCCCCCGTCCCCTTGCTGCCTCCCTACTAGACCCCCACCCCGCTGCCCGGCACCCCTTCATACCCCCTCCCCTGCTGCCCCCCCTTCCCCCCTACCGCCTCCCCGCCGCCTCCCCGCCGCCCCCTGCTGCCCCCACCCTCTCGAGACCCCCTCCCTGCTGCCCCCATGCGGACCCCCCTTCCCCCGCTACCCCCCCTCCCCTTGCCGCCCCCGCACCCCCTTCCCCCGCTTGCCCCTCCTCCCCGCTTGCCCCCTCCCCCCGCAGACCCCCTTCCCCCTGCTGCCCCCTGCACCCCCCTTCCCCCTGCCGCTTCCCTACCGGAACCCCCCGCTGCCCCCCCTAGACCCCCTCCCCGCTTGCCCCCTGCGGACCCCCTTCCTCCCGCTGCGCTCCCCCGCCCGCCCCCCTGCCGCCCTCCCGCAGACCCCCTTTCCCCCGTGCTTGCCTCCCCGCCGCCCCCTTGCTGCCCACACCCCCTCGGTCCCCCTCCCTTGTTGCCTCCCCTGCGGACCCCCCTTCCCCGCCGCTCCTCCTGCCGCCCCCGCCTGCCCCCCCTAGACCCCCTCCCCGCTGCCCCCACCCCCGCAGACGCCCTCCCCCGCTGTTCCCCACCCCCCGCTGTTCCCCACCCCCCTTAGCTTGCTTGCCCCCCGTGCGGACCCCCCCCCCCTTGCTGCCACATCCCCGCACAATCCCCCCATTGCACAACCCCCCTTGTTAATTTGTTATTTTTTATACTTACACTTGTAGTTCTATAATCTATGTAGATGGGGATCAACCAAAAAGAGGTTAGCGGCGAGTTCACTCCCGAAGGCAACAAAGATGCTCTTTACGAGACTTTTGGAAAAGACCACAATGGACGTTTGAGGGGTTTTGGTGGTATTCGTCTCGGTGTGAAAAAGTCCGATGCTAAAGTTTCCTCCGTGGGTAGAAGATCACGCTCTAACGAATCTATGTCACAAGCTATGCGGGAGAAGCTTACGGAGGAAATTACAGAGAAAGTGACGGCTAAAATCATGGAAAGTTTCAACGCGGTCCTTTCACAGTTTGGTATACCGGCGATACATCCTTTGGACCGTCCTTTGGAGGACAAAGCTAGCCATCCTAACACACAAAAATCAGCACCATCTATACTTGAGTTAGAGTTAACTACTATCCTTCTTATAATTTTTAAAACTAAGTAATATAAACTAACCTCAATCCATTTACTTTTGGAAGGAAGAAACGCCTTGCCAGCTTTTACTAGATGTAAAAGATGAGGGTTTGATTGTGGTGGCTGAAGGAAATGCACAACCACGAAGTGAACGACCAATAGTCCATCACAAGTATGTGGACAATGAGCACTTGGCGGTTTGTGTAGTCACCATCACTCCTGGTTACGAAGACTTTGCTCTTCCGTTGCCTAAACCTTCAGTTGATATAAATGTCTTGATCGACGCTCGTGGTGGTTATGTGTTGTGGCCATCGGCATGGGTGAGGTTTTTAGACGAGGTAAAATGAGAAACTAAAATCCATATTCATATTGATTTATTTCATACCTATTAAATATAAACTAACTAAGTTGAATGTTTTTCCCTTTGAATTAATAGGTTTTGGAGAGAATAAGCAAGCCCAAGGAAAGCAAGGCGGACTCACCTCCTCTAGAAAAGGCGAAGGAGAAGGCGGGTACAAGCAGGCCAAAGAAGGCCATTTCGGGTAAAGGAACGCAAGACTCCAAAGGTTTAAGTTGCGAACAAAACCCGTCTACAGATACTTGGATTGAGAAACCAACGCTTCAGTGTCTCACTAAGTCATGCTTATGGCTACATGCAAATGTGCATGATATGTCGGATGATACACCTGTGGAGGTGAAGTTGGGTACCACGGAATTCAACTACCACGAGGAAACATCGACATGGGTGTCTAAGGTTGATGTGAAGGAGTTCCTTTGCGGAGAGATGTTGAATGTTTCCTTGATCCAAACCTTCATCAGGTATAATAGTTGTACTTATGAAATATATGAACTTCCTTTGCAATATCTAATAATATATCTATGTTACGTACTTGGTTGTGCTTTGAAGATTACTCCAAGATGATCCTCGTGGACGCGATCAGTTTTGGTGGTTATGTCCAAATTTTGTCTGAGCTGACAATTGTTTGCAAAACATAAGTGAGGTTAAGGAGTATATTTGGCTATGTCTCAAAACAGCTAAATGTGCACAACATAAGTTCATATTTGCCCCTTGTTTTGAAGAGTATAGTTCTTAACCTTGTATCCATTTTTGCCACTTTATTATTATACAATACAAGTACTCACATGATTGCTTCCTAACTTTTTTGGGATTTTAGTGTTCATTGGTCGCTCCTTGTGATTTGTCCTTCAAACAACACAATATATCAGTTTGATTCTGCAGCTCAAGATCCACCACGATCCTTACTCCTCAAATGATGCGTAAATAGGTATGTTTGTTACTTTAAAATGCTTATTAGCATAACATGTTTCACTAATTTCATCCTTTGCCCACTTCTCACATGAAATTAACATAACTACAGTTGTATGAAGAAAGTTGAGAGAACAGGACAAGTTCCTAAGTGGAAAGCAATGAAGGTAATAGATATTATATTATAAAAAACAAACATGTACGTTTCTTACATGATTTTTTTTATGTAATTTTATAATTAGTGTGCTCAACAACCCGGGGGAACCGAGTGTGGCTACTATGTGTTGAGGTTCTTGTTCGATATATTTTCAAGTTGCAAGGAAGCCGGGGATCTTGAGAAGGTATTATACATAAATAATAAGTAGCTCAATTTACGGTCGATTTTGACCTCGTAAGCTCAATTTTTTTAACTTTCCCGCATTTTTCCAAATTTTAGGTCATATATACTTATAACAAGTACATATATATAGAACTATTAGAGTCAAGTAAACTACATTCACATCACTTAAGACCCAAATTGGGTAAATGAATGCCTTTTTGTAGCCGATTTTGGCCTTTTAAGCTCATTGTACTTATTTTCATACTTTTAGCCACATGTTAGGGCATGTATAATTCTAATAACAACATGTATAACCATTAGAGTCAAGTAAATCCATTCACATGCTTTGAAACCCATTTTGGGTAAATGAAGGTCATTTCGGGCCTATTTTGGCCTTTCAAGCTCATTGTACTTATTTTCTTACATTTAGCCACTTATTAGGACATGTATAGCTCTAATAACAACATATACAACTATTAGAGTCAAGTAAAATCCATTCACATGCTTTGAAACCCATTTTGGGTAAATGAAGGCCATTTCGGGCCTATTTTGGCCTTTCAAGCTCATTGTACTAATTTTCTTACATTTAGCCACATGTTAGGACATGTATAGTTCTAATAGCAACATATATAACCATTAGAGTCAAGTAAAATCATTTTTCATGCTTCGAAACCCAATTTGGGTAAATGAATGCTATTTCGGGACGATTTTGGCCTTTTAAGCTCATTTTACTTATTTCCTTACATTTAGCCACATGTTAGGACATGTATAGTTCTAATAGCAACATATATAACCATTAGAGTCAAGCAAAATCATTTTTCATGCTTCGAAACCCAATTTGGGTAAATGAATGCCATTTCGGGACGATTTTGGCCTTTTAAGCTCATTCTACTTATTTTCTTACATGTAGCCACATGTTAGGACATGTATAGTTCTAATAACAACATATACAACTATTAGAGTCAAGTAAAATCCATTCACATGCTTTGAAACCCATTTTGGGTAAATGAAGGCCATTTCGGGCCTATTTTGGCCTTTCAAGCTCATTGTACTTATTTTCTTACATTTAGCCACATGTTAGGACATATATAGTTCTAATAGCAACATATATAACAATTAGAGTCAAGCAAAATCATTTTTCATGCTTTGAAACCCAATTTGGGTAAATGAATGCCATTTCGGGATGATTTTGGCCTTTTAAGCTCATTTTACTTATTTTCTTACATGTAGCCACATGTTAGGACATGTATAATTCTAATAACAACATGTATAACCATTAGATTCAAGTAAATTCCACTCATATGCTTTTGAAACCCATTTAGGGTAAATGAATGTCATTTTGGCCCGATTTTGGCCTTCTTAGCTCAACTTTCCTTAATCTCCCGCACTTACTCTCATTTTAAGCTCATATATAGTTCTAATAAGTATATATGTAAGTATTAAAGTCAACTAAAGTCCACTCACATGCTGTGAAACCCATTATGGGTAAATGATTGTCATTTTTTGCCGATTTTTGCATTTTAAGCTCGATTTCCTTAATTTCTTACATTATATTATATTTCCTCAATCTCTTTATAGTCAACTAAAGTCATATATGTGTGTTTCCTTATGTTGTTTTATAAGGTATTCCTCGATGGCAAACCAAGGGATGGTTGTTTCACCACGGCCGAGATAGACGAGGTTCGGGATTTGCTAGCACGCTACCTTACCGACTTTTGCATGTGAAGATGATGTCGCGGCTTTGAGTTTTTATGTTCTTATTATGTTACTAGCTACTTATATAGGTCCAAATATTTATTTTTGATTTTAGTACTTATTTCAACTTTATTTGTAGTACATTCTCAAAATATTATATATATATATATATATATATATATATATATATATATATATATATATATATATATATATATATATATATATATATATATATATATATAATATCATTTTGACTTGTATACGACGCGTGCGTGATACTTTTTCCAATTATAACAGGTTTAAATATAAGCTTCATATAAATATAATAATATTATATATATATATAAATACATATATATTATTTAAATATATATATAACAATCTGATCCGGTTTTCCTAAATAACCGGATCAGATTGTGGGCTTTGCATACATCAATTTGGCGCCAAGAACATTTTTCTGATCCGGTTTTTTAGGAAAACCGGATCAGATAATATTACTATCTGATCCGGTTTTCCTAAAAAACCGGATCAGAAAATCATTCACTGATCCGGTTTAGGACCGGATCCGTAAATAATTGATATCGGCTGCGAGCCCACCTGATGCGGCCCAAAACCGAAGCAGTAAGCCCGGTTTTGACCGCATCAGATGGGCTTTTTACCACTAGTGATGGGTGCCGTTATGGACTTAAGGGTGACTAGCTTCGCTAAGTCAAGGGTGTCGTTATGGACTTAAGGGTGACTAGCTTCGCTAGGTCATGGGGTGCCATTATGATATTAAGGGTGACCAGCTTCGCTAAATCAATGGGTGTCGTTATGGTCTTAAGGGTCACTAGCTTCGCTAAGTCAATGAGTGCCGTTATGGTCTTAAGGGTAACTAGCTTAGCTAAGTCAAAGGGTGTCGTTATGGTCTTAAGGAGAACTAGCTTCGCTAGCTCAAGGGGTGTCGTTATGGTCTTAAGGGTGACTAGCTTCGCTAAGTCAATGGGTGCCGGCATGGTCTTAAGGGGATGCTAGCTTCGCTAGGCTTAGTGGTTTGGATTTCGTCCTATGTGGGTTTGGAATTGGGATGGATTGACTTTGGAAATGAGTTGGGCCTTATATGGACCTAATTTCGGACTTAGTTCTATATTGGTTTGACTTAGACTTGGAGATGCACATGGGCTTGATATTGGAAATGGACTAGGATTGGAATAGACTGGACTTTGATTGGAATAGAGTTAGATTAGACTTGGACTGGGTTTGACATAGACTAGGGTTCACATAAAGATGCAAATGGGCCTAGATTTTGACACGAGCTAGACTTATATGGGCCTAAGATGGACTCTAATGCTAGCGGGCCTAATATGAATGCAAAATGGACTCTAATGCGCATGGGCTTAAGATGAATATAAGGACTCAAACTTAGATGGGCCTAGAATGAATGCAAATTCATTGGATTGATTGGATTGAAGGTGTTTGGAATGGGTTTAGAATCTTTTTTTTGAAATTCGTTTTCGGAAGGAACCCCTTGTTTTTATCTTTTATTAGGAAAAGATGATGGATTAATTTTGAAAATTATTTTTTTGAAATGTCGTGGTATGATGATGATTATTAAATGCTTTTTGAAAAAGAGTAGAATAGAATATGGTGTAGGGTTGATTTTGAAAAGATGTAAGTTTTTTGAAATTGACTGAATATGGTAAGGTTAGGATTGATAGGGAAGATTAGAAGGAATAGCAGGGAGAAAGTGGGAAGAGGTAGACATGCATGACAACTTTAACTCTACAATGACCACTTTAGATGCATTTTTTTAGGACAGACTAGACCTTGCATGAAAAGACTGATTCTTTTTGAATTGGGTGAGACCTTTAATTAAACCGTTCACTACGCGAATGCAGACAGACAAACATAAGACTGAGCGTAGGATCGACCATTACGATGACTAAATCGACGAAAAGCGCGCGATGCACAGACTGCGTGCCGCGCAGTAATCATATAACGTTTTAAACACCCTAAAAATATTTAGTCTAAATTGGTTCAGGAAACACATAAAAAGACTATTTTTAGTGATATGTTATTAGGCAATCAATTTACAGGGAACCTAGCAGGTTGTCCAAATTAATCTGATTAATGTTAGAACATTTATTTAGGTCTTTGATTAGCAAAAATAACATGTGGGTGATAAAAGCAATAAAGCAGGACAATCATATAATATGAATAGAATGATCAAGCAAGCATATAATATACAAAGGCAATAATAATAATAATAATATGAATATAAAATAAAGTATAGAAAAGGGGATATAATATACAGTAGAACGATTATTACTTAAAGATCTACATCATGAAATAAATTGTTAGTAACTTCAAGGCAATAAATATAATTGATTATTCAAGGATCCTCGGGAATTATACCTATGCAGCTTAGATTGAAGAGCGCAACGATCTTTAGGGGGAGCAATCGTGGTACAGGAACGCATGTTGATTAGGGATTGAAATTGACTTGAAAAGATTGAAGTATTTGAGTGTTTGAGTATTTGGAGATTCGAAGTGTATTTCGGAAATATTCGTAAGTTTGTGTGTGCGTAAAAATAATAATTCGAAAAGTCGTTTGTAATTCGGGAAATTACGAGTATTTATAGACAAAAAGGAGGGTGTGCCTCACGCACGTCCTACGCCAGGCGCAAGCCTACGTGGCAGGCTCAACGCCACGCGTCAGGCACACATTGGTGTACCTAATGCGGCCAGCCCAATCAGATTTAAACATGTGTAAACGCGTTTTTGAAAAGATAGAAAAGTAAGTTTGCGTCTTGCACAGGACTCTATGTGAGTCACAAGTCCACGTGTCAGGCCCTCATTGGCTCGCCTGATGCATTATGGCCAATGCTTGGACGCACGTGGCGCGCTGAGCACAACCGCGGCGTCCGGCGCATATTCCAGCATATTCGTTTTTTGATTCCACGCTGCGTCTTTCGAATATACTTTTTTATCCCTAAAATTCGGGGATTGAACTTTACGGATTAAAAAAAATCTGATTTGTATTTAAAATATTTATCAACGATAATAAAAATATTTATAAAAAATATTTATTAAAATAATAAAAATTCAATTGGGCTCTTAAGTGGACTTAAAACATTTTATGGGCTTAAAATACAATTAATCATCATGAACAATTAATTGGGCTTTAGAATATCATTTCAAAACACAATTTTAGATTGGTTCTTCAGATTGCTCTTCCGTTGGGTCGCGCCAACTAATACCGCGGTATGTTTCATCATTGGATCCTTAAATGGGGAGACACGATTATGTGTCTACACTTACGAAGTAGCAAAAATATCATATTTGTTCTTCCATTGATTGCCTGTTTTAAGTTTATTGATTGGTTGATAAATGGTAGTGCATGAACACTAGTATAGAAATTGCGATTTGCATCGGTTCCCAGGCCCCCATTTGCGTCGGTTTGGGGCTCGACGCTACAGGTCTTGACACAAATTGCCAATTGTAATTTGCATCGGTTGTGCATTCGACGCAATTTTTGTGCCATTTGCGTCATATAGATGACACTACTCGACGCAAATAGTCCCAAATTGACCGTTGCATGTTATATAGTGGGAGGATTTGCGTCAGCTTTGGAACAACGTCCGACGTAAATGGTGGGGATTTGCGTCGGTTAAGGTACTACGTGCGACGCAAATGACAGTTATTAGAGGAAGAAATAAAACCATATCCAACAACATGAATTTTTTGAAATATATATATATTTGTGTTCATTGTCATCTGGTGCTTTGAATTATGTATTTAACAAATCAGATCTAACACAAAAAATGAAATTAACAACAAATCAGGTCCCATTCATATCAACAATTAAAGAAGAATAAAACGAAATTAAAAAATTGAACCCAAAAAAAAAATCATATCTAACACAAATAAAACCTAAAAATTCATATCCAACCATTAAAGGAACCACTTTACATTAAATTATGATTACAACTTGAAATACATAGACCTAAAAAGAACAAAAATCTGAAGCGATTACAATACAATTTGGGGAAAAATATAAAAGCATGACCTCAAATCTGAAGCAATGTGTTAAGAATCAAACCCTAATCTAATCTCCATTCTTGTCAATGCTCTCAAATAAATTGCCCTTCACCGTGAACTCTTGTCGAGACACCGGCGAGACGTGACAAACACCGGAGAGAGTGAAAGTAACACTAACGACCACGATGTTTCGGCGGTGTTTATTGATGACAAGGACTGTGGGTTGCGAAGGAGTAAAATAAAACTGGCTTGGTACGGTGAAGTAGTGGAAAGAAAGAAACAACGACAGTGAGGTTGACTTTGCCGGAGTGAGAAAGAGATAGATTCATTGGAGAGAGAGGGGAGGAGAGGAGTGAAGGGAGAGTTAGACGGTTGGTGAAATGAGATATTAGGGTTTGCAGATGAAACTTCAAAATATAAAAGGAGGAAAACTAGGCAGGTTGGGCCTTGGTGAATTGTTGGTAATAATGCTGGAAAATGATTTGCGTCGGGTCGTCCCACTTAACCGACGCAAATCGTTAGATCCAAAAGGTTTATTGTCCTCCTAATTTGCGTCGGATAAAGATGTATAACCGATGCAAATGGTTAATTTGCATCGAGGGTACCCAACAACCGACGCTCATTGTTAATAATTTGCGTCGGGTTTTCTAACCGACGCAAATGAGTTGTGCATCACTAACTACGTCGGTTTTTTATATGTTCGATACAAATCAGGGAACGCAAATTAGCTTTTTTCCACTAGTGGAACAATATATATGATATTAGCCTTTTAAACGCATAGATGCAATTTTTTTCCATTATTACTTCAAAAAGTGTTGGATTAGGATAGAGGAAAACATATGAACTGCTAAATACCGCCCGATTTTACCATGTACCGCCCAAAATACTTATAAAAGTTCTTTAACTACCCCCATTCATCCTCCCATATTCTCTTCACCCTTGCTCTCTCTAACATGATAGATTAGTTAAATAATTTAGGATTTAATTATTATGTAAATAATTTAGGATTTGATTATGTAAATGTAAATAATATAGGATTTTGTGTAAATATTTTGCCAATACCTTAGTCTACTGTTACGATATATATCTTTTAGGATATTAACTTCTTGGATATATATTTTTTGGTGTATGGTCCTATTTGGGATATCAAGTTATATATATATTTGTTTCCTTTATGTAATTGAGGCGGATTAGGAAACTAATAGGATTTGAGAAGGTTAGAGATTTGAGTTTTATTTGACATGGTATCACGAGCCAAGGTTAAACCCTAATTTTTTTCTCTCCCGCGTGTGACAAAGCTGGAAAAAAAAACAAAAACACAGCTATGGATGCTGAAGATTCGAAGAGTGAGGAAGCCATATGGTTCCAATCTTGGATCTAGTGACGGTCCGGGAGCTGTGATCATGCCAATCAAACTTCAAGGAGGATCGAATTATGATGAGCGGGCGAAGGTCGTGAGCAGGGGAGGCGGTAAAAGTGGCGGCTATGGCAGAAGAGGCGTACGTGGCTCAACCATTTGTAATCGCGAATATACTCTTCACCAAATGTGCCAAAAAAATAAAATCAAATGACAACAAGTTTGCTCATACCATGTATAAATAAATACAATAACATTGGAATTAGGAATGTCAATGAGGCGGTTCAAATAAGAGACATGCCCCAACTCTACTAAAATGGGACGGGGATTGGTCTTGGTTTGGTGGATGGTGGGGCGAGGATGGCCGGATGGGGATGAAAATCATACTCGTTGTGGGTGATGGGGTGGGGGTGGATTTAATATTTACCCACCCCATCCTCGCCATGCCCCACCACATCACTGCTCTCCCTGCCCCATCTCCACCCAACCCACCTCATACACACTCAAAAGATAAGGAATTTGAATAATATGTAATATTAAATTTAAAATTACCCCATAACGGAATTTAAAAATTTTGAGTTATTAAAAGTTCATAAATCTTTTTTATAATTTTTTTCTTTTATTTATATTTTTTATTAGTATTTGAAATTTTAATTATTACATAATTAAGTATTATTTGGCGAATTTGGGGCGGGGAAGGTGGGGATTTGGCGGGGGTGGATACCCAAGTGGGTGGTGGGTGGGGATGGTTTTATTTTTGTACTTGGTGGGGCGGGGATGCGGATGAATTTCAGACCCACCGCGAGGATGGGGATTGGGATGGGTATGAAAAAATGAGGCGGGGATTGGGATGGGTATGAAAAAATGAGGCGGGGATGGAGATAGGAAGGATAACATCCACCGTGCCTCTCCCCGCCCCATTGACATCCTTAATTGGAATAACTTCGTAGACTGGCTGGGAGCTAGTCATGGTTATTGGGTTGGTTAGGTCACAATTGGTGGCGGTCAAAAGCGGGTCAGATCATAAAATGGTCAACTCATAAAGGGTCAAAGTGAATTGGGCCAAAAGTAGGTTGCAGGTCGATAGCGGGTCGAAAAATGGGCAAGAAAAAAATTAAACGGAGAGAGACTAAAGTGAGTATAATTGACTTATTTTTAGCGAACGACTCAAAGGTTAACTTAATTTTAACAATTTTTCCAAATTTTTATGACTCATCAATTTTACATGGCTCTCTTAATTCTTTCGAAAAAAGCCAATCTTGGTCAAAGCATGGATTATGCACTAGGGTGCACAGTGCTCATTGTGCACCCGAAAGAACATATCATTCATATAAAAGAACATGAATTATTTTCAACAACTTTTCAAGATAAAAAGAACACAACATATAAAATTAAAAAGCATGTAAATCTCTAATTATAAAAGAACATAGGTTGTAATGAAAAGAACATATTCAAAATGAAAATATAGTTTGAATTAAAAGAACATACCTTTTAAATTCAAATTTGAAAAAGAATATCGCCAACAACCATTTCTTTTTATAAGGTAAAAACAAGTTGCAAGATATAAGGAAGCATTTCTTTTTAAATCATGAACTCTTAAAATATTAAGGTCCTGTTCTTTTGGACTTATTTTCAGTTCAATTTAGGGTTTGTTCTCCCAAGCTTATTTTCAGTTCAGTTCAGTTTGGTTCAGTTCAGTTCAGTTCGTAAATTATTATCATTACTATTGATTAGTTATAATTTAATTCAGTTCGGTTGTTTTATGCCGAAGAATCAGTTTCTATCGCAGTTCAGTTCAGAGACTCTATCATGTTCAACTTTCTCGTTGTATACCACGAATTGTACGAATATTCGGAGTATAGTCAACCATCACCCAATTTCTGAACTCCTTTCTTTGCAATTATAGTGAAACAATGGAGTACTCAAACTCCCAACTCCCCACCTTCGTCTCTTTCTTTCTTGTTCCTTCAAAACCACCATCACACCAACATATCTACCACCAAAATTCATATCCAATTCATGTCACACTTCAACCTATTTTTATGGGCCCACATTTTCTTCATCATTTTAGCAGAAATGAGAGTTACTGCACAGAACAACATACCCACAACTCTGGAAGGCCCTTCTGAACCCAAAACTCGTCGTTTTGATCCATCACTGCGACGAGGAAGCACTGATTTGCCAATGAATCATCCTCGATTAAGAAGAAATGTAAGTGGGTTTTTTCCAGAACAAATTTCACTTGCTCTTTCTTCACCTTCTTCAATGTGGGTCTCTTGGATTACTGGTATTCTCTCTCCTCCCTTTGTTCCTTTTTTTTTTTTTTTCCATTTTGCTTTTATTTCCCTGTTTTGTTCAATAATTAATACTTCCTCCGTTCTTTTTTCTATTGCAACAATGGAAGTTTCACTATTCACCCACGACCGTTTCACTGTTTATTGTGATTTTTATGTAAGGAATAATATAGTCATGTGACATGTGGGGTCTTGTTTGAAATTTCTAGTTCAAACCCGGGAGGAACACATTCGCGTTCATACCGTGACAATTCTGTAAATAACTGCAGTAAGATTATACAGGAAAGTAAAAGTAAGATTGTAAATGACATTACTAATGTTGAATAGCCAGTGTGGGTGTCATCTTACTTAGTTGATAAAGTCTTGTGGGCATGGTAGATTGAATCTCGTGTACATCGGTATACTTAGTTGCTCTCTAACGCCAAAAAAAATTAGTATAATGAATGACATATGATGTATGACAAATTATTAATGCTCATAAAAAGTGACTGAATTTTGTTTCCGACATGAACAAGTTTTTGTTCTTCTGGGGGGAATTAGGCAAAGGGCGTATTTGTTGAAAGAGTTGGTTAAATTCTGAATGTTATTTTGGCTTTGTTTTATGTGTTATAGGGGATGCTCAGATTGGTGAGAATGTGACAACATTGGACCCATCAAATGTTGGTAGTGAAGTTTGGTGTGGGGAAGAGAGTGGGAGTTATACCATTAAGAAAAATGGGGTTTCAATGGTTTACAGCCAGCTATATCCTTTTGAAGGCCTCTTGAATTATACTTCTGGCATCATTCATCATGTTAGACTTGAAGGTATGAATCTAACCATGTCTTTTAAGTGCATTCTTGCTTGAGTTGTTTGTGATTTTAATTTGTTTCAGTAAGCTTTTGAGGTTTGTTCATTGAGTGAGTCATTGAGCTCATTTGCTCTAAGAAGCTGGTGCCTCTTCTGGGAAATTGAATTTTAGCCAACCTTCATGGTGTGTTTATCCAATTTGGGCAAAAGCCTCGGCCAAAATCTGAGCAAAAATTTCGGCATATGTGCCAATAAAGAAGAAAGTGTGAGTAAAATCTTAAGTGGAGTCTTGAATTTCAGACTCACTAAAAAGGACTTTTTCAAGTACAAATACCCACAAATATGTGAAGTGAATAAATGGATAAGTGTGAGTCTAAAGTGACTAAGGGATATAGTATAAAGTCTGAATGAGTTTGACGGGTATAAACAATATAATAGAGATAAAATCAGTGAAAAACTGGCAAAGTTTATGGTCACAAGCACTTGTTTCTCTCCACTTCAAACATGTAGACTTAATCCATGTGAGTCACATCTTAGAGGATTTCGAAGTATTATCAAACTATCGAGTAGGAATATTAAACTTGAACAAGAATTGCTTGGTTGCAACTCGTTACGTGAGCTCAAGGTACTCTATAAGGCCTAGAGCTTGAGTCTAGTTATGAATTGAGCTGAAGCTTATTGTCTCCTATAGTCAAGTGCTTATGATGAGTCTCGCACTTCTAAAAGTTGGCCACCACATACTTTTGGGAACCATAGGATGCAGGGATATGTGATCTTTCATTTGGTAAGCTCAATTTATCGACAAAATGAATGCAAGAGCACAACTTCTCGTCACCTCTCATCGACAGCTTAAAAACTCTTCAAGAATAACTTCAAGAACAAACACTTCTAGAACCTGGAAAGATCCACCTACTCAAATTGGATATCTATCTGTTGAATCGATTACTTTTTCAGCTTTGGAATTATGCACTACTCTGATATCTTGTCCTCGGAATTTTTTTGGCTGATATTCGCTAAGAATTAGTGTTAGCTTTAGTAATAGTTAGGCACTTAGGCTTACCTGAGTTACCTCTGGAGGTCAGCTATAAAATGGACATTTATGAATAATATGATTCTTTAATGTTTACGGTAAAGTGATATTCTACTTTCTCTAAACTTTCTTCTAAGGAAAGTAGAAAGAATATGCATTGTTCAATGTAGTAGAGGAAAATGTTTATAAGATTAGTACATATATTCCACGAAACAAGATGTTAAAGATTTCACTTGTATTTCAATCATCCAAAGGTTTATCATTTCGAAAGGAAGCATATTGATGTTCATAGAATTTACCAAATTAGGACCATCCAGACTCTTCATGTGCTATTATCATGGTAATGACAGAAGCTCACCCTTTGGCTGCAAAAATCCACAACGTGTATTTCATAGTACATGCAGGCTAGGTTTATCTTAGTAATGACAGAGGAAGGCTTATTAAGCAACACTAGCATAGAATTTGGCTGCATTTGACTACAAAAGAAAGTTATTATTAGTTTATAACTAAACAGAAGATCTCACTTTTGGTGGGAAGGATGATATACCTACGACTTGTGGCTATTAAATGGCATTTTTTAATGGACCCAAAATTTTGTTGCAGCATCTAAATATGCAGCAAAAAAATAAAAAGAGAAGGTTATTAATTTATGATGGTGATAAGATCATAAGAGTACAACCAAATGCTTGATTTTACTTTCTTTATGTAAGCTTTTTTAAGTACTTGCTATCTCTTAATTGTAGGTCTTGAACCTGGAACAATATATTACTACAAGTGTGGGGACAGTTCCATCCCTGCCATGAGTCAGGAGCATACCTTTGAAACTCTACCTTTGCCTGGACCTAATGTATATCCAAGACGCATAGCTGTCATTGGAGATTTGGGTCTGACCCACAATACTTCAACAACTATTGATCATGTTACTCTGAATGATCCATCACTAATACTGATGGTTGGTGATTTGACTTATGCAAATCAGTATCGCACCACCGGTGGGAAAGGAGCTTCGTGCTATTCCTGTGCTTTTCCTGATGCGCCCATTAGAGAGACATATCAACCGCGGTGGGATGGTTGGGGAAGGTAATTCTTCTCTATTGGTACTTTGACAGCTGTACTCATGAAAGCTTTTTCTCCTGATTTCATTTTATTGTGATTGCAAAAATACTGGAGTTTTTTTTTTTCTTGCGGAGATTTGTAGCCATGATGACCCCTTTTAGAGAAATGTACAGATCATGAAGTCCACATAAAGAGAGGTGATTGAGGATCAGGTTCTCAGGTTACTTGATGTTCTATTTTCTAAATACATGTGGGGAGTATTAGAGTGACCTTTTTCCTTGAAGATAGAAATTCTGGTTCTTACATCACATTTTTTATCACTTCAAAAGTTAAGCAATTGGCGGACACATTGATATTTCTCTGTTTAGCAAATAAGGCATGGAGCCATGGAGCTAATATAAGGGCCCAAAGGAAAAAATTTATCAGCCATGCTTTCGATTTCATATATAGCAAGCCAAAGAATTAAGTACCCCTTGGGGTTTGGGATAATGTCATTGTTATGCACCAATTTCAAGAGATTGCTACAGCCACGAGCCACCAAACTTCCTAATAACCTGAGTTGTATGTAATCTACATCCAAATATGAATTTTATAATTACAAACCAAAACAACTCCTTACCTGTCAATATGGCAACACCTCTGGCACCAATTATGATTCTGACATGCAAATTTAATGCTCTTTTCCCAATGTAATGCCACAAATTATGTTTCTTGTGGTGGTTCAACATTACATACAACTCTAATGCCAATTGTTGATGAATCACCAAAATCGAAATATATTTGGTCTTATTATGCTTTATTGGTGAAGTCTGCCTGTTAATGAATTCTTCTCTTAAGTCTATTCTGTCTGTCGATTAGATGGGCCTAACTTTGCTTATGAAACATATACATCACAGGCAAGTTCATTTTTTCCTTTTTGTTTTGCTTTTTCTTATGTTATGACATAGTCCCTTCTTTAGATGGAATCTTATGACATAGTTTGTTGATCTTAATTCTTAACTTCCAAAGTGAAAAGTAAATATTATCATGATGCTCCTAAATTTTATTTTATTTTGTCTTCAGTCTTCTTCTAGGGCATATATGAACTCTAGTGAGAATCTTTTTATTGCAACTTGAATATGTTCACCATAAGAGTACCTAAAAGTTATTAGACAATTAGAGCTGATATATGTTTAACATATGCTCCCTGATAAGAAAAGCAGCTGTAGCAGCAACAACAACAAAAATCTCTGGAGTAAGGTTCCACCTTGGTAGAGATTGTTAAGGTTAACTTAAGAAGGTCCATAATGCTATTCTTTTACAACTATTCATACAAGTATCCAGTGGTGTACTGCCATGAGTAATAATTTTCTAGATTACCAGGGGAATTGATATTGTGTCACCTTTGTGACCTGTGTTATGTGGCCCTGGACTTGAATGAGCTAGGGGGTCCAGTTGGGCCTTTGTGTGATCCTGGGTCCAATGAAGAACCCCACTTGGAGTGCCCAAAATAAGTTCCATCTAAATGTCAGTTATATAAGTGACGTGCTTCTTGTTAATCCTGCTCTTAACAAAGATTATACTTCTATGTACTAGTTCCCAACTGTTTGGGGCTTTGGGCAGCACCATCTTAAATAATTTGTTGATTAAATCTATACCTTCTGGAATGAAATAGGATGAAAAGCTTTTCCGTCAAATGCTTGTAAAAAATAAAGGGTTTTTTGTCAGAAAGTACCTAATACAACACAAGTTTTGTAGGGAAGGACCTAATAAAAAAAATTGTCTAAAAAGACCTAATAAAATACTTCCGGTTGTTAATAACAACCATTTTATGAATTTCAGGGCAAAACACCAAATTCCGGCGTTGACTGCAGATGAGCTTAGAGCAGTGAGCTGTAAGACAGAAAGACAGAATTGAAAGAGTCAATTGGAGTTAAAAAAAAAGTCAACGCCGGAATTTGGTGTTTTGGCCTGAAATTCATAAAATGGTTGTATTAACAACCGGAAGTATTTTAATAGGTCTTTTTAGACAAATAAAATTTTATTAGTTCCTTCCCTACAAAACTTGTGTTTTATTAGGTACTTTCTGATAAAAAAAACCCAAAAATAAATACTTCCTCCGTTTCAAATTAAATGCAACAATTCCACTTTTTCACTATTCACACTTTTCACTTTGACTAAGATTTGTGATTTATACATAATGAAAAACATATTCAAGTGGGATCTTGTTAGATTCGTCTCATGACGTACTTTCATAAAATGTAATTTTTATAATTTTTACTTATATGTAATTATAGATATTTGTGGTCAAAATAATGCCTCGGCATGCGTAAAAGTGGATTTGTTGCATTTAATTCGGAACGGAGGAAGTAATAAGGAAGGTCTCGTGTGATGGTTAGAGATGTTTCCAGTTATTATTTCTAAGGAACACGATTTTGGATATTGAATCTAGGTTTATGGCGCCTCTAATCTCTAGAGTCCCAATGATGGTTATTGAAGGCAATCATGAGATAGAGCCTCAAGCTGCTGGGATAACATTTAAATCGTATCTGACAAGGTTTGCAGTTCCTTCGGATGAAAGTGGCTCAAAAACTAATTTCTACTACTCTTTTGACGCTGGAGGTATACATATTATCATGTTGGGAGCTTACGTGGACTACGATAAGACGAGTGAGTTTAAACTTCCCATCTAACTGCAACTTTTGGCTCTTCATTTGATTTATCATTGGTATAAGAAGTGTGATTGGTCATGTTTCACACTTACATTGTAGGTGCGCAGTATGCTTGGCTTCTAAAAGACCTAGAAAAAGTCAACCGAGAAGTAACACCTTGGTTGGTTGCTGCATGGCATCCTCCTTGGTATAATAGCTATTCATCGCATTATCAGGAATTCGAATGCATGAGACAAGAACTGGAAACACTCCTCTACCAGCACGGTGTTGACATTGTCTTTTCTGGTCATGTAAGATTGACAGAAGAGATTTTCTTGAAAGAAATGGAAATTGTGTAGAAATCCATGTTTTTCCATGTGTTACCTTTGAGGCTTTGACATAAATGGAAGTCTTTCTTTTCTGAACTTCTACAAATTGCTTGGTATTGAAGATGTGTGTCAATTAGTTTTGCATATTATGCCCTTGATCTTCTACATATGTTTTTGCAAGAATAATAATTTCTGGCTCCATTGACTCTTATTCATCTGGACACATACTACTCATAACTTCGAGAATTTTGGCTCTTTAATAGGAGTCCATAATTGGCTCATGCACACATATTTTTAAAGCAATTTATCTCTGCCATGGAGAAATATTAGATTGTCATGACTTCAAATTTGTGTCTTTTTCTTGTTTTTATACATGTGTAATAGCTGGCTACACCATTTTCACTTTAGATCTCAGCTGAATTTTGATTGTAGAGTTTCTGATAAGCAAGATATGATTTTCAATGTTATCAGCTAATAATGCAAGAGCGTGTTTGGTTGGGAGGAAAACGTTTTCTTGGAAGAGTATTTTGCCATTTCCATAGGTTTGTGAATGGTGGGAAGAAACTAGATTCCTCAAGGGTAGAAAATAGTCTCCCAAGGATGAAATATGTTTTCCTTTTTACAGGAAGGAAAATCACATTTTCTTCTCTTTTACTTACCTTCATCTCTCTTCTCTCCTGATCATCCTCTCCCCTTCATGTTCAAGTTCCTTTGCTCTCTAACTTTTCTTGTAAACCAAACAGATGTAAACAAGTTTACAATTGTGTTTTCCCTTGTTATAGGTTTTTCTTTGAAAATCGTTTTCTATTGATAATGATTTTAGATCCAACCACATAGAGCCTAAAATCTACACATTTTTCATCGTATTAATGTAAGATAGCCACTCCTATGTTTGTTATAGATTATAACTATTCGGAGAGAACTAATACTTCTTCCGTTTCAAAATAGATGACACGGTTTGACTTTTGCATTATTCACACCCTCTCCTTTAACCGTGTTTTGTGATTTTCACGTAAGGAACAATATAGTCATGTGTGATCTTGTCATATTCGTCTCGATATGTACTTTCAGAATGTCAACTTTTTATAAGTTCTACTCACTTTACATGTAGGGAATTAGAGATATTAATAGTTAAAGTTATGTGTTGGCAAGCGTGTCCGGAGAAGTGTGTCAAATATTTTAAAACAGAGGAAGTATTTTGTGAGATTATTTTCAAATAAGAGTGAAATGGTAACAAGTAGCAACAACTATAGATGGAATCTGGTTGAAGAGTGCTTCATCATTCTATGTGTTGACTGGCTTGAGAAGACATTAATCAACATATTTTGACGAAGTGTAATGAATCGATACAACTTGACTGAGTAAGGACAAGATTTAACAAGGAAAATCAGATTTGGATTGACAATTTTCTGAAAAACTAATAATAAAAGATAAATACAAGCTTTCAAGAGGCTTCCTCTCTCCCAAAATAACTCTTAAAAGTTCACCCAGAAAAAACTCATCAACGTTCAACCTGTTTTCATTCTCCCTACTCTCTCCTCTATTTATAGAGGATTTTCCTACTCTCTCCTCTAACTAACTTAGTTTCTTGTTCCTCAAGCTAATCCATAAAAAACTAATGTGCATTACCAAAAGTGCCTTCCCCTAGGCCAATCTATTACACGAACTGTATTCTTATACAAAATTGTAAGCTCGTGGTAATTGACATTCTAACAAAATCTATTCCCTCTCAGGTTCACGCATATGAGCGGATGAATCGTGTTTATAGTTACACATTAAATCCATGTGGTCCTGTTTACATAACGGTCGGAGACGGTGGAAATATTGAGCAAGTTGATGTTGATCATGCTGACGACCCAGGGAAGTGCCCGAAACCTGGAGATAATGTGCCTGAAATTGGACCAGTGTGCCATTTAAATTATTCTTCAGGTCCTGCAAAGGGTAAATTTTGTTGGGACAGACAGCCTGAGTGGAGTGCATACAGGGAAAGCAGTTTTGGACATGGAATACTTGAGGTAGGTCTGCCAGCCTATCTAGTAACCTCTTTAAACTCAAATGAAATTCCGTTGGCACGCAATGTAACTTGGTGTCAATATACTCTTCCTTTTCTATACATGGCTGTTCATGGTCATTCATTTGATAGAATATTGTCCTTGTAAATCACCTTCTGCAGGAAATTCTCTGTGTCGTATGTATGGATCTCTTACTGTTATATGTATCTATATATTCCCCTTTTAGAAAATATTGTAATTGTTTCATTATCTGATGCAGGTTTTGAATTCTACTCATGCATTATGGACTTGGCACAGGAATCAGGATATCTTCAGCAATAATGTACGAGGTGATCATATATATATTGTGCGACAGCCGCAGTTGTGTACCCCCAGTGGACAAGTAATTCCTTAAGGCTAAGCTCATAACGAACAGTACTACCTCTGTTTTCCTAATAACACTTAATTTTTTGGTGTTGCGATTTCATTTTAGCTAACTTTTAAACAAAAAATATCATGTGAGATTTGGTTAGATTCATTTTATTATCTATGTTCAAATAATGAACTATCTACTAATACATAAACATACTGATGGGCAAATCACTCAAATGCATGCATTGGTGGCTGTGAGAAGGAAAGTGTTTGCATTTGTTTGGAAACATATGAAGAATTATAAAATAGATGGCGATCTAGTTGTATGTATTTGCAGATTTATACATGTATTGTCATATTCTGTAGTGAAAGAAATTTATAATTTTCTGAGCAATTTATGCTGGATACCGAGCTGATAACTAATGTTAATGACCTTGATAATGTTTATCCTTTTACTTTGTCCTCCTCTTTTTGTTTATGCAGCTATTTCAATGTTTTGTTGATCTGTTTCTTTCTGTCATCTCCACTATCATAAACTCAGGATGCAAGTAATGGCAGTGGTTCTCAACTACATATGCTTAGTCAATGCATTTCCTTTTCTGTCTGCATTTCCTTATGGTTGTTCTATGGCGTACGAATATTAGAGCTCTTATAGATATTGATTCTCGTCTTCTATTTGATATATTCTGTAAGATAGTAGCCACTCACAAGCTTGGTCTTTATCTTGTATCCAGTTTTCTCTGAAGTTTTAGATTTTAGATTAGTTCTTTTTCCTGTTTTGTGTGATTGCAATTTTTTGGAGATCCAAGATTATGTGTTCTCCTCTTTCTATATTAGCTAATTTGGTAGACAATGCCTCTGTTTATGCAACTAGTATGTAGTTTTGTCAAGAAAGCAGGTGTTAGTGCTCATGGTAATGCCAATTGGCAATCCCATCACAAAAATATGTTCTATTCATAAATTATTTATCGTCATTCACTACTCATCTAGAGCTGACATTGATGGTATGAATATTAATGAATAAAACGAGATGCTGAGGTACATTGATCATATGAAACATTCTGTGTGAAATTAGTTTGTATAACCACTACTCTCAATTATTAATGTGTACCAAATGAACTAAAGTCATTATGATGGGGATAAAGTATAGTCCATCCAGGAACACCTAAAATGGTGGTTCCACTTTGAGGTCAATCAATGATATTTATTAAAAGTCGATCAAGATGACTCTTGAATTGTCTTATGCTGCTAACTAATACTACTATGTCCACTCACTATGTTGTATTTTTTGCTAAAAGCCTACCAAATGATGTTCATCAATAATTGATCAATTGATTAAAACAAAGGACAAATTAACAACAATAATCCCAACTATTGCTCACCTTTTTATATTAATTCCAACTAAAGTTTAACTCATAACAATCCCAATTTTATGGGTTCTCTTCTCAAAACAACTTTGCTTTTCTTTAACCTACTGGAGCCCCTTTTTTACATGAGGTGAGTCACGTGACCATTTCCTGACTTCATTTCCCCTCCTTCCATTGAAGCAAGCAAATCAACCCCATCTCAGTCAACTTCCACCAAAGGACTGTGTTTATAGCCCCCCTTCTCCTATATCCAAGCATACTCACTCCTTCCATTGTTCCTTAAACTCTATAGCACCCGCCCTGGATAGGCGAAAATCCACGGTGAAGCGGGTGATTGTTGGGTGGAGCGGGTGGTGGGTCTGGTCGAATATAAGTGATATTTTTTTGGCCCATCACCCGACCCACCACCTGCTCCATCCATCCACCCATATAATATATCCATACATATATATATAAGTGAAGGGGGAGAAAGATGGTGTCCCCTTACAAAATGCTAGATATACCCTTAATGAATTAAAATTGTCAAATATATGAAATAATCTTTTCTTTTTCCTACTTGCCATATATATTGAACAATTTAATAATGGAATTAAATTTGAAATTTAAATTAAATATGAAATTAAGGAGAATGATTTCCTCTTCTTACATATGTGTGAAAAACTCTGATAAAAAATCTAATTGACAATATAACTTGATTGACACAAACAGAAAAAGAAAAAAAAAAAAAAAAAATTTCATATTAGTAATTATACTTATAATATTTTAAAATCTAAATGTTGATTATTATTTAGTAATCTCTATTATATAAATCAAATCCTTCCACTTTATTAATATTCAACGATTGAACCAGTGACCTGATACACAAATTCTTCCACTTTATTTGATCACAAGCTTTCTTCTATTTTATATTTCCTTCTCTCGATACTATATTTGAATAATAATGAGAAAATAACTAAGAAAACCAACTAAACATTTATTTAAGAAATCATATTAGAATATTAAAAATAATTATAAACGTTTGTTCGAATAAAAAAAAATTGTAACATTGATGAATAACTAACTGAGAAAAAAGAATGTTAATATACACGAACGCATAGCGTGCAAAAAATGCTAGTCTCTCTATTATATAAGTGAAGGGGGGAGGAAGATGGTGTCCCCTTACAAATTGTCTAATATACCTTCAATGAATTTGAATTGATTAAATAATTTTTTCTATTTCCTACTTGCCATATATATTGAACAAGTTAACAATGGAATTGAATTTGAAATTTCAATTAAATATTAAATTAAGGAGAATGGTTTCCTCTTCTTACATATGTGTGAAAAACTCTGATAAAAAATTAAATTTACAATATAACTTGATTGGCACAATCAGAAGAAAAAATAAAGACTTGAATTTCATATTAATAATTATATTGATAATATTTTAAAACCTAAATGATGATTATTATTCGTTAATCTCTATTATATAAATAAAACTCTTTCGCTTTATTAATATTCAACGATTGAACCTGATATAGAAATTCTTCCATTTATTTGAGCACAACCTTTCTTCAGCTTTATATTTTCTTCTCTCAATACTATATTTGAATAATGATGAAATAGAGGTGATCACGGGCCAGGCAGGGCCGGGTTCAGGCCAGGCCGTGACTAAAAAATTGCCCTTTGGTCGGGCCGGGCAGGGCCAAAATATTGTGCCCAAAGCCCGCTATTTTGGGCCGGGCCGAGCGGGCTTTTCGGGCCAAAATAGGGTCGGGTCAAAAATTAGACTAAAAAGTCATTTTTGGCTAGCCCAAAGCCCGGCCAAAAAAAAAGAGGCGGGCCGGTCCCAACCGCGAGCCAAAAAAATCTGCCCAAACCCGGCCCAAAATCGGGTC
Source organism: Beta lomatogona (assembly GCA_947646795.1). Lineage (NCBI taxonomy): Eukaryota > Viridiplantae > Streptophyta > Magnoliopsida > Caryophyllales > Amaranthaceae > Beta > Beta lomatogona. The sequence continues at coordinate 9,633,745 of CANSNZ010000927.1, read as the reverse complement.
GGGCCGAGCTGGAGTTGATCAGCTCTATGATGAACAAACAATTAAAAAAACCAACGAAACATTGATTTAACGAAAACATATTAAAAAATTTTTAAAAAAATTATTAGAGGACTTCAAAAATTAAAAATAATTATAAATGTATGTTCTCATCACATTTTTGTAACACTGATGGATAACTAATTGAGAAAAAAAAAAAGTTAATATGACACGCACGCATAGCATGCAAAAAATGCTAGTATTATACTCCCTCGGTTTCATTTTAATTGTTACACTTTGACATTTTACACTATTCACAAGTTGCACTTTGACCCTCATTTGTGATTTATACATGAATAAAAACATAGTCATGTGGGATCTTGTTAGATTCGTCTTAGTATGTATTTTATTAATATGTACTTTTTATAATTTTTACAAATACAAAACTAGAGATATATATCCTCAAAGTTTTGCATTGGCATGCGTGAAAAGTGTAAGTGTAACCATTAAAAAGAAATTGAAGGAGTATAACCTAAGGGAGGAGGTATGGTGTCCCTTTTCGAAATGACTATAATACCCTTTAATAATTTAAAACAACGTTTTCTTTTTATAAAAAATAAAAAATGAGAATCAATGCAACTTGCCATATGGAATAAGTTAAAAATAAATATGCAATCAACATTAATAACTTGATAAAATAAATTGGCACAATCAATTCACGAAATTAATTAGAATCTTCAATAAAATTCAAACAATATGGTTTATTAACATTTACAATTGTTAAAGAACTATACTAAAGCCGCTGACAAGGAATTATTAAATCATCGATCAAATTTTTCAGTGACAGTATTGAATAGTTAAAAATTGGTCATATTCAAATTTAAAAAGATAGTAACATCTACAAAAGAACCTCAATAATTTACATCACTACCAAAATAATTTTAGATTAAAAAAATATGTTCATACGTACATATAGCTACATAAGGTTGTTGACGCACGCATCGCGTGCATATACGACTAGTATATATATATATATATATATATATAGGAATAGAATTACGTGAAAACCACTCCTTATGCTGAAAACTGAAAATTGCAACATAAAATGAGCAAAAAGTTTCTTAAAATGAGCAAAACGATAAAATCAGCAAAAAGTTCTTAAAATGAGCAAAAGTATAAAATGAGCAAAAAACATAAAATGAGCAAAAATTTGTAAAATGAGCAAAAAAACATAAAATGAACAAAAGTTTGTAAAATAAGCAAAAACTTCGTAAAATGAGCAAAAGTTTGCTAAAATGAGCAAAAGTTTCTTAAAATGAGCAAAAACATGAAATGAGCAAAAATATACAAAATGAGCAAAAAGGTCGGTTTTCAGTTTTCAGCTTAAGGTTAGTTTTCAGTGAATTCTCATTTTATGTTTTTTTGCTCATTTCATGTTTTTGCTCATTTTAAGAAACTTTTGTTCATTTTAGCAAACTTTCGCTCATTTTACGAAGTTTTTGCTCATTTTACAAACTTTTGTTCATTTTATGTTTTTTTTGCTCATTTTATGATTTTTCTCATTTTAGAAAACTTTTGCTTATTTTACAAATTTTTGGTCATTATATGTTTTTTGCTCATTTTATATTTTTGCTCATTTTAAGAACTTTTTGCTCATTTTATGTTGCAGTTTTCAGTTTTCAGCATAAGGAGTGGTTTTTACGTGATCCTATTCCTATATATATATATAGTATCAATTTTATCTACTTTTCTTAAATTAGCAATGGAGTACTTTTTATCTACTTTTCTTAATTTCTTTGTTGCTCTATTTTTTTGGGTTTTATTAAAGACATTAATAGTATCAATTTTCGGCGTGTAATAAGATTGATATTTTTTTTGATAAGGAGAGAAAGCTAGGAGATGTCTACACAAGAGACACCCCCTAAAACACCCCATTACAATAAGCATCAAGTACAGCAAAAACGAAGAAAAAAGAGCACTAAGGAACTCGAGCACATGTTCCGCCGCGGCCTCACGCCATCACCCCAGGCCCAAATCGACGTCGAACCCTTCGCGGGGGGCAAGACGAACATCACCGAAAATGAATAAGCTCCCACACCTTCACGAGAGAAGCACAATAACTTGAGGCCATCAGATCAACCACAAAACTAACCAACTAAACAACAATAACTAAATAAAACAGGAAAATAAAAATACAAAAAACAAGAAAAAGAAATAGAACCCAGAAAAAAGAACAAGTAAAAAACTCATAAAATAAATCTGATGCGGACAAGCAAAGCACCACTAACACCACGGCCGAGCCACCTTCGCCGGAGCCGCCACCGAGCACTGGCGAACCTCCACCGGGAACAGCCAGCGAACCTCCGTCGAGAACAAAGGCTAACGAACCAGACCAGCGAAACCTGCCCCCGTGACGAGCGCTAGAGGTGCTAAACCCAACCATTTTTCTTGGAGGAGCTTTCTGGATCATCATCCACCATCGCCTTGGCAGACGCGAAGACGAAGACGACGACTTTGATGAAGAGAAGAGAACCGACTGAAGATAGGGATTGATTTGAGAACTGAAGTTACAAATTACAGGACTGAAGGTAGATTTTAAGATGCAAAAAAACTTGAGAAATTGAATTGGGGGAAATTCTAGGGTTAGGGTTTTCTAGAGAGAAGGCAGAGCCTCTCTCTCTAGAAAACCCCTTTATCTTATTTCTGTAATAAGATTGATATTTAGTCGCTTTGTTTTTAATCTATAGCTAAGTTTTCATATATTAATTTACAATAAATTGGTAAATCTACAAAATAGTTATTTTAAGTATCACCCGCTTCCCACCTGCTCCACCCTCCCTACCCGTGGTTGATAGGTGGAGCGGATATGGGTGGAGCTTTTGGAGGGTGATGGATGGTATGGATGGGGATTTGGGCGGCGGGTGACAGGGCAGATTGAGCTCCACCCGACCCATCTCCGATCCATTGCCAGCCCTAGGCGTAGGATCCGACTCTAAGAAAAGAGCCGACAAAAATAATTCACTCATAAATTACACAAAATTAAAATTAACCAACAATTTACACAAAATATAGCTTACTTAATGTTTACCACTTATATATTAAAAATCGATAGTGATCTTGAACATTCCTTAAAAAAAAAAGAAAAAAGTGGTATTGAAAATTCATTTTGAGGGTCCTATGCCACAAACAAGATTTGTCCTAAAGAAGGCTTTAGAATTCAGACATGCTGTTGTGGTTGTGGTTAATAAAATAGATAGACCATCTGCTAGTCCTGATTTCTGTCATTAATTCTACTTTTGAGCTCTCCATTGAATCAAATGCAACAGATGAACAGGTAGTTCTCTTACATATTAGACACCCTTCAGTTCATATCTGATGATTAAGTCTGTAGCTTCCTGTAGAACTGTCTGCAATTCTTATTCACAATTTGAGTAGCACACAATCAGATTGGACTAAGAGTCAAATGGAATCAGCCTCTCTATTATTGCAGGGAGAAGATGTACGTCGTTTTTGTAAATTGGTCTTACTCTAGTAAGTAGTGAATCTTTGATAGTGTTGCTCCTTGCCTTAAAGGTTGCAAATATTTGTCAGTAATCGTGATCACATTCATGACTAAAGGTGGATGAACTGGATTTAAGTATCAATCTTTCTACATAAAGTCTGCATTTAACTTTTGTTCAGTTTTATCCTCTATTTTCTTGAGATTTATCTGATGTTGTTTTCCTTCTGTTTATATTCACTGCCATTTTCAAGTAGTATATGCATGTGGCATCAAAGGGAAGGCTGGATTTTTGACAAATTAGCCGATGATCTTGGACCCCTTTTGAGTCTGTAACTAAATCTTTTATTTGTCGATTTATATTGGTTTGATGCACGTCAGTTTACCCCTTTGAATCAATCTCTATTACGGAGTATAAGGCAACACATAGGAACACCAAGAAAATAGAAAAAGGAAAAAAGAAAAAAAATAGGGGATAAGTAACTGCTTCCTTTAAACGTAAAAAGGGGGAAAAAGAAAAAAGTACCGCACTACAATAGTTTTTTGAAAAAACAAAATGCAAATACAGTTCTTTTCCACAATTAATTTAATTTTATATACGCTTTTGCACGCATTGCTTGCATATAAGACTAGTGCTATCGTAAGTGAATAGGATAGACGTGGGATCCAACTCTAAGAAAAGAGCCGACAAAAATAATTCACTAATAAATCACACAAAATTAAAGTTCACTAACAATTTACATAAACTATAGCTCACATAATGCTTATCACATACTACCGAAAATATTAAAAATAATTAAAAAAAAAAGTGATCTTGAACATCCGTTCAAAAAAAAAAAAAAAAAAGATCTCAGACATTTTCCAACCGACAATCACTATGCAAAAAATTATAATAAGAGTAAAATAAGCTAGTAGGGCATAAGCCTCGTAAAGTAGACAACAAGCAAAAGCTTCTTATTAGCCTCCTAACAACAAATTTTTAACTTAAGATATTTTTCGGGGATACGAAACTCTTTGTAGCACTTGTACACCACCAGATAATCGTCCCAGCGAGTGTCTTGTGTCTTGGTTTATGTATTTTTCGCATAGTCTTCAAGTTTATATTATACCTGTAAAATCCTTTAGAATGCACTTCTAAGATTAATTCGCCATCAATGATGTGAATTACCTTAAAGCTGCCACAGCATGATGTTGTAGATAATAAAAAAAGGTTTGAATTGAGCTCGTAGATCTATCACATAAGGTTTAATCCAAGAATAACCACTAATAGAGTTATCAAGAACTGATAAGTATAAGATATCATCAAAACCATGGTTTAAGTAAACGAACCTACCGTTCATATCTCCCACTGCCCTAGAAGCTATAGTTGGACGGATTATATACTGATTGCTAGTAATACGAACGTAAGGGTTAAGGTTAACGCTATGTAGTGGATGAGGAATGATCTGTAATGTTTGATTGACGAAATTATAAACCATAACGGCACTGTTCCCAAATCTGACCATATCACCTTGATGACGATCCACGTGTTCTACACTCCAACAAACCATATCACTCAAGTTAACACTTGGAGTTTTTGAGTCAGTCACATATTGACAATTTAGTAGTGTTTTCCACAACCTAGTCCTCAAACCATAAAGATAATAGGTGACCTTATAAACCTTTTCGTTGTACGCTTTGGATATTTTGAACAGAATTATGTTGTACTCGTTTGTTAATTCATGAAAGACGAAGCCACATGCAATTTTTTTCCGAAAAGGACCTGTAGAAGACATAGACTCCTTCAGTAGAACAGCTTCTTTTATGATGGGATTGTATATGATCAGTGGCCAAAATTTGGAGTCAGTTCGACTTAGACAACTTATAAGTATAAGTCCATTACACGATCCGACCACAAATAAATCAGTATAACCTTATTGTGTTGTCCAAGTTTATAGTCTTCTTAATATAAACATCTTCAATTACGACCATTTGTATACCTTGTTTTGATTTAACAACTGAAAAAGCTAGTTTTTTGGTACCATGATGATTAAGATGTGTGTTATCCACAAAGTTCTTGGAGGTGATCAAGCCATACCAACACGGGGATACCAGTTTACATGCCAATAGAGTATCTGCAGGAAGTCTACTGAAGATATTAAACATGATATCGTTGCAAAGCTTAGCGAAAGGATTTCCAACATCTCACCTGTTAAATCTACGCATGACAATGGAGAAACTAGGTCGTTACTAGTCTCCTAAAGTCAAACAAAACCTAACTAGACCACTAAACTAAGTAGAGTGGTAAGCAATGGTCATTCTTCCACAAGGACTAGGGAACATCGAAATGTATTAATTTAACAATAAGCTAGGCCGAAGAAATCATCAAGTTTTGGTTAAACTAAGGGTATAAACTATTGAAATCAAATTAGGAAAAACACTAGGAATGGGGAATCACCACAATCATAGTTCACATCCAACAACCAAGTAGAGGTAAGGGGGTTGACATGTATTGGGGATATGCAAAGGGAAATAAACAAACCTAAACACCTCTAAAATCGTTGTTAGGGAGTTTAGAGTCCTAATTATGGCAACAAAACCTATATTTCGAGGTGTTATCACCTAACTAGGCCAAGTTAGGAATTGAAATCAAACCCAAGTTAATACCAATCAACAAGGGATGTGTAGCAACTAATCAATCGATCATGAAGGTCAACCACATAAAAGTAAACCATTAAATGGGCAACAAAAGGATCAAAGATGATGGAGCTCACATCAACTAAGTCACCAATCAACATTAAAGATTGAAATTGCACAAATCCCAAGCATAATCAACCCAATAAACTCTACTCAGGAAAATAGGATGCAAACAATGATTGAGCTACTCCCAATCCTAGTTAATGAACTACTCACTACCCATTATACTACCAAACACCCTAAACATGGAAAAACTAGCATTTAATCACCAATCTAAAAATAGCAAAACCAAAAATCAATACTTTAAAGTAAAAGCAAAACAAAATCTAAAGAACAAACAAGAAGAAACTAGGCAAAGATTAAAACTTTAATCTAGACTAACTATTAAACATTAAAATAAAGCAATAAAAGAGGAGAGAGAGTAAGAAATGCTCATTGATAAATTGTTGAATCTTTAAATCCAAGTTGTCACCCTTGAATCTCTCTTTGAGTTTTCTCACTTTTCCCTAAACTAAGCTATGGAGGCTAATCCTCCCTAAAACCCTAAAAATATTCTAAAACTAAAAGTAGGGAATAAAATAAAACTTGGCTCCTCAAAATGGGCTAGGGGGGTATTTATACTCCCCCTCAATTACATCGTCGTAAACAAAATGGGCCGAAGAAAAACGTGCGAATAACAGCAGCCCGGACGGGCTCAACATGGCCCGGGCGGGCTGACCAAGGCACCCCGGGCGGGCTGGGTCAAGGCCCCGGCGGTGCAGGATGGTCGGGCCCATGCTGATCCACCGGGCGAGGCATGCTATCCTTATTCGTCGAGGCAGAAGCTCCACTCTTCAGCAGCCCGGGCGGGCAGGACACTTGCCCGGGCGGGCTGAGGAGCCCGGGCGGTCTGGGCATAGCTCGAGCGGGCCAGCAGACGCGCCTGATTTCAAAGAGCCATATCTCTTTCATTTTTCATCGGAATCAGGATTGTGACCACTCGTTGGAAAGCTATCGAGCTAAACTTTCATCTCCAACTTAAATCACTGAAAATTATTATTTGTAGTGAAAGTTATGACCATTTTAATATGACCCTTGTGCACAAATCCTTCCAAAAGCTCTTATTTTGGCAAAATTGCTCCACTCTATGCTTGGTGTGTGGTATGGATAGGTGGGATGTGTGGTGCAGGATAAGCTCTATATTATAGCACTAAATCAAGCCACCCCTCTAACTTTAGCTCCAAAAAGCTTACCTACATAGAAAACCAAACACAAAGGGGAAAAACTATACATATAAAATAATAAAATGAAAATAAATAAAGAAAACAATAATAACTAAAAAGGAAATAAAATTAGAAAAATAATTACGAAAATTAAACTGAAACGACCTTAATTAAGCACGAATTATTACCCTGTGAGTGACATAAATGTCTCTCATCAACGCACAAACTTACTCCACAAACTATCATCACTTTGTATCTTCATAATCATCAACCTAACATATTTCGCCTTCGGAACACCAAAAATCAAATTAATCTTTTGTGAATTTTTGTTGAGATCCAAAATCTTCGTGAGTTTCTCTGAAATATTATCTGCGTTTATGTACATATACTAGCATTATATGCACGCAATACATGCGAAAACATATAGAAAATTATATTAATTGGGAAGAAGAACTATATTTGGATTTAGTTTTTAGAAAAACTATTGTTCAATATAAATGTGGTATTTTTTTCTTTTTTTTTCTCTCCTTTCTTCGTTCAAATTGATGAGATTCCTTATATAGTTGCTGAGTCAGATGAAGATCACACTACACCTCAAGATTGATACCTGTGTCTCACCTGATTAAAGCTCAGCTAATCTTCATCTCACCTGATTAAAGCTCAGCTAATCTGCATCTCACCTGATTAAAGATCAGCTAACAACCTCATTTAGCTAGTTACTATTCTGTTATTGTGTTTTAGTATAAATAGCTTTCTAATAATTCTAGTTAGTTTAGTTAATCATTTTTCTCAGTCTCTCTTTCCTTTGTAAGAACTTTCTCTCTGTAAAGATTTATCTTCATGAATGAATTAGCTCTAGAGTCTGAGCTACAAAAGGTAGCACTGATAACTTAAATCGATTGTGTTGCTGTTCTTCATAATTCTTCAATCTTTCTGATTCTCTAAAAATCACATGGTATCAGAGCTTCCAGATTCAATCCTGGATCTTCTTCGCTTCAATTGAAATTCTATTTTCTCGAATTTTTCTTGAAATTTCTCAGCTCTTTTCCTCAGAATTTTTTCTCGAAATTTTTCAGCTCATTTTCTCAGAATTCTCATTTCTTGATTGATCTTTGTAATTGTCGAATGTTCGTTTTCAATTGATTCAATTCGTTTCAATTGAATGTCTTCTTTCTCAGAATTACGTGATATTTCTCGCATCTTTCTCGAAATTTTTCTCATATTTCTCGCTTCTTAGTTGATTCTTGTAATTCGATTTTTCCTCAATTGATTCAAACGAATTAAATTGAATCAATTCGTTTCTCAGAATCTCTATCTGTTCAATTTCAATATCTTGATTCGAAATTCTCAAATTTTTTCCAGAATTTCTCATAACAATGGCAGAAAATAGTGAAACTAGAGTTGAACAAACAATTGATCCTTCTGATAATCCAGGAATTAAACTTGTTTCTGAGAAGTTTAATGGCGAGGCTTACACTGACTGGAAACGATCGATGATGATAAGTCTATATGGGAAAAATAAGCTCGGATTTATAGATGGAACTGTTTACAAGCCAGCATCAGGCACAAAGGAGTTGCGAGCTTGGGAGAGGTGTAATTCCATGCTGATTTCATGGATTCTTGGAGTTTTGGATCAGAATCTAGCTCGAAGTGTGTTGTACTTTCACACAACTCGTGAAATATGGTTGAATCTTGAAGAAAGGTTTGGTGCATCTTCTGGAAGTGTTCTATATGCATTACAACAATCTCTTGATGAAATGAAACAAGGTACTGATAGCATTTCTATGTTTTTTACCAATATCAAGAGAATTTGGGACAATCTTGATGAAGTAGATCCTCTTCCAACTTGTGATTGTGGTAACTGTAGATGCACAATTACACGAAAATTGCTAAAATCTCAACAAGACAGACGTTTAATATAGTTTCTCATGAAATTGAATGATGGATATGAAGTTGTTCGAGGTAGTCTGCTAATGATGCAACCTCTACCTACTGTATCACATGCCTATAGGTTGTTAGTGCAGGAGGAAAAGCACAAACAGATTTACTATAATGTTGCAAAATCTGCTGAAGATAGTAATATGGCATTTATGGTGAATAGAAGAAAGTTTTATGAGAATTCATATGATAAACCTAAGAATTTCTACAATCAGTCCTATAAGCCTCATCCTGGTAATGAGAGAAGGTTTGATTCTGGTAATGAAAGAAGGTTTGATTCTGGTAATGAGAAAAGGTTTGAGAAGAAGCATGTCAATTACTAATGTGATCATTGCAAAGTTCCTGGTCACAGTATGCAAAGATGTTACAAACTTGGATATGTTCCACCTGGTGGCTTTGACAAGGGGACACGTGTAGCTGCTGCTATTCAGATGGATGAACACTTTCCTACTAATCATCAAGATCAACCTGATGTTACTATGACTGCAGAACAATACAATAAGCTCATGGAAATGCTTGACAAACAATCTCCATCAACCTCATTAGGCACAGCTTCCTCCTCCAAGAAAGCTTGTGTAGCAGGTAAAATTTGTTTATCTAGTTCTGCACCTATTCATTCTTGGATCCTTGACAATGGAGCTACTGATCATATATGTTATGATCTGTCATACTTTGCTGACTATGAACATGTTGATACAACTGACAACAATATCACCATACCTGATGGTTCTAAAGTGGTTGTGACACATATAGGGACTATATGTCTCACTGATAGTATTACACTACATGGAGTTCTATATGTTCCAGGATTCCAATTTAATTTGGTTTCAATTCCTAAACTATGTCATGACTTACATTGTTCTGTGGTTTTTGATGGTGATGATTGCTTATTACAGAGTTCTTCAATAAGAACACAACCTCTTGGTAGACTCCACCAAGGTCTTTACTATGTCAATTTCACACTTGGACACTCTGGCTCTCAGGTTCCATCTACTGTTTTTTCTATGGCTATTGCTGTTGATGCTAGTTCAAGTAATAAGATCAACCATGTTGTAAATGAGGCCAAACTCTGGCACCTTAGAATGGGACATCTTCCATTCACTCAATTACATCATGTTCATCCTAGCCTAGCTAATAAATGTACTTTGACTGATATATGTCAAATATGTCCCTCTGCAAGACAGACAAGACTTTCTTTTCCTACTAGTTCTATCAAAACTAGTACTTGTTTTCAGTTACTTCACTTGGATATTTGGGGTCCCTACAAGATATATACATATAATGGATGTGCTTACTTCCTTACCATGGTTGATGACTTCTCTAGAATGACTTGGGTGTACTTATTGACTCACAAATCTGATGTGGTTTCTATATTTCAATCTTTTTATGCATACATTGAAACACAACTTGCTTCTGTTGTCAAATGTGTTAGGACAGATAATGCCAAAGAATTATATTAGGGTCCCTTGAAACTCTTTTTCTTAGCCAAAGGAATTGAACATCATAGAAGTTGTGCTCATACACCTCAACAGAATGGAGTAGTAGAAAGGAAACATCGACACCTTTTAGAAACAGCAAGAGCTCTCTTCTCTCAAGCCAAACTTCCATTTTCCTACTGGGGTGAATGTATCTTGTGTGCAGCTCACCTTATAAATAGGATGCCCTTATCTGTTTTGAACTACATCAGTCCCTACCAAAAACTTTTTAATGCTCCACCTTCCCCTGACCACCTAAGAGTATTTGGGTGTCTGTGTTTTGTTTCTACCCCAAAACCACATAGAACTAAATTTGATTCTAGAACAGATTCATATGTCTTCATTGGCTATTCCCCAGGGCAAAAGGGATACAAAGTCCTCCATCCTAGCACTCACAAAATTATCATTTCCAGGGATGTTGTTTTTTATGAACAACATTTCCCATATCATTTGAATCTGCCAAAACCTCTTCTTTTCAATTCTTTCTTCCTACTTCTACTGACTTCACACCATACATTGACCTTCCTGATGTTTTTCTCTTTTCATCATCTTCCACTTCTCCTCATCACCACACATCTGCTCCTTCCACAACCAATTCTTCTGATCCACAACCTACACAACCTATTTCTTCTTCCATCTCATCTTCTACCCTTTCTACTCCACCTTCATCTCCTATTATGGTCTCAGATTCTACCCAAGATGCTACCCAACCTCCTGAACCAGAACTCAGAAAATTTACCAGAATTAAAACACTTCACTCACACCTACATAACTATGTTTGCAACACAATTACTACCACTCCACATTGGTGCAACCTAGCCTCTTTCACACCTTCCTTTCCCTTATTATCTGCTAATGAGCTCCCCACTGAACCTTCTACTTATAAACAAGTTTCCAAAGACTCTATGTAATAGCCCATGTTTTTAAAGCATGTTTTAGGCAAAGTTAATTATGTTTATTAGTCTAATTAAGCTTTAATATCAATGATTATTTGAGAATTATATTATTATATTCTTATTTGTGTTGAGGAAATTTACGAATTTAAAGTGTTTTGAAAATTGATAATCTAAAATCATATTTTTATTTTAAAAATCATATTTTTATTTGGTAGGAATGCCACAACATTGATTTGTTGTCCAATTTTCCCTAAACATTGGCAAAGATAAAAGAAGCCCAAAGCCCCCAAAACTTCTTCTCTCACTCTCGGTCCTTCTCCTTCTCCCTCTGTTCTCTCAGCTTCGACCTCCTCATCAGAGCTGCCACCATTCTTTCTCTCTTGTTCTGCCTTATTGCTGCTGTGCATGGCGTTGCTGTTGTGCGTTGGCGCTACTGGTGGTGGTTTTGCCGGCGCTGCAGCCACTGTTGGCACAACCATTTCCTCTCTCTTCTTCGAGTTCGGTTGGTGTTGCTGCTGCTTCGTCGGAATTGCTGCCGCTCGCCGGAATTCTGTCAATGCCGTCGCTCTTGTTAAGCTCTGCCCGATCTGATTTCTTTGGGGAAGGTACAATTTTGGAGTTAATTCTTACTCTTATTCCATCAATTGAAATATGATTCTATATGGGTTTAATTATCTAGAATTTCACTGGTATTTGAGCTCCGAATCTTGTGTTGATTAGCAAAATCAAGTTCTAAATATAAAAATTTAATCTTTACTCCTTGGTTAGTACATTGAGATGTGTTTTAAAGCTTTGCAATCCAAGTTCAGATCCTTGTTAAGTTAGTTTACAAAAACCAGTTTTTAGAATATGAAAAAAAAGGATTAATTAGACTATAGATTCTTTTGTTGAGAAGTTTAGTGCTGATGATGGAATTGGAAATAGGCATATGAGATTTAAGTGAGCTAGTATCTATTTAAAGAATAGTAGTTGAATAAGATGAGTTTGACAATGGTTAACAATTATGCTATTGTTGTGAGGTGAATATTGGTGGAATTCAAGTCTCCTTCGAGGAGGGACGTTATGGATTCTTAGTAATGGAATGCGGATTATGCGATATTCCAAGATGGGTATAAGGTACACATTGTCCCTCCACCTTTGATCGAACTAAATTTGTATTGGTGTTGCACATTATTTTGTAAATCATATATTTTACTATTCGAGTTTATGTCGATTAGGTTTATTGTGTAATTGGAACAATGATGGTGAAAATTGAAATTTGTTTTTGGGTATTTAAATGTTTGATTGAAAACATGGACTTATGATATAGTATTTCTCTTTTGCTAAGTTTTAATCTTTGGATGTGTTTGTGAAAACTCTCTGAATAATGATTATACATTTTAGTATCATGGTAACTAAATATTGCGAGCAGGTTATATTTACATCAGATTATCGATCCATGACGTACTAAGTCCATTATGTCCTTGGAGCCCGATAGTATAAATTGTCTATCGGCACATGTTCTAATATATGGAAATGGTTATAGGCATTTTGTTAGAAGTATTGAGGTAAGGATTCTCGATATATATATATCAATGTTATTCTGAGTATGATTTTCATAATTGGGTGATTTGATAAGTTTTGCAATGAAGTGAATTGGGTGATTATAAGCCTATAGAACCTAACTATGTTTTCACTAAAATTTATTTATATATAGTTTTAAGTGTATAAAGGTACCAAGAGTTTTCATTTCTACAAGGTTATTGAGAATACGAGTATATTGTGAAAGTCAAGTGTTTTCAGACTCAAGTTTCTTATATAAGTTCCAGAATCTAAATTACGATATAATATTTTAGATATGATTGGTTATGTACTTCGAGAATTATGGATTTGGTTACTAGAGGATATGAGTTTAAAGGATGTGACTATAATACAAGATTTTGGCATATATCTATTATGAGTTTTACGTGTTTAAGGTTATTTGGGATATAAGAGAATGAAGTTGGAGGTTAAAAAAATGTCAAAAGTGAACTATGGTTTTAAGGTACAAGGTAGTACAAGTTAATTATGATTTAAGGAAGATTTAGTTATCTACTTGGATGTTGTGATATTATTGGATCTAGAATAAATCTTTTGAGTCGTTAGACGGAATGTGAATTGGTAAAGTTACAAAGCAAGCTTTATGATTCTATTTTTGTGATAAAGAGAAGTTCATATAAAAGTGAAACTATATTATTTAGAGGCCTCTTCGGAGGATCTTTGGAATATAGAATTAGAACTTTGATTAAATGATTAATAAATTTAGGAATTTTATTAGAAATATGAATTGTTACTTGAGGAATCTGAATTGGTAACTATGGTACATTTTGAGATTCAAATTCAGTTAGTGAGTTAATGCCAATACAAGAAATTCATGGGATTGAAAGGTGAGATGACTAAACAAGTACTCGAGGATGAGATATATCATATAGTAGGAAGAAAAATTCGGTATGTGAGCTCTACATTGGTTATATGCGGACAAGAGCGGAGAGATGGTGGAAGAATATCGGACAATAAACTAAAATTTTATTACTTAAATTTGGGAAGTATGAAATCGGTAAACTTTATGTATGAGTATCGGACTAGAAATAGTAAAGAGTTTAGAGATATGTTTTTCTAATTGGGGAAATAGAGTTAAAGTTTGGAAGGTCGGGGAAGTATATATAGATTTCGTGTAATGGAGTGATGGGAACTAGTGATATGAGTTAATAATGATGGAAGTATGATATAAGGTTAAGTTGTCATAAATCTATATAATTGGGATTACAAAGTCCAAGCAAATAATCGAGACTAGAAAAAGGAATGAAGTTGGGGACACAAATAATATTTGTGTATTATTGAACTTGAAGTAATAAGTTGTTTCTATATATCATAGTAGTTGAGCTACTAGAATATCATAAGTTCAAATAGGAAGTTTTGAATCATTAAGATGTGAAATTAAACATCATGTAAGTTGGAAGAAGCAGTTATAATTATAAATATAAGTCTGAATTTTAAAAGTCACAAGTTATTGGGAGGACCTGAGTACATATTATGTTAGGAAAATAAATATTGATTTGAGTTTCAAATATGGATTTCGAAATACGAATGACCTTGTATCTTAAACTACCAAGCTTGAGGAATATGGATTTAAGTTGAAAGCTCTAGATGTAATACAAGATGTCATAATATATCCTAATATGAGTTCGTAAGTCTGAGATGACATTGGTCATGACAAGGTTGAGGTTATAGATTGCAGAAGTAAACTACTGTTTTGCAGATGATAAGCGCACTACAATTTATAAACCGAGGAAAATGTAGTTATATACTTGGAGTTTTATGATAACTATTGGAGCTAGTAATAAATCTTCTGGGATTCTGATTAGTAAGTTATATTTGGACTTATTATAATAAACGTATAGAATTGAACTATATTTCTTTTAAAGTCTGTCTATAAGTAATTTTTGTCAAATCGATTTTATAAGAAGTTGATTTATGATTTTGGAATCTCGAGTATATTGTGTATACCAAACAATTTGAGTTTGTAAATGAAATACTCTGATGCGGTTCTGTTATGAGATTTTGATACATTTAACTCAAGAAGTATGAATTGAGTTTTAGAAAAATATTGGATTATGTATTTGGTTTCGTTTTGTGAGGGGAAGAAGCTGCTAAAGCAGTGACGAACAACATTCGTAGAGCGGGTATTGCTCATTATGTGTTAGAGCGGGTATTGCTCTGGAGCGGGTATTGCTCCGTTATGTGGGGTCATGACCTAAAAGTCTTGCAAGCAGTACGCAATGGAAGAGGGAGACGTCCTTTGTAAAAAGCTTAGAGAATTCGCCTAGAAGGCAACTCTATTCGTGTTCTCTTCCCCGGTATATATAATATGATTTCTGAAAGAAAGTAGAATATGTATTTGAATATGCAAATGGTTTCGTGAAAAGTGATTTCGAACTCTATATCGAAGTAATGTTTTACTCTCCCAAGTCTATAGAAATCATGTGCTGAATATGGGAATGATTTATGAAGAAACTCATGAGGAATTTATGAAAGGGATTAGATATGTTGCACATATTTGGATTAGAGGTTATTCTTTTTTGAAACACAAAATTGGGAAACATTGTTATGTCATAGAGTATGTCAGATAGGATGGATTTTGGAATATCGTATTAGATCCTATGGAATCTTTATGTGGTCTCTCTAAGAGTAAGTATATATATTATCTACGTTATGAGATTATTATTTTAAACAAGAAGTAACGTTATAAATTGCGTTCAAGTATTTGTTATATGATTCTTTATTTATGACTTCTTTGTGTCTTGATTTCAATTGTCTCGTAAGATGACCTCAAATCTGTAAATAAGTTTTAAGCCACTAAAAAGATTTTATGGTTGGACAGTGTGTACTCAGTTTCACTGATTTTGTTCCTGGAACCTGTCCTGGTGGGGGCAGAGTTCATTGTTAGAAATTGTGCAGGCAAGCACGCTCCAGAATGGATTGATGACCGTTAGTTATGATATAAGAGGTGTCCGGTTCAACCCAAGATGGAGATTACCTGTTTTTGAGAAATATTGTTATAATGTATGATTGTATCTATTTGGAGATTTTATTGGTTTAGATTTTGAAGTTGTATATACTATTGTGGGTTGATGTATTGTGGATAATAAAAGAACTGGAAGTGTATTTTGAATTATGTTCCGTTGCAGGTGATTGTGTAATCAAGGTTAATGAATGATAATTTAGGTTTATGATTGTTAAGTGTAATTATCTAGCAACTCGGAAGTGCGGGCTGTTACACCCTAGATGGGTGGAAGCTATGCAAAAAGAACTCCAAGCTCTTGCACACAACCAAACTTGGGTTATTGTCCCACTACCTGTTGGCAAAAGTCCAATTGGTTGTAAATGGGTGTTCAAAATAAAACTTAAAGCAGATGGTTCCATTGAAAGGTTTAAGGCAAGATTGGTTGCTAAGGGGTATAATTAGAAGCTAGGAATAGATTTTGAAGAAACTTTCAGCCCTGTTGTGAAGATGGCCACAATTAGATGCATTATTGCATTGGCAGCATCCAAACATTGGACAATTTTCCAGTTTGATGTTAACAATGCTTTTTTACACGGAGACTTAGATGAAGAAGTCTACATGACTATCCCTGAAGGTGTTTCTACTGCACCTAATCATGTTTGAAGGCTTTTGAAGTCTCTATATGGTCTTAAGCAAGCCTCAAGACAATGGTTTGCTAAGCTACTTAGTGAACTTCTCAAACAAGGTTTTACACGGTCTAAAAATGATTATTCCTTGTTCATTAGACATTCTAATGGTCTCATCTTGATCCTAGTTGTATATGTTGATGATATATTGCTCACTGGTGATGATTTGATTGGCATTCAAGATCTCAAGCAACATTTAGATGCTGTCTTTAGCATCAAAGACTTGGGTGTTCTCAGTTTCTTCCTCGGTATTGAAGTGGCATATTCTTCTTCTGGTACTACCCTTACTTAATGCAAATTTACCAAGGAATTACTCCCTCCGTCCCAGAATACTCTTGACACTTATCAGGGCACGTAGTTTTAGATGATAAGTTGTTGTTTGGTTATCAATTGTTATTTTATTGAAAAAGTAGATGTGATATGAGTTAGTATGTAGTAAAAGTAGTAGTATTTTATTTGGTGGAGAGAGAGTGTGGGCCAATGGTTAGAGTTGGTAGGTAGTAGGAGTGGTATTATTTTATTTGGAGGAGATAGAGTGTGGGCCATTGGTCAAAAGGTAGAAGGATTAAAATAATAGTGGGTCATATCCAAAAATAGAAGTGTAAAGAGTCTTCTGGGACAAATGAAAAAGGAAAGTGTAAAAAGTATTCTGGGACAGAGGGAGTACTCAGCAGCAGTGGTATTACTTCTTTCAAGACTGATGTAACTCCTTTACCTCTCTCACTCAAGCTACAGGCTACTGAAAGTGATCTACTCTCTAATCCTACTGTTTATAGGTGTATGGTTGGCAAATTAAATTTTTTAACTCACACTAGGCCTGACTTGGCATACACTGTCCAACATCTAAGTCAATATATGCATGCTCCAAGGGTGGCTCATTACCAGGCCCTTCAACATGTTCTCAGATATGTAGCTTCCACAGCTAATCAAGGTATTCTCTTACAAGGCTCTGATTCTCTCACCCTCCAAGCTTTTTACTGATTCAGACTGGGGAGCATGTTTGGATACCAGAAGATCCATTTCTGGTTACATTTTATTATTTGGAAACTCTCCTGTTAGCTGGAAATCAAAAAAGCGACATATAGTTTCCAAAAGTTCTTCAGAAGCAGAATATAGAGCAATGTCTGTTGCTGCTTCTGAAGTAACTTGGCTTGTTAGACTCTTGGAGGAACTGGGTGTGTCTCATCTCAAGCCTGTTACTTTGCACTGTAACAATCAAAGTGCCATTTATATTGCAAAGAATCCAGTGCACCATGAACGCACTAAGCACATTGAAATTGATGTGCATTTTACTAGAGACAAGGTTCTTGAAGGTTTGTTGCATATTGCTTATGTTCCTACTTCACACCAACTTGCTGATGTATTCACCAAGGTTTTACCTTCAGCACAGATGAACAAACTACTTAACAAACCTGGCATGTTGTTCCCCATGCCTAGTTTGAGGGGGGGTGATGAGATTCCTTATATAGCTGCTGAGTAAGATGAAGATCACACTACACCTCAAGATTGATACCTGCGTCTCACCTTATTAAAGCTCAGCTAATCTACATATCACATGATTAAAGCTCAGCTAACTGCATCTCACCTGATTAAAGCTCAGCTAACAACCTCATTTAGCTAGTTACTATTCTGTTATTGTGTTTTAGTATAAATAGCTTTGTAATAATTCTATTTAGTTTAGTTAATCATTTTTCTCATTCTCTCTTTCCTTTGTAAGAACTTTCTCTCTGTAAAGATCTATCTTCATGAATGAATTAGTTCTAGAGTCTGAGCTACAAAAAGGTAGCAGTGATGACTTAAATCGATTGTGTTGCTGTTCTTCATAGTTCTTCAATCTTTCTGTTTCTCTAAAAATCACACAAATGAAGCAATTAGTTATTTTGGTGTCACCCATGTGTTGCGATAATTGTATATGTGGGTGAGTAGTAGGTTTAGAAAACTAATACAATCAGGATTCGGAAATCTAGAGCTTTGATCTTAAGTTGACACTATCCCTCAAATCTTCTAGATGGTTCCTACTTCCTATAGAATTCTTCATGATTAGTAATCCGTAAATTGTTCCTATCATCATTCGTTATCGTCATCTTCACCACCACAACACAATTCAAACCACTTTAATTTGTCCACCATGCAACATACAGTCAGTCACTCTAATAAGAGCCAAAAGCATGTTTGGACCAATATTGATTTTGTCAGGTTAGATTTTACCCACTCTTGAATTTGGAATTAATTGAAGCCATACTTATTTTGTAGAAAAGTCATTGTTAAACTTTCAGTTTAAGGAGGAAAGAAATCGAAGGTAGCCATGAAAATGGCTTGGCTCGAAGTTGAAGATGAAAGGGATCAGTGAGAAAGAGAGAATAATAGGATTGTTACAGGTTAATGTTTATGACAACCTATTTATACTAAGTACTAACTAAATACAACACTTGAACATGTAAATATATTTTGCATTATATTTAACACAGACAACTAACAACCTAATACACTTGAACCAACAAACTAAGTCAAATATAATTTGACTATACCATAAACTCTAACAGTCATTAAAGTTTTTATTTTCACTTCCTTTTTCTCTCCTAATGTATTGCCAATTTACCTTTATCAAATTTTAACTCATTCATCTGTTAGTAATCACTTTTTCTAACAATTGTAATTGGTTAGCCAGATTTTCTAACAATTCTAGTTGGTTAATTATATCTTTTTTTATTCTTAATTTGTTAATCGACTATTCTTTTGTCTTGTTGTGGATTGATATTATTAGAAATTAACCGATATAGAAGGTTGCAAGTCATTGGGTAGTGTTTTGAGAAGGGAAACCATAGAGTTGAGAATTGAGATTATGCTTATTGTTGTTAATTTTTCCAAATAAATACTTTAAATTAAATATTTTAATAAGTGATATGATCAAACACAAATGAGGCAATGTAACTAATATTCTGATATTTTGATATTTAACTAACTTATGATTATATTTTTTTAGGGAGACTTATGAATATATTAGTATGCTCCCTTTTTCCAATATTTTGGAAAACTTCAGCCACATGGGTGTAAAAAGTTCTGTTAAACCAAAATGAATGCTTTGAAGTGTGTTTTATGATTGCCATATTTCCTCTCTTTTGTTTGTTTCCCCTAGTTTCTTTCCTTTTACCCAATTTTTTTACCATTCTATCACCTAGTGTGAGTAGTTGCGGCGTAGATTCAACGACTGTTGATCTAAATTCTTTTAGTAGCATGAAAGAAAGAAGGAAAGACGAGACATGGGACGAGAATTTGTCGACAAATATTCTCCTCTGAGATGCTCTCAAACTTCAGTTCACTAGCCTCAAATTTAATAGTGGCTGGCAAAGTAAAATGCCGACGAACATCAATTACAGCCATAAACATTCTATACTTTTGCATGTTTTACAAGTATTACCACAATAAGATTTCACAAAAACCCCAACTAGAGGCATATTCTTAATCAGCAGCCCTTGCCTTGGAAAACCATACCGATTCAAACAACCAGGAAAAGTTCTCATCGATGACAATTAATCCATTACATAATGTCTTCAATTCTCATTACCTTCTGCTGATACCCCAGTCTTCTCATTAGCTTCAGCAGGTGCAGGTGCAGGTGCAGGTGCAGGTGCGAGCACAAGAGCAGGAGTAGGAGCAGGGGCAGCTTCTACATTCTTGTTGTCAACTATGTTTTCACGTGCAGAATCAATAACACTGCTGGTGGCTTGAACATTGTCTACTGAAACTGCTGAACCCATATTTGGAATGTCAGTACCGGAAGCCCGCTCTTGTTGGATCCTTGGCCCATTTACAGCATGGCAATGTGGGCATATATAAGTTAGATAAGGAAAATCTTCTTTACTTGCAAGCCCTACACAAAGACCAGAGAATTGGAACCATTTAAGTCTACTTGTCTCTCATCATTTTGGAGCAAGGGAATTGTTTTAGAAAAGCACATCAATAGAGAGCACTTACCATTGTGCATATAGCAATTACCACATATAAGAGCATAGCATTGGGTTGGATCCTCACCGACAAGTAATGCAGCAATTCGAGACAACCATCCACTATTATATGCAGTGGCTCCTTGACCTTGATAATGATCAACAAAGAGCTGCTGGTTATGCTGGGCATATTCACTGCCAGCATGTGGAGATGTCTCAGCAGACTGCTGAATCATTGTACCTCCTGGGCTAGTTCCTCTTCCTTGTGGTTGTTTCCTATTTCTAAGGCCATTAGATTGGACCAGTTCAACATCATGGCTTTTTCCAGCATCAACTTTGGACTCCTCTTCAAACAAAAGTCTCATTCCTGAGCCTTCAGTGTATTTGGATGCCAAGACAGCAGCTGCTGCTGCTTTAGCTGCAGGATCTGTGTCATAACGCTGATATTGGAAGAAAAAAAATTGGCATTACTGAAAGGGCACTAAAAGAGAACACAGCTAATAATAAACTTCTATCCTGAAATGGCCCTAAAACAGTATAGAATGTTCGACAGAATACGAAAATTTGTGCTTGTTCTTCTTTAACAGGAAGAAGGGTTGTACTTCATCTCTTGAACATTATTGCATGAGTTCGGCTATTTGGAGAACAACTAGCTTTTTGTTTTCTCTCTCCTTTTTGTTAGACTCTTTCCAGAGAACATGTGTCATTTATGCCAAAAAAAAATATTGCGAAGTAATTTAAGAGCTATAAGACATTTTAGTCCTTACAGTTTCGCCTGGTGAAATTTCCCCCAAAAGTAGTTTTTTCCTGTGTTCAGTTTAAGTTTTGGAACCACCAAATAGTAAACAAATTTTTTTTCCAGAATAGCTAATAGATAGGCGTTATACAGCTACCCACATCAACTAACAAGCTATTGGTCAAAGTCAGCACAAGAATTAAACAATTACTTCCTCCGTTCTAAAATAAATGAAACGTAGGGGGGAGGCACGTAGATTAAGGAGAGGAGAGAGATAGAGAGAACTAAATGCCAAATTAAGTAACGCTTCATTTATTTAGTAATGGCCTTAAATGGTAAGTGTATCATCTATTTTATAACAAAAGAAGTATATCCAATCATCCAACCTGAATAAGCTGCTGTGTAAGGTAGAAATTAGTCCTCTCTTTAAGCTCATCAATTTTTGATTGCCTCTCAGACTGAAGCTTTTCTAAAGTTTTTTGATCCTTGCGTTCACCTACACAAGAAAACAAGATATTGAAGAGATTACCATTATAAAGTTTGATATGGAAGGCGATAACCCGTAACTAAAAAAATGAGAAACAAAGAAGGCCAACCAGCAAGACATACTGAGATACTCCAATACAGGGTCTAACTACGATGGCTTGTGATAACTGACAAGAATATGATTCTTATTCTAGATTACCATCTGAATACAAGTTGACAACAGTGCCACTCATTCTTTGCTTTAGGGTAAAGAGAGCGAGGATTAGGTGTAGTGATGGAATGTTAACATCCAGAATATTATGGAAGACTAAGATACAACAGATAATCAATCCCTGTTATTACATATGATGATAGAACTGGGCAGAAGGTTAACATCCTGCAATTCTGACATAGCTGAACATTTTATGCACTCTCCAACCCCCAGGTATAACCTTGTGCAGTAGGACCCTATTCCTAGGACCCAGAAGGGGGGGGATCTTCAGTGTGACATATATTCTACATACAATATGTATGTTTATGTAGCAGAAAACAAAGACTTGGCAACAAGCAGCCAATTCAATAGGGTTTCTTCTTGATTTCATCCATAATTACAAATCACAGCTGCATAAAGCATATTTAACAACTAGCTTATTGAATTGCCATTAGCACTAAGTTACTATATTTTCTTCTAAAAAATAACACTTTGGTAAACTCATGGTTAAGAATTCATCAAATGTGAAGCAACATTTTTCTATACAAGGACCAACTGGTGATGCATAATGCTGCTCCTATAACAATTTGTAAGATAGCATTTTGTCCAAAATGGTTTTCACCAAGCATATGCGATAGCATTTTAATAACACAATTTAAATATTGCCAAATGCTACTGAACATGCTATTTACCAAACATGGCCTACATGAAAGAGGTCAACATATCAAAGCCTAACCCTATTCATGTTCCAATTCATATTAACTGAGCTTGAGATTAAGCTCAAATTGTTTCAAACCTCTGTCCATCTAGGAGTTGGTATGTTTGAGCTCAGCGCATTTTAAAATTGCGTTTTAGCTCATAAAAGAGTTCTATACTTTTACAGTTCTTACAATCATATAACCTCATAAACAAGTTTCAGTCCTCCATATCTTGCTTAGTAATATTAGAGCAAGTTAATTGTTCATATATTTTATTATAGTAAGTTGGTCTTCACTTAATAATAGAATCCAAAAGAAGAAAAATTGTACCAATTTGAACATAAATAGACGAGTTTTTCACAGACGTAAATAAACAAGTTCATGAACACGCACCCCAATATTGAAGTTCAAACTCAATTTACCAGACAAACAAAAAAAAGTATCACCAAGAGTTGTAGTTCATTTACAAGCCTAGGCACATTCCTGCACCATTGTTTACAATCCTCATCTTGCCTTTAGAAAAAAATGCTTGTCTCAACTATATTTACTTTGTGACTATCAAGCTTCTAGTTTAATAAGACACATCCTAGGGATGTAGGGATTTTATACCGTATAACCCTGTGCTTTATGTGTTAATCTTACATAACCTCCATCTTTACACCCCTTCTTGTGGTAAAACCAACTTGTAAAACTTCATTAAATTTGAGATCACCAAAAATGGGTAGTTAGGTTTCCTCAAAATGTAAAGAACAAAATCTGGAAGCAAAATGCATATAGTAGGAAAGAGAAATTAAGAAAGAAATATTAGGGTTCTAAGTGGGAGTGAGAAGGGTTGCTTGGACCTTTATCAGCGACATAAACATATCCTGGTAACATTGTCCACAAATCATTAACTTCATGCAGTTTTACAAGTTGGGAATTACCACCAAATGGAGTGCAAACATAGGAGTCATTTAGAAAAGATACCTAAAGCACAGAATTACAAGGTATAAAATCCCTAACACATAATTCAATTAAGCACTCCTAGCCAATACATATTATCAGATCTTCGTTTATACAGCAAATTATGTCTGTACGTACTAGTACTAGCAAGTTCAGGATTAAGCTTGACATTTACTAATTTCTTTTAAAAGCAAGTATGGTAAGCTTCTACAGAATATTTTCAAACAGCAGCAACTCTAACATTCTACATCTCAACACAATCAGTGAGTTCTCAAGCCCAAAAAGAACAAAACCCTACATAATAGCAAGCAAAGCAAGAACAAAAATTGAAAACAGCTTCAACCATTAATGTGCGCGTATGAAACTTCATATGAGTTTGGTTGATTGGGTTCAAGCTAACCTTAGAAAATTGGCTTTTGAATACTAAGGCTGCTGATGTGCAACAAGCATCACTAAATTGGAAATAAATTATGATAATAGGACCAAAATTGGAGGAACAACGAAAAGTATAGGAGGAACATCCTACACTTAGATGGCACATTCACAAGCTTGACCCGGTGATTGCATCACATAGCAACTCAATCTACTACAGCCTTCAAAAATGAGGCCTTCCAAGTTCCAACTAGGGTACTATATGTATATCCACAAACAAGAGAAAGGGAGGGGGGGGGGAGAGGATCAGACGATGGTTTAAGCTTTATACATGCACATCAATTGTTAAAAAAACTACTTACTAATATGTTCGGTGTTTTATGTCAAACGTGTGTAATCAAAGAACACAAAGTTACTTCCAACTCCACTAACTCTACCATATGTACAATCACCTAACAACGTTTCACGATTCTGAAATGTCAAGAAAAGAAGGGAATTTATTTTAGGGGGGCAGCAGTTGCAAATTCAATCAACGATGCCACTCAAGCTACAGCTAAACCTTCCTGCCTAAGTAGTTATCCAAATGCACATTGATTGGATGTACTGTACAAAAATGGAAGTATCAATCAACAACCAATGTAGTAGCAGAGAAGAGTGCAGGGAGGGAGGATCAGACGATCACATCAAACACCATTCAGACCAGCTTACAGGGTTAATCAAGAGCACTATAGCGCTGCTAATGCAAGCCCGCATTTTGGCAGCTAGAAACTTTCAATACTGATCTGTGAAAAGGAACCCACAAGGTCCTCTTTCAAGCTATCATTGCATAAGACTTAAAATGCCAACTACTGAAACTTACACATATTTATGAAGCTTGACATTGCTGAATATGTAATAGAAGATAAAGCAGGCAATAGAAACATTGGCAGAACCCGAAGAGCTCGAATCTTCCAGTTTTCAGCTGTCCTTGCTGTCATGATAGCATAACCCACAGCAACAAGCTGAAAATAAAAATAAAAAAAACACCACCATAACAATCAAAGAATTGATCTACTAGATACTGAATTTACACATGATCAAGAATACTAGAAAATACAGAGAGCTAATATGGCATTGCAACAATAACCATAGTATATCTTTCAACTCTAGCTCTTTACAATCACACAAACTTTAGTTCTCTATTCCTCAGTCTAGCAAAACTTGGAAAAGATGTATTTCCACTTCGAGCTACACATAATGAGTTGAGCATTGAAATAAACAAGCAAGTTTCCTAAACATTTTCCAACACAAACATGCCACAAACACAAAAAAAAAAAAAAAAAAAAAAAAAAAAAAAACACGATTCGAATAAAGAATCACCTCCAACAGCACAGAAAACAGAATAATATGCCTCCTCATACTTCCCCAACTCTGAGCTCTCCTCCTCATTCTAGTAATAATAGTCTTTTCCTCCTTGGAAATTCGCTCCAACCGCCGCTCGAAATCGTCGTTTCGAGCACCAAACAAACCATTCCAAATTCGACCGAAAAACCCCTTCTTCTTCTTCTCTTTTGAAACTTCCTTTGATTTCTTCTCATCTTTAGGATTATCTTCAACCATGTCTGAACTCTCACCAGCAGAAGTTTCTGCATTCTTCTCAGGTTCCCCAGCCATCGCTCAACCAGCTAACCCTATGTTAAATTAACCATTGTCAAAAACACAAATCAATAATCCGGCGTATAAATCGAGGCTAAAACAGATCGAACTCATTCCTAGAAACGGAAGAGAGAGAAAATTGAGAAACTCACCTGAGAAGTAATCCTAGAAATTGAAGAATTCGCCGAAATCGAAGCAAGAGAATCGAGTGAAAACAACGATCTGTCGTGAAAAGCAGCGACAGAAAACTGTGGCAGTCGCGCAAATTAGGGATTTCGATGAAGAAACCACGAACATCAATATACAGAAAATCGTGAGAATGATAGAAAGCACTAGTGATTGTCTGCGTTTTAAATTAGGGATAGAAGTGAAAATGAGAAGAAAAGCTTGGAGAAAAAGCGATGATCGGACAACAATGGCGGATGAGAGAGAAAGATCGGAAATGATATAAGAGGGAGAAGGGCGGGGACAAAAATCGAACACGGGAGGAAAGCGGGGGTAATAACGCCCGCGGAAAGTGTAGGAAAGGTATCGGAGTAACGGAAGGAAGGAAGTTGAAACTTTCAGTTTTCAGCGTTTCATTTGGGTTAGGTTACTACTTACTCGTTGGAAAAGGAATTGTTTGGGGAATTTTTTGTCCAATTAAAAATACTAGAGTAATCATCTAATTCCTACCTTCCTTAATACTCCCTCCGTCCCATCATAATTTTGGGCTTGTTTCTCTTTTTGATGTCAAACTTTAAAATCTTTGACCAAATATTCTCATTAATTTATATAAAAAAAAATACTCATGTTGGATCTTATTTGTAATAGCCTGTGTTTTTAAAGCGTGTTCTAGGCAAAGTTAATTATGTTTATTAGTCTAATTAAGCTTTAATATCAATGAGAGATTATTTGAGAATTATATTATTATGTTCTTATTTGTGTTGTGGAAATTTATGAATTAAAAATGTTTTGAAAATTTGATAATCTAAAATCAGATTTTTAGAAAAAAAAAACAACTCATTTCCTCCTTGTCTTTCGTGGCATTTGGTGGGGATGCCACAACATTGATTTGTTGTCCAATTTTCACCAAACATTGGCAAAAATAAAAGAAGCCCAAAGCCCCCAATTTTCTTCTCTCACTCTTGGTCCTTCTCCTCCTTCCTCTGTCTCCCTCAGCTCATGACCTCCTCATCGGAGTTGCCACCGTCACTACTCGCCCTTGTTATTGTCTCTCTCATCTACTCGGTTGTTGGTTGTAACACCCCCAAATTTCTCTCTTTTTGAAGAATATATTTTAATATAAAACACTTGAGAAACTTGAGAGTATCACCACCACGTGATAAAGTTAAGGCTTTAATACTAACTACTAACTGAACTTGAAACTAATGCAGCGGAATAACTGAAATAACTTCTCTTTATTGATATAAACTTTATTGTACAACTTTAACAATGGAAATTAAGAAAATAAAATAACAACTCCTTGGCTAATTATGATTCCTCACTAGCTTCCCCATATGAAGTATGCATCATATCAACCTGTAAATTCTGCTCGCCAAAATAGGGTCATCACAGGGACAAAGCCATAAAACTAACAAAACAAAAATAAAAGCGTGTCAGTAAAAATACTGAGTACATGTATATGCGGAATATTAAACACTTTATTTAATTAAACATTTGAAATATTTAATTTCGAAAAGCCTTCCTTGGATATATACTTGATAATACTTGTATAATATAGAGTATATAACTTTAATAAAAATCATTTTTCCTTGCCTAGGTACCTTTCCTAAAGTGTGCACACCCCCCAAGTTTAGTATTCCTTACTGAGTCTATTACGAGGGGTTACTACCTTGTCCACATGACTTATACAAAAAGTACATGGGTAAATAATATAATGGCTACCGTTCTTGCTAATAAATAACAAGCCGTTGCCTGGGTAAATAATGTTAATAGCTACCGTTCTTGCTAATAAATAACAAGCCGTTGCCTCTTTATTATTGCGATCATAAAAGATTATATATCTAATAAAAATCCTTCTTAAATAATCCTCCTTTAAAAAGAATAGTACTACTTATAAATTTAGCCATATAAGGCATAAATAAAATAACTTGCTTAAGAGGTAACTTTTGAAAAATAATAATAATTCAAAAACACTCCTTTTTAAATATTTAAACATGCATTTAAATATCAAACTCCTTGTAAATTATATGAATACAGATTCAAAGATCAAACTTTATAATAATATTGAACTAAAGACATAATTCAAGTGCATAATAAAATTAATAAACATTCAAACATGTTCATACAAAACACATGTAGTTCATAATAAAACTTATAAAAACATGACTTCAATCCAAAATATTTTCCTAAAAACATGATACTAAGGTTGCAAAAATAATTATTAAAGATCTACATATACACGCACCTTAAAAATTAATAACTACTAGGGAGAAGAGAAAGGGTAGGCTAAGAGAGAGAGAGAGAGTTTAAACATGAGAAAAGAGATGTATTTTTCAAATTTGGTGTGAAAGATATGATGGGTGGAGACCCCTATTTATACTAGTTGGACAAGTAGAGTCGTACTAGGACTCGGAACTAAAAGATGGGTTTTTGAGAGAAGATAAATAATTTGAGCTAAGATCCACTATTTTTTTTATGATCATCTAGCTAAAATTGGAGAATATTCCCTAAGATAAATAATCTAGAAGCATATTAAGCAAAAAGATAGAAGAAGTAAAGTTAACCAACTTTTGTTAACTTTGGGCGTGAGCTATGCGCCGGTAATTAGATTTTTTTTTTCTTTTTGTAAATCTTTTTGTAAAATCTTTTGTTTTTTTTTGTTTTTCCTTTAAAACATTTTTAAATTTTGTTTTAAACAAACTACCTAGATTTTAAAATTAGTAAAACCAGGCCCAAAATCCAAATTGAGCTAGGATTAATTTTAAATACCCAAAATCTTTTATAAAAGCCTATTTTAAAAGCCTTTTTAGTAAATAACAACCTTTTTAATAACCAAAACTTTTCTAAAAAATATAAATATTAACTACTAAAAATACGGAGTATTACAGACTACCCCCCTTAAAAGAAGTTTCGTCCTCGAAACTTAACGCAAGCAATTAAGAAATAAAGCAAGTAATTCACATATACCATAAACTTCCTATAAAAGTAAGTCGGCTCACTTAATAATTCATGAAACAAGTCAAAATTAGGTCGAAAATAACGTTCTAAGGTCAAACGCGCGAAACTCTATCGCATGCTATCCCCTTAAAAGGAGTTACGCCCCGTAACTCGCTAAGACTGAAAACTTGACTTAATTTTTTTTTTTATCAACTTTGTAATACAAACAATATAAGAATCATTGCTTTGGAAATAGAATAACAAAATTACTAGATAGATAATACTTTCGAAAATATCTTTTTAGCTTTGAAAAATTACCTCTTTTTCAAGGTATTAATAATAGAAATATTTGCCTTCAATAATAGATCAACATAATCAATAAAATATTTGAATAAGTCCAAAAGGGTATTTTATGACAAACTGAAAAGTTTATAAAATTTGAATAGGAAAATTTTCCAAAATTAATAAAGAACTAATATTGATACTAAAAACAAGTGTTGTATGGAAAAAAAAAATATATACTTGAGGCAAATGCTCATATAATACGAAAATCCTATAATATATAGTAATAACAAAAGAATTTTATAAAATTATTCGTAAGCTTTACTCGAAAATGCATAATCAATCATGCCTTTTCTTTTATTTTAAAAAAAATAAATACCTTTGCTTTCTCCTCAAAATATAATCAGCTTCACATAACTCAAGAAGGTTCCACAATGAATATCATCAAAATAACCCTTGATCCTACTTTATTACAAATACTCACCACTCATATGCTAAACTTGTAAACATAATAACAGAACACATACTTCAAGAAAAACAGTCTTCCTTACTTAGGTTATCAAAACTAGAACTCCACGAAATTCATCTTCAAATTTTCCTTGAAATACCGTAATCAATATTCTCTCAAAACATACAGTAGTCAACTAGGACACTTGAGACAATAAATAAACAATCTTGTGAAATTCATATGATCTACATTTCAATAAAATTAACTCCTTCACAAATTTTATTCAATGCTTAAATCTATAAGACAAAAATACGACTACTCTTTCCAAAATCACTTACCTTGATTGACTAGTTTCTTCCCTTTTCTCCTTTATTAAGCTCCCGATTTTTTTTTTCCCGAAAGAATATTTTTTTTCTATTATCGAGTCACTTAACTCCTTTAATAAGTATATATACCCAATCCTTATAATCACTCTCACTTTCATCTTGCCAAAAAAACCAAGAACGTGATCATACTATTATTTAATCAAGAGTTCAAGACCACTTCTAAAGTTATACTCCTCTTAATACTCAATAAACCCCCAAAATCAACTTAGCATACATTTAGAGAGTTCTAGTATCTTACTTCTACCTTTTAAAACAAAAAGGATCTAAAGGGACATGCTAAAATTTCAAATATGATCTTACTTTGTACTTTTTTTTTTTTTTTTTTTGCTTAACTATAATAACGATAAATCCTTTATAGATACTTGCTTTCAGCATAGAGTAAAATTCCTTAATTAATTCAAACTTCAAATATGGTATCTCATATACCTATAAGGTCCCCATAATATTCCTT
Source organism: Beta lomatogona (assembly GCA_947646795.1). Classification (NCBI taxonomy): domain Eukaryota; kingdom Viridiplantae; phylum Streptophyta; class Magnoliopsida; order Caryophyllales; family Amaranthaceae; genus Beta; species Beta lomatogona. The sequence continues at coordinate 9,603,203 of CANSNZ010000927.1, read as the reverse complement.
ATTTTGTCACCTTTTTAAGGTTATATACTTATATCTATATCATTGCTAAGATGGTGTTGGTTGTATCCATAAACATAATATATAACGTATCTAACCTTGATAGTTCATCCAAACTAGTAGAAACCATTGATCTCCTACTTCTTGTTTCCACAAATTATGAAATTTCCCTCCTTACTCATGTCACTAAACTTTGAAGATCCAACTACATAAGCTACAAATGACTAATTTCACAATTCTTAGCGCATAACATGATGTATTGTCTTCTTCACTCCTACTAAAAAAGATAACTACTAAACTTCTTTCCTTCCAAGGAATAAACCAAAATAGTATTCACCTTTAATAAATCTAAAACAACTAGACTTACTTTGAAGTCATAGGTTCTTGTAACACTTATAAATCAACAAAATAAACATATAAATCACTTTGCATGAATTAGATCACATGCATACATGTCATATAAGACATTAAATAACCAAATTCATCTTGTAGACAATATCGATGCCAAAAAAAAAAATGCCTTAAGAGATAGTAATATACTAATATCACAACTTGCAAGTATCTTCTTAATAATATGCCATGAAAGACAGAATAATAACTCAATTCTATTAAAAAAAAAAAATAAACTCTTTCTTTTGCTTATGAAAAATACAAAGATGTTCCATATTATATTGACAATAAGTCACACTTCCTTGAAATATATTAAAAAAAAAAAATCATATTTCTAATATAACAATGAATAACTAAATAATTCATATGAAACAATAAAATTCAAAAAAATTGCAGCTTTAAAATTTGAAAAAAAATAAATAGATAAATAAGTATAAATATGAATCACATGTTGACTGAATAGTCGGTATGAAAAAAACAAAATCTTAACTATAATTTGAAATGAATAGAAAAATATTCGAAATCTCTAAAAAAAATAATTTTTTTTTTAGTTGAAATTTTTGAAGAATGCATATATACGCATATGATCAAAAAAATTATTTATTTAAGTACAAGGTTTATAGTGTATGAATAATTAGTCGAGTAAGTTCCCATGAAAGAGAGGTGCGCCACAAACGGCGAACTTAAGTACCAAGTCTTTCCTTAGCCGAACTTTCCTCGAAAAAATAAATCCACATATTTATTTCATTCCTCAAATTATAAATCGAAAAAATATTTATACTTGAAAATATAAGTATTTGCTTAAAAAGAAAGAAATATTTTTTTTTTCACATAATATAATATGTCAAAAAAAATGCAAATAGAATGCGAAACTCTAGCTTATATGCCCTTCCTAGATCTACCCATACTCTCATTGACTGTTTATTATATTTGCAAAAAGAACCTGGAAAACTGATACCACTTTGTAACACCCCCAAATTTCTCTCTTTTTGAAGAATATATTTTAATATAAAACACTTGAGAAACTTGAGAGTATCACCACCACGTGATAAAGTTAAGGCTTTAATACTAACTACTAACTGAACTTGAAACTAATGCAGCGGAATAACTGAAATAACTTCTCTTTATTGATATAAACTTTATTGTACAACTTTAACAATGGAAATTAAGAAAATAAAATAACAACTCCTTGGCTAATTATGATTCCTCACTAGCTTCCCCATATGAAGTATGCATCATATCAACCTGTAAATTCTGCTCGCCAAAATAGGGTCATCACAGGGACAAAGCCATAAAACTAACAAAACAAAAATAAAAGCGTGTCAGTAAAAATACTGAGTACATGTATATGCGGAATATTAAACACTTTATTTAATTAAACATTTGAAATATTTAATTTCGAAAAGCCTTCCTTGGATATATACTTGATAATACTTGTATAATATAGAGTATATAACTTTAATAAAAATCATTTTTCCTTGCCTAGGTACCTTTCCTAAAGTGTGCACACCCCCCAAGTTTAGTATTCCTTACTGAGTCTATTACGAGGGGTTACTACCTTGTCCACATGACTTATACAAAAAGTACATGGGTAAATAATATAATGGCTACCGTTCTTGCTAATAAATAACAAGCCGTTGCCTGGGTAAATAATGTTAATAGCTACCGTTCTTGCTAATAAATAACAAGCCGTTGCCTCTTTATTATTGCGATCATAAAAGATTATATATCTAATAAAAATCCTTCTTAAATAATCCTCCTTTAAAAAGAATAGTACTACTTATAAATTTAGCCATATAAGGCATAAATAAAATAACTTGCTTAAGAGGTAACTTTTGAAAAATAATAATAATTCAAAAACACTCCTTTTTAAATATTTAAACATGCATTTAAATATCAAACTCCTTGTAAATTATATGAATACGGATTCAAAGATCAAACTTTATAATAATATTGAACTAAAGACATAATTCAAGTGCATAATAAAATTAATAAACATTCAAACATGTTCATACAAAACACATGTAGTTCATAATAAAACTTATAAAAACATGACTTCAATCCAAAATATTTTCCTAAAAACATGATACTAAGGTTGCAAAAATAATTATTAAAGATCTACATATACACGCACCTTAAAAATTAATAACTACTAGGGAGAAGAGAAAGGGTAGGCTAAGAGAGAGAGAGAGTTTAAACATGAGAAAAGAGATGTATTTTTCAAATTTGGTGTGAAAGATATGATGGGTGGAGACCCCTATTTATACTAGTTGGACAAGTAGAGTCGTACTAGGACTCGGAACTAAAAGATGGGTTTTTGAGAGAAGATAAATAATTTGAGCTAAGATCCACTATTTTTTTTATGATCATCTAGCTAAAATTGGAGAATATTCCCTAAGATAAATAATCTAGAAGCATATTAAGCAAAAAGATAGAAGAAGTAAAGTTAACCAACTTTTGTTAACTTTGGGCGTGAGCTATGCGCCGGTAATTAGATTTTTTTTTTCTTTTTGTAAATCTTTTTGTAAAATCTTTTGTTTTTTTTTGTTTTTCCTTTAAAACATTTTTAAATTTTGTTTTAAACAAACTACCTAGATTTTAAAATTAGTAAAACCAGGCCCAAAATCCAAATTGAGCTAGGATTAATTTTAAATACCCAAAATCTTTTATAAAAGCCTATTTTAAAAGCCTTTTTAGTAAATAACAACCTTTTTAATAACCAAAACTTTTCTAAAAAATATAAATATTAACTACTAAAAATACGGAGTATTACAGACTACCCCCCTTAAAAGAAGTTTCGTCCTCGAAACTTAACGCAAGCAATTAAGAAATAAAGCAAGTAATTCACATATACCATAAACTTCCTATAAAAGTAAGCTGGCTCACTTAATAATTCATGAAACAAGTCAAAATTAGGTCGAAAATAACGTTCTAAGGTCAAACGCGCGAAACTCTATCGCATGCTATCCCCCTTAAAAGGAGTTACGCCCCCGTAACTCGCTAAGACTGAAAACTTGACTTAATTTTTTTTTTATCAACTTTGTAATACAAACAATATAAGAATCATTGCTGGAAATAGAATAACAAAATTACTAGATAGATAATACTTTCGAAAATATCTTTTTAGCTTTGAAAAATTACCTCTTTTTCAAGGTATTAATAATAGAAATATTTGCCTTCAATAATAGATCAACATAATCAATAAAATATTTGAATAAGTCCAAAAGGGTATTTTATGACAAACTGAAAAGTTTATAAAATTTGAATAGGAAAATTTTCCAAAATTAATAAAGAACTAATATTGATACTAAAAACAAGTGTTGTATGGAAAAAAAAAATATATACTTGAGGCAAATGCTCATATAATACGAAAATCCTATAATATATAGTAATAACAAAAGAATTTTATAAAATTATTCGTAAGCTTTACTCGAAAATGCATAATCAATCATGCCTTTTCTTTTATTTTAAAAAAAATAAATACCTTTGCTTTCTCCTCAAAATATAATCAGCTTCACATAACTCAAGAAGGTTCCACAATGAATATCATCAAAATAACCCTTGATCCTACTTTATTACAAATACTCACCACTCATATGCTAAACTTGTAAACATAATAACAGAACACATACTTCAAGAAAAACAGTCTTCCTTACTTAGGTTATCAAAACTAGAACTCCACGAAATTCATCTTCAAATTTTCCTTGAAATACCGTAATCAATATTCTCTCAAAACATACAGTAGTCAACTAGGACACTTGAGACAATAAATAAACAATCTTGTGAAATTCATATGATCTACATTTCAATAAAATTAACTCCTTCACAAATTTTATTCAATGCTTAAATCTATAAGACAAAAATACGACTACTCTTTCCAAAATCACTTACCTTGATTGACTAGTTTCTTCCCTTTTCTCCTTTATTAAGCTCCCGATTTTTTTTTTCCCGAAAGAATATTTTTTTTCTATTATCAGAGTCACTTAACTCCTTTAATAAGTATATATACCCAATCCTTATAATCACTCTCACTTTCATCTTGCCAAAAAAACCAAGAACGTGATCATACTATTATTTAATCAAGAGTTCAAGACCACTTCTAAAGTTATACTCCTCTTAATACTCAATAAACCCCCAAAATCAACTTAGCATACATTTAGAGAGTTCTAGTATCTTACTTCTACCTTTTAAAACAAAAAGGATCTAAAGGGACATGCTAAAATTTCAAATATGATCTTACTTTGTACTTTTTTTTTTTTTTTGCTTAACTATAATAACGATAAATCCTTTATAGATACTTGCTTTCAGCATAGAGTAAAATTCCTTAATTAATTCAAACTTCAAATATGGTATCTCATATACCTATAAGGTCCCCATAATATTCCTTATTTTGTCACCTTTTTAAGGTTATATACTTATATCTATATCATTGCTAAGATGGTGTTGGTTGTATCCATAAACATAATATATAACGTATCTAACCTTGATAGTTCATCCAAACTAGTAGAAACCATTGATCTCCTACTTCTTGTTTCCACAAATTATGAAATTTCCCTCCTTACTCATGTCACTAAACTTTGAAGATCCAACTACATAAGCTACAAATGACTAATTTCACAATTCTTAGCGCATAACATGATGTATTGTCTTCTTCACTCCTACTAAAAAAGATAACTACTAAACTTCTTTCCTTCCAAGGAATAAACCAAAATAGTATTCACCTTTAATAAATCTAAAACAACTAGACTTACTTTGAAGTCATAGGTTCTTGTAACACTTATAAATCAACAAAATAAACATATAAATCACTTTGCATGAATTAGATCACATGCATACATGTCATATAAGACATTAAATAACCAAATTCATCTTGTAGACAATATCGATGCCAAAAAAAAAAATGCCTTAAGAGATAGTAATATACTAATATCACAACTTGCAAGTATCTTCTTAATAATATGCCATGAAAGACAGAATAATAACTCAATTCTATTAAAAAAAAAAAATAAACTCTTTCTTTTGCTTATGAAAAATACAAAGATGTTCCATATTATATTGACAATAAGTCACACTTCCTTGAAATATATTAAAAAAAAAAAATCATATTTCTAATATAACAATGAATAACTAAATAATTCATATGAAACAATAAAATTCAAAAAAATTGCAGCTTTAAAATTTGAAAAAAAATAAATAGATAAATAAGTATAAATATGAATCACATGTTGACTGAATAGTCGGTATGAAAAAAACAAAATCTTAACTATAATTTGAAATGAATAGAAAAATATTCGAAATCTCTAAAAAAAATAATTTTTTTTTTAGTTGAAATTTTTGAAGAATGCATATATACGCATATGATCAAAAAAATTATTTATTTAAGTACAAGGTTTATAGTGTATGAATAATTAGTCGAGTAAGTTCCCATGAAAGAGAGGTGCGCCACAAACGGCGAACTTAAGTACCAAGTCTTTCCTTAGCCAGAACTTTCCTCAGAAAAATAAATCCACATATTTATTTCATTCCTCAAATTATAAATCAGAAAATATTTATACTTGAAAATATAAGTATTTGCTTAAAAAGAAAGAAATATTTTTTTTTTCACATAATATAATATGTCAAAAAAAATGCAAATAGAATGCGAAACTCTAGCTTATATGCCCTTCCTAGATCTACCCATACTCTCATTGACTGTTTATTATATTTGCAAAAAGAACCTGGAAAACTGATACCACTTTGTAACACCCCCCAAATTTCTCTCTTTTTGAAGAATATATTTTAATATAAAACACTTGAGAAACTTGAGAGTATCACCACCACGTGATAAAGTTAAGGCTTTAATACTAACTACTAACTGAACTTGAAACTAATGCAGCGGAATAACTGAAATAACTTCTCTTTATTGATATAAACTTTATTGTACAACTTTAACAATGGAAATTAAGAAAATAAAATAACAACTCCTTGGCTAATTATGATTCCTCACTAGCTTCCCCATATGAAGTATGCATCATATCAACCTGTAAATTCTGCTCGCCAAAATAGGGTCATCACAGGGACAAAGCCATAAAACTAACAAAACAAAAATAAAAGCGTGTCAGTAAAAATACTGAGTACATGTATATGCGGAATATTAAACACTTTATTTAATTAAACATTTGAAATATTTAATTTCGAAAAGCCTTCCTTGGATATATACTTGATAATACTTGTATAATATAGAGTATATAACTTTAATAAAAATCATTTTTCCTTGCCTAGGTACCTTTCCTAAAGTGTGCACACCCCCCAAGTTTAGTATTCCTTACCGAGTCTATTACGAGGGGTTACTACCTTGTCCACATGACTTATACAAAAAGTACATGGGTAAATAATATAATGGCTACCGTTCTTGCTAATAAATAACAAGCCGTTGCCCGGGTAAATAATGTTAATAGCTACCGTTCTTGCTAATAAATAACAAGCCGTTGCCTCTTTATTATTGCGATCATAAAAGATTATATATCTAATAAAAATCCTTCTTAAATAATCCTCCTTTAAAAAGAATAGTACTACTTATAAATTTAGCCATATAAGGCATAAATAAAATAACTTGCTTAAGAGGTAACTTTTGAAAAATAATAATAATTCAAAAACACTCCTTTTTAAATATTTAAACATGCATTTAAATATCAAACTCCTTGTAAATTATATGAATACAGATTCAAAGATCAAACTTTATAATAATATTGAACTAAAGACATAATTCAAGTGCATAATAAAATTAATAAACATTCAAACATGTTCATACAAAACACATGTAGTTCATAATAAAACTTATAAAAACATGACTTCAATCCAAAATATTTTCCTAAAAACATGATACTAAGGTTGCAAAAATAATTATTAAAGATCTACATATACACGCACCTTAAAAATTAATAACTACTAGGGAGAAGAGAAAGGGTAGGCTAAGAGAGAGAGAGAGAGTTTAAACATGAGAAAAGAGATGTATTTTTCAAATTTGGTGTGAAAGATATGATGGGTGGAGACCCCTATTTATACTAGTTGGACAAGTAGAGTCGTACTAGGACTCGGAACTAAAAGATGGGTTTTTGAGAGAAGATAAATAATTTGAGCTAAGATCCACTATTTTTTTTATGATCATCTAGCTAAAATTGGAGAATATTCCCTAAGATAAATAATCTAGAAGCATATTAAGCAAAAGATAGAAGAAGTAAAGTTAACCAACTTTTGTTAACTTTGGGCGTGAGCTATGCGCCGGTAATTAGATTTTTTTTTTCTTTTTGTAAATCTTTTGGTTTTTTTTTGTTTTTCCTTTAAAACATTTTTAAATTTTGTTTTAAACAAACTACCTAGATCTTAAAATTAGTAAAACCAGGTCCAAAATCCAAATTGAGCTAGGATTAATTTTCGGGAGGAACTTTTCGGGAGCATAGAGAGCTCCTCAAGATTTCGAGCTCATAGAGCGCGCCATGTAGGATTGCCACGTCATCAATTTATTTGAATGAACAACCTAAATTATTATATTATGTAAATTGTGTATAACTTTTGCTACCTAATTCAGAATATTATAATTTTTGTACCATTAGATAGTGCTCGAAATATGCTTTGAAATAAGATCAATTTACAATATAGTTCTACAATTTATGAAATAGAGAGCGCCACTTAAGATTGCCATGTCGTTAGTTTTTATTTTAAATATTTGAAAAAAATAGAATTCTACATATATTTAAATACATAAAAGAGTTTTGGATAGGAGGAAATTAGAGTTGCGTTTTGAATAAACAACCCAAATTATTATATTATGTAAATTGAATTTAACTTTTGCTACCTAATTCAAAACATTATATTTTTTTTACCATTGGAGAGTGCTTGAAATATGCTTCAAAATATGATCTATTTACAGTATAGTTTTACAACTCATGAAAATATATTAAATTAGATGCATTGTAGGACATTATTTAGTCTTTTTTTAGATAAATATAATAATGGCTATAAGTATTAAGTATAGTGTATTATATGTGATTATAACATTTGATTATAGGTCCAATTTACAGGATTAAACATATTATCTTTCAAAACCTCAACCTTACTCAACTAAACTAAAACAATATAGTATTGCAACAAAATTTATTAACTAAAATCTATAGCGATAAAGTTACATATTAGAGTTTTGGATTATGTAAAAATTAGAGTTTGATTTAAATAAAACATCCTTAGAATATTATAAAGCGCTCCACCTAAGCATGCCATGTCATTCTTATCAATTTTTAAGAAAATATTCTTTCTGTCCTGCATCAATTAAATTATTACCCTCTACTTTCTTAAAGTATCATTCGGATATTATTCATGTTAAAACTGCATTAGCTATTGTTAGTCATACCTGTTATTGGGATACCATTTAATAATAGACTTAGCTAATATATTCAATTGTATATTAAAAATTATAAAATTTATATATCACAATAACAAATCTAGAAATTACAGTATAATGACAAATACTTTCTCCGTTTTTTTTCTACTTCAACGATTGGTTTGGACATGGTTTTTAAGGAAATAAGAAATGGGTAGTTTAGCATAGAGGTACCTCTTTAGTTAACTAGAGTAGGGGACAAATAAATCCTTATTAAAGTAAACACAACTTTATAAGGCAATTCGGGTAATTAATGATGTTTTATTAACATAAAGTAAAGGTAATATTGTCAACTGTAGTTTCCCAAAACTGGAATGGTTCCAAAAGATGAAACTAACTAAAGTGGTAATTGTTGTAATAGAAAAAGAACAGAGGAAGTATGTAAATACAATGATATTGAAAAATCTCATTTTACAACACCACAAAATCAACAATAATTTTAACAAAAAATTTGCAATAAAATAAAATAAACAACAACCCGTGCAACGCACGGGCTTCAAACCTAGTCTTTTATAAAAGCCTATTTCAAAAGCCTTTTTAGTAAATAACAACCTTTTTAATAACCAAAACTTTTCTAAAAAATATAAATATTAACTACTAAAAATACGGAGTACTACCTCCGTTTCATATTAATCTACATACTTACACTTTTGACACTATTCACAAATTTCCCTTTGACTATCATTTGTGAATTATGGTTAAGAGAAAATATAGTCATGTGGGGTCTTGTTTGATTCGTCTCGATATGTAGTTTTAGAATATCGACTTTTTATATTTTTTACAAATACAAAAGTACAGATATAAAGGCTCAAAGTAGTGCATCGACATGCGTGAAAAGTGTAAGTGTGTAGATTAATATGAAACGGAGGTAGTATTACATTGGTTGTTAGTCATTGTCATTTATTTATTTTTTGTTCCCCCCCCCCGTTCTGCCCTTGTTGATGTTGTGCGTGGTGGTGTTGTTGTCACTCGTCTGCCGACGCTGCTGCTGCACTCATGGTCCTGTTTTTCTCGCTTGGCTGCATAGTGGTGGTGTGTTGGTGGTGCCGCCTTGTGGTTATGTCGTCGCCTCATTTGTTAGTCTTCTCTTTGGCATGGTAATACATAAACTCAACTATAAGGCCCTGTTCTTTTGGACTTATTTTCAGCAAAAATAAGTAAAAATAAGTTCAGTTCAGCAAAAATAAGTTCAGTTCAGCAAAAATAAGTAAAAATAAGTTCAGTTCAGCAAAAATAAGTTCAGTATTACTATTAATGTTATAATTATTATTCTTGTTTTCAATATTACTATTAATATTGTTATTATTATTAATATTATAATTATAATAATGATGAATTTGTAATTTTTGATTTTTTTATTTTTTTATTTTATTTTAATATTTTTTTTTTTAATATATAGTAATTATTATTTATTAATTATTATTATTATTATTATTATTATTATTTATTATTTATTATTTATTATTTATTATTATAATTATTATTATTTATTATTTATTATTTATTATTTATTATAATTATTATAATTATTTATTATTGATTATTATTTATTCTTTATTATTTATTATATATTATTTATTATTTATAATTTATCTTATATTTTAATTATTATTATTTATTATTTAATATTTATTTATTATTATTATTATTTATTATTTATTATTTATTATTATTATTATTATTATTTATTATTTATTAATATTATTAATATTTATTATTTATTATTATTTATTATTACTATCTATTCTTTATATACTTTATTAATTATTATTTATTATTATTTATTATTTATTATTTATTATTTATTATTTATTATTTATTATTTATTATAATTATTCTTTATTATTGATTATTTATTATTTATTATTATTTATTTTAATTATTACTATTTATTATTTAATATTTATTATAATTTATTATTATTTATTATTTATTATTTATTATTTATTATTTATTATTTATTATTTATTATTTATTATTTATTATTTATTATTTATTATTTATTATTTATTATTTATTATTTATTATTTATTATTTATTATTTATTATTTATTATTTATTATTTATTATTTATTATTTATTATTTATTATTTATTATTTATTATTTATTATTTATTATTTATGATTTATTATTTATTATTATTATTATTATTTATTATTATATATTATTTTTATTATTATTATTATTTATTATTATTATTAGTTTTTAGTTATTATTTATTATTATTATATTTTATTATTTATTATCTATTATTTTTAATTATTATTATATTATTATTATTTATTATTATTAATTATTAATTATTATTATTATTAATTATTTATTATTATTATTATTATTATTTATTATTATTTATTTATTTAATTATTATTATTATTATTTATTATTAATTATTATTATTATTAATTATTATTTGTTATTATTTATAATTTTTTATTATTAATTATTATTATTTATTTATTATTTTTTATTATTGTTATTTATTGCTATTATTATTATTATTATTATTTATTCTTTATTATTTATTATTATTATTAATTATTAATTATTATTTATTATTTATTATTTATTATTTATTATTTATTATTTATTATTTATTATTTATTATTTATTATTTATTATTTATTATTTATTATTTATTATTTATTATTTATTATTTATTATTTATTATTTATTATTTATTATTTATTATTTATTATTTATTATTTATTATTTATTATTTATTATTTATTATTTACGATTTACTATTTACTATTTATTATTTATTATTTATTATTAAATATTTATTATTTATTATTTATTATTTATTATTTATTATTATTATTTATTATTTATCATTTATTATTATTATTTAGCAAAAATAAGTTCAGTTCAGCAAAAATAAGTAAAAATAAGTTCAGTTCAGCAAATATAAGTAAAAATAAGTTTAGTTCAGCAAAAATAAGTAAAAATAAGTTCAGTTCAACAAAAATAAGTTCAGTTCAGCAAAAATAAAATAAGTTCAGTTCAGCCAAAATAAGTTCAAAAGAGCAGGGCCTAAGTCGTTTCATCTTTGAAAAACATCCAATTTATGTATACTCGGAATTTTGATGCAACTTTGCAAATAAGATTTTGATTAAAGAAAAGATTGAAGCTTTCCTCTCTAAACTATGAATTAAACTCGCTCTTAACTTAGTTTCACATCTTCTTATTGTTTCTAAGTTAACCCAAATCTGAATTTTTGTAAGATGTATGTTTCAGTCACTATTGGTCTTGTTCTTTCGATTTAAATAGTAAAAATAATGTCAATTTCTACTGATTATGGTTATTGTTATCGTTATGGAAATTATGGGAGTTGATCTTGGAAATATGTTAGTGTTTGAATATGTCTTCTTTTAAGAATAATGAAGCTAGTTCTGATTTGGGATTTTGTTAGAATTTGTTGTCAGTTATTGTTAGTATTGAGCTACATTATGGAGTTATTAGTAATGAATTGGAAATAAGCTTATGAGATTTAAGTGAACTAGTATTTATTTAAAGAATAGTAGTTGAATGAGATAATTTTGAGAATGGTTAACAATTATGCTATTGTTGTGAGGTGAATATTGGTGGAATTCAAGTCTCATTGGAGGAGCGACATTATGGATTCTTAGTGATGGAAAGCGGATTAAACGATATTTCAAGATGGGTATAAGGTACACATTGTCCCTCCACCTTATAACTAAACTTATTTGTGCAACTGAAAGTTGTATGAATTTCATGATTTTTCCCTAAAGGAGTTATAGTTCTGACTTGAACTTGTTATGGTTTTATAATTTAAAAGTTCAGATTGTTTGGAAATGTGATTTTAAAATGCTAAGTTTTGTGATTTTCTGGAGTATATGATTTGACGCCGAGTGTTGGATTATATAGAAATCTGCATTGATTTCCTAATTGTGACTTGAGATATACTTATAAGTTTTGGGCTTTGTGAATTAGTTTTATTTTGAAGTAAAGGTTACCCAGTGATATCAGCTTATGTTATACTAAGTCAACATTGTTTCGTATTAAAGAATATTTTGGTATTTGACACCTAGAGTATCAGTTAAGCAATGACCCGTATTTGAAGGTATTATATGAAGATTACGTATGTATGTTGATTATAAGTATTTGAGTAAGAGTTTACAATATAAATTTCAATATACTCATAAGTAAGATGTTGTGAGCGATTCGTATACTTTGCGATGAGTAATAGACTTAAGTCAATGGGATTGATAAGTTTATGGAACCTAGAGTTTCATTTATAAAATGTTGTTGAGAATCTGAACATATTATAATAGTAAAGTGTTTCTGATTCAAGCTTGCTATGTAAATTCCGAATTATGTTCACGATACAGAAGATTTTACATATATTGGTTATCACTTTGAGAAATATGTACTTCACGTTTGGAGGATATGAGTTTGAAAGTCTGACTATAATACAGGATTTTGAGATATATATTATTATGAGTTTCGCGTGCATGAAATTATTTGGGTCATGGAAAGTTCGAGGGTTGAAATTATGAAAGTAAACTAGTGTTTGGAGATGTTGGATATAGTGCAAATTATGACTTGTGGAAGATTTAGCTATATCTTTGTATTATGATAATTACTGGTCCTTTGAGATATTAGATGGAGGGTAAATTGATAAAGTTATAAAGTAAGCTTCCTATTTTTTTGTTATTATAAAGACAAGAAGTTTATTAAATTATATTATTTAGAGGTATCTTTGGAGAATCTTTGAAATTGGGTTTTATAAGATTAAAATCTATGTCAGAATGGTCATAGGATAAGTTGCTCGTTGAGGAGTCCTACTCCAGAATGTAAGTTGTTGTCTAAAAAAGTCAAGTTGGACAATTAAGGTTGTAGTTGGAAAGTAAGTTTCGGAGTTTAAATGTCGATTAGTAGATTAAAAGAATTTGTTTCAAAAACTTCATGGTTCGTTAAACCAAGTATAAATCAAGTATGGAGAAGTAAATTGAATATGTGAGGTTTATATTAGTAATAAATAGCTCAAGAGACGAGTGATAGATTGAAGGAGTAGAATAATAGTGTAATGAGTTGTATCATCTAAATTGAGAGAAACTATATCCGAATGGGGAACCTTCTACATACTATGAGTATTGAACAGGGACAAATAAAAGGGTTCATAGATGTCATCCTGTGATTGTAAGAATAAGTTGAAGAATGGGAAAGTTGGGGAAATATAAACCTTAGCTAATGTAGGAATTAGTGATATGATTTAATAATAAAATATATATGGTGTTAAAATTAATATATATTAACATGGAGTTAAATGTTTGTGAAGTGTTGTTATGTGTTATAGAATTAAAATTAATATAGGCTATGAGTTTGAGTTAGATGATAAATTTTCAAACGGATAGCTGAAGCATAGTACATCTATTCATGACACAGAAAAATGAAATAAGATGTTTTGACTTACAATAATAATTGTAGATTATAAAGTATGGTATAACAGAGTCATAGAATTATGAAGTATTGTGGCAAGAAAGTCGGGAATAAAAATAACGATCTTATGATACTAAGGTTAAAGAAATGAAGTGAGAGTTCAATTATGGATGTAAGTTTATATAACTGGGATTACAAAGTTCAAACAAGTAATTGAGTCAGGAAAAAAGGAATAATGTTGGGAATATAAACAAGATTTCTGTGACATTAAACTTGAGGTAATAAAGTTGTTTCCAGAGGTTATACTAGTTGAGTTACTAGAAGATCGGAAGCTTAAACCTGACGGGTTCAATCATTAAGATGTGGGATTAATAAGTAAGTCGTGTTGGAGGAAGCATTAAAAATATAAGTTAAAGCTCAAGAAGCTATATATTCTTGTGTATCTAAATTACATAAACGGATCCTAAGATGTTGTACGTCGTAAGCTTTGGGTATATATATATCTGATATGTACTTTGAAGACTATGGATATGTGCGACTTAGAATTTGATGCTACATTTTAACTTCATGTCGGTTATTAGAAAAGGATAGTGTTCCATTGAGGTATGACAAGGATATTATAATTAGCGTGACCACCGTAAGTGTGAACATTGAGATTTGCTCAGGTTATGAGCTGTGTAGGTTGGTTGATAAGATTTAAGTGGAAGGTGTTTCACAACGTAGAATTTCGTAACAAAAGTATAAAGTGTATAAGACTTACACTCCAATTTGAGACTTTGATTGTTAAGTTATATTTTGGACTATATTTCTAAAGTCTGAAATTAAGTAATTTTTGATTTTGTCAAAGCTTGATTTATGTTAAGTTGTCGGAAACTCTAAGTATATTATGTTTATCAAGTAATCTAAGTTTTGTTATGGAGTACCAGAATGCAATTGTGTTATGAGATCTGAGTATATCACATTTAAGAATAATGAATTTCGAAAAATATGAATAAGTTATAAATTTTGTATTTTGATTCTATTTTCGTAAGGGGAAGAAGCTGCTAGAGTAGTGATGAACAACATTCGGTACTTTCTGTATTCTGTATTCTGGGGACATGTCCTGAAAAGTCTTGCAAGCAGTACATAATGGAAGAGGGAGGCGTCCCTTGTAACAGTTTAGAGAATATGCCGAGATGACAACTCTATTTGTGTTCTCTTCCCCAGTGTAATATGATTCCTTATGATTCTGAAAGAAAATAGAATATGTATTTGAATACGTAATTGGTTTCGTGGAAAGATAGTTCAAACTTTATTTCGGACGTAATGTTTTACCCGCCCAAGTTTATGGAATTTATGCGCTGGAAATCAGAATGATCATTTACTATGAAACTCGAAATGAATTTATGAAAGGAGTTAGCTATGTTAAACATATTTGGATTAAAGATTATTATATTTGAAGTACCAAAGTGGGAGATATCGGTATGCCTTGGCATTTCAGATTAGAGTTGGTTTTGAGAGATCGTATTAGATTCTAGGGAATTCTTATGGTTCCTCGAATTGAAGTATATACTATTTATTTTGTGAGATATTAGCATTATTATTTCGAACAAGTAATATTATAAATGGTGTTCAAGTATTTGTTGTATAATTCTTTCATTATGACTTTTCTGTACCTTGATTTCAAATGTCTAGTAAGATAAACTTAAATCTGTAAATACGTTTTAAGCCACCAAAAAGATTTCTGGTTGGATAGTGTGTACTCAGTTTCACTGATTTTGTTCATTGGAACCTGTCCTGGTGGGGGCAGAGTTCATTATTAAGTGATTTTGCAGGTATAAGGATATGACAAGAATAATTCAAGGACCAAGAAGCATAAAAGGGAAAAGTTGTAAGTGAGATGTCCGGGAGAATGTGATGGTTTATGAAGAATGATTTTTATGTTCTCTTATCCCACACTCCAGAGACTTAGATAAATTGTATCAAGAGCATTTAGAAATTTTTGTGTTTGAGGATTATATTTGAGTTTATATATTCGCTGCAAGTAAATGTCTAATTGTGGTTTATTAAATGATAATTGAGATTTATGGATATTAAGTATGATTAGCTAGCAGCTCGGAAGTGCGGGCTGTTACATTATTAGGTTCGGCTTGTTTCATAATATCAACTTTTTATATTTTTTATTAATCCGGAATTGAAGATATTGAAGGTCAAATATATACCTTTGAAACCATGCAAAAAGCAAACAAGCACTGTATTATGGGACGGATGGAGTATATGTATCACATTGACTTTTTACACTTAATTATATTTAATTACTTATCCATAAAGATAAATGCTATTATTTTAATTGTTCTTGGGTTCATATCAATTTATATTTTTAAAATACTATTTTTTTATAATTTTTAATAAAATATAATTTAGCATATTGATGGTCAATCGACAAGTGTACCTAGTCAATATGATGCATCTAAAGAAATTGAGAAAGTATGAGTTACTTCCGTTTTGTTACAAGTGGACTTTTACGCTATTCATATACTCCCTTTTGACCACCTATATGATTAATAAGTGAATAGTTATGTGTAATATTGTTAGGCTTGTTTTAATGTATACTTTTAGAATATCAAGTTTTTATATTTTTTTTTACTTATAGATCATAATAGTTAAAGTTGTAAATTGGGAGGCGTGGAAATTCTAGTGTTGTAAGTAAATTGGAAAGAAGGAAGTATAAGATAATGAGCTAACAGTTATCCTCTCATTGTCAAACCGGTTATATAATTAAGAGGTTATAATTAATTTTTCGTCTTCCTTGTTTCTGAAGTTTATTTACAAGGGTATCGTTCATATAATTTGAAAACTTGGAGCTCTTTTCTTTAATTTTATTGGATAAAAACCGCCAACTATAGTAGCAGTTTTAAGCAACATAAAGCCGCTAAAGAGATAATTTCTCTATTTTCTCCTCATCATCGACAGAATAAAAACACCACATGCATATTGTTTAGCTACATCTACCACACAAGCATTTTTATTAAAACCGACCACCATCTGCTAAGACATTGCCGACCACCAGTTCAAGTTAGGAAGTTGCTGACACAATCCATCTTGTTATTGCCACCTTTATCTATTTCTGCACTGATTATATGAATTTCAACCCTTTTGTGTTAGCCTAAATTTGTTGAGAAATGATGGAATATTGAGGTTTTTCCATTAATTTATAAGTTAAATAATGACCAAGTTGTATTTTTTTTCTTTCCTAATTAATATTCACTCCGTCCTCACATAATTCTCCTATTTAACTTTTATGGTCAATCATTGCTACCTTTATCTGCTTTTGCATTGATTATACAAATCTCAACCCTTTTGTGTTAACCTGATTATACGAAAATGAGTTACTGGTTTAAAAACATGGTGAATGAATTGTTTCACATGTGTGGATGGGTTGTTTATACAATTACACCATAGGTTATGATGTAATAGTTATACCCCACGAATTACTGGAGAAACTATCATCTACCACATCTCACATCTAGTTCTCAACAAACATGACCATTGAGTCATTGACTATCATACAATTAATACCTAACAAATCCAAAATATTGCGGAGTAGAAATATAGCACGTAATAATCACTACCATCAACTCCCAACACAAGTACAAGTCTACAACCACCACCTATGTGGCTTCTAGTGAAAAATTTGTATTCGATTAAGAAGTCTTGAAATTCTCATTCATTAATTTGTCATAGCTTAAAAGCTCTTATATTATCAATCATCAGTCTAGGCTTCTTTCTTGGGTGTACTTGTACAACTTTTACCATATAACTGAGTGTATTATGAGTATGATGCACTCAAGGCTATATTCTTTTCATTGCTCATTTAAAGAATTACAAATGAGTAAAAATCATATATTGATGAAGCTTCAAATAAGCAGATGAAGAAAATACAGTCTGCGTGGTACACCCGGGTGTATAGTGAATCTTGTTATTTCATTGATATAAACATGTACAATTGCTAGTTTCGTGATTCTCGTTAGTCACTTCTTCGATGAAACTAATTCTTATTTCATTTGTTTAGATCAAGGGTTCCTTCGATCTACTAGGGTTAAGCTATTTCCAATTAACCTCCAAGATAAATAAAAGGTGTTTTTAAATGCCGCCTGTATTTTACTATATTTTACTAAAATCGCACGTGTTTTTTCGTAGATAATCCTATTTACACCCTATTTATATCCTTTTCCATCACTTCCTCACTTCACACACACGCACACACACTCTCTCCTTACCTTGTCTCTCAAACCCACCCTCCCGCCAACCGCCACCACCACCTTCAAATTCACCACACACCACTTTCACTACCATCACCAGTCTCAAAGCCGTCAAAGCACCACTAACAGGCTAAAGTAGTATCCCCTAATAAAAAATAACCTAAGTCCATTGACTAGTAGTCAGGGAAGTCAAGATCGAATCCACAGGGAGATAGCTATACTATAATGTATGAACTGTAATATTATACTAACTAAATCAAATAAAAAGGGAGTTGGTTTACTAAACTAATTGCGAATAATCAAATCACAAATATCAAATAAGGGAAATACTAGGGAAACGGCTCACTATGTATGCAATTCAAGATATCAAGAATGACTGAAGAAACTCAATAAATCAATCTAACTAGGGCACATGTAATTTCTCTCGAACATTACCTCCCTCGAAGCTCACTAAGCCGCTCTCGCATGGTCATAGATCGCTAAGCCTACTATTGAGCGCCTATACAAAATCCTACCTATCGGTCTATAACTTTGTATTGCAATAATAATCAACACAGTTGGCCAAACTTGCAGATCAACATAAATAACTCAATAGCAAGAATCAAACACTAGTTATTAAATGTTAGAATCGCGAGAACACGTGTCACACTTTACAATGATGAAGGCAGAGGTTTGCCACCTAGTTGATGCAGCGTGTGTCGGCGTCCTCACTTCACTTTCTACCGCATATTATGTTTTTGTTTTTCAACATATCCTTGATTTCAGTGTTTGTAGAACGTTGGGAGCCTGACACAAACACATTTTACTTGCCTTTCGGAGGGATGACGATCATGTTGCATGACTTTTGGCAGACTATGCAAATACCAATTTAGGGTCACACAATTGGTGGTTATTCTTCTTGGTTCCTACTTCCTAATCATGAAACGGTGTTTTTTTTATTATGGAGCATGGATAAATCGAAAAAAGAAGCCGGCCTCTATGGAGGAACCGAAAAAAATCAGGCGTTTCCATGACTACAGTGGTGGAAAAATATATTTGCAAATTGAACGGTATTGTTGCGGTTGTTGATGGTTCATCATCGTCTATGGTTAACAGCAGTCGTGATGGTGGCATTGGTGGTGATAAAAAATGTAAGTAGTGTTTTGGAGAGAGAAATATAAAGGGTAAAAGGGTAGCTTGGGAATTCAAAGACAAAAATACATGAGCCTTTAGTACGGCAAATAACATCCCACTAATTAAAATAGGGAAGATAAGTGACAATTTTGTACTAAAAACAATTATGAACATGTAGTCCAATATGGAATCTGTAAATTAGTGATTGTCCTAAATATAACGCCTACATACGAGTTACGATTAAGTTGTAGATGTCGAATGTATGACTGAAACTTGAGAATTATTAGAACTTGATTCATAGAGACTAAGTTGGCAACCCTCAATTGAGCAATGCCTTGAGAGATTACTTTCCTAATTGTTGTGCATATTTCCTTGTTTTATAATAAAAGGACTACTGCATAAAACTTTACCTAATAGATTAATCATAGATCTTAAGATTCAAAAACTACACCATACATAACACATTAACACTATAACAGATGTTCAAGTCACAATTCACACCATAACATACCATCAGTCCACCATGTAAACAAATTGCAAAACTACAACTGCTAAACATTGAATTCCAAATATTTACTAGTTCTAAAAACACCATCAAAATAGATCGACATCCTTCCTAATCTTCAAAACGCATTGAGCGAAACATCTCACAACTTGAGACCGTTGAATTGTTCTTCCAACTTCTGACTCATGCACCTAAATTACACAACAATGTCAAACACTCAACATCATTAGATTAATAGTAACCAAAAAAATAAACAGAAATAGATTCATAGTAACCAAAAAGATAACAAAATTAGATTAATAGTAACCAAAAAAGATAACAACATTAGATTAATAGTAACCAAAAAAGATAACAACATTAGATTAATAGTAGCCCAAATACATAATAACATTAGATTAATAGTAGCCAAAAAAAGATAGAATATTTCAAAAACAAAAAACGAACCATATTTTCAAATTCGTCAAAACTTTCTGCAAAACCCAAACAACATCAAATTTTTTGGGCAACCCAATCATCTAAAGTTGAAAAAAAAACAATCTAAACAAGTCATTAATCACATAGAATATTAAAAGAAAAAAAAAAAACCAAAATTATAAAAACAGCAACAAGAAGAAAACGATTTAAATTTGTTGGGTTTTTTTTTGGGGGTGGGGAAGCCCGCAGATACCGTCATCGCGTGAATGCTCGGACAGCGGGCAGTCTTCATCGCAAGAAAGGAGGCGCCGGAGTCAGTAGTGCCGCCAACTGCTTGAGCCGTGGGCCAAGTGGGTGGCTCAAACTGAAACCGGGCTGAAAAACCCCAATCTGCTCGGATAAGATCAAGTAGTTTTTACTTCATTTTAGGGTTTTTGCTTTCTTATATAGGAACACCAGGTTCGCTTTGGCCCTTGGTGTAAGGGTAAACTAGTATTTTTTGCGCGCACGCGGTGATATTGTACATGTTTCTTTTGTTTTCAAAAAATCAGGAAATTACTTTCACTAAAAAAAATGTGGTAGTTTTTGTAGGGGAAAAATCTGGCAGTTACATTAGAGCTTTTTTTAAAAAAAAGTTATATGATTTTTTTGCCCTCATTAGTTATCTTGGAAAAATAATAACATAAAGGGTATTTTAGGAAACTCAGGTGGACACCAAAGTTCTCAAGAGTTCCCATATATAATAGAGATAAATGGGTCAAGTTTTTTAAGTAAGGAAAATACATTATTTTAAGAAGTACAGTATTTGTTTTCTTTTTGGACATAGGCGGAATGAATTGCAAATAGACAAATAGTGGTGAATTCCGAACAAGTAGTGGCACATTGCTCAACTTGTTGCGGATTCACTTTTTGTAAAAAAAAAAAAACCACTCGAAATTTTTAGCAATTTCTCTAATTTTTTTTTTACAGTCCACGAAATGTTGATTAGCTGAGGGCGCTTAGCCTTTGATGAATTAACTTTATATGCATGCTATGCGTGCGAAATCGAAGGATGAGTAATAACTGCTATACAGTTTTTTAGATCGATTTCCCCTTTTTTATTTTTTATTTTAAATAATAAAATGCTAGGTGTTGTAGTTTTCTCTTTTAGTTAGGGGTATATTAGTCAAAAAGAGTGGACAACCAAAGTTCTCAAGCTTTCCCATATATAATAAAGATAGATGAAATAAGCATAATATAAAAGGTAACACGGTTTATAGATTGTTGTAAAGCCCAGTTAATGCCATGAAGGCACGCTTGAGCTTCAGCTTGGATGGCACTGGCAGAGCACGCTAAACCATAATTGCCCTCTCCATGAAGAGGAAAATTTGGGTTGTTTAGATTCCAAGTAATACCCATGTGCTCCTAAGCTTATTTGAACTTAGCTAAACTTATTTGAATTATTGAAACTTATTAAAGTTTACTTTATAAGGACTTAAAATTAATTTGAACTTCGAAACTTTTTTAAGGTGATTGGAATACAGTATGCACCCTAAAGAGGAAGGTTCAACTTTCACTATATGTGCAAAATAATACTAGCTTATCTATTTGCTACGTATAATATGAGATTTAATCTAAGTTATGCAAAATGATATGGGATTCACCAAAAGCAAAATGATAAGCTAGAAAACATTGAAAAATTAAAAAAAATAAATACAAAAAAAACAAATTAGTCTGAGAAGCAAAGATTCAAAAAAAAACTTGCTTGGCCCATTTATCTAAATTGATATATATATATATATATATATATATATATATATATATATATATATATATATATATATAATATTATTGTTTCTCCAATTTTCAATCTTTGTTATTTTCTTGATCTGGAAGTCTCATTTCCATGGAGGAGAAAGGGGTTCTGATCTAGTTAGGCAAGGTGGGTGGTATAAGGTGGCCGATAGGACTAGGACAAATGGAAGGGTGGAGGACAGAGGAAGACGGGAAAAAGAAAAAGAGATTACCTATTTTTCAGTGGTAAATCACTTTGGATTAAGTTAGGGATTGATGATTAAGTTCAAAGTTTTTGTAAAGCATTTATGCAGCAATAGAAATGACGATTTTCATACCTTTATTAATGTCCCAAATTATGTGTCAAGGAATATAATAATTCACTTCAAGGTTACAAAGAGAACCAATACAAACATCACTAATCCTAACTTAATTACTAGCGTAATTAACTTCTGTTTATTCAATTTTATCTTCAGTTGCTTGAACTCTCCTTGCATCTTGTTTTTCTCAATGTCTCTGTTTCCCGTGCTTTGTGCTTCGTGGTGGTTGTCTCCTTTGACATGACCTTGTTCAAAGTCTCCGACTTGCTCAACACTACCTTTGCACCACCTGAAAGTATCGCAAACATCACACTTAAAGGACAGCCTTTGTGGGTCTAATATTGAATCACAGCTCCTTATTGCAAATTTTCTCCCATATCTACAAATTCAATTTGAAACCCTAATGTATGTACATTCTTGGTTTGAGATAGAAGCTTAAGAGAGATAGTTCATTATCAAAGTAAGAGAAATGGTAAAAGAGAAAAAACAAATGCTAGTACGCCAGCAGGGGTGATCAATTATATGAAAGAGCATTTGGTGAATGACAATTTTTTTTCTTCAAAACATTTAGGGTACATGGTGAAATAAATTTCCATGGAGGAGTTTTTGGTGAATTCACTTTTACGCCAATGGAAGACTAGCGTCCTATTGACAAGAAGGATAATTAGATGTAGTCCCATATAATTGAGGGGCATTTGGTGAAGTTTCTATAAGTTGAAAGGTATATTGTGAATTACGTAAAAATTCGAATGCATTTGTTTAAAAAACCTTAAAAAGATAAAGCTACTGGAATATTACTACGGACTTAGTCTTAGCACTACTTTTAATTTCTTTTTAGGAAATTTTAGTTTTAACTACCTTTTTTGTATCACATTTTATAAATAACTATATTTCTTAGTTTTTTTCTAATTTAAAAACCTTTTTATCCCAAATTACTGGGTTTGCTACCTCTAAACACATTTTGTCCATTTACCCGTTAAGAATTGAGGTTTAATATTATAGTTCATTGCAATTTTTAGAAAGTTCGCCGATTTCAACAATTCAAAGTAAAACTTTTAAGTTTGAATTACAAAACTAGGATTTTTTTTTTAAATTAGGGCTTTCCTGAAATTGGAAGTTATTCAATATCAGGGGGCTTCCAATAAGAATTGAGATGTATACTACAATGGATGAAAATCATATCAAAGCTTTAATCCAATTACAAGCCTTATTTTCACAAAGATCCTAATTAAAATTGAATGAACCCTAATCCACAAAATCAAAACAACAATCTTACCTTACTTGGTTGATATTGGATGATTAGCTTCCCCCAAAGTGAAACGGAAATGCATAATATACTCCCAATCCAGGTTTTCGAAGATTGTTAAAGAGAGTTTGAAAAAATTAAGGGGAAATAATGTTTCAAGAAGGAAGAATAAGGTTATACGTAAAGCTGTCAAATAGAATTTTCAAGGAAATGGGAAAGATCTTAAGTGGGGTTTGGTTGGAGACAAAGAACCTAGCTAGAGGAGAGACTTGTGGAAACTTCCTTTTGTTTCAACTTGAATGTCCTTCTTAACATAAAGGAAAACCTTTACTCAGGAGTTGCTAATACACTTGAACACCTTGACATGGATCCTCACGGACAGCAGTCCGAATGATCAATTGATATTGTTTCTTCTGCCCGAACTAAATCCCTTAGAAAAGATGCAAAATGGACCTTATTTTATCCTTGATCATATAATTCTCTATGAAAAATAAAAATTACCGCATAATGGATTTATGGACGGAATTCATTAACGGGTAGCAAAACCAACAATTTAGGGACTTAAAATGTTATTAAGTTAAAGAAAATTTTAAATGTATATTACTTAAAACATGAAATACAAAAAGGTAGTAGAAAGTTCAAAAAAATAATTCCTTCTTCTCACCAACCCCCTTTAGGCCTCAGTCAAAGCCTTGCTTTCTCAATTTGCATTTCACGATTTTCACACTTTAGTTTGTATATTACTTCTAGTTAAGAGCAAAGCTATTTGAAAAAAGAAGTAAAAAAAAAATTGATTAAATTTTGCTAAAAGGTAGTTTAGAAACGTTAGACCATTAGTTAAGCACTACAAATCTTGAAAAAAGTGAGAGTCTATCCAATTAGTTAATCACTACAACCAATTAGTTATGCCATAAATCATAATTATTGACCGACCATAACTATTAACTCGAAAACCAAAACTATGTAAACCTAGAACCATAATATCAACCAAAATCCATAACTATTAACCCAAAACCATAATTATTAACCCAAAAATAATAACTTAACTACATCCAACTAAAAACCATAACTATTACATCCAACCAAAAACCATAACTATTAACTTAATACCATAAGTACTTTCACCACCAAGGACCCTTGGGTCCAATGGTATGACTTACTATCTCCCACATGGGAAACCAAGGTTCAAATCTTGGTGGAAGCATAATTTCAATATTGTTGGGGGGAGGGGAGGTTTGGGGCTTGTTGAACCTCTGGATGAGCGTCCCTGTGCAAGGGCAGCCCAGAAGAAATTCATCTTACTACGGGTTCCCGAAAGGGGATCCAAAAAAAACAAAGTACTTTCACCGAAAACCATAAGTTTTGGAAGTCGGATTGGACACACAAAAAACCTATTAACAGTGACGAATCAATCAAACTTAAATTAAGATTGTGTTTGAAATTCTGGGAAGCAAATTATGGTTTTGCATTAATAGTTATGATTCTTAGTTTAACATTTATGTTATTGGATTAGGTTATAGTTTTGGTTTTCAAACTAATGGTTAGGGTTATGAATTAACAGTTACAGTATTTAGATTACAATTTTTATGTTAATAGTTGCTTTTTTTGGTTAATTTTTAGGGTTTTTTTTGTCATAAACTACCTTATAAATTCCATTTTTCGCGAAAAACTACCTTATAAACAAAAAGTTGTTAAAAACTACCTTTTCAAAAAAAAAAAAATTTTTGTTTTAAAACATTAGGATCAACACCGGATTTTTTGTTCAACCATCCTAATCCAGCAAAAAGTAGGATTTTACAACAAAAACCGTTTTGAAAGGTAATTTTAACAACTTTTTTTCTAAGGTAGTTTTCGCAAAACGGAATTTATAAGGTAGAATCTCACAAAAATCCCATGTTTATGGAATTTGGTTATTAGCTATAGTTTTTGGGTTAATAATCATGGTTTTAGGTAAGATTGTTGAAATTATTAGGTTTATAGTTATGTTTTTGATGATTTTTAGGTTGATAGTTATGGTTTTGAATATAATTATAATTTTGCGGTTACAAATTATGCTTTTCGTGTTAATAGTTATTGTTTCAAATTGTAATTATAGTTTTGGGTTAGTGATTATGTTTTCAAATGATAGTTATGATTTTCTATATAACAGTTATGATTTTTTCGTTAAAAGTTATGGTCAAACATAACCCGCTATTTCGGGCCATATAGCGAGCTTTTCGAACCAAAATTTTAAACTACAAAAATCATTTTTGAGTTGCCCAACACCCGTATCCAAAAAAAATAAAATTGAAAATTGGCCCTAAAATAGACCCAAAATTCTGCCGCGCTTAATCAGCTTTAAGAAAAGGTTATGATTGACATTTTCCAGCCGAACATGACATGGTTTGACCCAGATAAATACCCCTGAATTACATCGGTAAATGGAAAATTAGGTCTAAAAACATAATAAAATCTTTAAAATAGGTTGTAAATATTTCAAGCACTCTAAAGATGCATACTTATTTAGTAATTCATTGTTTCCTTTAGAAAAATGTTTAATACTTCCTCGTTCTTTTTTACTTAGCAACATTGAGGCATAATACAAATATTAAGGAGGAAAGAGATAGTAAAAGACACCATGTGCGTGGAGAGAAAGTAAAAGATCCCATATGAAAGGAGATAGAACGTGATAATATATTGCCAAAACTATCAATGTTGCAAGTAATATGAAACTTCCTTAAATGGTTACATTGTAAGTAAAAAAAAAAAAGCGTAGGAGATAAGGGTAAAAAAAGTAACACGTTTTGGGTTATGTTTAACCCTACCCAACGCAATTTGTCAACGTGAATGCCATTGAGCGGGCAAGGCTAGGACCATGTTCAGGGCCGGGTAAAGCAGGGCCAAAAAATTCGACCCTAGACCGACATGTGATAAGGGTGGGGCGGGTCAACTTAGGTAGGTAGATTGACAGGTGTTTTCAAATTTGCAGTTATGGCTCCAACGCAGTATTCAAGCCTAAGCCTAAGGCTTAAAAATACTTTTCAGGCCTAAAAACAATGTCCAAAGCCCATTTATTTTGCTCACCATTAGAGCCAGGATCAGGCATTTTTTAGGCAAGCCATGCTAGACTTGATATCTCTAAGTTACATTACCATGGACATTACACAAAATACAGACAAAATTACACATAAATTCACAAAGAGCGAATTGGTAATTAGTTGCTGTTTTAGTGGAATGTCTTTTACCATAAAGGTGTAGGTTGTTGGAGGTATTAGTGATATAAGAGAAACCTCCCATCAAGTGAAAGAAGTGTTTACCTAGTCTCTTGTAACCACAGAGTTGGATTCTTTTTTCTCAACCAAACAACTTTTAGCACTAACCTACAAATAGAACCCTTGGGAATTATGACTTCATGTGAAGTGAAATTCACTAGGTGTCTACGGTGTCTAACCAAGTGAGATTGGTGCCCACTGTAAGAATTACTGTCAATGACCAATTTGTACTTGTCAATTGTCATTACTCCTCGAGAAGGGAGATTTACTTGTTCGTTAACTTCAAAATCAGAAACCATTAGTCGTGGTAAAAAGATCTAACCAGAACAGAGCTGGATACTTCATTCTCAAAGTTCACCCAAACTTCAAAAATTAAGCCATTTTAATCACTTAAAATAAAACTTCAATCTCTTCCCTGACCATATTTATCCTAAAATTATCGAATCACTATGATAATGAACACCACATCATTGCTGCATTAATTGCGCGAACAAATATCCATAACATTTCAGCATTGGGGACAACATCTACAATATTCCTCTGAACAGAAACCCAAAGATATTGCACTCTCAAAGTTATCCAGAGGCCATAACAAATTAGTATGCTTGTTCTTTTTTTTTTTTTTTGATACAGCACTTGGTATTCAGAGTTCCAGACCATACTATTAACAACTATGCAGAAGATGCAAAATTGCCAATATGACACATCTTGAGCATAATTAGCATAAAATCTCAAAATAATTCAGTAAGACAAAATTTCCTAATACCTGACGAATTACCTAGTATCATCGTCACCTCGCTTCCCATAAGGGTTGCTTTGATTGAACCTCCCTTCAATTTTACGACTCTTCTTCCTAAACTTCGAGGCATTGCTGTCTATTTTGATGTCTACCTTTGGTGGGCAAGAAAAGCAGAATGAAGCAGCTATTGCCTGCACAAGCGAATCAACGTTGATTTAATGGCATGGAATAGCATAATACTTCTAAATATAGTCCAAACAAAATATCTCCCCCCTCCCCGAACCTCTTCCAAAACTCAATAAACAGATAACTTTCAACTGGCTATTATTAGAAAATAGTATCTTCCAGAGAGGAACTAGAGAATATATTCTTCCTAGAGAATATATGGACCCTCGGATCTCAAAATAATGGACAATGGTCATACGATCTAGGGTCAAGTGGAGATACATTATCTGACCCAATATTTCAATTCATAATGATATAGCCTTCTTTTTTCATTCGATGTCTGAAAACATATCTATTAAAGCCCTTCTTTGTTATAATTTGGGACAAGGTCAGTCCTTCGTGGTAAAATCTTCCATACAACAACAATGTCAGAGCCTAAATCCCATATATAATGAGGTCAAGATTTTATCTCTAGTAATTGTTCGCATAAATCTTGTCACTATTCTCTTCATCAAGTGTTATTTGCTCTCACAAACCTAATTTCTATTTATCATTTCCAACGCCCTCCATCAAAATCATCTTTGGCCTCCAGCAACAACTTCTAAAATCTCAAGTATCACAGCATTCCATTACCCTAACTATAGCACCCTCTAGACAATGTCTCACATGCCCTAACCACCTTCAGCAGTTCCTTCTTATATTATCCACAATGTTTGTAGCTCACAACTTCATCCAAAGATCTTGTTTCCAAATTCTATTTTTCAATGTGTTCCCACATGGCCACACATCTATCTCAACATGTCATCTCCAATGAAGACCCCCAATTTTTCTAATATGATCCTTCCTAAATGTCTAACACATCCATATTATAATGTTGGCGTAGTAGTTGTCCTACAGAGTTTTCCTTTCTACCTTAGACAATCAGAATAAAAGATTACCTGCAGATCAAGCTTGTGTACATTGAACACATCCTTCATGGAATGCGAGTTATATGACAATATGTAGGCCCTGTATGCATCTTTAGCTGACTTGTTCAAGTAATAGTTATTTGCCACCAATTTCTCCTGCAAAAATCCAGTTCCTACATAAGGTGTTATCCTGATTGGAAACAAGAAACAGAAATAGGAAGATTAACTACCAGATGAGACTGCACATTTGCAAGCTTCTTTGTATCGAACTCATACTCTTTCACAGGAACCTTCTCACTCTGCATTAAAATGTAGCATATTGAGCTAGCAAGAAAGCAGCACAACATTAAGAAACGACTAGATCTATCTAGCAGACTAGCACATCTGTGGAATTAACTCAAGAGCTTTCCGCTCCTTCATATTTGCAGTCAGCACTCAGCATATAAAAAAGATTCTCTAATTCATCTTCCAGATATCTCGGAGTCTTGATTAGATTTATCAAATTGCAAGCTCAAACCATATCCACCTCACTTAATTTTCATCCTAGGACCTTTAAATATTGCTAGTGAAAATATCTATACCTTCAAATAACTGAGGAACTGCAACTCTTCTGGGATCAGGAAAAGCAAAGCATTTCCTTTAGCACCTTCCCCACGAGCTGTTCGACCAACCCTATGAATATATTCCTAAAGGACAGTGTAACATCAGTCATTATATTGACTCAGATAGAGCTATTCCGGGGAGAGGGGGGGTCAAGTCGCAAACCTTTGGATCATCTGGAGGATCATACTGAACAATCCAATCCTACAAGAATCAAAGAAAAAAAAAAGACATAAACCATAAGAGCTTTTGCTATACAGAAACCTATGATTTGTAGTGATAACTTTTATTCATGTGAACAGCACAACAAAAGGCACTAACCACAGCAGGAATATCAAGTCCACGAGCAGCAACATCAGTACATAAAAGTATGCCTTTTTCTGCTTTGCAGAAGTCGAAAAATGTTGTTGTCCTCTTAGTCTGCTTTTGTTTCCCATGGATATCAAAGCAATCTATCTGAATGTATCTCAGGAGTTCCGAATGAAATTTAACTGAGTTGCAGGAAGAAAAGAAAACCATAACTTTCTTAGACAGATTCCTCTTCAGGAACGAATAGAGAAGAATCAATCTCTTTGCACTAGGAATAACACAATAGCCCTGCTGTAGTCCTTCATTTGTAACCTGTGAAAACCAGTATTTAATAGGATTATTTGTTACAACAAACGTACAAGGCTGGCGGATAAGAAAAAAATGGAGTAAATGCAGCATCGATTTCTAGTTCCCACTTACCTTCCTCCTCCCCTCATCCACATCAACATAGATAGGTGTAGACTGGAACGACAAGCGTGCAAGGTCCTCCACCTACAGACCAAGATAATAATACCACCAATTCAGCAAATAGAGACAGAATAGCAAATACCCAGCTCGCCCCCAACCCTGCCTCTCTTCCCTGAAACTGAAGTATATAAAAAAAAAAAAAAAAACCGACAGGTACCTTCTTGGTTTGGGTGGCTGAAAAAAGAGCTGTTTGCCGCTCCTGTATGCCAGAAAAATATCAATAAACATATTTTTCAAAAACAACATAGTCTGGATGGAGTAAAAAAGAAGCATTAACATTGGCATACATAACATATACAATACTGAACCAGAAAGTGGATAGCCCACCTAAAAAAGGCACTGAACCAAAATCACAAATAATGAAAAAATCCCATCCCAAGCACTGCAAAAGCCAGCTTGATTAAATAGGCTGTACATGCCAACTGGAATCAATAACTTCAAAAAATAATAATTTGATTTTCAATTATATATATTTTCATATTAAAAGTATTGAGTTTTAAACCAAAAACCACCCTTAGGTGAAGGGTCTATTCTCATAGCCGCCCTTAGCTTAAAATTTAAAAGAAACCACCATAGTGCGACAAAGTATCTACTGAAAGCTGCCTTTAAACAGTTTTGATTCTAAAATCGTTAGTTTGTAGCAAAATTATCATAATGTCATGCTAAACTAGCAGCTTAAGGCTAAATGTCCTTTGTTTGCCCCTAATTTTACATTATAAGCGGATAGTATCGTTAACACCTTTGTGTTCATACCTCCAAATAAGGTTTTGACATGGGATTATGCTAATTTAAACTTTAAATTAACGTATTAAATAAATGTAAGGGTGGCTTTTGAGTAGACACATCGTCACATATGGGTGGTTCATTGTAATTTTTCCAGTTATAGCCTATGGGTGGCTATGGGGAAAACAGCGCTCAGTTAGGGGGGGATTTTGGTTAAAAACCCTAAAAATATTAAGACAAGCAAATGCTTGTATAAAGCACTAATTACCCATCTTCCCAAATGCTACAAGCTTCACAATCTATCCTACTTTCGTATTATCATGTCTGCAACTGAAAAATGATTGACATGAATATTCTGTGTGTTTTTAGTCATTACACAATGTCATCATATCTCCATATATAAATTGTGCACATTTCACAGGGTATGTCAATCAACATATGATACATAAATATCATCTTTCTGACCTTCGGAAGAATCTTTATGATTTGCCTCATCTCCTCTTCAAAATTAGCTTCCAGAATCCTGTCAGCTTCATCGATTACCAAGCACTACAAAACATACGAAAATATTAAAGATCTCAACACTCCAGTGAATTCACGCATAGAAATACACCTTAAACTTGAAAACAATGCTTCCTAAATAAATTAGCAAGTAACTTTCCAACATTTCCAAGGGTACGAAAAGGAAAGAAAAAAATCTCCAAAACATTACTCCATTTACCAATGATTTTATCGCTCCATTTAAACAAAAAAAACAAATACAAAGAGCCATTTTTTTATATGTTGAGAGGACCTCTATTTTATGTTAGTATTAACAGTTCTGAAAGATCAAGATGTTAAGTAAATATATTCACTTGTGTTCACAATGGACATCACATGAAAAAAAAAAATCAAAGAACTACACAAGAATCCATAAGGTCACCTTTAAGTTCTTGTATATGAAGGCCTTAGTATTTTGAAGATGATCAAGAAGCCGTCCAGGAGTTGCCACTAAAAGATTAACCCCTTTGGCAAGCCGTTCGGCTTCTCCCCTTCGGCCTGCACCACCGATTACCAAGCCAAGGGTTTGCGAATGATGTTTCAGAAGGTCTTTGGCAACAGCATGTGTCTGCATCATTCGGACAATAAGTCAAGAGAAACTCCCAAAGTGGATCTAAAGCAAAGCAAGTGCACGAAAGCAAGTTCTACTTCCAAAAAGCCACAGACAGCGGACGGCCACTGGGCCCACTGACAACAAAAAAAGAAGACATAGAGTTTTGTGAGACTTTAATCAATAAAATGAAGAATAGTGTTTCACCTGTATAGCGAGCTCCCTTGTTGGACAAATAATGACGACACCAACTCCATTACGAGAAGAAAAGCGAGCTTGAGACAGCAACTCAACAGCCGGAACAAGAAAGGCAAGGGTCTTTCCAGAACCAGTCCTTGCAGCTCCAAGCACATCTTTGCCTTCCAAGAGAGGAGGTATAGCTCTAGCTTGAATCTTCAAACAAAGTAAAGCAAGTCATCAGCTGACTGAGCAACATTTTACTTCAAACTACCGTCACATGAACTCCCATATCACGCTTCAAAAGGTAGAACATGGGAGATGATGTTCTCCAATTCATCACAATCTAAAAAACTTTAGGCTTTCAACAAGCAAAGGAAATCCAAAATGGAGTGAACAGCTGCGATGCTACTTTCCTATAGCTATCTCTTAAGTACAAAGTCCATCTCTTTCAATCAAAGAGATCATGCTTCACATAAGGAAAGCAATATGGACATGGTACATGTTCAAGGACCTTTATCTATATTGATTATACATATTAAAGGTACATTATCGTCTTTCTTCAGTACCCTTGTGCTATTTTTATGGGAATAGATAAATTAAACCAAACTTATGTTTAACTATAAGTGTGCATGCTATTGCGTTTGGTTGTAAATTACCCTTTTCTTTAACTTATTATGTTTTAACCCTGATGATAAAACCCATTAATATATATATTGATTTAAATCACTTATTCTCCTATTTAAGTTGCATTTTGATCAGTTGTCATATGTGTATACTCCATTCTACCCATAATCAAATATTATTTCTCAAAGCACCAATGAAATTCAAATAACATGATACAATTTCCCTTTTTCCCTCTCAACATTCGTTTACTTCGAGAACCCTATGCTAACAAAGGTATGTTCCAGATTACGCACACAAATCCAAATTCATACAATTCATAGTATATAATTTCAATTAATATCGTTCCTCATTCATTTTGTGTAATTTCAATTATTCCCTCCGTTCCTTATTGTTGTTTCTAGTTTGACTTGCACATCTGCTGCACGGACATATTATTGATATAGGTAGTTAAATATTATTAGTAAAAAAATTAAAAAAATTTGATATAATTCAAGTACGAGACGAATCAAATAAGACCCCACTGACTGAGTAAGATTAGAACTTCATATTGAACGCGAACGAAACAAAGAGTTAGCGAGAAAGATGACCTGAGTCATGTTAGAGAAGCCAATGTCGTTAATCCCGTCCATAGTATGCTCAGAAAGTGGGAGAGAGGAGAAGGATTGATCACTCATAATTCCAATCCCACTATTAACTTTCTTCGTCTTCTTCTTAATCTTTTCCTTGTCTTCTTCTTCCTCCTCGATTTCGGCTCGTAATTCGTCTCCGTCATCAGATTCATCTCTCTTCTTCTTCTTCGGTGTTTTGTTCTTCTTCTTCTTCAGTTGTTGTTGAGGTTCATTGTTAGTTTCTTCGTCTCCTTCTCTGCTGAGATCTTCCTCTGTTACTGCCATGGCGGCTCAATTTATATTGATTTCAGCTTTTGCAGATTTCTACGAGACAAAAAGGAAACGAGGAGGGTTTTAGTGAAGATATATATGACTACATTAGGGTTTTAGGGTTTCTTATTATAACTTTATACTACTAACAGTGTGTTTGGTAGGGAGGAATTGGATGGAAAAGAAAGGAAGAGGAAAGAAAAAATAGGCTTTCCTATGTTTGGTAAAAAAAAAAATAACAAGGGATTCAATAAGAAAGGAAAGGAAGTGAGAGGAAAGAAAACCTTATAAATCTCCCATTATCTTTCCTCCCAAAATTGGAGGAATTTGAGAGGAAAGAGATAATAATTCAAAATTGATTTATTTTTTCCCAAATTTTACTTCCCTCCCTCACGTTATTTTTTTCCCTCTCACACATAATTCTCCCTCCAAAAATTACACAGTATATAATAACCCTTTCTCTTCTCTCAACTCAATCACGTTCATCCATAGCCCTATCGTCGTGCAACGGAAATCAGCATACAAGATCGGGTAACTCACGTTCAGATAACTCAGGTTCAGGTACTCTTCCTTTTTTTTCTTTCTCTATATGTGGATTTGGATTTGTTTATAGTTTGGTATAATTCGTGAGTTTTGCAATTGCAGAATTGGTAGATGATAGATTTTAATTGATCCATGTATTTTTTATCTTAAATTTGTTTCTCTAGCGCCTTTGAAAATTGCTAGCATTATCAGTTGTTACTTGAACAACCATTCATATATTAGAATTATGTATAAGCATGTGTCATTGTGCGATGTGTATAGGACAGATGTTAAACTACAATTGTATGAAGAAATATTGAGTTTCAAGTTACTGAAATACTGTAGATTAGTAGACTAGGTTCTTATAATGTGTATATATGTTATATTTCTGCAGGCTTTAGAATGAGAACGTGCCTTTGTAGCTTTAGATTTCACTTGTTAAGTCATGTGCAGTATGTGCTTGGGGGTTTGTTTGGAGAGGATATAAGTAGGGAAAGAGAAAATAATTCAGGTTTCTTGAGTAAAAATTAGGTGTAGTTTTTGGAGTAAATATTATTAGAACCTACTCCACCATGGAACAAACCAAATCTGCCTAAAATCAGAGAAGAAATACAATGTTAATTGATCATAATGATTGTCTTTCTATGAAAAAAATAGGTGTAGTTTTTGGAGTAAATATTGATTGCTATTCTTTATATTTTTTTGGCAAAGAAAACTAAGAGATACATTATCAATATATCTCTAATATATATTTTCTTTATAATATGTTATTATAGATGGAAGAAAACTTTATCAATACTGATCACGAACATATTTTAGAAGATGAGCAAGTTCACAATGATAATGAGGATACTGAGTTTGGAAATTGGGTTGTGATTTGGGATAGAATGAGAAATTTAGCTGCCATCAAAATGATTTGTTTAGTTACATATGGATTATACCTACTGCGAAAGAGGAATCACATTACGAGTTATAGTCATATGCCTTCTAGAGAACAAACAATTGAACGGCAGGCAGCAAGGAAAAACCTTTTTGAGTTCCTTAACTAATGCACCGAGGTATCGTGGTAGAAAAAATTGGCCTACACAAAATGTCTTAGCTGCATGTTCATTTGACTTAAAGTTCACTTATGTGTTACCTGGATGGGAGGGAACGGCGTCAGATTCAAGGATACTTAAAAATGCATTATCTAAAGAAGATAACTTGCATATTCCGGAAGGTAAAAATAAACTCATTGGTATATTTACCCATAATATTTTTACCCATATTACACACTTCAATGAGGCTTATTTCTATTAATATTTTTTAGGTAAATATTATCTTGTCGATGTCGTTTATATGCTCACGGGTGGCCTTATAACCCCTTATAGGGGTGTACGTTATCACTTGAAAGAATATTCGTCACGTGGCCCCGAAAATGCTCAAGAACTTTTTAATCTTCGACATGCATCACTACGTAATGCTATTGAAAGAGCCTTTGGAGTTTTAAAGAAAAGATTTGCTATTATTGCTAGTTCAACAGAGCCACATTACTCATTTGAAACACAAAGAGACATTGTCTTGGCATGTTGTATCTTGCATAATTTTTTAATGACTATAGATCCTGACGAGGAACTTATTGCCGAGGTTGACCGTGAACTATCAAATAGGCCTCGCACGAGTAAGGCGCAATAATGCGGGGAGATGATGATAGTGAAGAAGGAAAAATTATTCGAGACAATATAGCAGCTCAAATGTGGAACAATTACACACAATATCTAGCTCTACGGGGTGACAGAACTTGAATGTTTATATTTTTATTTTTTATGTTAGCTTCTTTTTGAGTGATGTGTGTTAGTTTTGAATGACATTGTAATGAATTTTTAATAGAATTTGAAATAATTTACTATAATATGATTAAATTTATATTTCATTATACTTTATATTTTGATTAGCCAGATGGATGTGCCAAACAAGAAACTTGGTGGATGTCAAATCAAATGGACTGAAAATATGGATGCACTTCTAATCGAGGCATTACTTCACCAACAATTGATAGGCAACCGAATCAATGGTCAATGGACTTCTTGTTCTTATGATACCATGGTTAAAGAGCTGCGAGAAAAACTCGACCTTCCGATTAAGAAGGAACATTTGCAAAATCGGCAAAAAACTCTTAAAAAGAATTTCAATGAGGCGTATGATATGTTCAAGAACTCAAGTGGCTTTGGTTGGGATGAGGAAAGCAAGCGTTTTGTGGCTGAACCTGAAGTATGGAAAGCCTTGATAGAGGTACTTTTTGTGTTAATGAATGGTCAAATGCAATTTGATTGTATTGAGTTGCTTAGTGAGCTTATTATCATTTTTTTTATTTGCAACCCTTCATGTAAATATTTTTTTTGTAGGCTAAACCCGAAGCTAAAAAATGGACGACTACTCCTCTTCCTTTTTATGAAAAACTATTGGAACTTTATGCAAAGGATAGAGAAAATGGTGAAGCTTCTCTAACCGCAAAAGAGAGAGCACGTCAAAGGAGTAGCAATGAACCAATTACTATCGATGCTATTGATGTTATGGTCACCCAAAATGAAGCAACATTAGAAGGCTTTGATCCTAATTCTCCTTGTGAGGCAAAATCAACATCTCCTACAACCCCAAAAAGCGAGACTTCATCTAAAGGAAGGAAAAGGAAAGAAATTTCAGAGGAAGACTATGAAATTAAAATCTTAAAGCAAGGACTTGATAGTGTTGCCGATGCCATACGGGAATGTAATTCTATTTTGAAGCAAATTCGTGCACGAGTTTATTCCAGTGATGAAATTTATGAAGAAATTGTGAGCATAGGAATTGAAGAAAGCAAACAATTCAAAGCTTATAGATTTTTGAACGCTAATGACACAAGGGTGAGAGAATTCTTTGGTTGTCCAAAGAATGTTCGCAAAGCATTTCTCATTCAAATGATGGAAGAGGATGGCGTATTTATTTAACAAGTTTTATGATTATTTAAACTTCGGACAATTTTTTGCAATGTTTCATGAACTATTTGTCTAAGTTTGATGACTTATTTATATCTTTATGCTCTATCTTTTTAACCATGTCTTCACCGAGTACTGTGTATTAGTTTTTAATGCTATTAGTTTTTATAAATTGAGAGCAGTTTGTGTATTGAATGTTAATGCTATTACCATTGTTATTATAATAGTTTCTGCTTGTAGTTGCAGCTTAGATATGTTTGCTTATTATTAT
The DNA here is from genome assembly GCA_947646795.1 of Beta lomatogona. Lineage (NCBI taxonomy): Eukaryota > Viridiplantae > Streptophyta > Magnoliopsida > Caryophyllales > Amaranthaceae > Beta > Beta lomatogona. Next base: position 9,565,699 of record CANSNZ010000927.1, on the reverse strand, counting down.
GTTGATATGGCAGTGAATTGTAATTATATGGGTCCTGCATGCAGCCACATAGAGATGTTGATTTCGGTGGTCTACTTTTTTGGCAGTATCACATTGTTCTTTTCCTTTCTGTTCTTCCAAACATAGGATTTCTTTCTTTCCTTCTTATTAACCAAACATCAGAAAGTTCAGTTTCTTTCCTTTCCCTTCCTTTCTCATCCCTTCCATTCCCTTCCCTTCCCTTCCCTTCCCTTCCCTTCCCTTCCTTTACTAAAAAAATACCAAACACACTGTAAAAGTATTAGAAGGGAATTGGAGGGTTTTTTGCTAGGAAGGCTAAGCTGCTCACCGATTAAATTAATCATGTATCGGGTGCGAAAGTAAATAAAGAGTTAAATTATATTGTTATTTTTAATTACCTCAAATAATAGGTAAAAAAATTTGTTCACAAAGTTCATCTAAATTAAAATTTGACATCATTTCTATTTACCAAACATTAAATAATCACGTGCATATATTGTGAAATCCATTGATTTTAATAAGATTTGCATTATTTTTAAATTAAATTGATTTAATTATTATGTAAATGAGACCATGGGAGTATTTTAGATCCTGCTCTTTTGAGTTTGATTTCAGGTCAATTTAGTTTAGTATATTGTTGTTGTTGTGGTTGTTATTGTAGTAGTTATTATTGATGTTTTACCTATTATTGTAATTACTATTATGCTTAGTTCCATCTAGATCAATTCAGTTGATTATAAAGAAAATTTTACATCATGTTTACTTAGAAAATATGAAATAATCACGTGCTTCGTAAAGCTAATAAGAAAGTAACAAAAAAGAAGAGCCAAAAGAGAGAGAAAGAGAAAACTATACCCCATCCTACCCTATTGTTCATCTTCCCCAATGCCTACAACAACAAATGCCAAATTTACCTTGCCCAGCTGAACTCTTCAGCTCCCTCCCAGCGAAATCCTCTTTTGATTTCCCTCCAAAGCTCGATTCTCCACAAAAGAAAATACAAAAATAAAGCCTCTAATCATGACAGTTTTTGGGTCTCCTCCCAATTACCCCTATCTCCTTGGTTCCCAAGGATTATTAAAAGACTTAATCAGTCGTCTTCGTTCGATTTTTGCAACAGCCATCATGGCCTTTCAAAGGAAGGATCCTTGATCCTAATCTCTTTTTTGACATTTGCAAATTTAGCTATAATGATAGTTGTGACCCCGCATCTGATGCCGTGTTGGACCATTACGAGCCAAATCACTTGCCAAATAGAAGCTTCTGCTACAAATTCTCTCTCTCAAAGGGTCAGTATGGATTCCTCTCATCCAATCCAAGGAAGTTGCTTTTCTTACACTATATTATTATAGTTTAGTTTGGAAGTTTATGGTTTGTTCTTATTTGTTTTACTGTGCTATTGCTCACATCCAATCCAGTCCAGGGAAGTTGGTTGTTCTTGTTTGTTTTAATGTGCTATTTGGATCCCTAATCCCTTTTCTTGTTTGTTAATTTGGAAGTTGCTTTTCTTACCCTCCCCCCATCTCTCTCGTGAGATTACCCAGTACCTCTTCACCTCCCTCTTCTTCTTTTCTGGTTTGCCTTGGGAAAAAGGTTTTACTACCCTATATATTCTAGCCTTCGTTCCTGTTATGGTTATCATCCCTCTACCTGAAACCTCCTCTTGAAAATTCTCTGCTTAAGCTTTATCTCTTTTCAATTTTAATGTTTGACATCCCTCCTCGCATCAATTATGCCTCTCTCCTTAAATCTAGTTGCCCTGCTAATACCATTCCCGCTCACGCTGATCGACCCATACCCCTGCAAATCACCCTATGGACCACATTACTAGTAACCCAAATCCCACCATCACCATTCCTCAACCAAAGCTAAAAAGTTGAAAAGTTGATATAAATCATGTGAAATTGAGGAATCAAACTAGAAATATGGGGCTTTAAAACTAGAAACACACTTGTCCCCTTATTGGATCTCTTTAGCTCATGTTGATAAGCTCTTAAGGATTCATATTGTTTCCCAACTACCTTTGCACATGCAGACAATGAGAGTTTTTTTGCAGTAGAAGCTTGCCACCTATCAATATTTATATTATATGTATCATGAACATCCTTAATGAATAACTTCAGTTTCCATGTTGGATGTTTAAGGAGCTTTTCCTGGTACTCTTCTGCAAGAAACTTAGCATTTGCTCGCTTATTAACCTTAGTAGGTGTGCAATTGTGAATGTCTTTGAAAAATAGAATCTGCAGGCATCCATATTCTTTTGTATATCTTGCGCTGAGTTTCCAACTACATTTCGGATAGAGTTTACACTTCACAAGCGCCCTCTTTGGCTCATTATGACAGTATTTCCACGCCCTCTCTGTTTGACAACTGTAGTAGATTAGTGCCTTTCTAAGCACCTCAACTTTCTCGAATAGTTGCCCTAGTTCAAGTTGCACCGATCCGTATGGTGATTCAGGATCATAGAATGGCCACTTGCATTTCTCATCAACTTCGATATTCTCATCATCGTCACTAGGGTTGGAAGGACCCTCATCATCGGAGTCCCTTTCACAAAATTGGCCTTCTTGTTGAACCGATTCAAAGTCATTATCATCTTCACCCCAATAATCATCTCTTACGCCTCTTAACTTCTGATTTTGTACATTCCCACCCTTGTCTTTTACGATTTGTGTCTTCCCTGAGTTGTTTCTCTTAGACAACCACTCCCTTTTCTTCTCTTACACATCAATAAATTCTTCATTACTACTACCTGCTTCCAGATTATCAATAACCTCTTCAAGCTCACTCTGATATATGTCTTCATTAAGTTCATCATCTAGATCAGTCACAATCTCATACCTAACAACCTCAACTGGGACTTCTGAGTTTAATTCTGCAGCAGCTTCTTCAGATAAATTCTCACTGACATACACTTGATGAATAGGCTCCCAAACAAAGTAGAGCTCGATGCTCCCGTGTGTAACTCCTTGTATTCTCAACTCTTCCACTGTTTTATCATTCAAAACTTGCACACCCTTTCCTTAACATGATAATAAGGAATCATTTGTTGGTGATTAGATAACCTCTGCATGATGTTGCCAATTTTTGTCAGCGTTAGTGCACATATATCTATTGTGCCCTTTAAGGCGGAACCACCCACATATTCCAACTCATCACCGTTGGCCTTTAGTTGTCCTCCATGATGAAACTTGAAAGTGACGATATTCGCAGGTAGAACACCTTATTGTACATAGACAATAATGAGATACAAAATTTGATAGAAAAGGAAAAACAGATCAACAATGATTTTAAATATGCAGACATATTCACACTCAAAAAATACGGGAAAACTGTAAGATAATTTTTCAATAAAAAAATCATTCATATACTTATATGTGCCAAATTAAATATATCACCAAGTATGAAGATTTGTATTATTTTTTTATCAATCTTATCTGGATTCTAGGCGTTACTTTGTACTTAATTACAATTGCTCAATTTCAATGAATTACGTATACTTTGTGCTTGAGTGGATTTTGTCTTCATGGTATACTCTTTTGAGCCCTCTGATCACAGCATTAAAATGTTAAGTTATGTCATCAATGAATTCATTATTGGTACTTGTTAGATCGTGTTAAATTTTTAATACATATTTTTCTTAAATCTTTCTTTTTACAGGTTGTATCCGACAAAAACCATTACTGCAGATTAGGAATTGGGATGTATAATTGATGGACTCAATACAAGTTATATATGTCACCACTTTGCCGTATTTTAATGTCAGTTGGATATCCAACAAAGGTCTAACATCATGGCCCTTTTTGACCCAGGTGGAGAATCTGTCATCTTCTCCTTTGTCAAACATGTCAAAGAGTTCAACATCCGATTCAATTGAAGATTTAGTGAGATTGTTCTTGCTGTATAAAAGATAAAAAAGGGAACCAAGAAAAAGTTTGCTAAGGGCCATAAACATCACAGCTTTGATGTTTGACAGCAATTTGAATATGAAGAAAGAACACTATAATACCTGTTTGAGTTGAGTCAGAGGCCATGGAGGATGAGAACCAGAGAGCGATAGAGCAGGCAAAGGCTATGAGGGAGAATTGGAGAAGAGACTAATTTTTTTTTTATATGTTTTTACTTAATATGTATAGTTTATGTATTTAAGATATTTTAAATTATCATAAATGATTTTCAGAATTTTATCCTAGGTATTTATCTTAAAAATATACTTTAGTAAAAAAAAAAATTGGTTAAATATACTAATAAGTGTGTAATCTCACATTTGTGTGAAGTTATGGGGGTTAATCACCACAAGTGAAACTTGAGGGGCTTAATCTCACTTTTAATCAAACCTAAGGGGCCTAATCACCACTTTTACCGTATTAAAAGGGAATTGGGGGGTTTTTGGCTAGGAAGGCTAAGCTGCTCACCGATTAAATTAATCTTTATTTTTAATTACCTCAAAATAATAGGTAAGAAAATTTGTTCACAAAGTTCATCTAAATTAAAATTTGACATCATTTCTATTTACCAAACATTAAATAATCACGTGCATATATTGTGAAATCCATTGATTTTAATAAGGTTTGCATTATTTTTAAATTAAATTGTTTTATTTATTATGTAAATGAGACCATGGGAGTATTTTAGGTCCTGCTCTTTTGAGTTTGATTTCAGGTCAATTTAGTTTAGTATATTGATGTTGTTGTGGTTGTTGTTGTAGTAGTTATTATTGATGTTTTACCAATTATTGTAATTACTATTATGTTTAGTTCCATCTAGATCAATTCAGTTGATTATAAAGAAAATTTTACATCATGTTTACTTAGAAAATATGAAATAATCACGTGCTTCGTAAAGCTAATAAGAAAGTAACAAAAAAGAAGAGCCAAAAGATGCTTGTGAAGAGCCAAAAGAGAGAGAAAGAGAAAGAAAAAAACGCAAGAAAGAGAAAACTATACCCCAGCCTACCCTACTGTTCATCTTCCCCAATGCCTACAACAACAAATGCCAAATTTACCTTGCCCAGCTGAACTCTTCTGCTCCCTCCTAGCGAAATCCTCTTTGGATTTCCCTCCAAAGCTCAATTCGCCACAAAAGAAAATACAAAAATAAAGCCTCTAATCATGACAGTTTTTGGGTCTCCTCCCAATTACCCTTATCTCCTTGGTTCCTAAGGATTATTAAAAGACTTAATCAGTCGTCTTCATTCGATTTTTCAACAACCATCATGGCCTTTCAAAGGAAGGATCCTTGATCCCTAATCTCTTTTTTGAGATTTGCAAATTTAGCTATAATGATAGTTGTGACCCCGCATCTGATGTAGAGGTGATCATGGGCCGGGCCGGGTTCGGGCCGGACCGCGCAAAAAAAAAATTGCCCATTGTGCGGGCCGGGCCCAGATCTGGGCCAAAATTTTGTGCCCAAAGCCCGGTATTTCGGGCCGGGCCGAGCGGGCTTTTGTGGGCTAAACGGACCGGGCCCAAAATTTAGACTAAAAAGTGTTTTTTGGCTTGTCCAAAGCCCGCCCAAAAAAAAATGGCCAAGCCCGCCCAAAAACCGGGTCGGGCCGGGCTGGAGTTGATCAGCTCTAATCTGATGCCGTGCTGGACCATTACGAGCCAAATCACTTGCCTAATAGAAGCTTCTGCTACAAATTCTCTCTCTCAAAGGGTCATTATGGATTCCTCTCATCCAATCCAGGGAAGTTGCTTTTCTTATACTATATTATTTAGGATTATTTGATTTTAATAATGCAACCTTTTAGCCACTCGCAACGAATAAGCTAACATTTTAGTTATTCTTAAATAATGCAACCTTTAACAAAGAATTCCTACAACAAGTCGGATTGACTGGTAACCTGTGAAACAGGTTAAAAAAAAATTTAACACCCCCACCCCCACCCCCCACCCTCACCCCCCCCCCTCCCCTCCCCCCCCAACCCTCACCCACACCCCCTCCGTTACCCCCACTACCCCATCACCCCCTCACCACCCTCCCCACCCGCAGTCGCCCCTCCCCTTCCCCTCGCCGTCGCCGACCCCCTCCCCCACCTTTCCCTCGCTGTCGCCGACCCCCTCCCCTCTTCCCCTGCAGTCGCGAACCCCCCCCTCCTCCCCACCCGCAGCCGCAAACCGCTCCCGGACCAAGTCGGTTTTTACCCCGACCGTTGTCGGTTTTTTGCCACCATACCCGGACCAAGTCGACGGTTCCGATGCTGCGGGGGGAGGGGGAGGGCGAAAATCGAAGGGGTGGGGGGACGAAAATCAGTGGGGGAAGGACGGTTGGGTTGGGGGCGAAAATTGAAGAGGTGGGTTGTGCGCCGGTGGAAAATAAGGGTGGGGTTCGATTTGGTGGTCGATTTTGGTGGTGGTGATTTGGGGTTGTGAAGGTGGTTGTTGCGGTTTTGAGTGGCGGTGAAGATGGTGGTTGCGGTGGGAGTGGTGAAGGTGGTCCGGTGGTGGCAGTGGTGGGGGTTGTGGGGGAGATCGAGGGGGAGGGGGTGGGGTGGGGAAGAGTTCAGTGGAAGAAGATAAGGAAGAGAGAGGAATTTTTTTTTTTTTTAAATTCAACAAAAATTAAAAACTAACCAATGAAATTGTGACAAGTCTCCTGGGCAACCTGTTTATCAGGTTGCATCAGGTTTTTACCCATTCAGAGAATTTTTTGTTAAAGGTTGCATTATTTAGGAATAACTAAAATGTTAGCTTATTCGTTGCGAATGGCTAAAAGGTTGCATTATTAAAATCAAATAATCCTATTAATTATAGTTTAGTTTGGAAGTTTGTGGTTTGTTCTTATTTGTTTTACTGTGCTATTGCTCACATCCAATCCAGTCCAGGGAAGTTGTTTGTTCTTGTTTGTTTTACTGTGCTATTTGGATCCCTAATCTCTTTTCTTGTTTGTTAATTTGGAAGTTGCTTTTCTTACCCCCCTCTCTCTCGTGAGATTGCCCAGTACCTCTTCACCTCCCTCTTCTTCTTTTCTGGTTTGCCTTGGGAAAAAGGTTTTATTGCCCTATATATTCTAGCCTTCGTTCCTGTTATGGTTATCATCCTTCTACCTGAAACCTCCTCTTGAAAATTCTCTGCTTAAGCTTTATCTCTTTTCAGTTTTAATGTCTGACATCCCTCCTCGCATCAATTATGCCTCTCTCCTTAAATCTCGTTGTCCTGCTAATACCATTCCCGCTCACGCTGATCGACCCATACCCTTGCAAATTAAATCACCCTATGGACCACAATACTAGTAACCCAAATCCCACCATCACCATTCCTCAACCAAATTTGGATCATCACAGTGACGGTGCACCTACCCCTCCCTCTGAACCAGAGCACTCAAATCCTTCTCAGCCAAACCTTTCAATTCAGCTTCCCCAACCGTGAATGTTCGGGCCCCGACCATAGATGAATCCCTTCTAACTGACTACCATGATACTTGCTTGTTTAGTCGGGTATGTGGTGAACCAATTGCCACCACTGCTGTTACTTCTCGTCTCCGCCGTTAGGGGTGTAAGTGGACTGCGAAAAGTCCATAGTCCAATCCAGTTCAGTCCAAACTTGTCGGACTGGATTGGACTGAAAAATGTTTGGACTGGACTCGGACTCAAATTTCCGAGTCCAAATATTTTCAGACTGCATTTGGACTAACCCCTTTGGAGTCCAATAAGTTCAATCCAGCCCGAAAAATATTTTAGCGCATAATGTATACTTAGAAGAAAAAAAATTTAACATTTTTGTTGAAATTTTGGACTTCCTAACATTTTCGCACTAAAATCTTTTACCTGGCGCCAGAATTTTTACTTATCCTCCAAAAGTCCAAAGTGAGAAGTGGAAATACAAAATTTAACCCTTTTGGCGCCTTTTGTATATTGCAATTTGCATTTTATAAGACTTAAAAGATGTATGTAACTTACTTTGTGAAATGGAGGTAATGAGTCCAATTTTTTCAAGGATTCAATCATGAAAAAACGTTGTGAACCTAAATCGGCAAAATAATTAAATAGTCGCACTGGACTGGATTGGATTCGGATTCAAGAAAAAAGTTTCGGACTGGACTGGACTAAAAAAAAGTTTGGATCGAATTTAAACTCAATTTCTCGAGTCCAAAATACTTCGGACTGGATTTGGATTTGTCAAAGTCCAATCTAGTCCAATCCACTTACACCCCTATCCGCCGTGACTGGACCTTTATCCTTGGGGAATTTTCCTTTAGGTACCTTGCCAACGGGTGGTTTCTCATTAAGTTCTCAAACCCTCTCGATAAGGAGGATGTGTGGTCTCGACGACCTTGGTTCGTCCAAGGCTTGAATTTCGTATTAATCCCGTGGTGTTCAATGTTCCAGCCTTTCTATGCATCAATCACCCGTGTTGATCAATGGGTTAAGATCCCTTTCCTCCCTAATGAATATTGGTCTTGGCCTATCCTAGTTCAACTCACCCATCAAATTGGCCACCTTATCAAACTCGACCGTTTCACCATGTCCAATGACGATAAGGCGCTATTTGCGCGAGAGTGCATCAATATAAACATCACCAAACCGGTTCCTAGGTCCATAACAGTCACTTTCGACCATGATTCAACCGAGTTCTTCTTATCCTATGAAGGTGTCCATGAGAAATGCCCACTTTGTGGTGACAAAAACCACATCCTTGCTCATTGCCCTAATTAACAAGCCTAACCCTTGTATCGACATGGTTGTTGCAAAATTTGAGGCCAGTACTCTTGACAACCCCTCCCCCTCTTTTGTTGAACCCAAATGGATTATGGTTAAACCCCAGCGTCGTGGTAAACCGAGACCCCACCCTGTGGTTTGATGCACAATCGCAGGCCTTATTCAAGGAGGTTCAATCAACCTCTCCGGCCAAACTCGGATGCTTTGGTCCCCTATGAGCACAGCTCCCTGCCCCATATTCCTTGCCCTAACCACATGCCTTCTCACACAAACACCACCTCTCCCTATTAACAACGGTTTTGACACCCTATCGGAATTCCAAATATCTTCGGAGAACCAAGTGCAGCTTAACCCCCTGCTCTTGTCTTTTTACATAAACCTCAAACTCGTCAAGATTTGGCTTATTGAATAGAGATTTCCAACGATATACTTTTTCTTTTCTTTTTTTCCCTTTCCTTAGTTTTTTTTTTGTTGTTTTTCGTGTTTTTTTTGTGTTTTTTTGTGCAGCCTTTTATACAGTATTTTATGTTTTCACACTGAATTTTTTTCTCTATTTGTAGTTATGGTTAAAAATAAAAGAATAATTAGTATTGTGTGTACATGGTGTGTAATATATGTATTGTGTAACTATTTAACTTTTAGCCAAAATAGGTCATATTTAAAGTCAAAATGGTTTTTTTTAAAGTCAAAATGGGTCATTATAGAAAAAAGGGGTACGTTTCACCTTATATAGGCCACTTTTATATAAGGAAAAGTTATCCATATGGGGCAAAAGGTTACCTTGTTTGCCACATAACTTTTACTATAAATGGGTGGCTCTATATAAGTGACTCGTTTAGGGCAAAAAACTATTCTCGTCCCATAGTTTTCTGCTCTCCATAAATATGTCTGAAAAAAGAACAATTAGTAATGTATGCATGGGCGTACAATAAATCTATATTATTATCTAAATTAAAATACAATGTGTCAAATGGCAGCTGTAAATTCATTCCCATGCCACGTGTACAATATCACCTTTTTTTCTAGGGAAAAGAGCATTATTCATTAACCAAGAGACAAAATGTCAGAAAGTACATAAGGGGAAATCTCTGAAGGACAGTGATTTTCCCAAACCTGCTCAACACCAATAGGAACTAACTTTGCAAGATGATGGGCGGGTAATATTCCCACTTCTTGACATGAGACGAAGCTATAGAATTAAAATGAAAACTAAAAGACAAAATATCTTCTAAGACACTATCAAAATCAGAATAATAAAGTAAGGCTTTAGAAAGAGGGCTCACAAGCACTTGACTATCCGACTCCAATATAATGTTGTCAAAACCATGGGATTTGGCAAGCTTGATAGCTAGAAGAAGAGCTTTACTTTCTGCGATTTCAGGGGGCCACCAAGCTCGAACACGACGAGTTGCCGCAAAGAGAACATCACCCTTCTCATCCCTTGCCACCACACCCATTCCAATCCACCCTTCAGTCACTAGCGAGGCATCCGAGTTTAGCTTCACCACTCCGGAGGGTGGCGCACTCCAACAGTTTGCATTCCTAGGTTGTCGAGGCACTTGGGTCGCATACACTTGCTTGGTGTAAGTGTTATGTTCGAGGGCTAGGCGCTCCATACGCTCAAGGATAACCGCATTTGGAGTTGTCTTGCCTTCGAACACTCTTGAGTTCCTCTCCATCCATATACACCATGCCAAAATCGTTGCTCTCTGTCTCAAGTTCGCATCTCCTTTCTTCCACTACTCAATTACGTCACACCAGCTTGCCCCAACCCTCTCCACCATACTCATGCATCCACTATCTTCCCACAGCTCCAGAACACGCGGACAATGTACAAGAGCATGTGCACTTGTCTCGGGCACGGCAACACACCATGTGCAAGAAGCATCATCTAATATATGTAGGGATGGCAATGGGTCGGGTCTGGGTCGGGTCCACCTGGACCCAGATCCACTGGGTCTAACGGGTTCATGGATCCTAACTGGGTCCTAAATGGGTCTTTCTTAGATTTTAGTTTTCATCACATTTTTGAATCTATGTAATTAAATTTTATTCGCCTTAATATATATATAGGTTCTGCATCCATGGGTAAAGCATTATCTAAACAAAATTTTAAAAAATAACTTATAAATTCTGAAAAGGTTAGGAGTTACAAGTCTTAGATAGAGTTACAACACTAACAAGCTCACAAAATCACAACTTAAAATACCTTAGATTTTATGTAATATGTAAATGGGTCAGCGGGTCGGGTCTGGGTCTGGCATATGTGGACCCAGACCCAGACACAACCCACGCTCTCTGGGATCCAGACCCATATAAATTGGTGGGGTCCTGTGGGTCTGGGTCGGGTCCATGACTCATTGCCATCTCTAAACATATGGTGTTTCCTAAGAACGTCACGGGTTGGAAGGTTGTACGAACTAAGCCTCCACAAAAAGTGTTTAACTTTTGGAGAGACTTCCATACCCCATATTTCCATCCAGGCCACATGAAAAACATCTAAGTCTCCTCCCTTTCCAAGCATATAAGCTGTTTTTGTGGAGTATAAACCGTCCTTATAGAACGCCCAAGTTAGAGAGTCTTCAGGAACTCTCGAACTTAGGGGGATATATAAGATACGTTGTTGATCTTCCTCATTAAAGTGAAGTGAAAGTAAATCAGAATTCCATTCCACTCTAGACATATCAATAAGATCACATACCTTTATAAGACCATCAGCCTGCGGGCTTGTGATGAATCTCCCTTCTACTCCCACCACCCAAGGGTCACTCCATATATTCACCTTTTCTCCATTTCCAAAAACGCCATAAAACTCCTTCTTTTATCAAAACTTTTGTACTCCAAATACTACTCCATGAATAACTTCCTGCACACCCCCAAAGAAGCATCAAGGAAGGATCTATTCGGGTAGTATTTAGCTTGCACCACACACCCCATTAGAGATTCGGGACGCTGAACTAATCTCCAAGCTTGCCTGCCAAGTAGAGCATCATTAAAAACTCTCAAATCTTTAAATCCATTCCACCTAAAAATTTCGGAGTACACATAGCATCCTAGCTTTTCCAGTGGATTTTCAGGTTCGTCCCCGTTTGTCCCCAAAAAAATCATGCCATGGCCGAACTAATTTTATCAATAATGGAACCCGGGAGCTTGTACACACTCATTAGATAAGTCAGAATAGCCTGAATCACTAACTTGTGCAGAATTTGTTTTCCAGTTCTAGACAAAAGTTTATCCTTCCATGCCTGCAATTTCTTCCAGATTCGATCCATAAGAGCTTCAAACATAACTTTTTTAGATCTCCCCACCACAGTAATAAGACCCAAACATTTGTTGTGTCTGTCAACTTGCAGCATATTCAAAACTCCCATCAACTCTTCTTGTTGTTCAGTACTAACTCCTCTGCTAAAAGACACCTCCGACTTTTCATAATTAATTTTCTGCCTGGATGCTTGTTCATACTGGTTGAGAATATCAACTATAATTCTGCATTCACGTAAGTTCGCTCTAGCAAAATGAAGATTGTCATATGCAAAGAGGAGATGAGATATTTCTGGACCATCACGACTCGCCTTAGCTCATGTAACTTTCTTTCCAGCACTTCTTTCTGTAACATAAGAGAGAAAACATTAGCAACTAAAATAAACAGGTATGGAGAGAGAGGATCCCCCTGTCTAAAGGCCTCTGGAGGGAATCACGTCCCCACAAACTCTTCCATTCAGGATGAAAGAGTATGACATAGAAGAGACACACGCTATCACCAAGTTAACCCATCTGCCATCAAAGCCCATAGTGAGTAACAACTTCCGAAGAAAACCCCATTCCACTATGTCATATGCCTTGCTCATATCTAGCTTCAAAGCAATAGTACCTCTACGCCCCTTGCTTCATTTCTTCATAGTATGAAATAATTCCAAAGCTATATGAAATAATTCCAAAGCTATAAGAGCATTATCAATAATCAAACAACCATGAACAAAGACATTCTGATTTTCAGTCACAACATGAGGAAGGATATGCTTTAAACGCATCACAAGAGTTTTAGTAACTAGTTTATACAAAACATTGCACAAATTAATAGGTCTAAACTCTACCATAGAAGTTGGAGACTTAACTTTCGGAATTAAGACAATATTAGTTCTATTAACGTGTACAACACCTTAGTGCGTACATCTACGTGTCATCCAATTCTTAAAAAATTTTCACTTCCTATATTAAGGAATATGATCACATAAACTCATATTTTGGTCAAGTATCATGTAGATACTAATCCATGAGCGCGAATCACGGATATTGAGGGAAGATTGGTTGCATTCTTGCAACTTAATTCTTGAGGACAAATCACGCACATCATGGATATCAAGGTAATCATTCTTGCACATGGACACTTGGCTGCAGCACATCTACAACTCCACCTGACTAATCAAAGAGGATGAAGGTTGAGGGGCTGTCAAGAATATGACTATCATGTATCTTATAACAAAAATATAATATCCAATCAATTTATGATTTCTTGCCACTTACACACATTGGCTGAACATTTAAGAGCATTTGTTAATTAGTACATGAGTTTTTTAGAACACCTAATTTGATAAACAATTTTTTATTCAAACTCACGACAATGTAGGCTATCCATTATGCACCTTTTGTTTACTTGCATCCAATTATTAGTGTTTGAACTTTTTCCCTAAAAGAAAGGTGCGTCTTGTTAGAATGAATAACCTGTTAATTCCTTTCAAAGAAATCATGAGGGGTGTTACATAAGAAGACTATCCATCAGTGTAGGAGGCTTCTTCTCCTCATTTATCTCTTTGCACCCTTCTGCACTCCTTTCATGTCTCCTCATCTAAATCCATATCCTCAATCTCCACATCTACCCTTCCTGGTGTCACTGACTCTATATTATCTAGCACACCAAATGAATTTCTTACTATCACTGGAACTGGTGATTCTTTACCAATAGGACCACCTCTCTATACCTCTTGGTATCCCTCAGCATCAACCACTATTTCTACCTTCTTTTGTACCCACATTTTCTTATTCTTCTTCTTTTCTTTATTAAAGTATATCTCTACATGATGGCCAATTCCATTACAATTGGAAATTCTTGATTCATAGAAACCTCTATCATGCATGATTCTCGCAAACTGCAGTCTATCATTCAATTAAGTTACCTGGTCCAGCTTTACAGGTTTGCCAATGCCATAAACTAGTTTGAACAAACACTTCTTTCCCCAATATTTCATGTCAATGGCTAGTAGTCGAACCTAGATTGGTATAATTTTCACTTCCTCATTCTTTAAGTCCATATCCGGAGACCAAGCTTTAATCACAGGTGGTTTCCTATTAAAGAAATTAAAACCCCCTTCCAGTATGCAGTTTTGTTGTTCCATTGTCTTCATCCTAATAATGAACAAACCTTTTCCAATTACAATTACTTTATCAATTTCCTTTTTCCCCCCAAATTCTCCGAATGAAACCGTCCATAACTAGGAAAAGAGGATTAACACCTGTGACTAGGGGTGTTAACGAGCCGAGCCGAGACCGAACATGGCCAGGCTCGGCTCGAGAATGTGAGAGACCGAGCTCGGCTCGAGCTCGAAGCTCGTCGAGCTCGAAAATCCGGGCTCGGCTCGAGCTCGAGAAAAAAAAACTTCGGCTCGGCTCGAATTCGAAGTTCGCGAACTGTTTGGCTCGAAAAAGCTCGAGAATGTTCTAGTGTATTTTTCAGCGCGCTAATTCCAATTTCCAGCTTTTTTACAATGAACTAAGCGCATACTTTAAATTTTAAAAAGAGAAAAAAATAGTTTACAACAAATTTAACAAAGTACCCATCAAATTAAACAAAGTACCCATCAAATTAAACAAAGTTTACAAGTCACAACAAAGTTTTACACAACTTTCATTTAATAATTAAACACACAAACAACTCTTTCTCTTCCTTTGAGGCTTTGACATTCATTTCCAAGTCCAAGCCATTCTTCATGGTTCTTTTTCTCCCATAACACCTAGAAAATATGTTTAACACATACATTAAAACAATATTTATAAAGATATAATTTTGTAAAATCATAACTTATTCATTTATGTAATAGAAAGTATAAGATTAGAGAAGAGTGAGAAAATAACCTCATAGAAGAACGCAATTTATGGAATAGGAATCATGATTTCTTTTGGTTCATCTTCATCAACAAACTACAGATATGAAATTATAATTAGCTATAAAAACAATATCTATAAACATAAAACAAGAAAAATAATTTTAGCCTTACTTTGTTCTTTCTCTTGATTCCAAAAGTAGACCTACACCAATCTCCCGTGCAAATCAACATTTGCACAGTTTCCGGAAGCAATGAAGATCGATAAGGATCAATAACTCGACTTCCAGCGCTAAATGTAGCCTCTGAAGCAACAGTGGTAATAGGAATAGCTAACACATCAGCAACCAATCTAGACAAAACAACAAATTTGCTAGCTCTTTCCTTCCACCAATTTAAAGCATCAAACCTATGTCCTTCATCAGTTGCGGTACATTCCTCAAGATATACATCAAGTTCTGAAAGGATGACCATGCTCTTCCCCATCTAGCTCTTGATTAGAGTCAACGTGAGGTTCTGGTGGCTCTTGCTCCATTTCTTCATCTTGGATCTCATCATCAACACGTACAAAAAATTCTTCCACATTAGGAGTAGAAGAGCAACCAGGAGTCGATGATGGTCCACAATTAGAATCATTATCTGTTAAAAAAGCCAAACCAGCACATTTACACAGTGCATGATATCTTTAATAATTCACTGTTCAGACCGCAAAACTCAAATTAAGAGAACCTGTCTGCCAAAATACTGGCCTTTATAAGGAAGGAGTGTACTCTAAAATCTAAATAATAAATGACCGACTCATCCAAAACAATCTAGTAACAACAACCGTAGAAACATGAACGTGGGCAGTGAGAGAAACATGAACGTGGGCAGTAAGAGAAACATGAACGTGGGCAAGTATAATATGCTTGTTAACAAGCTGCAAGAGTAGAGTCAATCGTAGCTTGTTAACACTTCAAGTCCAACTCCATAGTATGCTTCAAGTCATGACACTATGACAGCACCAAGGCCATCATTAACCAAAAAATATGAGTACAGCAGGCACCATCAGACACACGCACATTTCTGACTATGAATCCTCGATCCAGCAAAACAAGAATAACATAATGGACATCAATATTGTAGATACAAGAACTCAAGCCTCTAATTGTGACCCCAATGATCAATAGTATTTAATTACACCAACTTCATGAGTCCATAAAAATACAAAGCCATATAAATCTTACATGAATAGTCCAGCAGATCCAAGACCTAATGGATTATTATTTTTAAAATGTAACTATTGCATCTTACAGGTGACAGAGAATCATCGAAGTAAAGTCACAATCAAAAGATACAACAAAAAAAAAGTAAAAATTAATGACAGAGAATCATCGAAGAATTCACAAAAAGAAAAAAGAGAAAAAAAAGCAACGGAAGAATGGGAGAATGGAGATCTAGGGTTTTTCGAGTAACCTTGAACAACTGGGAGCCTAGGAAGAATTTACGCTTCTTTTCTTCTATTTGGTTTGTATGTTTTAGTTGGGTTTGGGCCGAAAATTTTTATGTGTGGTTTATGTTTGTTTTTTTTTTTTTTTTTTTTTTTTTTTTTTTTTGAAAAGTGTTTATATTTTTGAAGTGGGCTTAAAGCTGGGTTGGGCTATATTTGTTAAAGTAAAAATCTATTTTGGATTAATAATCAATCTATAAAAAATTGTATTTTAAAAGTTTTCGAACATGTTTGCGAGCTTTCGAGCCGAACTCCACTAGGCTCAGGCTCGGCTCGTTAAGGTCGCGAGCCGATCTCGAACTCGAGTCGAGCCTTCTCGAGCCGAGCTTTGACCGAGCCGAGCTCGAACAGTTTGCGAGCCACCCAGGCTCATTAGCACCCCTACCTGTGACATAACAGACCACAATATCTTCCCAAGAATATTCGCCAACTCAATTTTAATGGTTGACTTAGTAACATTTCCAAGATTATGTTCAATTTCAGGGACATTAACTTTCTTCATAACTCAGGCAGGAGGCTACAAGATTGGGGATTACCCGAATCAAGATCGAGGATTATTCTTATGTTGTTGCAATTTTTGAACAGAGCTTCGAGGAGAAAGGGTTTGATCACCACATACAGGGGTCTCCACCACCAGAGTTTCCACCCCATGTAATTCAGCCAAATGTTTCATCTTCCTTCCCTTTGATGATCTAGGTGGACCTTTTTGTTTCTCTTCTGCTTATTTTTTTCTAATTGATCTTCTTCGCCTTTGCTTTTGAGTTTCCTACCATGGCGACTGTAGACACATAATCGTGTCTCCCCATTTAGCATCCTATGATGACCAATACCCTGCTCCAATTGGTCAGGATTGAGGAAAGAATAAAGAACGAGTCTAAAATAAAATGTTTTAAGCCCAAACCATTTTCTCACCCTTTTTATTAACTCATTTCCGAAAACCCTTTTTATAACTAGTTGTACTAAGCCCACTTCCTAAAACGTTCTAAAATAACTTTTTAAAAACCCATCTTTGAAAACCTTTTAAAAATAGTTTTGTGAAAGCCCAATTTTATAAAACACCTTTTTCTAGCCCAATTTAATTAATAGGATTAATTAATTATATCAATTAGTTTTATTAATAAAAAATATCTTTTTATAAAAAATCATCTTTTTCCAAAAGTGTTTTCAAATATCTTTATCTAACTCTTTTCTAAAATCTTTTATGATAAAAATCTCGTAGACACCTAATAACTTTCGGAAACCTATTACAATACAACTACCTAAACCTACCTTCACTATATAATTCTCCCAACATCTCTCATAATTCTACGGCATCATCTCATACTCACCAAACAATTCACATCTCTCGGCCAACCAACAAAATCTCCCACAACACAATTTCACACTCTCACAATCTCACGGCATACCCGCGTCACTCACATAATCCTCCCTCATGCGCCTAGCCCCTCATTAATCTTCCTAATTCCACCGCCTATCATCCTCGCCTATCATATAACAAATCACAACCACACTGATCATCATCATCATCATCATCATCATCCACCTATCATTCCACTAATAAGTCAGCATCTAAGATCTACACTAAAAATACTAATCCACTACCACACTTTCATCACACGATCATCATCTTATCTTCATCATGCTTAGACCCAAATAACGAACAAAAAAAACAATTGTGTTCAACTCGTCTTTTTTCACGCAACAATACAACGTAACGTGTTTTCAAGTCTCGTTCAATAATTCAATTTTCCAAGATCCGTACAAATCAACGACCCCGGACGGTGGTATAATTTCTGAGGGTCAACTAAATTAACCACCTATATTTTTATTTCTTTATTTATTTTTATTATTTTCTTGAAGTTACTAACATTCTATTCATGATGTAGATTGTTAACTCGTCCCTGTTACTGTAAGTATTGTATATATTATACTAACTCTCTGCAGTATTTTATTTTCATATTTTTATTTATTTTTATGAACATATTATTTTTCATGCCTGATTGCAATATTTATCACCTTGTATTTATTGTTAATCAAGACCTAAATAAATGTTCTAACTAATTCGGATAACATGGACAACCTGCTAGGAACCCATTAATATTGATTGTCTAATAACTTGTCACTAAAAATATAGTCTTTTTATGTGTTCCCTGAACCAACTTAGACTAAATATTTTTAGGGTGTTTAAAACATTATTTGATTATTCTTTGGCATAAAATCTGCAATGAATCGATATTTAGTAGAGGCCAACTTTGGGCGAATGTGGTTCATTATGACTATATTCGTACCCTCACCCCCGAACTCAATATCTGGTTCATTTTGACCATCTATGGAGTCAGGACGGGGAAATCTACATTGGATAATTTGTCCCTATGATTTTCCTATATCCAATTAGGTTTATGATTCTTCCTAAAAAGAATTGTTGGCGACTTCTTTCAATACAAAACAATTTTCAATAAAACCTTAACAGGGGGTAGTCAAATCTAATACGCGCTCAAACCGCGTAGGCGAAATAAAAAAACATGCCTACAATTTGGCGACTCCACTGGGGAGGAATTTTAAAAAAAAAATTTTTTTTTAAATGAGTGGGTGAAACTTGAAAAATACGGTTCATTCTTATTTTTATGCCTTAGAATAATATACAGTTTTGCATATGCATGACTATTGTTCAGCCACCATAAGGACAATCTACCTTGCCTCACACGTGTTCTATGTGCGAGGTCACCCTCGGGCAGTGGCGGAGCCAGGATTTCAAAATCGGGGGGTCACAAAATAAGACAAAAGATATTCAATATTAGAAAGTTTACAACGCAAAAATTAGGAGGAGAAAGAGAGCCTAACATACATAGTAATGGGCGGATCTAGGATTTTAATTTCGGAGGCCCGAAATAATCGACCGAGTAGTATACGAGAATTCAAAATTTTTGAAAACACATAAAATTACTCAGATTAAATATTTTATTTAAATTACAATGCAACAATTATTTTAATTAAACTATTAAGTCAACTATTAATATGTACATTCATATTTTTAATTATGTATTACTAAAAAAATATAAAAGTTTAATTTTTACAATGCAACGAATAAAACAAGACCCAATATTTTGAAGAGTCCACATGACTTGGCTATGTTTTTTCTTTTATTTGGAAAGAATTCAGAAGAATTTTTTTTTTACTTATAAATATTGCCAAGATTAGCGTTTAACAGATGGAGGAAGTTGAGTCCGTAGACATAGGCCTACACGTGTCGTCTCGGGAGTGGATACAACAGAACTTGCGCCATGTGGCGGGCGAAGAGTGGGCCGAATCTAGTGTTGCGGTGCGGAATCTGACTTTCTGCAATACATGCTGCAATCTTTGATAGGTTTTCAACATGTCGCTTTCAACATAGCTTTTTTCACTTTTTCTCTTTGTCAGACTATTACTTTGTGGAGTTAGTTTTACTGTTTGGCGTTGAATGTTACTTGCGTCTCGCAGCAACTTTTGGTTATTTTTTTTTTTTTTTTTTTACAAAAATCCTTAATAATAATTTTTAAATTCGCGGGGTCACGTGACCCCGTGTGCCCTATGCTGGCTCCGCCAGTGCCCTCGGGGGGTTTGCGCTTTGTCCTTCCAATAAGCTTCCTGAGCGATAGTGTTGGATCTTAGTCATAAGCAAATCTACCCAACCATGGCATTGTTCTCTTGTTCCTGACTTGAGACTGGAGTGCGTCTTACACGTGGCCACCTCTTTAAGCAGGGGTACGAAGCGTGGGATCAATCTCTTAGTCATGGACCCTTTTGAGCCTTATCCAAAACCTGACCATAGTTGAACGTAGAACTTTACTTTTAGGTTGGAACTTTGCATATTATTATTCTATTTGTGCATCTCTACATGTGCGTGATTTTAATTGCTTGTATTATGCAATGGTCTCGAGTCAAATTGTCGAACGAACTAACGTGATGATAGACGAAGAAGGAATAGCAGTTGCGCACCACACTTTTCGCATGCGCCTGACGCACCTGTATCGCGTACCGCGCTTCCAGATTGGGCCAAGCGCAGATATACTGCGTTGCACGCACGACTTCCGTGTCGAGCGCTCTTCTCGTGCATTCAGCACATCTTTTTCTTCGCCTTGCCTGCATGCTTCCCCCTACCCCTTTCGTAGGCTAACTAGGATTTTTCTTTTCTTTCTTTCCCTTGATTTGTTTTTTCTATTAAAAAATTTATCTTCAAAAAAATTATCTCCTCATCTTTTTCGAAAAATCTTTCTCCTATCTTTTCCAAAATTTCATCCCATCCTCAATCTCCAATCTACTTCAAAAATTCTATCTCCACCTTTTTGGAAAAAAAATCTCCATCTTTTTTTTTCCTATCACATATCTTTTTTTCAAAAATTCATCCTTTTCTCTATCCTATCTTTCATGTATATTATCCATCCTTTATGTGCACATCATTTAGGATTCCTTTTAGTGTCCATCTTTTTGCAAAAGTCCCATCTGCTTAGGAATTCTAATTGCACTAGAAGTCCGTCTGACCCACATGTTTAGATTCATCCAGTTTCACTCCATTTAGAGTTCTTAACCCCGTCTAGGTTCACATATCTAAGAAGTCTAGGATCGTTAGAGTTTTTGTCATCTTAGAATTCTATAATCCGCTTGAGTCCCATCCATCTTAGGAGTCTAAGCTCATTAGAATTATGTCCATCTTAGGAGTCTAAATCCGTTAGATTTCTGTCCACCTTAAGAGTCTAAATCCATTAGAATTCCGTCCGTTTTAGGAGTCTAGGTCCACTAGAGTTTCATTCACTTTAGGAGTTTAGGTCCACTAGAGTTTCATGCACATTAGGAGTCTAGCATCCTTGAAAGTCTGACGTCATTAGAAGTCTATCAAGTCTAGGATTCTAAAATCATTAGAATTTCATGTCAATTAGGACTGCATTCATACTAGAATTCATTTGCATTGCATAGTCCATCATTCATACACTTTATGCATAACTAGAGTTATTAGACATTTAGGAGTCTCACTGCATCCATACTCTCCATTTTATTTCATACATCCCGCATTTAGTAGT
Source organism: Beta lomatogona (assembly GCA_947646795.1). Taxonomy (NCBI): domain Eukaryota; kingdom Viridiplantae; phylum Streptophyta; class Magnoliopsida; order Caryophyllales; family Amaranthaceae; genus Beta; species Beta lomatogona. Next base: position 9,544,399 of record CANSNZ010000927.1, on the reverse strand, counting down.
CCTGAACTACAGGCGATCTGATTCCTTCTTTCGGGATATGTAGGCAGCCTTTACAGGTTCGAACGCATAGATTGAGTCATGCATACATACATTAGGTCTAGGTGCATCCAAAAGAGTCATGCATACATACATTAGGTCTAGGTGCATCTCAAAAAAAAAATATCATGCATTTAGGATATTCAGATTCTTTCCTAGAAGCTCAACTTTTTTAAACAAACATACATTCTTTCATTCCATTTCTCTCTCTCTCCATCATCATTCTATTTCTAAATCTCCTTTGATGATCTATGTAAAAATCAAGCGACATTGAAACGGGCAGTCCATCGAATAACAAGCAACAAGTCGTTGAAATGGCTAGAGATTTAGCCAAGCTGTAACTATAAGGCTTGAGAAGATCGAGTCCGGTGAATCTCCTGGATTCCACAAGAAATCGGAGAGTGTTGTTCATAGGGTAACCAATACAAATTCCTATTTTGAGCCTATTGATAACACCCAACTGAAAGGGAAACTTCCTGAAAATTTCATTACAATTGACATCCCTAGATTGAGAATGATTTGCGAAAAAAAATGCCGAAGGTAATGACTTCAATGCCAAAGAAGCAGACACCTCTCTGAGCTCAATTGCTCATTAAGACATTAGGACTCGCTTAGGTCCAATCAACACAAAAAAACATATACACCTCATCTCTTTTCACTTCGAAAGAGACCTCATGAAGATCGAAGCAATGAAGCCGTCTTGTCACGTGACGTAGGGGTCTAGACTTGAGATTTCATTTTTTGTTTCATTTCTCTTATTCTCCCAGTCTAATATAGGATTTCCCTTTCATTGCATGTACTCCTAACTTTCAAATAATAAATGAGTATTTCTTTTCTAACCTTGCATTAATGAGCATTAATGAAAATCATTATTGTCGCCTTAAAAGAAAGGAATTTCTAATTCTCATGACTATTCTAATAAAGGCAATGAACAACTGGCATATATAAAAGAGGCATTTCCCCCCTTCACTACAACCATTCCTCCATACATAACACCCCTCTCCCTTTAACCTACCTCATAGGAAGTACATTTGACATCAATTTTCAATGTAAAGGGCAAGCAAAAAAAAAAAAAAACAGTCAAAAGAGCAACATCAGAAAAATCAAAGCAAAAAAAAAAAATGAAACAAAAGTGCAAAATATAAATAAGAAAAAAGAGGAGTGTTGCAAATAAGCCCATCAATAGCTTTGTCAAAGGTATTTCCTTCAAAACCTTAAACCTGCGATTCTAAACCTCCAACTTCAAATCTTCTGTAATAAACCTTCCTAACAACCATTCACATTGTTTTCCAATAAGCCATAAAAGACAAACCAAGGCCCGTTAGGTAGAAAACCCATAAGGGCGACTTAGGTAAAAGTCATGGCATCTTCTCATTCACTAGCCTGAACTACGAATGGTCTGATTCTGCTAAAGATACGTAGGAAACCTCACCCTGAGGTCCGACCGCTTCAAAGCAAACCAACTTTACTATCCACCCTTGCCAAAGACCTCTTCCAAATCAATGATTAATTCAATGCTTAATTCATTGCAAATGGCTCCAAAGCAAAATGCTCGGCCACCAATTAAAATGTTAAGAGCTATGACTGACCTGATTCCATCATGGATACTTAGGCAACCTCTTTTGAGGCCCAGCCGTTTTAATTCACAACATATTTTTAAGGCTCGCCTAGGCCCATGAGAAAAGCTCGATCTCTCAAATCATGAATTTTCAATGCTCATCCCCTACCCTTAGAACTAGACTGGGATTTGAACCTGCATCATAAGCCTACCTTATTGCGTGAGTCAAGTCATTATGACTCCGCCTTCTTCTAATTCTTATCCCTTCCTTTTTCTAAGCCACATTATCGCTTGTAAGCCAACCTTAGCATAACCTTTCAACACTCAGCGCTATGACCGTGCCTTATCTTTTGAGTGTTTGTTTCTTTGGCCTTTCTTGTCTTCTCACCTTAGGAACCCTATATGGAATCTTCCGTCGAAACTTCCGCTAAGCGTGACGAGATATCTTTAAAATTAAGCAATCAAGCTGAATAATTCATCAACTCAATCTAACTGGGGGCTTTATCACTGGTCCACAAAGAAAATCATAGGCTCTAAGTCCGAAGCTATGGTAATAAGGACTTCATTACGAGTCCATCCATGAAATCTTGGGTTTTAAAACCCACACTGATACAAGATTGAACCTATTCATGGGCTCACTTAGGCCCTTGACATACAAACCTAGAAGCATATACAACTCAAGCATTATGAGGACTACATCGAATTTCAAATCCAGCATCATCTATTAATTGAATGAATCATCCTTGGGGGCTTCCCATTTCTCCCCTTTCATAGGCTCAATGTGTACCCTGATCAGGACTTCATTTCGAGTCCATACAAAATATTGTGGGCTTCAGACCCATACGAGATTACAACTGTTTTATGAGCTCACTTAGGCCCGTAACAACTACAACGCATTTCGAATCAAACATAACTTACATGGATCATCCTTGGGGCTTCCCCTTTCTTCTCTTTCTAAAACAGTTTTCTAAAACGAAAATTTGAAGCTTCTAATGGAACGATCAAATCATCTGCATTAGTGTCATACCTCTGCATTAGTGTCATATCTCTACATTTGCATTACATATCTGCATCGTCCAAACATTGTGTCAAAACATTGCATCCTTCGTCCTTAGCCATAGGATTCTAGCGTCAATCATCGAGTCACACATACACACACACGTATGCACACACGATAGCACCTTTAAGTCTAGAGTACTAGGGGTCACTCTTTATAGGTCAAGTCTTTTCCTATCCATACACTAGCACCTACATCACAGGACACATGCATGTCCCCTAGTTGTTTGTCTGTATATCTGTGTGTTATTTGTATTCGCAGGTACCCAACATTAAACGACTCTATATGAGCTATATTCCACTAAGGTCTGCGGACCCCTACAAATTAACAACAGAAGACAAGTGCTATATACATGGTGCATCCAGCGCACCGACAACGTTGTGTCACGTACAACAATCTGCGTCCAACGCAGCATACCACGCCAAGCGCAGGCCTGTGCGTCTGGCGCACGGTCCTGTACAGTACGCTTGGGGGCTTCTTAGCCATGTGGAGCCCACACACCTAATTCCCAAATGCATTCAAATGTTCGAACTTTCAAAAGTTGGCAAAAACACAACCTTGATATTCTGTGAATCAACTATAGCAACAGCCTTGGAGCGGGACAATAGCTCATTACAATCGCCTTGGAGCGGGACAATAGCTCATTACAATCGCCTTGGAGCGGGACAATAGCTCATTACAATCCCCTTGGAGCGGGACAATAGCTCATCACAATTGCCTTGAAGCGGGACAATAGCTCATCACAATCGCCTTGGAGCGGGACAAAAGCTCTACACATATAGCCTTGGAACAGGACAAAAACTCTACCCCGACATGAGCCGGATCATAATAGCTCATGATTTTTTTTCCCATATATCATTTCATTTTTGCAGAATTACAATTACTTTGCAAAAATGTTTCATGTATGTCTGTTCCTCAAGCTCTTGCTTGTTTTGCAGGTTCCGGCGCAAAAGAGTGATTTCGGATTGCAGAGCATCCGTAATCATTCTCCGTCTTGACACGTATACTTTGACTTTCGGTTTTACAAACCCCCAGTCAAAGTGGGGGCTTTTGTAGACACATAATCGTGTCTCCCCATTTAGCACCCTATGATGACCAATACCCTGCTCCAATTGGTCCGGATTGAGGAAAGAATAAAGAACGAGTCTAAAATAAAATGTTTTCAGCCCAAACCATTTTCTAACCCTTTTTATTAAATCATTTACGAAAACTCTTTTTATAACTAGTTTTACTAAGCCCACTTCCTAAAACGTTTTAAAATAACTTTTTAAAGGCCCATCTTTGAAAACCTTTTAAAAATAGTTTTGTGAAAGCCCAATGTTATAAAACACCTTTTTCTAGCCCAATTTAATTAATAAGATTAATTAATTATATTAATTAGTTTTATTAATAAAAAATATCTTTTTATAAAATATCATCTTTTTCCAAAAGTCTTTTCAAATATCTTTATCTAACTCTTTTCTAAAATCTTTTATGATAAAAATCTTGTAGACACCTAATATCTTTCGGAAACCTATTACAATACAACTACCTAAACCTACCTTCACTACAACATCTCTCATAATTCTACGGCAGCATCTCATACTCACCAAACAATTCACATCTCTCGACCAACCAACAAAATCTCCCACAGCACAATTTCACACTCTCACAATCTCACGGCATACCCGCGTCACTCACATAATCCTCCCCCATGCGCCTAGCCCCTCATTAATCTTCTTAATTCCACCGCCTATCATCCTCGCCTATCATACAACAAATCACACCCACACTGATCATCATCATCATCATCCACCTATCATTCCACTAATAAGTCAGCATCTAAGATCTACACTAAAAATACTTATCCACTACCACACTTTCATCACACGATCATCATCTTATCTTCATCATGCTTAGACCGAAATAACGAACAAAAAAAACAATTGTGTTTAACTCGTCTTTTTTCACGCAACAATACAACGTAACATGTTTTCAAGACTCGTTCAATAATTCAATTTTCCAAGATCCGTACAAATCAACGACCCCGGACGGTGGTATAATTTCTGAGGGTCAACTAAATTAACCACCTTTATTTTTTATTTCATTATTTATTTTTATTATTTTCTTGAAGTTACTAACATTCTATTCATGATGTAGATTGTTAACTCGTCCATGTGACTGTAAGTATTGTATATATTATACTAACTCCCTGCAGTATTTTATTTTCATATTTTTATTTATTTTAATGAACATATTATTTTTCATGCCTGATTGCAATATTTATCACCTTGTATTTATTGTTAATCAAGACCTAAATAAATGTTCTAACTAATTCGGATAACATGGACAACCTGCTAGGAACCCATTAATATTGATTGTCTAATAACTTGTCACTAAAAAATATAGTCTTTTTATGTGTTCCTGAACCAACTTAGACTAAATATTTTTAGGTTGTTTAAAACATTATTTGATTATTCTTTGGCATAAAATCTGCAATGAATCGATATTTAGTAGAGGCCAACTTTGGGCGAATGTGGTTCATTATGACTTTATTCGTACCCTCACCCCCGAACTCAATCTCTGGTTCATTTTGACCATCTATGGAGTCAGGACGAGGAAATCTACATTGGATAATTTGTCCCTATGATTTTCCTATATCCAATTAGGTTTATGATTCTTCCTAAAAAGAATTGTCGGCGACTTCTTTCAATACAAAACAATTTTCAATAAAACCTTAACAGGGGGGTAGTCAAATCTAATACGCGCTCACACCGCGTAGGCGAAATAAAAAACACGCCTACAACGACAGAATACATTTAGGAGATAGGTCTAAACATGTGCTGAGAGAAAAAAAAGAGCTCCAACTTAAAATATTCAGGTTCCATCTCCTCTAATTATAGTAACCTTACCCTTGTTTGGATGTAAAAATGTTAAATATCACATTTAATCATTTTTAAGAAAAAAAAGAATAAAGATTTTTTTAAAAAATTTACTGACATTATAATAATGAAAGCTCGTACAAATATTTAATTGAATTCTATCAAACACAATATTTAATTTGATGAAATTTATTTAGTTATAATTTTCTCCGTCTGAATAACTAATTGTCATTTCTACCCATTAAATTACATCTTTAAATAAATAAGTATTAGTTAGAAGTTTAAGGTATTTACTACTTGAATACATATTTATATGTTTTTATGTTAAATAAAAGTTCAAAAGTAACATGAATTTTAAATTCTATACATGTTTTAATATAATGTTTTGAACACAACCAATCTGACAAAATATAATTAAGTGAATTAAAAAAAAAAAACTTCCCATTGTTGTGAAAAAAGGAAACAAGAGATTGTAAACTGAAAGATAGTAAGTAGGGTTGGCAATCAAGTCGGGTTGGGTCAGGTTTGGGTTGACCTATTTACATAAATGGGTCAACACCTCCCAACATGATCCCGACCCGTTCATTTACACAGGTCGGGAAGTTGAACCTGAACCTGACCCGCAAATAAACGGGTCGACCTAAACCTGACCCGTTTAACCCATTTAATTTTATGAACTCCATTTAATTAACTCTAATTTAGCAAGGCTGACTGAGTACAATTTAGCAACCCATAATTTAGAAACTCAGTCAATCTGTTTAATTTTTCCGGGCATGTTCTTCATGAAACTCAAACCTTACAATATCATCGCTTTATCGAAAATTCATTTGATCAGAAGCATTCAATTTCTAGTTTAATCATATAAAATATAATATCATCAACTCTTTTATCTAATAACAAAAAGAACTAATTGAATTTGGTAGATACTTGAAGAGTTTCATTAAGGCCATGGAGTATTCTGCAGCAAATCATCAATTAATAAGCTGTTGCAACGAAAATGCAAGAGATATAAGGAAAAAGCATGAAATTCAATTAATAATTTTGACAGAAAAAAATGAATCAAACGAGGATTTTAGAAATGGATCGATGAAAGATATAGTGGGGGGTTAAAAATTACTCGTGTAGTGAATTACGAAGAATGATCAAGTAACTCAATAGATTAAAGAGAGAGGTGACTGGTTCATATTATAGAGAGGAGAAAAAGATAGGCAAGAGTGAGAGAAGAAAAAGCTGCGCATGATCATTAGAAGACAAGGAACTAAGGAAGTAGCTAGGGTTTCTAACTTTTGTATTTTAGGCTCCGTTTCGTTGGGTGTAAAACATTTTCAGTGTAAAATGATTTTCATGGAAAACAATTTACAATGGAAAACACAATTCCAAATTTAGTTTTCCGTTGTTTGGTTGCATGTAAGAAAAATGATGAAACGAAGGGAAAATGAAAAGGAAAGTAAGGAGGTAGTGAGAGGAGTGTACAAAAGAGATAAGGAAAATGATTTTCCCTTCATTTTGAAGGGAAAATGGTTTTCCATCATTGGGAGAGCAATTTTACTCCTAGGGAAAATAGTTTTACACTCCTTTGCAAACCAAACAATGTAAAATTGAAAATAAAGGAAAACAGTTTTCCAGGAAAACGTTTTATACTCTACCAAACGGAGCCTTAAAAGAATTTAAGGTATGGGCTTGGCCCAAAATTAATTAACTAGAAAAGAAGGGGCTTTTTAAGTTCAAACCTTCCTTATAGTGTGAAGTGAATGTGAGCAATTTAGTTAAACAGGTTGAGTGGGTTACTTTCTGGTTGAAAATTTCAACCTTTAACCTATCCCATTTAATTTCAGGTCAGTTCGGGTTGACCCATTTATGTAAGAGGCCGAAAATCTCAACCCAAACCCGCTTATTTTAAGTCGGGTTCGAGTTATCGGGTTGGGTCATGTTTTGCCAGCCCTAATAGTAAGAGACTCGTGTTTTTCTATGCATGGATGGCTTGCAACTTATTGCAAATGCCATATCTATACTATAAACTTTCACTATTACAATTTACAAGTCAATGTACATGAAGCTTAGCATATAGGTTATGAGAAAATATGGCAAAGCATTAAATGTTTGTGTTCCTTATTGTCAATTACTCAATTTTATTTATATTCATGTTTATCTCATAACACCCGTGTATTCTATATGGGTCTAAAAACTAGTTTTTGGAATATGGATTAATAATAATAAGACTTTTTTTTTTTTAGGTAAAAATGTGATAAACTCCAAAAATGGAAAACTTTGCACGAATATTTAAACAATTCTCTAGAAAACTACTACAGTTGATAGTTGATACTAGAAAATACGAGTATTAAAACATTTCTCTCTCCAACCCATCGCCATAGTCATCGGCTTCCCAAGGTAGACGACGACAAACCCTAAAAACTTCTCAACTCAAATTAACGCTCAAATTTCACTAAAACCAGTCAAGAATTCCAAAAATTGCATGATAATCTCCTCAAATTCTCAACAATTTCCTTCATTCTGACAGAATGGGAGCTAGTCGAAAGTTACAAGGTGAGATCGATCGAGTTTTAAAGAAGGTTCAAGAAGGTGTCGACGTTTTCGACAGCATATGGAACAAGGTTTTCTCTCTCTCCTCCGCCATTTTTTTATACTACTGAGAAGATTAGTTGATGAGGCAAAGAATATATTATATTTGCTTATTCGTTTCTTGAACTGCAATTTTTTACTCCAGGTTTACGACACTGACAATGCGAATCAGAAAGAAAAGTTTGAAGCTGATTTAAAGAAGGAAATTAAGAAATTGCAGAGATATAGAGATCAAATCAAAACATGGATACAGTCTAGTGAAATTAAGGATAAAAAGGTTGGGTTTATTTTGTTTTTGTTTTTTATTTTGTGTGTGTTCCATTTTTGCACTTCCAATTACTACTTTGTACGTTGTTATATGAAGAAAGTGTAAAATGTGATCTAGTAGGGGAATTTGATCTTTTATCAGTTTGGTTTCGATTTAGAATGCGTCTCCGAGTTAGAATGTAGGAGCTTCAGCTAACAGGAGATCTCTTATATTGACTTTGTACTTCCTCCGTTTTTTAATAGTTGTAACATGTTGGCTTTGACATTATTCGCATCCTGTACTTTGACCCTCTTGTATTATGTATAGGTAAGGAAAATCTCCAACTTTTTAGAATTTTCAGTTATGCATAATTAAAAATATTAATGCTCAAAGTTGTGCATTGGCATACGTGCCAAATCTTTTGGGTACAACTATTAAAAAACCAAGGAAGCATTTTTTTTGGATTTTTTGCCTAATCATTTGATCATTATAAAAGACTTTAATGTAATACTTATGATAAATTTGTGTTCATGAATTGAACTTTCATGATATATAAGGCGGTGTTGTCTGTATAAAACAAGAGCTGTTGATATGTAAGCCAGTGTTGGGATTCAGGATAAAGAGGGGTGCAGAGCTAGAGTACTATTTAGGGAATTTTGTTTGGAGATTTTGCCTGCTGCTAGCTCAATATCCAGCTCACTAGATGATGCTACCGGCTACCTTTATAGAATAGAATATACAGTGGATGAATTGGTATATTGGGAATGATACTCAAAGCAGATACTAGATTAGTATCCAAGAACGGGTTACAATATTTAACATGGCATTTCTAGCCTCTAGGCTCACGAAGAGTGGTCACATAGTTTATAAGATTGGATTAGTTTTTGCTGTAATACATTTTTACATTTATGTATTCCTAAATTTTACTTTGCTCTTTTGTAAAATTTGGGAGAATGGATTGACTGTTGGGAGACTGTAGTCTTGTTTCTTTTCTCATTTCACCTAATAGGACAACTTAACGTCTTATAAGACTCTAGAGTTTGGGATAAGATGGGACTATCCTTTTCAAGTTTCTCAAGAGAAGGCAAACAGGTTTTCCTGGTTATACTTCCAAAGGTTAATATTGGGTCTAACAAGGATTTTGTGGTATGGTTGTGTCATGAAGGAGGTGTCTTTTCTGTGAGGTAGACTCACAATAAACATGAAGGGGCTTATAACTCTAACTTCCTTTAGGGGAGCATTTGGAGGTTAAGTTCTTACTTCGACAGTTGTGAAGATAAAGAATTCAACAGAAACTTAATTTAAAAGAATAATTTTTTATATTGCAGCTAGATGTAATCTCTGTGAACACAAAGAGATGGTTGATCATCTCATATGTTTCTGTCAATGGGTCTTTTTTCTGAACCCTTTGTTTGGAATTAGTTGGGTATGATCTGGTAAAGCAAAAGATAACTTTTGCAAGCTTGGAAGAGAGTGGATTGCAGAAATGGAGTGCTCATCCCTTTGTCATTTAATGGAGTTGGTGGGAGGAAAGGACTACTCAGATCTATGAGTAAAGCCTTCTTTTTAGGCGTCTAGGTTCTTGTATTGTTGAATCAAGCACTTCATGTTGGTCATCAGTGGTCTTTCCTTGAATTTTAGATAAGATCTTAGTTGATTGTATGTGATTGAAGGCTATTAGACTAGTATTTGTCTGTAAGTGATTGAGAACAGCTTCTTTTTTTATCAGCCTTCCTTTTCTATAGGGTTTCAGTACCTGCTGTATTTCTAATGAAGTATATTCTTCAGTACTTAGTCTAGAGAAAAAAGAAACCTGCACTTTTTTCAAAAATAAATTTAAAAGAATGGAAGAATACGAGGGGGACCAGAGGTCCATTAGAAACAAAGGAAAAAGAAAAAAGAACTCTCATATCGCTTTACATCCGGAAGGGACACATCAAGGCTGCTACCACGAAAGATTTTTCGCTCTTCTTTAAAGAAGCTCTCATAATAGTGATGCCAGCAACTTTCAGTTTTATCACGAAAAAAACACATGTTCTTAATCACTTACAGACTTATTACGAAAAAACACACATGTTCTCAGACATGTTCCTGTGTAAATGATCCTGAACAGTAAGCCCAATCATGTCCAATCGAACTGAAGGATCTCTGCCACAGAAACATTGCCACCTGGCAGGCTGACAATGCAGAATCACCTGTTTCTCTTCACTAAAGCTGACTTGTGTGGACATAGCCTTGTTCGATCTCTCAATTGTTAAACTGTGCAGACCTCTGTCGTTCAGGGTTTCTTGCCCCAATTACCTTTCCCCCTCTGAAAAATAAGTAGTGAAAAGTCCAGCTATACTTTTCATTTATTTAAAATTTCTGGACTTTTATGCGCTTAGCCGCTTAGTTAGGTATGATACTCTTTCGAAGTTTGAATAGAAAAATACCCTAGACTTTTACATTCTTTTTCTCCTATAAGGTATTTAGAAGTGCATTAGACTTATTTAGTGACATTTGGTTCTTGTTAATTCAGCTGTAGATGCTTTTTTTTTTTTTTGGATTTAGGTCAAAGAGGCTATATTCATCTGAGAGTTAGCATGAAATTCCAAGTATAAAACTTTTAGAAGAATGTGTGCACTTGGACATTCGAAGACATAGGATTGGTTTCCAAAGTTTTATGTTTCTAGTTTCTACTACAGCAGGTGGAATATATCACATAGATCTTATGGACATTGCTTTTTTCCGTGCATAGGATTCTGCTCCAGAATGGAAAAGTAAGTATATGGCTGTGAATTCCTTGTTTTGGTCTCTGTATGAAGAATAGTATCAAATATGTCTCATCTTCCGAGCTTCTCGTCTCAGCCTTTTAAATTTGCATGTAGCCATATACTTAGAATCTGTGTTGTATTTGCCTAATATTTCATTGAATAAGTCAGTGTCTCAAGATTAAATAACTACTTCCTCCAATTTTTCTAGTTCTATCACATTGATTGAAAACGTTTGTCAATGCACCCCTTTGACCACTAATATTTTTTAAACTATCTATTATTAACAAAAATGATAGAATATTGATATTCAGAAAATATATATTCAGACGAATTCAATTACATTCTACGTGATAACATTGTTTTAATATATTAATAAAAAAAGGTGAAAGTAGTTTGTATGAATAGTGCAAAAAGACAATATGGTGCAAACTTTCAGAAAACGGTGGGAGTAGTTCAAAAGATGTTGATTGATGTATAAACAGAATATTAGCTTCTTTACAAAGTTTTGGTGTAAGTTACACGTAAGAACTTTCCATTATCATGGCTCACACTTTCTCCACTGATGTTGATAATTGACAATGTGATATATGTTGACGTAGGTTAGTGCATCTTATGAGCAGGCTTTGGTGGATGCTCGGAAGCTTATTGAACGTGAAATGGAACGGTTCAAAATATGTGAGAAGGAGACCAAGACGAAAGCATTTTCAAAAGAAGGCCTTGGCCAACAACCTAAAACTGTAAGTGTCTCTGTTTTATTTCTTTAAACCTTTATCCCAAATTTGCATTTGGGTTCCTGTGCTTGGGTTTATGTCACTTTGATTCGGGACTTAGGCTGTGCAAAGAATCAGGCCGTCACTCCTATCTTAATCACTTACAAGAGAAGGATGAAGCAAGGACAACAAGGGGATAAACAACCAACTTAGGGGCAAAAGAGTCTTTTTACTATTTTCTGTTATTAAGTTACACCTGAGCTAGGTAGATATTTCTGCTAAATCTTCTTAAGGACAGCTGGTACTATCTAGTACTTTCTATAGGTTAGCTGGCTACTTTTGAGTAGAAGGATATTGTAATAGATAGGTGTATGAGGTCAGATGAATGGTATCTAGAAATTAGAAGAATGAAGTAATTGTTAAGGAGAGATCTCACCTCTCGAATGTGAGAATTGTATTGGCTACACCCTTGAGTCTGAATACAATCTATCTTCCCTTGTTTTCCCTAATCTATTTTTTTGTTTATTTAATTTTTCTGGGTCAGTTCATACCAAATCTGGTATCAGAGCGAGGTCACCGTCTCTGCCATCGCAAGTAGAGAGAAGGAAGTATGGTGGGAGCTGCCCAAAATGCGTCAAGGATCGATCAGCTGGAACAACAGTTCACAACGTTCCAGACTGGTTTGCCGGAGGAATTGGCAAGGGCCGTGCGCCGATTGACGGAGCCCATGCAGGTGGCCATGAATGCGCTGACTGAGAAGGTGGAAGGAAGTAACCAACGATTCACCGAGGAATTGAGAGAAAACTCAGTTCGCCCTGGAAGGAAGGATTGACCGATCTAGGGAAACCCAAGAGGCAATGATCGCTGTGATCCGTGCCGATTTAGCGAAATTCGAAGCAGAAGTCAGGGCATCATGGGTCGACCCTAAACATCCATCTAAACAGCAGGGAGGAAAGGAAAATCCGCTGGTGAGAGTTACTAATGGAGATGGCGAGTACGAGGAAGGAGGTGATTTCATCTTTGAAAATGGTGGTAACGGAGGGCAGGGATGGAGATTCAAAAAATTGGATATGCCCATATTCGATGGACAAAATCCCGATAATTGGATTATGAGGGCCGAAAGATTTTTTAAGTTTTACCGGTTGAGTGAAGAAGACAAAATCGAGGCGGCGGTGGTTGCTCTTGACGACGACGCCCTGTTTTGGTTTCAATGGGAGCATCGGAGATACCCTATACGTAGGTGGGAGGAATTGAAGGGGCTTATCCTCCGACAATTTCGAACAACGTTTACCGCATCTCTCCATGAACAATGGCTGAAGTACCGGCAGACCAAGGGGATAGGGGTGGCAGAATACAGACGCAAATTCATAGAGTTATTGGCCCCACTAGACAATATCCCAGAGGAAGTAGCTAAAGGCCAATTTATCAACGGGTTGACGGAAAGGGTCAAAGCTGAGCTATGAGTATTGGGGCCAACAAACTTGGACCAGGCTATGGACCTGGCCTTGAAGGTTGAACACAAATTGGGGTTGGCTAGTAACTGCAGACCAAAGGCTAGTAATTTCTCCATTTTCGGATCATCCTCAAACCATACACCTACCCAAACCCGAAACCAAACACATACCCAAACCACACAAATAGCCCAGCCCACAAAAATTAGCCAAACCACTTTTAACCCAACGAGCTCCCTTCAATCCACTAGATCCAATTCCTTTTCATCCACTAACAGACCCATAGGAGAAGTTAGGAGACTGAATGAAAAGGAGCACCAATTGAGGCGGGAAAAAGGCCTCTGTTTCAAGTGTGATGAAAAATGGGCCCCGGGCCACCGTTGTAGGAGGAAGGAGTTAAGTGTCATCTTAACTCAAGAAGAAGAGAGCCCTGATCATGATTACAGTGAGGAGCAGGAGAATCCCTATGAAGAGGGCAGCACCGCTGTACACACTGAGGTGTCATTGAACTCAGCAATGGGACTTACTAGTCCGAAGACTTTGAAGTCAAAAGGGGACATCAATGGCGAGCCAGTGGTGGTCATGATAGACCCTGGTGCCACGCATAATTTTGTATCTACTGAGCTAGTGTCTAGGCTCAACCTGACCATCACCCCCACCAATGCTTTTGGGGTATCCTTGGGTACTGGGGAGACAGTTCAAGGAGAAGGGGAGTGTAGGAAGCTCTGGTTGCATTTGCAAGGAATGGATGTTCTGGAGGATTTCCTACCCCTTCCATTAGGTAACTCTGACTTGATTTTGGGGATTCAGTGGCTAGAAAAGTTGGGTACGATGACCACCAACTGGAAAACACAAACACTAAAGTTCAAAGTGGGGTCTGAGGAGATTACTTTGAAGGGAGACCCTACTTTAGGAAGTTCAGGTATCTCTCTTAAAGCCATGATCAGGAACCTGAGGAAGGAAAAAGGAGGATTGCTAACAAGGAGCAGAGGAGGAGAACCCTATCCTACCAACAGCCATGAAGGACCTTCTTTACTCCTTTGAGGAGGTGTTCAATATGCCCCAAGGCCTGCCTCCTAGCAGACAACATGAGCACACCATCACATTGAAGCACGGCACAAATCCCATCAGTGTGAGACCTTACAGATACCCCCGGTTCCACAAGGATGAGATTGAAAAACTCATCAAGGAGATGCTCATGGCAGGTATTATACAACCATCCACTAGTGCATATTCTAGCCTGTTTTACTAGTTAAAAAAAGGATGGATCATGGAGATTTTGCGTTGATTATAGGGCTTTGAACAAAGCCACAGTGCTCGACAAATTCCCAATTCCTGTGATTGAGGAATTACTGATGAGTTACATGGCTCAAAAATGTTTTCTAAGCTGGATTTATAATCTGGTTATCATCAAATTAGAATGGCCCAAGATGACATTCCAAAAACCGCTTTTAGAACCCATGAGGGCCACTATGAATTTCTAGTTGTGCCCTTTGGTTTAACTAACGCTCCTGCTACTTTTCAAGCTGTAATGAATGATGTTTTTAAACCCTATTTGAGGAAGTTTGTGCTTGTTTTTTTTGATGATATACTCATATACAATACCACCCCAGAATTACACCTTCAACATTTGTCTTTGGTGTTTGATCGGTTATCTTCACATCACTTATATGCAAATAAGAAAAAATGTGAGTTTTGGAAGACTGAGGTGGCTTACTTGGGTTACATTATTGGGGCTAATGGAGTAGCAGTGGACCAGACTAAGGTCCAAGCCATGTTAGCTTGGTCTATCCCAACAAACCTAAGAGAGCTTAGGGGGTTTCTGGGATTAACAGGATATTACATAAAGTTTGTAAAAGGATATGCAGCAATAGCACAACCCGTGACACAGCAGTTGAAGAAGGATAAGTTTGGGTGGAATTCACAGGCTTTACAGGTTGCTCTGGCTACAGCTCCTGTGCTGGCCATGCCAGACTTTTCACAGCCTTTTATCCTTGAATCCCTTTTATCCTTGAATCTGATGCTTCGGCTTTGGAATTGGTGCTGTACTTCTACAAAATTGGCATCCAATAGCTTATTATAGTAAGCTGGTAGGCCCACAGGCAAGGGCCAAATCCATTTCTGAGAAAACATTAATTGCAGTAGTTTTGGCTGTGCAAAAGTGGAAACACTACTTGTTGGGGAGGCATTTTGTCATCCACTCAGACCAACAGAGTTTGAGGTATTTGATGGAGCAGAGGGAGGTTGGCACTAACTATCAAAGGTGGATGAGTAAGCTCTTGGGGTATGATTTTGAGATCAAATATAAACCAGGGCCTTCTAATAAAGTGGCGGATGCACTTTCTAGACAGTATGTGAACCAGATTGAATGTGCAGCACTGTTCACATCACATTCTATGTCATGGGCTGATATTTAGCAGCAAGTCATGACTGATCCCTTCGTCCAGCAATTGATACAGAAGGAAGCAAAGGGAGAGGAACTCCTAAAGGGGTTCCTAGTTGATCATGGGGTCCTTAGATACAAGGGGCACATTGTTCTGCCTAGCAATGCAAGCATTACACAAGCTATTTTGAGGGAATATCATGATACTCCAACTGGAGGACACCTTGGTAATTTCAAGACTTACCAAAGGATAGCCACTGAATGGTTCTGGCCAAGCACGCGGAAGCAGATTACCTCCTATGTACTCTCCTGCCACCAGTGTCAACAGCAGAAAACATCCTCACTCAAGCCAGCAGGTCTTCTGCAACCTTTACCAGTCCCTTCCCAAGTCTGGCAAGACATCTTAATGGATTTTGTTGAGGGCTTACCTAGGTCTGGTGGGGTGGATACAGTCCGAGTAGTGGTGGATAGACTGACCAAATATTGCCACTTTCTCCCTCTCAAACATCCATTTACAGCAGCAACAGTAGCCCTAGTTTTTATCAGGGAAATCATCAGGCTACATGGGTTTCCCTTCTCCATTGTCTCTGATAGAGACAGGATTTTTCTAAGTCTATTATGGAAAGAATTGTTCAAGCTGCAGGGGACTAATTTGCATCGAAGCACAGCATACCATCCTCATTCTGATGGCCAAACTGAGGTGGTCAACAAGTGGCTTGAAGGCTACCTGAGATGTTTCATCAATGGCAAACCTAAGACATGGGCTCAATGGCTGCCTTGGGCTAGATACAGCTACAACACATCTACCCATGCTTCCACACAGTGCTCTCCTTTCAAGGCACTGTATGTCAGGGACCCCCCACAGCTTTTGAGATTTAAGGCACCACAGCAGTGTCCACCTTGGAGGAACAGTTATTGGAGAGGGATGCTGTCTTGGATGAACTAAATTATCAGATGCATAAGTCTCAGAATAACATGAAGCTACAGGCTGATGGGAAGAGGCGAGATGTTTCCTATGAAGTGGGAGATCTGGTTTATTTAAAGCTCAGACCTTACAGGCAACAATCCCTTGCCAAAATACCCTATGAGAAGCTAGCAGCAAGGTTCTATGGACCCTTTCCAGTAATCAAGAGGGTAGGCAAGGTTGGTTACTAGCTAGACTTACCCCCCAGGCACACATTCACCCAGTCTTCCATCTGAAAAAGGCCTTGGGACAGTATACTGCCCAACCTACTTTTCCTGCTGCTCTAACTGCTGATCTCATCCTGGAGGTAACACCTGAGTCTGTACTAGGGGTCAGGCAAGTGACTAAGGGCACCCAAACATCCGCTGAAGTATTGCTCTAATGGCAGAACCTACCAACAGAGGAAGCCACCTGGGAGGATTTTCTCACAATTGATCAGAGGTTCCCTACCTTCCACCTTGAGGACAAGGTGAGACTTTGGGAGGGGGGTAATGCAAAGAATCAGGCCGTCACTCCTATCTTAATCACTTACAAGAGAAGGATGAAGCAAGGACAACAAGGGGATAAACAGCCAACTTAGGGGCAAAAGAGTCTTTTTACTATTTTCTGTTATTAAGTTGTTACACCTGAGCTAGGTAGACATTTCTGCTAAATCCTCTTAAGGACAGTTGGTACTATCTAGTACTTTCTATAGGACAGCTGGCTACTTTTGAGTAGAAGGATATTGTAATAAATAGGTGTATGAGGTCAGATGAATGGTATCCAGAAATTAGAAGAATGAAGTAATTGTTAAGGAGAGATCTCACCTCTCGAATGTGAGAATTGTATTGGCTACACCCTCGAGTCTGAATACAATCTATCTTCCCTTGTTTTCCCTAATCTATTTTTCTGTTCATTTAAGTTTTCTGGGTCAGTTCATACCAGGCTGCTGTATCAGAGTTTACATGACACGACACTGGTACAACGACTTTATGCGGGTTGGCCTGGTAATCCATCATTAAGCGCGTGGAGAATTTGTTGGATATAGATTGCTTGAGGATGTGGATTGATTTTCCCTTACTGAGAGTGATGATCAAACATAGATGTTGGTGGATTTATTGTTGTGCAAAGGAGTGACGGAGAGATGTGGACAGTGATCTGCTATGCATTGTTGCCTCCTTGGTGATCTCTTTTGTTTCTTACTTGAGGGACAAGAGAAGTGCAGCGACAGATTGTTGACCTGGGGATTGCTTGTTATGTTTGTAAAAGCTGGGTGCTGTTGATTTTTTTTTGTTCCTTTTGTTTTTTCAGATACTTTTGTGTTATTGTTAGAAATCTTGAACACCTGAAAGCCATACAATACTATATTACAGAATTGTGTAGTGCCTCTCATGAGCCTTCCTCTTGGCCAAGGTATGGAAAAGGAAGCGTAGAGGGGCAGATGTACTTCACTACTTAGCCTCATCTCTTGCAATTGTTAGAGCTTGTCTTTGTTAATGAACAAGAAGTAGATAGCTATATAAGATAATTGCTTTAATTATTGTTGTGCGAGAAAATTGCTTGGCAATGAGCTATGCTGAATGTTTTAACAGTTTATGGGGTCTCACAGCTTGAGACACAGCACAATAATCATCTTAATCTACCAAATGTACATAACTTATCAAAGAGAGCTCTAGATAAAGGAATTACAACTTACAATTAAAAAAAGGACTTGTAAAGTAATGAGAATTTATATGTAGATGTGAATTCTAAATTTTATGTGGTCCATTTGTTATCCATTTGCGCTTTGTTCGGCAATAGGATTTCAATCAGTATTCAGAATCCTGATGAAAGTAAAAGCAATGTTGATAGTGTTTTGGTGCAGCTTTCAGAGGTAGAGCTGCAGAGGTAATTGTTTAGACAAACTACAAGAAGTAGCTTTGGAGTAAAGAATAATTCATAGTGCTTAATGTTTCTTCTTTTACTAATCCAACTTCTAGTGCTATCTAACTCTTAGTGTTGACAGTTAACCTCTAAGGCTAATACTGCCTCTGTTTCTATTTAATATGGACACTTTGCTTTTCACCATAATCAATGAAAAAGTGAAAAGTATGAGAGAGAAGGGAAAAGTAAGCAAATAGTAGATTGCATGGGGGTTTGATTTGACAAAAAGTGTGGGGGGGCCCAAGTTCAAAAATAGTATTGCGCGTGTAGATGAAAAAGAAACTTTCCGAAAAGGATATCGTGTAGATTATACAAGAAACGTTCCAAAAAGGAAAATGTGTAGACTAAAAAGAAATAGAGGGAGTATCTTTCTTGCTATGGTTCGTTTGCAACATTGTTTAACTGCAACGTATATTGGGTTAGACATTTGGTCTATAGCTCCCGAATCAGTTTATGCCATAAATATGAAACTCATGCAGTCAGGATTCAACTTTCTGTATGCTCCAATTTTTCTTCTTTTCCATGTATTTTTTTTTAATATGAAAGACTCTTTAGATGTCTGATATTTTCAATCACCCTTATATGTTACATGTTTTCTCTTATCTTAAATAGGACCCTAAGGAGAAAGCAAAATCAGAGACAAGAGATTGGTTGAACAATGTGGTATGGTGAAAACTTCTCTTTAACTCTCTAACTTTTTAATGTATTTTCTTGGTTTTGTTGTGCTGAAGATAGAATCAACTTAATGCAGTCATTGTGCTCAGAAATCATGATCTGTAGTTTGTATTTTATATTGGCCAAATCTGTCTGAAAATAATTTTTGCTGCAATTTTGATTCTGCCTAACTTTGAGCATGCGGAGTTGCTGTTTCCCCTCTTCCTTCCCAAAAAACAATTAGTGGCAGATTTCCTTTCCTTCTTAGTAAATTAAAAATGTATTTTTTGTACTGTTATTAGCTTACATAATTAGAATCGAAAGCGCAGTCATGTATTCCTATCTACCTCAGGGTG
This sequence comes from Beta lomatogona, assembly GCA_947646795.1. Classification (NCBI taxonomy): domain Eukaryota; kingdom Viridiplantae; phylum Streptophyta; class Magnoliopsida; order Caryophyllales; family Amaranthaceae; genus Beta; species Beta lomatogona. Next base: position 9,524,887 of record CANSNZ010000927.1, on the reverse strand, counting down.
GTCTCTCTAAGGTTCAGGTGATGTTGCGTCCTTGTTGTGTTAGGACTTTATGTTATTTTCAGCAGACTGATCATGACTCTGCTTATAGTGTTTCAAATACTAGATAATTTACTGCTTTATGTCTTTGCAGGTAGGAGAGTTAGAGTCTCAAATTGATAATTTTGAGGCTGAGATGGAGGGCTTATCTGTTAAGAAAGGAAAGACAAGACCCCCTAGACTGGTGAGATGAGGATGTATTATGTATATGGTTGAAAGTTTCATGGTTACTACTAATGGAGTAATGATACAGGAATGTCTTTTATTCATGACGTGGGAAAAAGCTCATTGTAGTTCTTATTTTGTCCTTGCAGACACACTTGGAGACTTCCATAGCTCGTCACAAGGCTCATATAATGAAATTAGAATTGATATTGCGATTGTTAGATAATGATGAATTGAGTGCTGAACATGTGAATGATGTGAAGGACTTTCTTGAAGATTATGTGGAACGTAATCAGGTCTCTTTTTGCTGTAAATTTTTTACGCTTAAGAATTTTGAAGAGTTTATGGATTTATATTCTAAAGCATGTTTAAATTTGTTTAATGATAATGTTTGGCTTGTAGCACATGATTGTTTTTGTTTTTTTTGGCTTTTGAATATGATCTCCAGGAAGATTTTGATGAATTTAGTGATGTTGATGAGTTCTACAGCACCTTACCATTAGACAAAGTAGAAGCTCTTGAAGATCTTGTGACAATGGGCCAACCCGGACTTGCTAAGGTGTGTATTAGTCATCAAATATACATGTGCTCATGAATCATTTGATATTCGATACCCATTGATTGTTGAGTATGACTTTATGGCATTAACTTGTGTTAGTTAGCTGATTGATTTTACCTTGTCATTCTTGTTGCGTGACCATGATTTTTGAACACCGGTTGCGGTTATTTTCAAATCTTCAATTTTGACATTAAGGGCATGAAGTCACAGGTTCGAATCTTGTACTCTGTAGGTCACATTAAAGAGAACTGTATATGATTGTCTTTTATCTTAGTGTCTGTGGAAGATTCTATTGTCTTCTTATTATTGTAGCTATGTGGCCTCCATCTTTGTAACTTGATTCTTGTTCTGGATTTTGGTAGATGTGTTCAACAATTTTAGGGTGGCAATGATCCTGCTTTGGTGTTTGTTTTTCTGTTATTATTATTATTATCATTATTATTATTTTTATAATAATAATAATAATAATAATTATTATTATTATTATTTCTGTTTCTTGTTTGCTGTTCAACTGTTCTTTTACTTATTTCATAACCACAATAGGTTGTATTCTCAAATATTTTATGATGCAATCTTGTAATTACTGTAAGAGTTGATATCATGAGTGGTAGGTGATAAGGCTCATGGCATTTTTGGAGAAAGAAAAATTGTTATCATGCTGCTAATGAAAAAGAAATCAATTTAATTAATTTGCAATGCTGTGTCTGTGAGCTTTTGTTTTGTCTATCATGTAGAATGTCCTCTTTAGATTTCAGCTTCATGAACGGCCTTAATAGTGTCTGTGAAACTAATCAAGGCTTTATGTGGATGCTAGTACCTTGACGTTGTTTTGCACATATGTTTCGATACTCACACACTGACATAGCAGTTCAATCTTAAGTAATATTAAATAACAGTGCTATGTGTACTTCGCTCTTTCGGCTTTTTTCTTTCCCTCTGTGTGTGGATGCTGTGTATTCTTGAATAAATGCCTCTACAATTGGCCATCAGCTAATTGTATAAAATCAAGCAATGAGAAGTTTGACTTGATTATTCGTGATTAGAATTTGCAATCCCTGGGCAGTTGTATCAGCTAAAAGGAGTAAATAACTTCTGGTTAGAATATGAATAGAAAGCCTTTTGGCTTTGGCTGTATGTTAGCCTTCAAACTTGTTTGAAAGTTGTTTATGCAAGGAAGTTTTACTAGTAGTTTGTGGGGCATAGCAGAAACCCCGTAGCTTCCAAAGAATTTGTGGCAGATCTATCTTCAAAATCATTATCAACTAGGTGATTAGTTGCAGCTGGTATCATTCTGCCTATGCACTATGTATGTTGCGTGGGTGTCTGTATATTATGCACAATGTTTGAAAGCTCTCTGTTTGCCATTGGGGTTTCGAACAGAAATGTCTAGTGCAATTCAAATTCCTGTTGTGTATAAGTCCTTTCTTCTTGCATGTTTGACAGGCTGGTGGTGCTACCAGTTCAGTTCTAAGTTTAAAGACATCATCGAGTACATCATCTTCTTTGGCATCGGTATGCTATAATAACCATTGCTAGTAGATTGTAATTAAATTCACGTGCGTCGTGTATTATTTTGTAAAGTATCATCTTTATGTGGACTTGATGTTTGTGTCAGCCTTTCTACGCATGTTTCCGAAAAATATTTTCAATAGACTTGCTTAAGTCTTCAAATCTGAGTGATGGAGGAATAGCCTGAATGCTTTCCTTTTGCTCTCATACATTCTCTTTTATTTGTCTCTCTACAAATTTATGTATTAATTTAGGGAGGAGAAGGTCATGGATTGTCTGATGTGGTGTCTTTCCTATTCTATTAAAACTTGTGAATGTAACTTCCTGCAGCCTTTTAGTTTCGCACTTAATGTATTTCCTGTTGCTTTGAGCTGCTTAGGTAGCATAGCAGCAGTGATCTCTTAATTTTTGTTGTCTGCTTTTGCTTGATTCCTCTTATGGCTTGTCTGGATACAAGCATTTAATTTCAAATTCCGGAATTGAGTGAATTCCTTTGCTTGAATAGTCAAGAATTTGAGATTGTGGAATTGGCTGAAATTTCTAGGGTAATTAAAAACAGTCAAGAAAATAAGAATTGGAAAAGCAGTGTTTTAGGATGTCATATGAAATTCTCCAGCCTGGATTTTCTCTCTCCATCTCTCTGCAATTTCGCATATAAATGGCTACTGAGAAAGTGAGGTCAGTAAAAAAAATCAACAGATGATACTATTAAAAGATGGGAAAATCATGGAAAATATATGCCATTATGAGCACAGTGACCAGCAGAGCATTTTGAAAAGTATGATGCAGATGTTAGTTCCGCCATAGTTAATAGTTCAGATGTCCTTTACTGAAAGTACTTTTATTCCCTTGACTTAATGGGTAGTAAGTAGCTCACCGGTGTACGCGTCCCGTAATCTAACTTGGTACCCATGTCTTCTACAGCAGTATGGTATATGTAACTTTGTTAAATAAAGAAAATACTGAATGAATCTATCCAATTTTCACATTGGTCTTTTACTTAAGTTTCTAGTTGTACATGTGTGAAGTAATTCCATGCTTGGTTGCTTGCTTTTGGAAGTATATGGTTAGAATCAGAAATTATAATTAGAGTTCCTATAATTTGCCAAACACCATAACTATAAATCAAATTCTAGATTTTGCATTTCATAATTAGATTTAAGGAATTCAAATGAAACCCTTCTATCCGAACACTACTTTATGTCATTCTACTTTGTTCTATGACAGAATTCTATTCCAACCTTTTGCAATCTCCTATTGATCTATTTATGAAATTCCTGTCTCATTTTGCTAGTTTGTGGCAGCAATAATTTATATCTACACTTTTATGTTTTCTTTGTTTTGACTGAATTTATTTGACAGGCTACAGTTACATCCCCTCAACTGAGTGTTCCCATCCAGGAGCAAGATGAAACAAATCCTCAGGATAGTAGTTCTGATACCGTCCCAAGAACTCCGCCTTCTAAGACTAGCATACTCAGTTCTTCAAATCCATCAAATCTACCTGCAAGTCAGACTGCTTTAGCCAACCCTTCTACTCATCTTTCTTCCTCGCCAAGTGCTTCAGCTTCTGTTCCTGGCTCAGGCTCCATACGAGGCGTTCTGGAAGGTGCTGTTCCTTCTCCTCTGAATCTCCCAAATGTTGCCAAAGAAGAGGATGCAGTGAACTTCCCTGTACGTAGATCATCACCTGCTCTCACAGACACTGCAGCACTTACTCGGGGTATCGGTCGGGGCGGCATACCTAGCCAACCTGCTGTTAGCGTCCCTCTTAGTTCTGTTGGTACAGTTCCTAGCAGCAGCATGACACTTGGTGCAGTTCCTTTGGCATCGGAATTAGCAAAGAGAAATATTCTAGGATCAGATGAAAGGCTAGCAAGTAGTGGTATGGTGTAGCCTCTGACTTCTTTTTTAAACAGTAGGATGATTTTACTACAGCATATGAAGTTAATTGACTGATCTGGCTTGTCTGGTTCTGTAAATATTGATGATGTTTCAGTTGTTGCTGGTAGACAATTTTCTTCGTCAGTGGTCCCTGGTATGCAGTGGAGGCCTGGAAGTTCTTTCCAGAGTCAGAATGAAGTGGTAATTATTATTTTGTTCATCCTCTGTGTGTCAGAATAACATTGCACCGGATCACAAAACAGAACACTTATTATGTTAGCAATTAGAATGAGGTGCTAATAGAGTGAAACTGCTGGAGTTCTTCATTCTAATTAAGAGTTGCTCCATAAAAGTGCATGACCATGATTCTCTAAGCCGATTAAGATTGTTTTGCAATAGAATGGAGGATTGACAAGAATGTGTAGGTAGAGTTTTTACAGTATTTCTCTCATGCTCAATCCTTGATTCCTGAACAAGATTCTCTTTTTTTGTTGATTTTTGATAAGAAATCCTGAAGAAGTTTGGTACCTTTGTTTTTGATTGTAAATTGAAAAGCTATTTCTATGAATTTAATACTATTAGTTCGGACTGTCTATTGTTCCTTTGTGATGAATTTCCTGGGAAACAAAATATTTCCTCTAATCCATAGATGGTTTTACTTTCTATTTAGATGATCCACCTAATATTTGTGAATATTACTTGGATATATAATCTATATACTGTTTATAAATGATAGCCTTCGTTACCTTTTAGTTAGTGTTAAGTATCCATGTTTTTTATGAACCAAACAAGGTGGCTACCATTTTTAATGCATTTGTTTGGTCACTGGGGAATGTTTATGTGGGGCAAAGTATTATATTTTACGTCTGCTTCCATAGCACATTACATTTGGTTGTACAATGTGCATTTACGTTAAATTGAGGATAGTCCTTTACTTCTGCTTGGGTAGCACACTACATGTTGTTGTGCAAATTGCTTGCATGTTAGTTGTATTCCCTTGAAGATGACTTGTGCATATACAAGGACAGTTCCGTGGAAGAACTGAAATTGCTCCGGATCAAAGGGAGAAGTTTCTGGAAAAGTTGCACCAAGTGCAGCAGCAAGGTCCCAGCAATATTCTTGGAATGCCAAGTCTTGCAGGCGGAAATTCTAAACCATTCTCGGGGCAGCAGCAAAATCCACTTTTGCAACAGGTACAATTTTTCTTTTACTTCGTACATGATTGCAGCGTTGACAATGTGTATTGCAGTAGCTTGAACTTTCAAGTTGAGTTGTATTGTGGCTATGTAAAAGTAACTGCAATAGAGGTGTGTATTGATAGTTCCAACTTAATATAGAACTTATATTGGACAGATTTTCTTCTGAATTGATCATGTATTGCAAGTTTTTTTAATCATCTCATAGGGTTCATCAATTCTGTGGCTGATAGCTCAATCTAATGGTGAACATTTGTGGTTATACTGCTGTACATAGTGTTGGTTACTGCTCTATTTTAGCTGGTAATCACTGTCTGACAGCTGTGTTCATTGATGCTCGCTCTTAATTGGACTTCTAATAGGCCCATAACTTTTCTTTCTTTCTTTCTTTATTTATTTATTTCTTATGACATTTAGCCTCATTACAGCCTCGCCCATCGGTGTTGAAAGAACTAAGAAGTATAAAAGTCGAAAGGAGGAACCAACTACTTGGTTTCCATACAGACTTTATCTGTATATTGTACCTAATGCAAGCTGGTGTATAGATCCAATTACTAAGGGCTCGTTCGTTATCATTGTCTGTTTCCAGTTTTTAGTTTTCTTGAAAACCAAAAATAAAAAAATGGAAACCAGAAAAAGTAGTTTCCAGTTTTTCAGTTGTCAGTTTTCAAAATTGACATGTTCGATATAAGTATGACTAAAAGTTTATTGTACTCCTTATATCATGACTTTTATATTCATAAAACCGAAAACTGAAAACTGACAATAATGTCGAACGGGCCCTAAGATAAATATCTTGCAGGATTATTATTAAAAAAACTTTAGAATCCGAAAAATCTGTTTGATGGAGCTCTCCTCTCCTCTTACCACCTCCAAGCAGCTGCCATTATCAAATTCAGGGGAACATCTGCACTTGGATGCTTTTTGTGTTTGTATGTTACTATGCAACTACATGGTCTAACATCTTCAATTTGAGTTATAGTTGTTGGTTCTGCCAATTGTGCATTGGGGACTTCAGTTTATTTAATCTTGGTTGTTTCATCACCTAATTTACTTCAACATCCTTTCTTTTGAGTCTTAGGTTAAGGATAGGGTAACTCCAGTCTTCTTTGTATGTTTCTCACAGTGATGAAGTTAGTACTAGTAGTGGCTTTTTGAAGGCATGTTTAGGCTGCATATATTGTCATTCTCTGTGCTCTGTATTGCTGGAGTCTCATGCTCTGGACTGCTTTCTTCAGCCTTTCTTTATTTTCATTGGTGATCTCTGTTCGTTAAGATGCTTTGGCTGGGAAGTTTTTGGTGTGAGAATCTCAGTTACACCCAATCGTTTTTCAGTTAAGCTCTCAAAGCTTGTCTATTTCCTCTCAAGTCGGCCTTGGGCTAGGATTGCAATCTTCTGGCTTAAGCACTGGTTCCTCTACGCCTATCCAACAGCAATCAATTTCTATTCATCAGCAGGCTGTCCAGCGAGGATCTTCTATAGTTTCTCCAAAAGATTCAGGTAGATAGCATCACCCTGTCGTTTCATCTATATTTTAAACTTTGCTATCTAGTGTAGTTGGATTAGTAGGAATACATATACATTTATAAGTACCCTTAATTCAGATGATGGCCTTGCAGTGATCGAGGATCAGCAGCAACAGAACTTATCTGAGGATTCGGCTGTTGAGATGGCTCCTGGTTCTGGGATTTCCAAAAATCTGATGAATGATGAGGAGTTCAAAGCTTCTTATGTGAAGGATGTCTCAGTATGTTATTTACTTTCAGCTCTATTTTATTGTATTTCGTGTGCTCACTTGTTGGTCATGCTATATGAGATGTCAGGTAAGAGTATAAAGATAACTCTGGCTTGATAGAAAAGTGACTATTTGGTTCACCAGAAGTCTGCGCTCTGCAGATAAGGGCGGAGATCCATAGCCAAAACAAAAACAGAAACTATGTTTTTCAACTCGCTGATCCAAATTCGAGTTTCATGGGTCAGGGTTGAGCATTTTCTAACCTGTTACGTGACGTGACCCAACCCTCAATAACTCGGACCCAAAAGTAACTCAATGCAAACCTGATTTGAGAGGAAACTCTATGCATCTTGATGCACTTTGCACTCTTCGATATTAAGAGGAAAATAGAGGGGAAAAGAAAGAATGTACATGAATATGGAGATAAGGGCAGAGATCCAAAGCCATAAAACAATAAAAGCTGTGTTCCTCAACTCGCTGACCCGAACCAATTTTCATGGGTCAGGGTTGAGCATTTTCTCTCCTGTTACTTGACTTGACCCAACCCTCAATAACTTGAACCCAGAAGTGACTCAAATGCAAACCTGATTTGAGAGGATCTCTTTGCATCTTGATGCACTTTGCACCCTTCAATATTATGAGGAAAATAGAGAAAAATAAGAACGAACATGAACATGGACACCTGCCAGTTCCGTGAGAAAACCAGCTGTATATCCAGGACAGCAGAATATTACTTTTTAGGGATGATTGAAGATGGTACTGTTGTTAGCATACACTCCCTTCCGGTTTTTTATTACCCGTTTTGACTCTTGACACTGTTCACATACATGACTTTGACTATCTCTTGTAATTTGTACTTGAGGAAAAATATAATCATGTGAGATTTTGTTAGATTCGTGTCAATGTGTATTATCTAAATATCAACTTTTTGTAATTTTTACTTATTGATAATTAGAGATATCAAGGTTCAAAATAGTGCCTTGGCAAATGTGCCCCAAAGAAATGGATAAACTAATAAAAAGTAGAGGGAGTACCATATCATAAATTATTGTTGACCTGGTGAGACTCTAGGGGCTCCCGCTTAGGCAGCGTTGCTGTCTTGCTGACATCTGTTGGACCCTAGATTATAATGCGGTTAACTAAATAGAAGTAGAGGACAATCCTGGTGAGCTATGAAGCACGGGTACTCCTCCCGGACATCGAATCCCGTACCAGGGATGGGTACGGAACGAATTCAGCTTGGATTCGTCCCCAAAACGAATCAAGATGGGTGGGTACGTGCCTACATGGGTTTAGATTGGGTACGGCTTGGCTGACTTTGGTACGGTTTGAGGACGGATTTTAGAGTGAAAGACACGTACCACTCCTTTACAATGAAATCAGATCTAGGGTTTTGTCATTTTTCCCCCCAAAATTTGAAATCTCCTCGAGTGCGACATGAGCCTTGTAATGCGCCAATTTGCCTCTCTCTCACTTTGTCGGCTCCTCGGTCACCGTCGCCAGCAGCCGTCGGAACCTCCTCTTGGACTCTTCGTCACTCTCCTCTCTAGTTAAACCTCCTCAATCTTCGTAGCGGACGTCAGTCCTCCTCTCCGTGCCTCGCCGTAGCCTTCTCAGTGCCTCGCCGGTGCCTCTGTCTTGTTTTCTTGTTTGCGACCCTTGTTTTCTTGTTTGTTTAGCTAGGTAAGTGAAGCACGTGAAAGGTGAAATAGAGGAGTACAGGTGTTCCACACCATTTTCTTTTTTTATAAATAAAAGTGTAGTTTTTGGCTGCTTGCTGTGCAATACTTATCTAGGGAAGTCGACTAATTATGCTTTTTTTTTCACCCTAAATTAACCCCTTGTATTTTATATTATGAAAAGGAAGAAAATTTTATTAGTTTTATACTTTTACATGAATGTCCCTGAATATTTTTGTAAAAAAATTAAATAGAAATTATAGAATATGTATTAAAAATTTAAGGTAATATTATTTGTTAAATATATTATATTTTTAATTTCTTCCTTACTGAATCTGAGCCGTACCCTTTTTTGGAAATTTTGATTTTGCCGTTTTCCGTCCCCGTACCCGTATCGGTACTACCTAGCTGGTGAGACACTTGAGGAAGTTCATTAAAGCTGAAATTCTTTAACACATCTATATGAGCAATATGAGATGGTCTCTTTTTGAGGGTGTAGGTCGTGATTTGAATTGAATTTTACACTGGTTGCATGGTTGATCTTTTTTTTTTGTAGTTCTTTTTTCCTCTTCGTGGTATTCTTGTATCTTGGTGTAGGAGAAGCTAATATGCATATGAAGGGCAGGGGAGGGGGGAGGGGGGAGGAGATAAAGGACTATGATAATGTGACTGAACCTTGTCACCTATACAACTTTACCAATTTTCTTAACTTAGATCTGATCTCTTTCTTTCTCTCCTATGTTCTCTCACTTCCCTCTCTCCTTGACTTTCCTCCTTTTTTGTTGTTCATCTTCTTCTTCTTCCTCCGAATACATTAATTCTCACTTTTCTCTATTTTTCACCGCTTTCTTTTCAGTTCCTACATTCATTCATTACATATTCTATTTGAATTGGTTCATCTTTTAAGTGTGGTTTAGAATTAGTAGTTACCCTGTCATTTATGCTTATACTCCCATGGATTGTGATGAAATAGCACTAACTTTCCTGTTTACTACATACTTTTATAATAACACAAAATATTAGCCAAATTTAACCTTAAGTGCTCCATCCATTACTGCTTCGTTAGCAATTAGAAGCCTTAATTTTAGAATTTATTTATGAACTACTTAATTCGTACTCCCTCCATGCCGTGAACAACTATTCCGTTACTGTATATACCCACTTTAAGGCAAATTGGAGAGTGTGTGTAAAAATTTGGATGCTACTTGGTTTCTTTACTCTATTTAATGAGAAAATGTGGGTTTACTATATATTAAGGGGGAGAGAGAGAGAGCATGGAAGAGAGAGAGAGTGTGGGCCAAGGATGATTGAAGCATTATATATCTTTTGACATAAGAGGAATAAACCACAGTGGGTATCTCTTCATGGAACAGAACGAAACAGAAATAGGTGCTTCATGGAATGGAAGGAGTACTTCACTAATACGTGTAGTTTGATAAGGGCCACTGTATTTCTTAACAATTTACTAATTCAGTAGTAGTTAGTTATCAAGCCTGAGTGCCTGATATTTGACATTGCAGCAGTACTTTTGATGCCTGTTTCCATATTTGGGTTACGTATTGAAGTTCTATAGTATCCTGGTCTGACTTATGAATATGGTTAAATGTTTCAAGCTGAGCAAACAAAAGAATATGGAGGGGTGAAGCTGCAAGTCACTGCTCATAGAACGCCTCTAAATTTTATAATTTAGTCTCTGCAATCTAGATGATGATCAATTTTTGTGGTTTTGAACTGGTTATTGCTTTGCAGAGTGGAAGTGCATCTGGTCCGATGGCGGAGTCCGCCCAACTGACAAGAGATGCAGATTTTTCTCCTGGCCAACCTTTGCAATCAAGTCAACCGCCTGGTAGCCTTGGAGTTATAGGTCGGAGAAGTGTCTCAGACCTTGGGGCCGTTGGTGATAGCATTGGCGGAGCAACTAACTCTGGGGGAGTGCATGATCATATGTACAATTTACAGATGCTTGAAGCTGCATTCTCCAAACGTCCTTCTTCCCAAGACTCTGAACGTGCAAAGAGCTATACACCTGTATGAAATTTTTAACATCATATATTTGATTTGACTGGTGCATTGCTTCTTGTTAATTTCTGATCCTTATATTTCTTCGTGCTCATCACAGAGACACCCTACAGTAACTCCTTCAAGCTACCCACAAGCGCAGGCACCAATTGTCAATAATCCTGCTTTCTGGGAACGATTGGGTCTTGATACCTTGGGGACCGATACCTTATTTTTTGCATTCTATCATCAACCGGTGCATTATCCTTTTTTCACTGAGTTTTCTGATATAATGTTGTGCGTTTAAGTGTCGGTTCTGTCGTTTTATTCTATCATTACTGCCTGCAGAATACGTATCAACAATATTTGGCTGCAAAAGAGTTAAAAAAACAATCATGGAGATACCATAGGAAATACAACACTTGGTTTCAGAGGCATGAAGAACCAAAGATTGCCACTGATGAATTTGAAAAGGGGACTTATGTCTACTTTGATTTTCATGTTTCCAATGAAGACCCAAATCAAGGATGGTATGTATGCTATATACTCTTGCTGATGACCACGAAAAATCTTCTTGTGATCTAGTTATCTGATAACTGGGAAATGATGGGTAAAACTTATTTGGTGCATTTAAGCTATATTTTTTGAACTATATGTTGATGATGCTGGTGAAGATGATTTGAAAGTTTTCTGAATATTAGATACTCCTTTGGTCTCCCAAAGGATTACCCCACTTTCTTATATCAAAGTCTCCAAGAAACACCTTTGACTATCAATATCTTTAATAATGTATTACTTGAGATCGTAAAAAGTTTGATTTAAGAGTACGCATTTAAAAAAATCTAACAAGATGACTGACTTTTCTTAAATAATATGATCAAAGTTCGTGAAGTTTGAATCTGAAAGAAGCCAATGGGCATTCCTTCGGGGGACGCACGGAATACTACTTTCTTGATATTCAATGCACGATGAAAATTGAAACCCAACCTGGATTAATGAGACGAAGAAAAGAAAAAATTCCATCCTGCTTTGGTGGCTTCTAATTGTCTTGTAATGTATTTAGATCATTTTTTTTGTGTCATAGAGGTATTGATGTCGTCATAATAAATAGTTTATTATCAGAAAAAGGATATTCCAAAAAGGAAGTTTCCTTTTCCCCCAAAAGTGCAATGTCATAAATTGTGTAGTTTTGGTTATTTTCTTTTTTCAAATGCCAATCACTGTATTCTTAAGTTGGTGAAGTTCTTTGTTGCATCTGGCAATACTGGTTTTTGGGAAATGCTGTTAAGTTTAACCTGGCAGGCTTCACACTTCTTAGTCAACATTTATAACTGTTCTTTATGATGACACCCCCCTTTCCAGAACAGGAATATTTATTTCCCTTGGTATCTTTAAACACTAATTTCTGGTTAAAGGTCTCAAGCTGGTTGTGCTGACCTTAATCTTTTATGCTATTTTCAGGTGCCAAAGAATCAAGGCAGACTTTACTTTTGAGTATGGCTTCTTAGAAGATGAACTAATTGTATAGATGTACAGGCAATCTTTGAGTCTCAAGTTCTGTCAGTCTCTAACCCAAAATTTAGGGTTTTTATTTTGATGACTAAGTTAATGCTTGCTTCATTTTAAGATAAACTTCTTTGGAGTGCCAGTCATTTTCTCTTTGTCTTATTCAATCCAATTAAACTGTCGTCTGCTCCCCCCCTCCCCCCCTCCTTAAATATTATGGTCGTTTGAGTTACCTTTGTACTCTATACAGAAATCGCTCTACCGTCTGTCCACATCTGGTTCGTATTAGGTTCGGCCTTTGATGATATTGGGTTGACTTGATCTCATCTTCTACATTGTAGTAAACCTGGTTACATTTTGGCCATCTTATTTCATTTATGTGGCTGTCAAGTGCTGAGCACCAGGTCTGAATCTCGTCATACCATATTGTATATGCAGTCATGTATTTTCATTATGAAATTTTATTGGACAACAAGAGTCTGGGACCACAGACTATCGATTATTGACTTGATAGCAAGTGTGGCTGGCTAGTTTAAGTGTTTCTAGTGGTGCACTCAAAGAATAGTCCCTATCAAGAGATATGGTCATTCATGTTCACAGGTGATGAGAATCATCTTGAAATGTTATGGTGGATCAACGACGACCCTTCCCTTTTATGGTATTGCCTATTATTTTCCATTTCTTGCCATATTTGGACTTTCAATGGCGTGACAGATGATAATATGAATTATTATAAAGTGGTCTGCATCTTGAACTAAAATGGTCTTGAACATTAATTCCGTGAATAACATGCAGTTGAGCAGAGACGTGTCTTCATTGATGTTGCTGAAAACCCATTGGAAAGATTGACATACGTTGGATCCTTCACAGTATTAAGAAATGAACTATATTCTACAATTTTTACTGTAATTGAACTGATAGCATGTTTGATAAGATAGTCTCATGTCAATATTTATGATAATGCTTCTTGATTTTTGAGTACTTTATTTTCAACATATGTTTTCATTTATCACTAAAGATAATGACCACTTTAGAGGTGGTCACGAGTGATGGTGAAAATTCATGAAGAGAACACATTTGGGAATGAAGTTTTATTAACATGGACATTTGGATGAAACTCTATTTATAAAATTACATAAGTTTATTACCATTCCATTTTTTATTATACGGCTAACGGCATCAATTGGGATAATAAGAATACTAAACATTCCCCTCAAAAAAAAAAAAAAAAAAAGAAGAATACTAAACATACTGAATTATGCCAACTGTTCATTTTGAAAGAGAAAATATGGTTTAGAAGTGTACTATTAGTGAATTGACAATGCCGGGGTTGTGTCAAGAGTGCATCTAAACAAAAAATTATTTCTTGTTTGTAGGGAACCGAGTCAAATTTAAGGTTATACTTTGTTCTTTCTAATAGTAGTTGCAAGGTTTGTTTTTTCTCAAAACTTGATCATTGATATTTTAATTAGTCGAAATTATAACAAGCTGACATGAAAAAATGCACTTTGAGATAAATTCTACCACATATGACATGATCATATATTATATATATGATCGAATTTGGTAAAGTTTGGCCGGGAAAAAAAATCTGCAACTATTACAGAGAATGGAGGGAATATAATCTGTCTTTTACGCCACTGTCCCTTATCAATTGTCTAACTTTTAGAAATGATCAAAGTTAGTTCGAAGTATTATTAAGCCATGGTTCTTTACTGTCAGCTACAAACACCCTCTGTCAAATTCTTTCAAATTGAATTTTGACGGTTCCACTACTTCTACCATGGCTATAGCTAGAATGGTCATATGAGTTTCCTGACACACTATTGAAGGAGATAGCAACGTAGTAATCTTGAATCTCTCGAGTCTTGGAAAACTATACATGCCCCTCGGAATAACATTTTCTAATAAATTATGTTAGGCACTTATTGCAACATATTAAGATAGTACAAATTCAACATATTTTTATATAGGTCAACTATGTAGTTGACTACTTATCCAAACTGGAACATGAATTACAAAGATGTATTTGGTGTAAACTTTTTTTAAAAAGGTACGAAGAAATCCTCTAGGCTGCCCTTATATAGGGCCTCCACCCAGAGGCTCATTACAAGTCAAATATCTCTAACCCTCTTCCTCTTTAAATCCCAAGCAAATGTTGGGGGTAGGAATTGAACCCTAGACTTTACTAGGGAAGATGGGAGAGCTCACCACTTATCACTTGAGCCAACCCCAATTCTTGTATTTGATGTAACAATCAATTCTAATTGTAAGAGTATATAGGAAATAAAAAATCAAACAAGTGAATACTTTCTCCATTCTTATTTACTTACAATAAGGAGGAGAGACATAATTTAGGTGAGGAGAGAGGGAAACGAGAGAAAAAGGTGACTCATGTGATGAGAAGAGAGATAGAGAGAAAAAATATCCAAAAAACATAGTGTTATAAGCAAATTGAAATAATTCATAATAGTAATTATTGCATGTAAATAAAAACGGAAGTATTAAAGATACCGACATAATATTAAAACAGTTGCCAAACACACGTTTTCATAGAGTTTTAGTCTCATGGTCTCATGGATGATGATGGAGTAATCTGTCTATATACTATGAAAAGCAAAAGACCTTTTTATTCTCCCTTACCTTTGCTTCACAAATTACTTTCTCTAAAGGAAAAAAAATATCTTTCAATATTTCCTATGCACTTTTTTGACAAACTCACTCTTCTCTCCCTCACTTAAATACATGGAAACAATGACGTGTTGAAAAACTCTTTTGTCAAACTCAAACCTAATTCAAAAACCAAAGCTAAAGGAGCAATTCTAATTCACAACTCACAACCCCAAAATTTAGTAGCCGTTAGACCTCTTTCTCTTTCCAACATATAAATCCCACAATAATAATCTGTACTGTACTAAACTATTCTCTAATATATCAATCTTAATCCAGACAAACTACAAACTCCAAAATTCCCCTCATTTTCATTAGATTTCCCAAACATTTCTCTTTCTTCCTCACTTAACATACTATAAAATCTACTGAAAAACCTCATCTGTCACCTGGGTTTTTCAAAAACTTTACTGCAAAATTTTTAATTCCATAAAAACTCAATTTATTTCACCAAATCCTTACTTATTAAAGAATCATCCTTGAAATTTTCCTCTTGCCATTTATTTTCTTTTCTGGGTATTTTTGTTTTCATTGATTTTCTTACTTCTTCATCATTCCTCTATAAGTCATAATCATACATATTTCTGGATTTTCATTATCATCAACAACTCCTAAAAATTACTTTACTTTTTTTTTATCCGTTTGGGCATTATTATACCCTAAGTTTCCTGATTTCAGTTAACTTCTAGCAAAAAAACCTGAAGAATTTTCTCTTATTTTTTTATAATATTCTTTTTCTATTATAATATAACTGGGAATATTAATTTTAGCAACTTATATAGTACTACTAGATATTATTTCTCCTCCCTCATTCAACTCCACTTCCTTCACGATCTCCATTTTCTTGGGAAAACCAAAGTTGGAGAGAGAATAAACCCAGAATTTTCGCTGACCACCGGCCCACTCACACCACTATATAAAACCGCTTCTTGTCTAGCATTTTCTTCATTTTATCAGCTGCCTTTTTTATTTTCCTCATATTTGGTCAAAATTTGTAGTAAAACCCACATTTTGTTTTTTGCATTTCATACATAAAGTTTACATCTTTGATATAAAAAGAGAGGTTTGATTAATACCCACATGATAAAAACCATGAATTTTTCAATGGGAAAAGTGTGGATGTTGTTTGTAAGTTGTTTGATATCTGGGTTATTGTTATGGAGTGAGATTGTTGAAGGAATTGGAGTGAATTGGGGAACACAAGCTATTCATAAGTTACCCCCTAGTACAGTTGTGCAGATGTTAAAAGATAATGGGATTCAAAAAGTAAAGTTATTTGATGCAGATGAATCTACTTTGAGTGCATTTAGTGGTACTAATATTGAAGTTATGGTTGCAATTCCTAATGGTGAGTTGGTTGCTATGCTTGATTATGATCGAGCTAGGAAGTGGGTTGAGAAAAATGTCACACGTTACAATTTCAAAGGAGGAGTTAACATCAAGTGAGTTTTTTTTTTTTTTTTTTTTTTTTTTTTTTTTGGTTCAATGGAAAATCTAATAATGTTGAAGAATATTTATGTTGTGATCCAAAAAGTTAAACTGCAAACTTTTAGTGCCCTTTGATTCTTTTTGTGTGATTGTATTGTTCATCCACTTGCCATGTGATTTGTGTTTATGAATCTCAATATTTCAAGGAATATGTTGGAGAGTTGCATCTTCTTTTTCCCTTTTTGATATGCTGATATAAATTCTCCAACTGACTCATCATGTGATTGTGATATTGACCTTAGAGAATTAAATGACCCTTATATTATGATATCTGGAATAGAGCTTGACTGCAATCTGGCATGGTAGCATATCATAGGACATTTTAAGTTTTATTATGGGTATATTGGAGATACACAACAAATAGGGGTGATTTGGAAGTTTGTCTTTGTTTTTTAATCACAAAATGCCCTTGTTTTATGCACTATTTACATACCATAGTGTTAATTTGTTAAACTAGTAGTTTCTCATATGAACAAGGGCATCAACTAGGAGTAATTAATTAGTTGACCAATATATAGTATAGTTTAGTGGCTCAATGCCTTTGTATTAGAGTATTTGCTTTGAGTAAGATTCTGGGGATCATTATTTGGGTGTTTATGATCTAATATAATACTAGTTTGGGCTTATGTCATGGTCTTTGTTTGCTTCAGTTTGAAGACTGTTATTGAGTATATCATGCTTCCTTCAGAAGATACCTTCACCTCAAAAGATTAAAAAGAGTTTTTCCTTGGCTCATTTAATTAGTAACCAAGTACTTTTATAGTGTTGGTTAGAGAGATTGATACATCTACCCACTAGAAATAGACAATTAAAAAGTAATTAATTATGCTGAGTTGGACTCCACTAATTATTAGATTAGTCAGTGGGTGGACAAAGTTTTTCCCTGTTGGTTAGATGGCCGATTTTAATGGACTATCAGAGGATCCCGATATTCCAATTTCCAACTTACCATCAGATAGATTTCCCTTGAATAATTGGTAATCAATATACTGAAGATATAAATCTTGGATTTTTGGTTTCTGATTGGATTTGTGCTACTCCCAACCAACCCTTGAACTACGTTGTCAAAAAAAAAAAAAAAAAAAACCAACCCTTGAACTTTACTGATGCTGCAAGCTGAGAAAACTGTCAAATTATTGTTCTGGTGTTTCCTGGGCATATTCTGTTTGTAGCACAACTAGCAGTTCTGTAAAAAATATAAGGAAACCAGAAAGTGATTATGTAGAAACTGAAACTTCTTTCAGCATTTTGCAGTCTTTCAAAAATCATAATGAGCCTAGTTACTTGACATCGTCATCCTCTATGCTGCAGTCCCTTCCGGGAACTACCCGAGCGTTGCTGTCAGATGATGAATCGTGAGAATGGATTGTTACATAACCAATATCAGTGGACTTATGGGAGGGGTACCCTGGGCGTGCATCCAGTAGGAACCTAATCTACAAATTCGCTTGTTACAGAATTACTTGCTCACATTCTAGGTTGTTTGATGTTATTATTTGCTCACATTTCCGTAGTTTTTGACTTGTTGTGGTTACAGAGGATCAATTTGCAATTTGTCAATGTGGTTAATTAAGTGTTGTTTGATTCGTTATTTAAGTATCTAAAATGTTTCCGTTACAGAAAAAACGCATCTACAATATGATGAAATAAAAATGAGAGCTTCAGAACTTTGCGAGTGTTCAATGATGATTTATTGTGTTATTAATTAGCATTTTTTTGTTTAAACTTTGATTATTGACAGTTCTGCAATGCTAAAAACTTTTTTTCTGGTTGCAGATATGTGGCAGTTGGGAATGAACCTTTTCTCAAGGCCTACAATGGTACATTCGAGAATGCTACTTTCCCAGCCCTGAAAAACATCCAAAATGCTCTCAATGAAGCTGGGGTAGGAAACACTGTAAAGGCAACTGTGCCCCTAAATGCTGATGTCTACGAATCACCAGAAGGCACTCCAGTACCATCAGCTGGAAGATTTAGACCTGATGTTGCTGATCTCATGACCCAGATGGTCCAGTTCCTGAGCCAAAACAACGCTCCTTTCAGCGTCAATATCTACCCCTTCCTTAGTCTTTATGGGAACCCTGGCTTCCCAGTTGATTACGCATTCTTCGATGGTGGAGCGGCACCCATTGCAGATAATGGAATCGAGTACACAAATGTTTTTGACGCCAACTTTGACACGTTGGTTTCAGCCTTAAAAGCAGCAGGGTATGGGGACTTGCCTATAATTGTTGGGGAGGTTGGTTGGCCCACAAATGGTGATGTCAATGCTAATATTAACAATGCTATCAGGTTCTACCGGGGCCTTCTGCCTAGAATTGCAGCTAATACGGGTACCCCTTTGAGGCCGGGAAATATAGAGATGTACTTGTTTGGGCTGCTTGATGAGGACGCAAAGACAGTTGCTCCTGGGAACTTTGAGAGGCATTGGGGCATTTTCCGGTATGATGGACAGCCGAAATTCCCCATGGATCTCACTGGCCAAAACCGGGATGTCTATCTCGTTGGTGCAAAGGATGTCACTTATCTCCAGAACCAATGGTGTGAATTTAATCCAAATGCTAAAGATGTAAGCAAGCTTGCAGAAAACATTGATTTCGCATGCACTTTCGCTGATTGTACTCCTCTTGGGTATGGCTCCTCTTGTCACGGCTTGGATGCCAATGGGAATATTTCGTATGCGTTTAACGTGTACTTTCAGACCCAGAATCAGAATCTTCAAGCCTGCAACTTCCAAGGTTTGGCTAGGTTAACACTGCAGAATATCTCGGCTCCAACTTGCAATTTTACCATTCAGATTGCTTCCTCTGGTCTGAGAACTGCTGTACCTGTGGCTTTCTCTTTCATCACTGCACTCATGTATCTATTCTTTTCAGTTTGATCATGTGGATATGTGATTTTGTCATTCTTTTGCTTCATATGTTTGTTATTTTGATGCTAGAGCAGAACCTCCAATATTCTTTTCTGATGATTTATATATAGAATGTTTAGAAGCAAAGTCCTTCCTCAGGATGATTTTTTGGTTGATCGACTTACTATAGTCTATAGTTGGTGGTGGTTAATTTAATTAAAATTCAATAAGTTTAATTAGAGAAGAGGAAAATATTTTTTTGGATCTATAATTTTAATTGAAACGTAGAGATTGTAACGCTTGCTGCTGGTTCATATTCTCCAATCCGTCTTGCGTGGACCCGGTTCACATTAAAAATAGTGTGGACCAGGCCTAGACACGTGCCTCACTACAAACTAGTCACTCCCGCTTTTCAAAATCCGCGCGATTTTCTCTTTTCAATAAGATTCTCTCGCCCTAAAATTTTAACAAAAACAATTGTTCATAACAAACATACACTATATCATTTTAAAATACACTATATCATGTCAAAATATACTATCATGTCAAACGCTATAACGATCGATTATGATAATTTTGTGTAATATACAAATAAACTACACTATAACATTTCAAAATACACTATATCATGTCAAAACACACTATATCATGCAACACTATCATGTCAAAAAACACAGCAAAACACTATCATGTCAAAATACACTATATCATTTCAAAATACACTATATCATGTCAATATACACTATAACATGCAACACTATCATGCCAAAAAACTCAGCAAAACACTATCATTTTAAAATACACTATATCATTTTAAAATACACTATATTATTTCAAAATACACTATATTATTTCAAAAATACACTATTAGGAGAGTGAAGTTATCAGAGGAGAGAGAAGTTATCAGGAGAGAGAAAAGAGCGGAAGACTGAACGCGGCAAAAACGAAAAGTTGTAATCATTAAAAATCACGTGAGATGGATAAGGTGCACACTAAGTTAGTGTGCACCGGGTTCATATTAGTTTTTTTTACATATTCTCCATTACTTGTTATTACTACTCACGTATTTCTATTTTTTCATTCAAACTAGATAGGTCAATTTTTTTTTATCGTGCCCATTGGTGGGAGTTAAGAGTTGATATGCAAATATTTTTTTAAAAAGAAAAAACCTCAAGCTTATATTGCAGGTTCTAAATTCTTAAGTTGTTTCACCTTGTAAATTTGCAATTTTATCTAAGATACCGCTTGCTGATAAACAAAGCATACGAAGAACAATTGTGAGTACCAATAAGGGTATAGGCTTTCATTTTTTTTTCTAAAGAGTTGTTGGCCTAGATTATGTGTCCTCAATCTGGATGAATTATATTTTATACTCCCTCCGTTTCATTTTAATCTACACACTTTCCTTTTTGGTCTGTGTTTTTTTAATCTACACACTGTTGCTTTTTCTACTTTAGGTAACATGTCACATCTACTTTCTCCTCTTTTTCCACCCATGTCATCCACTTTTTAATATTTTAACCCGCTTTTTACTTTCTCTCTCTTACTTTTCAGTTTCTCTCTCATATTTTTGTACTTATTCCTTGGTTCTCCCCCAAAGTGAAGTGAGTAAATTAAAATGAAATGGAGAGAGTAATATGGTACCTAATTTGAATCACTCATGACTTTACTTTCTCCATTAATAGTTAGGAGTTAGGATTAGTTGGGTTTATATTGAGAAGCAAAAAGATCGTATAACAAGCGATGAAATAATTAACTTATATTACCGAATTTATGCATTTGACATGAACAATTTGTTTTGGCATTTTTTCAATAGTTTCTTTTATGGCCTTTTCAAATGCTTTTACTGAAATTATTAAGTACAAAAAATATTATAGGATGTTTTTGTTGTTTTCTTAAGTTAAAAAGTCCAACCTTGGGTTAAAGGATGATTAAACCAAAAACTAACTTCGGGTCTGAAAGGTGAGGTCCTAAGTGGGTGAAAAACTCAAAAGGTTAGGTTTCAATCATATGCTTCACTTATTTTAACATTAATATTTTTTTTGACACTTGTTGCAAACTGACATAATGTTATCCTTATAATTTTTAATATTCCTATTGTTATCAGATAGAATTGAAAGAGATTGGACCATCTTATTATGACAACACTGATCTTCATCATAACATAGAATTGAAAGAGATTGAACCATCTTTTAACATTTTAATATGCCTCGTTCCTTTCCAATTGGATCGTTACCTAAAACAACTTGTGCTTCAACAACTTCATGGACAATGGCTGGTGCATATACCACGCAATCTACATCCATCTGTTGAGCAACAACAGATCTGCAATTACACCACCCTTTTGCTGAACAGTCCCAACACCCCTTGTAATGGGATACGTAGACTCATCAATTTTCCCCATACCATACTCCCACCTTCTTTCATTAACCTCTTCCTCACTTTCTCAGCTGTCGAATGTTTAATCAAAGGTAGGGAAGTAGGAGAAGCAACCCCTCTAAACAGATACTTATGAAAATAGCATATCTGCAGCAACAGAATACAACCCCCAACATATTTCTGGTCCGGCGTGTACCCAGATAAACTTGATGCCAATTGGTCCAAGACATATTGACACCAATTATAATTTCGAAAGTTCAGAACATCCTCAAGTGCCCTAGCAAGCTTCAAATCAGCAGTTCTATTAAGCGTTGGAGTGAACAATGTGACCATAGCAAACATGACAAAGCACTACTTGAATTCATCATTCCCGGTCTTCATGCCTGGATCATTTTTCATCATCCTCTCTAGCTCCACAATACTAACAGAATGTTCCCGAGCCTGATATCTCAGCTTTCATGTCCTCCTCAAATCTTTGTCATCAAACTTCCCAGATATTGTCACTTCAATTGGTCCAATAGGAATACCAAGTACATCATGGACATCTTAGCTGTCAATTGGACCTCTTTCCCGGAAGCCATAACAAAAACCCTCTAATTTGGGCAAAATCTAGAGCACAACCACCTAAGCATATCCCTAGGTTCTTCAGAAAACTGCATCTCAAACAAACTACCAAAAAACAATCTCCTTGATTGCTTCAACAACTGGTTGGAGATCTAGAAACAATTTAATGACATTAGATGGCCTACATCTCACAGTGATTTGAGGACCGAAAGGACTGAAAGAAAAAAAAAAAAGAACATAAGCAAATGTATTACAAATACAGGTAACACCATGCAAATTGAACAACCAACCCCATGCAAATTGAACAACTAACCTTTTCATAAAAACTACACCAAAAAATATCAGTGAACCTTATTGTACAATATTAGTAACCCAGTACAGCTAATATAAGTAACTTCAAAAACAAAAAAGTACTTACAATAATCCCTCTTCCAAATCAAGAAATTCATCAGGCCTTATTACAAGAACAGTCCATGGATCAATTGTTGCTCTTCCTCATTCTTGAAGCTACAGAAACTTCAACTTCCTCCTTCACCTTTTGATACCTACACCTCATGACAGGTTTAACTTTAACTTCTTCAATAGCAAGGTAGTCAGGGTCATCATTAGGTTTCACCCGTTTTAGCGGCGCAATCCTTCGTTTACTGAGCAATTCTGCTAATGAAGGCTCTTTACCCTTCAAAATTTTGGCACTCAAAGGCCTCTTCAAAATAGACGACAGCTTAGACGTTAGCTGTGTAACGTCCCGAAAATACATAACCTTAATTGACAGCGGAATCTGAACTTAAGCCTGTGGGTTGGGGCTTACAAATAAAATGATAGCCTAAAATAATCTCTTAAATATACAAATGCTCAACTTAAAGTACTAATGTTTACAGATCATCCTATATATCCCAAATTATACAGAGTCACTTCCATAATGGCACCCTTGCAACTGCTTTGCCATACCTAAAACAGAAAACAAAATGTCATGAGCCGAGGCTGTAATAGCCCCAATTTCTAAACCGTCTTATTGATTGTTAATTATAATTATTAGCGAAATTATATATTAAATACCCTTATTGATTTAAGTTGAAATATTCATTTTAAATTTATTAATGATCTTGTATTATTTTCTTGGTGTTGATATTTTATTTTATACGTAGCAAGTAATATTTTCATGTGTGTTTAAGCACAAGCTAATTCTTTTGGTAGCTTAATTATCCTATTATATTTCCGAAATCCTTTTGTGTAATTTGGAGTTCTAATATAGTTGTTTGTTTTATTATGATATTTAAAAGTTATTTACTACGTCCATTTCTTAAGCTAAAGTGTTGTTTTATTTAATGTTTAAATGAAATAAGTCTACTTGAGTTAGTGTTGTAGGGCCTGTTCTCCCCAGCTTATTTTCAGTTCAGTTCAATTCAGTTTAGTTGAGTTCAGTTCCTAAATGATAACCATTACTATAAATTAGTTATAATTCAGTTCATTTCAGTTGTTTTATGCCGAAGAGAAAAGGCTTATAGTCCAAAGAAAAAAGGAAACCCCAACTCCCTCTTATTCTCTCTTTCCCCTTCCTCACTCTCTGCTTCGTGTCTCAACCCAGAAAAGCCACAATCCCTCCCTTTTTCGTGGCTCTTCAAAATGAAGCCAAAGCACCAGCCCAAGCTTTTGCGTGTCTTCATGTCAACCCACATCTCCTCCTGAAGCTTTTGGAATTTCTGATTCATGACAATTGAAACCCCATCTCTCGCTCTCCGTGAAGACCCAAAACCCCAAACCCCAATTTCTTTCTCTCGCCCGCATATCTCTCTCTAGCATCCCCTTCTTTCTTCCTCGCCTGTAATTCGCGGCGTTGTCTCGCCGGTGCCGCTGTGGGTATTGTTGTTGTTGCCCTTTCTTCCTCCTCTGCTAGCATCTATCTCTCATCCGCTCGTGCTGCAGGTCCAGTTCTTCTTGCCGTTTGTTCGCGATGATACACCGCTGATCTGCCGGTGCTCTTTGTGCCGTTGCCGTCGCCGCCGCTGTCCCATGTTGTTATGTTCTTCTTGGTTGTTGCCCTGCTTTTCTCATCTGACACGCGTTGTCGCCGCTGTGTTGCTGCGGTGCTAGTTGTGGTGGTGCAGCCACTGTTGTCCCCTTGTTGGTACTTTCCTATTCCCCTCTTGCATCTTGGTTTTCTTCTTGTGTTAGTGGTGTTAGTCTAATGTTGATGCAGTTGTTGTGGTTTCCTTTGTTGTTATGGTTGTTCTGGTGGTGGTGGTTGCAGCTTTAATTGTTGTTGTTGTTGGTCGTTATTCTACTGTTGTTATTGGTGCTATTATTATTGAATTATAGTTGAAGGTTTCAGAATGCTAGAAGTGATTGTAATGTTATATTTGTATTTTGAAGCGAGGTCGCTCAACCTTGTAATAGTTAGTCGTTAATTAGTTGTTTTCCATTATTATATTAGGACGAGTTAATGCGCTTGATTCTCTTGGTATTGCTCCGCGAAAGCGTTGAGGCTGTTGGGTATTGGAATTGGGAATATTTTATTTGATTTAGATTGTGGACGGGTTTAAATTATTTCCCACTTTAGGATTATTATATTTTCCAAGGAAACTCTGCCGGATTTGGTAAAGGGATTTATAGAGTCTGAGAATCAAAGCGTTGTCGTAATAGTTAATTCTAATTTAATAGAGTTGGGATTTTGGTTTCCACATTCTCTGGTATAGTTTAATGAATGTGATGGTAACAGTTGGTTAAGTCGACCAAATTCACTAATTCAGCTGTGCATAAATCCTCTGTAAGCAAGTTGGGAAGGACCGCCTGTTACAAATGGTATCAGAGCATGGTTGCTCTCGGATACGCTATGATCTTCATATTGTGGCGTAAGGGTTGTAAATAAGTTTAATGGATTGGATTAAATTTAGGTATATATGAACCGAGCCGTTGAGAGTGTTCGCGCTTACATATGTATTCTATGATTCTATTTATGTGAACTTATGTGCCTAAGTGAGAGCAGCGTAGTTGGCCCATAACCCTCGTATTTTAAGATTCCTTGAGTTAAACGTTGAACGTGGGAAACGCCTTATCTTTGTTTTGGTTTAGTTATGTGATTGACATTCGATGTCAAACTCTTCTATTTATATGACATAACCTCAATGCTTACTTGTTCATTTCAAATGTCGTGGATGAGTATTCTTACAAGGGTGGTGTGATCTGCATGGTTTTCACGATCTTTACAAGTCAAATTGTGTTGTATTTCATGTAATGCGTTGTATTTGTGTATGGATTTATTTACTAGATTGAAATGTGAATTTCGTGAAATTTTTACAGTTGGAGTAGTTTAAAAGAATTTCAAACGAGATCTCTGCAATTGAGATGATTGGAATTCATTGCCAACAACTTTTCCCCTTTTGTCTTCTTTGCTCCTTGATTTCGCGAGTCAAGTCGAAGTAGAGATACAAAATATGATGGTGGAATGAAGGTTGGATGCCTAATATCTTAAAAGTTTGGGATTTCTATTGAATTTGACACATGAGTGTTAAGTTTCTCTTAATCATTTGTTTAAATGAAGTTTGTTTCTTTATTATTTTACTTATTGTTGTTTTTAAGTAACCGTTTGCAAGTTTCGAGAATGAAGCTTTTTATAAGGGTGGTAGAGTGTAATTGCCCTAATTTCTAAACCGTCTTATTGATTGTTAATTATAATTATTAGCAAAATCATATATTAAATACCCTTATTGATTCAAGTTGAAATATTCATTTTATATTTATTAATGATCTTGTATTAATTTCTTGGTGTTGATATTTTATTTTATACGTAGCAAGTAATATTTTCATGCGCGTTTAAGCACAAGCTAATTCTTTTGGTAGCTTAATTAACCTATTATATTTCCGAAATCCTTTTGTGTAATTTGGAGTTCTAATATAGTTGTTTGTTTTATTATGATATTTGAAAGTTATTTACTAAGTCAATTTCTTAAGCTAAAGTGTTGTTTTATTTTATGTTTAATTGAAATAAGTCTACTTGAGTTAGTGTTGTAGTCCAAAGAAAAAAGGAAACCCCAACTCCCTCTTATTCTCTCTTTCCCCTTCCTCACTCTCTACTTCGTGTCTCAACCCAGAAAAGCCACATTCCCCTCTCTTTTTCTTGGCTCTTCACAAGGAACCTAGAGCACCAGCCCAAGCTTTTGCATGTCTTCATGTCAACCCACATCTCCCCCTGAAGCTTTTGGAATTTATGATTCATGACAATTGAAACCCCATCTCTCGCTCTCCGTGAAGACCCAAAACCCCAAACCCAAATTTCTTTCTCTCGCCCGCATATCTCTCTGTAGCATCCCCTTCTTTCTTCCTCACCAGTAATTCGCGGCGTTGTCTCGCCGGTGCCACTGTGGGTGTTGTTGTTGTTGAGGGTTTGGGTAGGTCAACAAATAAATGGATACATGCAGTAGGTATTCAACAATTAAAGATACTTAACGAACCAAAGAAACATGGTTTAACCAACTCGGGAAAAGACTAAGCAAAATCGGGATTTAGGTGTTCTTTTAATCAACGAATTGAGATTGTGCGTGGCGTTCAATGAGGTAATTGAAGCAAAGGTTTATTTTATAACCAAGATATGAATGTTCCAAGGGAGTATCATGAATGTTAAATCCTAAATGAGTTCATTAATCAAGGCATAATCAGGGTAATAGCAAGGTTTGATAAAAATATTATTAGAGGAACAGTATGCATGCAGCAACTTCCGGCAAGCATAACTTCTGGTGTATAATTCCACACTGAGTGATTTTTGGGTCTAAATTCAACAACTTTCCAAGATCTACGACTTTTATGCAGACACCCAAGGCGAAATCCACATGAAAGAGGAAGATAATTGCAGAGAAAATTACGGCAGCATAGCTATAGAGAGTTGGATAATCACTTTCTTGATCGGTTATCTACGAAGTTAATCAACTTTAATGGAACTTGACATGCAAGAGTATTTCAACACAATATCAACCATAAGATACCACATGAAAATCAGTTTTTATACATATACAAATGTAATCCAAGTATTCATAACTCCAAAAACAAATTCCATGATTAAAGCTAGAAACAAAGTTAGGTGGTGGTTCTTGTGTACCTTAATCCGATATTTAGGAACTATATCTCCTTTACCTACACTTAGGTTTCCTCCATCAAACTCCTAATACCTTAAAAACAACATTCATGGGTTAAAAATTCAGTCGTTAACCCGAAAATTCAAGTTTACAATCTAATAAACCTCATAGGTGCTATAGTTCAACCACATCTTACCTTCCTTGACTTTTCTTTGATGCTAATGATGTGATACCTCAAAATTGACACTTGCCCAGTATGAAGAACAACTTGAGGATCCTAGAACAAGAGTTGCATGTAAGTTTTGGATCAAGAATCTAAGAGAAATTAGCCACCAAAGAGCAGTCATGATTCACGCAGGAATGTCGTAAAAGAGGGGTGAGAATGGGAGTGAGTTTTTGTGAGTTGTGGGTGATGAAATCGGATGAAATAATTTCGTACCCTTGATTACATGTATATAGAGAATTGGTAATGGAAATTTTGTGCTTTCGAATTAGTAATGAGGGTAAAATCATCTTTTCACAGCTTAGGAGCATTCTAAAATTTTCTAGTTTTACTAGTCCTTAACCTTCTTTAATTAAACTTTAATATTTTTTTATGCTTAAACTAAATCCTCAAAATATGTGTTTTATAACTTAGTAAAGTTATTCTGGCTCATTTATCCCTTAAATCATAATTACAGAGTATCTCAAACACAATATTGATAATAGCTCGAAATCTCAAAATTTATGAACGATGCTTAACGTTCTTGACGTAATTCGTAAATAACTTATCTTAACTCATAATCCATATTAATAATCACATAATAAAATATAGTATTCAGATTCACAGACAAACTTCACATAGGGACTATTCACAATTTTCTTATTCCTAAAAAAAAGGCAACTGATTAAGTACTGATTAGTATGTTAACAAATCTCATTTATCTTAATGATATCTGCTTAAAAGTGAGGCTATTACACTCTACCTCCAATTAAGAAGTTTCGTCCCGAAACTTACATCTCTACCGATCTCACGTATCTAATTTTTATTCACATGTTGCTCTTCCTGTTCGAGGGTCGGTTCGGAGTTCCTTAACCAAGGGTATTGTCTGAACTTTAAATACTTCCCCTTTTATTAAGAGTCCTTGGTTAATATTACATTCTTAATTCTTAATTAGATAAATTCATATTCTCCGAAACTCATATCTCTAGGTTCTAAGGTTTTTATAGCATATACCCAAACCTTATATGGTAACCATTTCTTACAACATCTTCCGGTAATCTAGAAGAGAATGTTGTGAATCTATTAAGAGATTTAATGTATCTCAATAATTTAGTACAACAAATCCCGAAACTAATTTTGTTCATAAACCACTTAAAAAGGAAACAATATATATAGAACATTATGGAATTCATGCTTCTTGATAGTCGAACTTAGAACGCTTATATGGTGGCATTTGACAACCAAAATTTGACAATCATAATTATGACAAACATCCCTAAGAGTCTTTGTAAATTAATCATAATAATTCTTGAAACTAGGGTTAAATACCTATAACCTGAGCTATCTCCATTTTTTTCCTCGAATTACTCGCACTTGATTCTTAGTCTCATGATCTTACTGACCTTACTGGAATTTCAGTCTCACTTCATCCCAACAAATAAATGTTCGACCTTTATATCCAAACAGAGCTTCATACGAAGCTATACTCTATTGGTAGCTTTTGCTATAGAAGAATTTCCTCCATGCTAATTTACCTTCCCATAAACCCTTAAACTCCTATATATAAGCTTGCAACATACTCCCTCTGTTTTTTTTATCCTTCTCACTTTCCTATGCACGTCTCCCAAAGCACATCTTTGAAGTTAAATATCTTTCATTATGTATTAGTAAAAATTATAACGATTGAATATTAATAAAGTACTAATTGAGACGAATCAAACAAGATCCCACATGACTATATTTTTTCTTATAAATTGAAAAAAAATGAGAAGATTCTCTCTACGTATGAATAGTGTCAAGATTCCAAGTGAGAAAGATAAAAAAACAGAGGGAGTATCTTCCAACATTTAAATAACACACTCTTGTTTTCTCATGTAACTTATCCCCTTAAACTTCACTCCCTAGCAATTTAAGTATTTTGCATCATATTGCAGCACATCTCGCTTCAACCCTTTCCACTAAAATTTTATATCCCGAGTCATCTTGTCCTTTTCGTGATGAACCGAGTATGCACTGCTATGCGCCTTTCTCAAAATTCTCTCTTTTTTTTATAGTTATGAATCATCAGGTTACCCAATTTCCCATTTATTTGTATGCTTTCACAATCATATACTTTGAAATCCGTTGTCTCGTTTTTCTCTATCTTTGACCTCAGTTCCTTGATAAACTTAGCTTGCACTTACTTAATTCAAATTTCCTCAAAAGGAATGTTTTAATCACAACATTTATTTATCCTTCCAAATCTCCTTTCTTAATCACATCTTACTCCATTTGCCTTAGTCCTTACATAATTCTTCTGGTACCAAAATGATGGAATCAACCTTCCGACGAGAAATCCTATTCTAAGCATCTATCTACTACCTTATCTGCCTTTGCCTGGAATTCTAGTTGTCTACATCATAGCCCTTCAGCAATTCTAGTTACCTTCGCTGTCTCACTTTCATCTCTTATTAAGTAAAGATATACCTTAAGTTTTGATGATTAGTATAAACCTTTTAGATTACCTAATTTAATAAAAACTCGACAATTTTTTTAAGCAAATGTCTCGGCTTCAACTCCAGATCATGCACAAGATAATTTTCTTATGGATTTAAGCTACCTAGATGTATAAGTTGTAACTCTTTTTGCTACATCAATACACATCCCAAACCTTCCTGAAAAACATATAGCTATATACTTTAAATCCTTATGTCCCTGAAGGCAATGCTAGAACCAGGGCATTGGTTAGCCTTATCTGAAACTCCTGGAAAACTTTCTCGCGATTTCACAACCACTTGAACTTAGTTCTTCCCTTAATACTTCTTTAAGATGTGCTTCCTGTTTCTTCGACATACTAAAATATCATCCATGAAATTTGTCATAATCTGGTATAACAAGATTTAAAATATCCCTACATCATGTCTACGAACGATACTGGTGCATTACTAAGCTCGAACGGTGTTTTACAAACTGATAATGACCACATCACGTCCTAAATGTCACCTTTGAAATAGCTTCATTTGCTACGCGCCTCTAACAAAATCCCGATCTTAGATCCACCTTCAAACACCCAACTCCTTTTAATTGATCGAATAAACCATCTATTTGAGATAACGAATTCCTATTCCTAAGTATAGTCTTATTAGTCTGTCGATGATCTTTACATTATTTCATTAATCCGTCTCCTCAGGGTGAAACATTGGATCGATTATAAATAATTCCTCTAACCGCGTCATTAACTCGGCCATCTCGGGTCAATAGGTAGGCGCAACCCCTGACATCCTATCCTTTATAAAAAATCGACCACCTTATATAATTGCAATGCTGGCAAATCCTTGAGTTCCCCCCTCCTCCATAACTTTCTTATGATTCTCTACTATCCGAATTACGTAACTAATATCTTTTGGTAACATATTTCATTCGTCACTTTGTTCGGTTCTTCCGAGCTTGACAACACACCCTACTATATAATACTATCGTTGCTCAGTGATTCCACCTAATAATATTTGATGATCTCTCGGTCTTTGCTCAGCTAAGACCTCTTCAAAATTATATTATAGTACTCTAAATCGAAACATTAAATCTACCTGCAGCTCTGACTCTGCTACCTCAATCACACAATCCCTGAATAATCATTTACAACAACTCGACCCTCTATCAGACATACAAGTTCTCATACTGAAATTTAACAAACTACGTTGGAGATACATAAATGCGAAGTTCATATTAGCTACAACTTTATATACATTGAATTTTTTTTATCCTGTAACCACATCACTTGGAATCTCCCGCAACTTTGGGGTACATTCAATTTTCCCCCTTGACGTTTCCATCTTTGCTTCTTAATTTTCTCTTTTGTAAATTTCCCACTGTTCTTCCTTTTCTTCAAAATTTTTCCATCTGCGCTTACTATAGAGCACAATCATATGACTCCTCCAAGATCGAATAAGATCTAATTCTCTTAAGTTTCAATTCCTCAAAGCAATGTCCGGTTTCCACCTATATTTCATAAAAATATTCAACTTACATATTTGAGGAAATCATATGCCAAATCCACTATATACATATTTCAATCTAATTAGTAATATCTGAAATTCCCAATTCCAAAAAGATTTCTTTACTTCAGATGATGTAAGAGAGACATATAACTTATTCGAGTTCAAGTTTATTTCGCAATCGAAACCCATAACGTGGCCAAACTACAACACATGTTCTTGAAGATGTACAAGTACTTCACACTTGTCACGACATACAGACTCCAAAATTTCTCACCTAATAAATTCCCAATCATAATTATATTGACTCTTATATACTAGAATGATATCCATATTTCCAAGTTTACTGTCTCCATAGCTTAGACCTCTATTATCGTAACACATCCTAACAAATCGTCTACGACAATCATTATTCTAGCTAGGTTAATAAATCTTACTCCATATCACCCTGTCATACATAAATATACCACGATTCAACAACCCATCTAAAATTTATAACTCCAAACACTTATACTCATTATCCACATCTATCCCAATTTATAACTTATAATAGTATTTCTCAATGTTTGAACTTTAATTTCCATATTAATCTTGACTCCGTACCGTTCCTTTATCAACTCATAACGCTAAATCCATAGCTCTTCCTTTACGCTACTAGCTTAATACAGAACAAAGCTTACTTAAATAATACCAACATAGTTACTTTGAGTTTGCACACGCATATATATGATCTTTTCCCTATTCGTCATCGTGATTTCACAATACATTTCCTTATAATTACATATATTTAGAAATACAAACACAAAGCTTTAACACAACCAACTCCTTTTCACGCCGTCTTTCTCTCCACGGGTTACACGTTTTATACATCGTTCCCTAGTGAGGATTTTCTGGTATATGGCGCTCCAGAGTCTTATTCATCTCGCCTCTGCCTTTTCCATAACACTTCCAACCTTAATAAACTCTTATCCTTTTTTTCCATAATTACATTTTAATCTTGAACCACTCCAGTAGTCATATACAATTTTAACATATTCCATTAAACTTGACGAAAACTTGCCCATGGCTCACAAGTCACATTGGCTTACATCCCGGGTAACCTTTAATGGCTCCTACAAGCATCCATAATCTCTTTCCATTCTCGAAATGGGACCTAGTGCCTAACTAACGTGATTCACCATATCATATTACCAATTATTGACAACATAACAGGTGTTGTCCTCTTTATATAAGCATGTTCTCACCTACGACTTCACATAATCTATTTGGAGCCATCTATACCAAAATCTCATAACATTCACATACACATTCATACACATAAATTCACAAAACATACGCAAAATCACACACACACATGTTCACAGATGTTTTGAAAATTTTTACGTATATATGAAATTAATTTAAATTTCCCTTTCTTAAGAAAATACTTGTATATATATATACCCTTTACTTATTATTCCAAAAACTTGTAAATTAGAAATACTTAATTTTGGATTTCGAAAACCTTTGCTCGGATACCCCTTGTAACAACCCACTCTAAATAGCAGCTTAATTAAGACCTATTACTGCTAATTATTACGGAGTTAAGTTACTAGTTAGAGAGATTGTTACGGCGGACTTCCGCGCCTTCCCTGCTAGGGAACGTTAGGAAATCCCATAGTATCCAAGCATAATACGAAAAATAAGCTATAGTATATAGTTATTATTACAACATATCGTGATAAAATATTTGACTTGAATTATGATAGGCTGTCGTACACCTGTCAAAAATAATTCCTGCAAAACCTTCTAACAATGTAGTAGGGTAAGTAGGGTCGAATCCACAAAGAGATGGATGTTTTAATCTAGCTTATAGGGTATAGAGAAACTAAACAAGATCAGGAATACTTGAATTAACTCTAAACTAATAAAAATATGAAAATCAAACTAAAAAGATCTAGGGCAATGGTTCACCAAGTTTATACTTATAATCTATCAAAATATCATCAATGGTTCAATTAATCAGATATCTAGAGCACAGGTTAATCCTACGGTCGGGTCTTAACGCTCTCAAATCAACATATGCTAGTATGATCGCTCAACATAATCAGATTTGCTAATTGTAGGCAAGCCTCTAAAAATAACTATCTCTCGATCTATGACTTTTCATTAGCAATATTTAATCAGACAATTGATCAGATTGCAAGATTAACAATGAAAACACTAATCAATTAGAAATAACAATGACTAATGAAACCATTAATAAACATCCATCAAGAATTATAACATATAAACATGGATTCCCAAACCCTAGAAATAAAATCTACTCTATCATGAAATAAATAATAAAATCTATATCTACAAAGAAAAACATAATTAAAGAAAACAATGAAATAAAGAGAAGGAAATAATATAACTCATGAAAAATCAAGAACGATAAAAACTAGGGTTTACTCCTACAAAGCTAGAGAGAAAAGAAGAAGAAAACTAAAAACTAAAACTAAGAAAAAAAATAACATGATAGAGGGAGGAGGAGGAGAGAGATATCTCTAATCTAAAAAATATTCAATAACCTAATAAGACTAGGAAAGTAAGTTACAAACATAAGGAAGGTCGAAATATCATTAAATGGGCGGAATTAGTGATCCGCGCGTACAAAAACAGATTCCAGCAAAAACAGTTCCAACTTCGGAAGGGCATAACTCCTTGACTAGAAGTCTCCTCGGGGCGTGCAACCTATCATTGGAAAGCTCTTCAAGTCTAGTTTCCAAATATGCTGGAATTACTCGATTATAAGAAGCACATCAAAAGTTATGCTCAGAAGAGTAGACATGACTCATTTTTCACATTTCTTCTAATGATTTTCCACTTCGTTTTCGCTCAAACTCGTACTATGACATATCCATACGATCCTTATGCATTGTAGTTTCTTTCTAAGTGATCCTAATCCTCAAATTTAGCTAATCATACTCCAAATACGTCCTCAATGCCTGAAATTCATCAAAAACAAGAAAATATACCGAATAGGAGTAGAATAACATAACTTAAGAATATATTGCAAGAATGAAGCTAAATATGAATCTAAATGCTCTAAAATGCAACCTAAATGCACCTAAAAACTATATGTAAATATGATTTATCAAATTATAAACCGGAAATACATATTTGACTTGATAAAATCTTCGTATACAATAGATTATCTTATAGTAGCGGAATTAAACACTTTGACATGATTTCACGGTTGCACATAAGAGCTACTCCAAACACTTCCTCTAATCCTACAAAACAGATGAATCTGCTCCCACCAGGACAGGTTCGAAGAACAAAACGGTCAGCTTACGTTGGTACACAAGTCCCACCAGTTCCAAAATAATAAGGTGGCTGAAAATAGGATTTATTTTAGTGTAAACAACATAACTGATTCCTCAAACGCTTTCACTTTATTTAATCACAAATATATTTTTCCCTTTTGACTATTGCAAAAGTAACAACAATAACATGAATATATCGAGTGATCTTCAATAAAAAAACTATCCATGAATATTCGTTATATCATTCTCAACAATCATTTCAACACTTTTCATACACAACTTGAAATATTTATAACTCTGGGAAGGAACACGAATGGAGGGGCTAAGCCACGACTCCAGACTTTTGAGGGACGTCTCCCCACCTTTCTTATTTCCTGCTTGCAAAACTTAGGTCATGACCCTACACAAAGGAGCAATACCCGCTCCATAACATATAATGAGCAACTCGTTCAACAAATGATGTTCACTTCCCCATAAAATAAAGACTACATCGTAATACTTATACTTTATTCACGTTATTCAAATACTTATGCTTAATACGTAAAATTCAAACGTTTATTCTCACATACTTGTATTCAAATACTTTACTTAACTACTTATTCATAATCAACTATATCAACTTTTAAAACCAACTTAACTTATCAAACAAGTTTTGGAAAACAAGCTTGCTATGCCAAGTTCCACTATTGCAGAGAAGTGACTTAATTACAAGGTTTCGGAAACGACATCATGGTTATCCAAACACTAGTAGAATAATTGCTTATCGCTGCGGTCATTAAGTGGCCTATTGCGGCGGTTTTGGCCGCGCAGCAATACGTTGGCCTATTGCTGCGGTTGTGGGGCAAACCTGCAGCAATAGGTTCAGGTAAATTTTTTTTTATTTTTTTTTGCAAATTTCAGGTGAGATTGACCATATATTATAAGTTACAATACTAATCTTTTAATTTTATAAACTTTAAGCAGTGTTACTTAACTTTTCCAACACAACAAAATATTGAAGTTCTACCTTAGTGATTGAAATGCACCACAAACTTGTAACAAAAAAAATTAAAACTGAAATCCAACCGTAAATGAAAAAACTAGTACAATATTACAATGAAGACGACTGAATTTCATGCATTGATAATAAAATATAAAATAATAAAAACTAAAAATTACAATATCTGAATGATGAAATAAAAAATAACCAGCTAACCTAATGAAACTAGAACTAAAGAAAAAATTGAAAGGAAGGAAAAAATTGAAAATGATTACATTAAAAATGAAAAAAAAGAAACCAACTCTTTATTTCACGAAGTCGACGCACAGCCACAAGCCAAAACTAGAACTAAAGAAAAAATTGAGAGGAAGTAAAAAAATGAAATAATTACATAAAAATGAAAAAAAACCAACACTCAATTTCACGAAGTAGACGAACAACCACAAGCCACGAGCGACGGCGACGGCGATCCACGACTGTTTCGAGCGACGGCGATCCACGACTCACGAGCGACGAAAAACAAGGATGAGAGTGTTGGCCACCGGCGACAATTAAAGAAGGAGATAGAGCGGCTGTGAGGCGAGAGAGGAGAGCGAGCGGCTGTGAGGGAGACACCGAAGGAGGTCGAGTAGGATTGAAACAGAGGGGAGAGAAGCGTGAGTCGACGAGTGAGAGAGGCGTGAGTGAGAGGGAGGCGTGAGTGAGAGAGAGAGGAGAGACAGAATCAGTGGGTTATGACTTTATGAGGGATGGAAAATGGCACTCAATTATAAGGCTCCCTTATTTAAAAAAAAAAACCCTAATGACCCTATTGTTGCGGTTTTTCCAAGAAACCGTAGCAATAAATTAAAATATTATTAAAAAAATAATATTTTAATCTATTGCAGTGGTTCTTGGTGGAAACCGCAGCAATAGATCTGGTCAAACCAGTCAATAAATTTTGAAAAAATTCCCGTTGATATCTATTGCTGCGATTGCCACACAGAACCGCAACAATATCTTTATTTTATATTTTACCTTTTCTTTTCACGTAATTTATTACTGCATATGGGTAAAACCGCAGCAATACCACCGCAACAATAAGCAATTATTCTACTAGTGAAAGTGATTGATAAAACGATCAACAAGATATGGCAACATGCATAGGTTTCACAGGAGGTTCTTAAATATATGAGAAGTCTACGCCACGCAAGTAAACAAAAGATCGATTTCACGGTTTTGGTGTTTTATTAATATATGGTGGTTTAGGTGCGAGATTATATCTTAACTCTATGTTTAGCTAAGGGTTTGGGTAGGTCAACAAATAAATGGATACATGCAGCAGGTATTCAATAATTAAAGGTACTTAACGAACCAAAAAAACATTTTTTAATCAACTCGGGAAAAGACTAAGCAAAATCGGGAGGATTAGGTGTTCTTTTAATCAACGAATTGAGATTGTGTGTGGCGTTCAATGAGGTAATTAAAGCAAAGGTTTTTTTTACAACCAAGATATGAATGTTCAAGGGAGTATCATGAATGTTAAACCCTAAATGAGTTCATTAATCAAGGCATAATCAGGGTAAAAGCAAGGTCTGATAAAAATATTTTTAGAGGAACAATATGCATGCAGCAACTTCCGGCAAGCATAACTTCTGGTGTACAATTCCAAACTGAGTGCTTTTGGGTCGAAATTCAATGACTTTTCAAGATCTACAACATTTATGTAGACACCCAAGGTGAAATCAAAATGCAAGAGGAAGATAATTGGCAGAGAAAATTACGGCAGCATAGCTATAGAGAGTTGGAGAATCACTTTCTTGATCGGTTATCTAAGAAGTTAATCAACTTTAATGGTACTTTAATCCGTTGTTTAGGAACTATATCTCCTTTACCAACACTTAGGTTTCCTTCATAAACTCCTAATACCTTAAACACAA
This sequence comes from Beta lomatogona, assembly GCA_947646795.1. Classification (NCBI taxonomy): domain Eukaryota; kingdom Viridiplantae; phylum Streptophyta; class Magnoliopsida; order Caryophyllales; family Amaranthaceae; genus Beta; species Beta lomatogona. The sequence goes on along the minus strand of CANSNZ010000927.1, from coordinate 9,487,237 downwards.
CATGCATGGCTTAAAAGTTCAGTCATTAACCCAAACATTCAAGTTTACAATCTAATAAACCTCACAGGTGCTATAGTTCAACCACATCTTACCTCCCTTGACTTTTCTTTGATGCTAATGATGTGATACCTCAAAATTCACACTTGCCCAATATGAAGAACAACTTGAGGATCCTAGAACAAGAGTTGCATGTAAATTTTGGATCAAGAATCTAAGAGAAGCAAGCTGCCAAAGAGCAATCATGATTCACGCGGGAATGGCGTGAAAGAGGGGTAAGAACGGGAGTGAGTTTTTGTGAGTTGTGGGTGATGAAATCAGATGAAATAATTTCGTATCCTCGATTACATATACATAGAGAATGGGTAATGGAATATTTGTGCTTTCGAATTAGTAATGAGGGCAAAATCGTCTTTTCACAGCTTAGGAGCATTCTAGAATTTTCTAGTTTTACTTAGTCCTTAACCTTCTTTAATTAAACTCTAATATTTTTTATACTTAAACTAAATCCTTAAAACATGTCTTATAACTTAGTAAAGATATTCTGGCTTATTTAACCCTTAAATCATAATTACAGAGTATCTAAACACAATATCGATAATAGCTCGAAATCTCAAAATTTATGAATGATACTTAACGTTCTTTACGTAATTCGTAAATAACTAATCTTAACTCATACTCCATATTAATAATCACATAATAACATATAGTATTCAGATTCACAGACAAACTTCACATAGGGACTATTCACAATTTTCTTATTCCTAAAAAAAGGCAATTGTACAAATTAGTATGTTAACAAATCTCATTTATCTTAATGATATCGGCTTAAAAAGTGAGGCTATTACAACCGCCTGGTCGGGCGGGTCGATTTTATGCGTTTTAGTGCGCGTGTTGCATAATTTACGGGTTTAATATAAATAGCTCTCCTTTTAGAGGAGAAAAACGACAATTTTTTTATTATTATTTAGTTTTCTTAGCTTTGAAAACTATTCTTATTATTCTCTCTCATGAACCCTAGTTTCTCTTTAGTTTACTTTGTGAGCACATTCAAGATTTCAATAGAAGAATTGTTTTCAAGATTCGTTCTTCCATTGGTATTTGTCTTTCGACCCTTATGATTCCCTTTTAATTCTTCCTTATTATTCCATCATGTTTGCTTATATTATTATGATTAGATTTTCCCTAATTATGAGTGAGTAGTTCAATTTCTATGGAATTGGGGATCTATGTATGCATGAGGGATTGAATGAATAATTGTTTTTCTTGTGAATTTCATCAGATTCTTATAATTGAGTTAGTTTTGTTGTACAAGTTTGGCCAAATTTGTTTGATCATTATTGCAATACAAAATTATAGACCCAGAGGTAGGATTTTGTATAGGCTCTCAATAGTAGGCTTAGCGATCTATGACCATGCGAGAGCGACTTAGTGAGCTTCAATTCGAGGGAGGTAATGTTCGAGAGAAATTACATGTACCCTAGTTAGATTGATTTATTGAGTTTCTTCAGTCATTCTTGATATCCTGAATTCCATTCATGGTGAATCATTTCCCTAGTATCTCCCTTATTTGATATTTGTGATTTGATTATTTGCAATTAGTTTACTAAACAACTCCTTTTTATCTGATTTAGTTAGTATAATATTATAGTCCAGACATTATAGTATATCTATCTCCATGTGGATTCGATCCTGACTTCCCTGACTATCCAGTTAGTGGACCTTAGGTTTATTTTTGATTAGGTGATACGACTTTAGCCTGTCAAATTTTGGCGCCTTTGCCGGGGATACGACTTATTTCTATTATATATGACTTATAATATTACACTAACTTACTCTGAAGAACACATGTTCTTCGGAGCATCTCACGAATGCCTACTATCGCTGCAGCAAATTTTGAAATTAAGTCTCATATTTTGAACATGGTTCAAAACAATCAATTTCCTGGGTTACCTTCTAAAGACCCAAACCAACACCTGCGGCGATTTTCACAATGTTGTGCTACTCAGAAACAAGCTGGTGTTTATGCTGAGGAAATGAAAATGATTCTATTTGGCTTTTCTCTGCGAGATAAAGCTTTGTTCTAGTATGGAAAGTTGCCTGCCTCCATCACCACTTGGGCATAACTATCCAAAAATTTTCTCAACAAGTGGTATCCTTATCAAAAGACTGCAGATATGCGTAATGAGATAGTGACTTTCACCCAAGATCCTAGAGAGTCATTGTATGAAGCTTGGGAAAGATACAAAGATCTGCAGCGCCTTTGTCCTCATCATGGTTTTGGCAAGTGCTATTTATGTCAAATTTTCTACTATAGAGTTGATGCAGATACTCGACGGGTAATTGATGGAGCCTCTGGTGGATTTTTCATGGATAAAGGCATTGATGAAGGGTACAAACTTCTAGAGAAACTTTCTTTTAATCAAGTCTCCACTATTCGCTCTTCTATGAAGAAAGGAGGTAAGCATAATGTTGAGGCCTACTCCCTACTGCCAGGGCAATTAGCTGCTTTAAATCAGAAGATCGATTCTTTGAAGCTTGGTAATAATGAACCCACCTCCCACATGAGTGTTAATGCGATGGCTAGTGCTTCTGGTTATAATGCTCTCATTTGTGATGCTTGTGGGGATAGGCACAACTCTCAAGAGTACCCTACTCTCCTAGCTTCTAGTGGCGGGGAAACTGTGAACCAACCAATGTTTTCCAGTCACAACTAAAGGGTCAGTTCAATCCTTATTCCAACACTTATAACCCGCGGTTGAGAAATCATCCAAACCTCTCATATAGGAGTAATAACGTGTTGAATCCTCAACCACAACAACCGTATGTTCCTCAAAACCAAGACCAACAATATCAACCTCAGCGACAATAAATTCCTCCTGGTTTTCCACAGAAAGCAAGCTCCACAACAATTTGTTCCTACTGCTGAGCTAGAAAACTTGGGTACACATAACAAGATGTTGGATACCCAACTAGCTTAGTTGGGTAGCTCCTCTACTAGTAGGCCATTTGGGTCATTGCTTTCACAATCAGTGCAACCAAGAGATACTGCCAATGCCATCACTCTTAGAAGTGGAAAACGGTATACTAGACCAGAGATGCCTAAGGATGATCAGGTTAAAGCAGAACAAAATGAAGTTGTTATAGAGACTTCAAAGGCTCCTGAAGAGGCCAACAATGCATAGAAGAAGACAGTAGCAGAGAAAGCTCCTCCTACCACTACTATAATCAAGCCACCATTCCCCATTCGCAAGTTGAAGAATAAGATTGATCACCAGTTTGGTTTAGTGGTAGTAAAAAATCTTCAAGTAATTGTCCCTTTTACTGAACTTATTACTCAAGTGCCTGTATATGCTAAATTCTTGAAGGAAATTTTGACTAGGAAGAGAGCTTTTAATGAGGTTGACAATGTAGCATTCACTAAGGAATGTAGTGCTCTTTTGCATAATCAATCCCCACCTAAATTGAAAGACCCAGGGAGTTTCTCTATCCCATGTAATTAACATTGACACCATTTTTATTGATAAAGCTTTATATGATTTGGGTTCTAGTGTTAGTGTCATGCCTCTTATTATTTGCAAAAAATCTTGACATGGGAGATTTAAAATGAACCAATATTACCCTTCAAATGGCTGACCGTTCTGTTAAATACCCCCTAAATATCGTAGAGGACGTTCCTGTAAGGGTAGGTGAATTTTTTATTCTGGTGGATTTTGTTGTGCTTGACATGGAAGAGGATACTCAAATCCCAATTATTTTAGGGAGACCATTCTTTCATACTGTTGGAGCTAGATGTTAAGAATGGGAAGTTAACTTTGACTGTGGGAGATGATAAGGTGACTTTTAGTTTGACTAATGCTCTAAAAAGTCCAATGCTAGAGGAATCCTGTTATAGAATTGATGTCATTGATATACTGGTTAATGACGATCTGCCTCTATCCCTTCTGGGGGATTCTTTGGAGGCTTTGCTTTGTCTTGAATCTTCTACAGATGATGGTATCCCATTGAGTGCTGAAATAGATGTCTTAGAAGCGGCTCTTTCAGGTGAAGAGCTTAGTAGTATTGACAGTCAAGAGAAGGAACGGTCAGTACATGATACTAAACCGATTAAGGTAAAGAAACCTGAGCTTAAACCCCTTCCTCCTCTTAGATCTGCCTTTCTTGATGAATCTGAATATTATCTTGTGATTGTTAGTGCTTCACTGAATGATGGTCAATTGTCCCAACTTTTGTCTGTTTTGAGAAAAAATAAAAGGCCATTGGATATAGTATTGATGATCTCAAGGGTATAACCCCTAATTTTTGCATGCATAAGATTCACCTGGAGGATGATCATCGCCCTAGCATACAAGGTTAGTGTCGTTTGAACCCAAATATGCAAGAGTTGGTGAAGGAAGAAGTGATGAAATTGCTTGATGATGGAATCATCTACCCCATTTAAGATTCTAAGTGGGTGAGTCCATTTCAAGTGGAACATGAAAAAGGAGGTACTACTGTTGTAAAAAATGAATTAGATGAATTAATTGCTATAAGAGTAGTAACTGGTTGGCGGATGTGCATTGACTACAGAAAATTAAATGTTGCCACCAAGAAAGAACAATTTCCCCTTCCCTTTATTGACCAAATGTTGGAAAGGTTGGCCTATCACTCTTACTTTTGTTATCTAGATGGATACTCTGGTTTTTTCCAGATACTAATCCACCCAGATGATCAAGAGAAGACTACCTTTATATGCCCATATGGTACCTTTGCATATTGAAGGATGCTGTGTGGACTATATAATGCTCTCGCCACTTTCCAACGTTGTATGATGGCCATCTTTTCTGAGTTTATTGAGTCCGTTAAGGAAGTATTCATGGATGACTTTAGTGTATATGGAATTGATTTTGATGCATGTTTGACAAATTTAGCTAAAGTGTTGAAAAGATGCGAAGAGGTAAGTTTTGTTTTAAACTGGGAGAAGTGCCACTTTATGGTTACTGAAGGAGTTGTGCTCAGTAAAATTATTTATGTTTATATTTGAAGTATTTTAGAGAAATTTTTCATGGTAGAAAGCTGTTTCGAAATCAAATGGAACAAGGTCTATTTACAAGGAAAATCAAGAAAACGGGATAAAATTCGCGTTGCAAGACACGCACTGGTGATGTGCAGCACGCATCACAATGCACAACACGCACCACTTTTTGCGTGTCTGAGTTTACTGAGTGTCTCGAAGTCGCGCGTGTGCACCATGGTACGTGAGACGCATCCGGCTGCGTGTCGCGCAACCGCAGATCTGGCTGGGTTTAATCTGTTATCCAAAATTTAAAAGATTCTTTTTATTCTTTATGAAATTATATCATTTGAATTCATAAATCAATTATTCAGGAGATAAAAATCCTATTCTCATAATATCATTTAATTTAGAAATATATAGTAAAAATAAAATTAATTATTAGGAATAATTAATTGCGCTTTGGCTTAGAACAAATAAATAGACTTTGTGTTCTTAAAGATTTTGGGCTTAGTTCTTCGGGTTGCTCTCCTTTGTCGCAGACCAATTAGGACGACAATATGTTTCATCATCGGATACTAAATTAGGGAGATACGATTATGTGTACAGACCCCAATGTGACTGAGTTATGGACAACTGAAAGTCAAAGTAGTTTGTGTCGGGACGGAGAACTATTCTATATGCTCTACAATCTAGAATCGGTCTATATAGTGTTAGTTACTGCAAAACAAAGTTAGTCTGCAAGACAATAAACACGAACAATTTCATTAGCCTGTAAGAGAGGATGTTAGCAGATAGGTGCAAACAACCCATATAATGCACATAATGATGCCATAATGCAAACTTAGACTCTCTAAGGATGCATGAGGTGCAATGCAAGGTTAGAGTTATGCAAAACTGAGAGAGAGAGATTGATGAAACATTATGCAAGTAAGGGTGATGCAAAGTTAACTGAACTAGATTAATAGAGATATAATGATTTTGAAATTGATTTGATGAAAAATCGATGTCCACAAGTGACATCCGCAGATTACAACTCTTTGGGAGTTTGATTTAGAGGAATGAGTACACTATTACAAATATAGGAAGCCCCTACTTTGGGAAAACTTTGACTTAAACTAGGCACTCTAAGCCTAGATTGGAAGATACTTGTATTGATGACTTGAACATTCGGAGCTTAGATTAAAAGACATTTGTCTTAAATTGAGGCAAAATCAGATATCGCCTGAGATTATGGAAGCATCAGAGAGACCTTCAGGGACAAGGAGAGTTTAGTTTGAAATATAAACAGTTTAATTTGTGACTCAGAAAGATATAGGTGGGAAAGATATAGCTAGGTTCAGACTCGAGTCTATATCGGGATTTACAAAGAGTATGCTTCGGAGTTCTAGAAAGTTAAATCATGAGCTCTTGATTAATTCTATTTTATTGAAGCGGTCGGACCTCGAGATGAGCAATCCTACACATCCTTATGGAATCAAACCATTCGTAGTTCTTGATCTGATCTTTTTTAAGGATATTCTCATTAGTAACCTTGTGCTATTGAAAATTACGTTTGTTAACCATTTTTAAATTGTTATTCAAAAAGTGACCTTATAGTTCTATTTTATAAGCAGGCGTGACATTAATGACGTTTTTGGTTAAATTTTCCGTTAAATAGAGGTGCTAGTTAGTTGTTGGCCATCTGAAAGTTGCTTGGTCTTTTTCTCTCTTCGTTGTTGGCCACCTCTGCTACTACCACACAATCGGTGCTGCTTACGGTGGCTCGTCGCCAACCCCACAGCCGCCACTGCTGGTACTCCTTCTGTGGGGGATAGGTGCGTTGTTAAGCTACCACTTTGTTTTATGGGTTGAACCACCAGTGGTGGGTGGCAGATGGATGGCTAATTACTAATTGAACAACACCAGCCGAAATTCAAGGAAGATGAAATAATTTGGAGGTATGCGAAGGGGGCGGGGGTAGGAGAGGGGGAAGGGGCAGCGGGGGTAAAGGAGGGAGGGTAAGGGGGGGAGCCGGTGTTAAGGTTGTACGCAAAGGAAGGAAGGTTGGAGAAGGGGGAGGGGGAGCGGGGGCGCGGGAGGGAGGCGAATAGTGGGCGGGTGTTAAGAGGGTATGCGAAGGGGGGAAGGGTAGGAGAGGGGGGAAGGGAAAGGGGCATCGGGGATGAATGAGGGAGGCGAAGGGTGGGGTGGGGGGGTTAGTGGCTGCGGGAATGGGGTGGGGGGAACTACAAGGGGGCGGGTGGGGGTTCTTGTGGGGGTGGGATGTGGGGTTGCGGGGGTGGGGGTGCGAGGGGATGATGGGGGTGACAGCGGCTGGGAAGGGTGGGGGTGGAGTGAGGGCTGGCAGGGTGATGGGGTGTGAGAGTTTAAGTTCTCCACCATTGTTGAAGGAGGAGACAAAAATTTTGTATTTAAAGATGACTTTTAACGAAAAAGTTAACCAATTACCTGATTAATGTCACGTCTGGTAACAATATACTAACTAAGAGGTCGCATTTTGAATAAACCTTTGAAATTGGTTACCAAATATAATATTCAATAGCAAAGGGTTACCAATGAGAATTTCCCTTTTATGCTCAAACTTTAGCTTAGGCCGCCCTTTCGGGTTTTCAACCTAGTAGGGTTGGACATAGCTTGAACGAGGAGTTAAGATTGACATGAAAGGTTTGAGGATTGGAGGTTTGGAGATATGGATAAAGGTTTAATTGAATGAGCCAAGGTAAGGATTATGGCTTTGGATTGTATGTGTGCTAAGGTAAGGTTTATGGTTTTGGATTATACTTCCTCCGTTCTTTTTTAATTGCAAAGTTTGTTCACTTTTTTGGAAGTTTCATATTAATTGCAACATTTTCTTCTTTGGTAATATCTTTTCTATGTCTCTATCCTATCACATGCCCCCACTTTTTTTCTATCTTTACATCTCTCGTCTTCATATGGGTTTCTTAAAAAATAAGTCAATGAAGTATGTTGTAATAATTATAAAACGGAGGAAGTATAGGCCAAGGTAAGGGTTATGCTTTTTATGTGAATGCCAAGGTAAGATTTATGACTTTTATGGGGTTTAAGGTTTTTCCATGGATTGACAGGTTTAGAATGATGGGTAGAACTTGGGTGCAAGCCCCCTAGATTGACTTTGACTTTTTTTTTCTTTGTTTTTGGCATCGCTTTTTCTTTTGCTTTTGTTTTTTTGTTCCTTTAACCTTTTTATTTTATTTTGTCTGCCATTGATTTTTTATGTACTGAAGTTTGCACTCAAGTTTTTGTGGTTTTGGGTATTGGAAGATTTGGAGGCTATTTATGGGGCTTTGATTTGAAAGGATTTTTTGGCTAAGAGGATCATGAAGGTGATTGCTTAAGGAACTTTTTTCTGAAGATGGTTTAAGGGAATTTTTGCTTTTTGTAATGATGGAAGGAAGAGGGAAAGAATTCCTACTCAATATTATGTCCATTTTCCATTTTCTTATTTCTTTGATCATTTTATCATTTCTTATTTAATCAAAGGTCATTTAATTTTTGAATTGATTAGAGTTTCGTCATCAAATTCGTAGCATAAATAATGGGAGACGACTGATGAAAATAAAAAGAAAATAATGCAATTATTTTATTGATGAAAATTATTAGAAGGATGATAAATATAAAGTCCTAAATGACATACACTCGACAGGAAAAGAAAATAAAGAGCTAGGGGGACTCTCCGACTCAACCTAGAAAACTAGAAATAATATACTATGCCCCTTGCATTGTTGAGACACTGGCCAAGGGATTATTATTGATGTTGGCTTTTGGTGTAGGAGGAACTGGAAGTCTACCATCTTCAACCATGTGCTGCATGGCATTCTTTAAGGCCCAACGGTCAGATGTCGGATGCCCATTTCCTTGGTGCACTAAAGAAGTTGCAGTAGGAGTTAGTGTAGGCGTGTTTTTATTGCCTACGCGAGATGAGCGCGTATTTGACTACCTCATTGTAAAGGTTTTTTTGTTTTGAAAATGTTTTGCAATAAAGAAGTTGCCAACAAGTCTTTAAAGGAAGACTCATAAACCTAATTGGATTTTCGGAAATCATAGGGACATCTTAGGGACTAATTATCCAATGTAGATTTCCTCGTCATAACTTAATGAACCAAACATTAAGTTTGGGGTTTAGGGTACGAATATGATCAGAAATGAAATTCTCCCATTGTTGGCCTCTACTTAGTACGATTCACGTCGAGTGGTATGCAAATAAATAACCAAGTAATATGTTCATGCAATGTAAAAATTAATATATGTCGATTTAGTAATTAAACACACAAAAGACTAATTTTTGGTGACATGTTATTTAAGCAATAAATTACAGGGAACCTAATCCAATTGTCTGAATTATCTGAATTTAGCATTAGAACATTTATTTAGGTATTTGGTTAGTAGAAATACACGTGCGCAATGATAAAAGCGTTAAAGCATATTGGCATGTATATGGATATAATAATGTATACAATAATAGATGAATAGATTGGGGTTTAGAAAAAATGTACAAGAAAACATCAATTCTATTAAGGATCTACATCATGAAAGTCAATTGTTAGTAAAACAAGAATTAATTGGAATTGACCCTCATGAATTATACCTTTGTCGCCTGGGTCTTATGTAACAATCCGCGGGATCGAGTAGCAATCTTGAAGCTTGAATGAAGTTTGAATGTAAAACATTGGAGTTTGAATATGTGTTTGAGTATAAGTTTGAAGTGTTTTCGTAGTATGTATGTAAGTCAAAGTGTTGTCGTAAAAGTGTATTGAAGTATCTATGAAAGTCTGTATTAGAATTCCGTCAATCGTTCGTCAAAAATAGGCTATTTACAGGAAAAATAGGTTCGAAAATCAAGCGAACAGGATCGAAGAAGTGGTGTGCATAGCGCATGGCTGGTTTGCGCCTGGTGCACCACTACGCGTCTGGCGCAGCAAGGCTGCGTGCTAAGCATCGTGTTGCATTAGCATTTTGTAAATTGCCTTTGTGTCGCACAGGCGCATCTTGGTGCACAGGACACAACGTAAATCTGAGCGGTTTTCCTAAATTTATAGATTTCTTTTATCTTTGATCAAATAATATCTTTTAGACTCCGAATTCAGTTATCTTTAGGAATAAGAATATGATTTTCGAAATGCATTTGAAATTAGGAAATATTTATTAATTATTGAGAATAATTAATATCTATTAAAAATACAATTAATTATCAGAATTAATTAATTCGGCTATATCAAAATGTGCTTAAAAATACAGTTAATTATCATGAATAATTAATTGGGCTTTTAATAGTGGGCTATGAATTATTTTAAACATATAAATAGACTTTATATTTTCAAAAATGATTTTGGGCTTAGCTCTTCAGAATGCTCTTCCTTCGGACAGGACCAATTAGGACGATGGTATGTTTCATCATTGAATGCTAAATAAGAAGACATGATATGTGCCTACAGTTAGGATTCCAAATCTTAGATCTATTTTCTAGATCAGGGTTTGGAGTAGGGCTAAGAGAAAGGAGTGCAACTCTTACATTAAGCCTATTGAAGGCTTCTTCCAAGGACATGCCTATGAGAGTGAAGGTTTTTTGGGGCCTTCATGTTAGATAACGTCTATTTTCAGTGTTCAGGGCATTAACGACATTATTCTTAGAGCTAGAAGGGCTGTTGTTATTCTTCTTGGAGAAGTTATTGTTGTTGTAACCCTTATTTTTCGAGAAAGACTATAAGTTAGAATTTGATGTGATCTCCGTACTTGGGTTGTAAGTTAAGGATCACCAGTCGCACTTGATCCTATTCAAATGGCCTATTAGTCATTTGGGCTGCCTTTCCCTCCATCAAGTTTCCCTCCATCGAGTAAGGAAGGTGACAAACTCTTCATCGTGGTTTTGCTTAGTTAATTCCAATTCACGAAGACCGATTGGAATCTGAGCATTGTATCGTTTTTTGAACTCTTCTTTTATGTAGTCCCATTCAGTTAGCTTTGTCTCTTTCAGTGATCTGAACCGATGGATGGATGTACATCCAAAGTGAAGGGAAAAAGTAAGCAGACAAGTCCTGGCTCATGTCTTCAAGAGCCATAGAAATGGAGAAGACTCTCAAATGATCATCTGAGTCTTCGACCCCCTTAAATTTTGGGAGGTCACATGATGCTACATTTTTAGGAAGCTTTCCCTTTAGTTTAGGATCAATGATGTCATAGCCACGAGCCTGACTATCGATAGCAGAATTTGACTGGATCAATTGCTCGAGTCTTTCAAGCCTCAGATCGGTTTCATACTTCACAGGATGGAGACTTATCGCACTCTTCTTCAAGGAGGTGTTAGTCGTTCTCTCAGTGTTTTGAGCTCTTTGTCTAGTTCCTAAAGACAAGAGTTTATCAGTTGAAGTTGAGCCATGGTGGCATTGAGCTGTTCAGCAACATCTCCCATTTCGGATGATGATATAGAAGTTTCAAATGATTCGTCTGAAAAGGTGATATTTCGTTTGACTAGTCTGGGAGTGGCTGACCTTTTTTCCTCTCTATTTGGCGTTCCCAAGTTGTAACCTCGCGACCTGTCCTAAACAAAAATCGAATGGACCTCACTTGTAAGGTTTTATTAGAAATGCTTTTTAATATGATAAATGATTTGAGATGGATGATATGGGCTTTGGAATAGATGGGTTTGACCATGATGGAGACATGAGCTTAACTATATACATATGGATACATGGACTGGACTATGGAAGCAAACTGGACTTAATGACTGGGGCTCTATGGCAATGGAAGACTAGACTTTAAACTTACATGGACTGTAAGTTGGCTCAACTCAAAGATTGGGCCTTTATGGCAATATACAAGAATAGACTTTGAACTTACATGGAGAGTAAGCAAGCTAGACTCAAAGATCGGAAGAGCTTTAGACTCTGGACTTGATCCTATATGAGCTTGAAATTTGAATTGACTGGGGCTTATAGCATAGAGATGCAAACTAGACTTAGGATTTGAATTGGGCCTATCTGGGCTTAACTTTGGAATTGACTGGGTGTAGCACATCGGCTTGACTTTAGAATTGCCTGGGATTAGACTTAGACCGGGGATCACATAGACATGCAAATGGGCTTAGTCTTTAACATGAGCTACACTTACATGGGTCTAAGATAAATGCATGGACTCAAATTAGAGGGGCTTAAGATGAATGCAAATGGACTTGAATTGGGTTGATTAGATTGAGTTGATTGTACTGGGCGTAGAATTTTTTTGAATTCATTTTGTTTTGGGTTTTTCTACGTAGTACCCCTATGTTTGAAGAAACTCTACATTGTACCCAACCTTTTTGAACTTTCTAAATTGTACCCCTAAACTTCATGAATGTTATACACAATACCAGTACACAAAATACAAAGCAATAGATTTTAGGACTTTCTTACCATGTGAGTATAGGATAGAAGTGTTGAGCTTTATTAGTTGACTGGGGTTTCGGGTATCTTCAAATATTGAAGGCCGAGTAGGGTTTGGGATAGGATTTCTCATCAGTAAGGGTATTTTGTGTGACGGTTAAAAGTTTAGGGGTACAATGTGGAAATTTCAAAAAGGTCACGTACAATGTAGATTTTCGTAAAACATAGGGGCACTACGTAGAAAAACCCTTTTGTTTTTGAAAAGAACCCCTTTGTTTTGAATTTTTCTTTTCTTGAAAAAGATGAATAATTGTTTTGAAAATATATGCAAGAGAAGAGAATATGATATATATGTTGGAAAAGATAGGTTGGAAAGAAGGGATAAGATGGGATAGGATAAGATGCATGATTACTCAAAACTCTATCATAACCACTTATCTAGATGGATTCAAAAAAGATAAACTGAATCTTAGATGATATGCATGGAAAAGATTAATTCTAATATTTGAATTAGGTAAGTTTCTTTTTGAAAGTAGATGACCCAATGTGATCATGGATGACGATGAATGCAGCGAATCAAAACCAACAAATATTTCTTCATTATAGAATGCGCTTGGCGCAACTGCAATGCGTGCCACACATCTATGATGTGCACCACTCCGTCTGACGCAATTAGCATGCGTGCCACGCATTATTGTTTCGCGGCGCACACGTAAGTAGGCGATGTAGTTTTTAGTTTTTGACGAATTAGTAGTCGTTTTTGAATTTTTCGACTACTTTGAGGGGAAAGCATGTTGAACACAGCAAACTAACAATCAATAATGTTAAGTAGGCAAGAAATAGTATGTAGTTCTAACCTAAAGTCAAGTAGGCATCGCAAAAAATAGTATAGAGTCGCCAAGTAGGCATATTTTTTTTGCCTACCCGGGATGAGCTTGGATTTGACGACTTCATTGTAATGGTTTTAGTTTCAAAATTACTTTTGGAAAAGAAGTCGCCAACAAGTCATAAACCTAATTGGATATTGGAAAACCGTAAGGACATCTTAGGGACTCATCCAACCCCGTCATGACTTTATAGTTGGTCAATGAACCGAAGGTTGAGTTTAGGGGTGAGGGTACAAATGTGATCAGGAATCAAATTCGCCCATTGTTGGCATCTACTTAATACGATTCATGTTCTAGATTTGTGCAATTAAACAACCAAGCAATATATTCATACATTCTAAAAATTAATATATGTTGATTTATTAAACAAGCAAAAGACTAATTTATGTAATATGTTCTTCAAATCAAATTACTAGGAACCTAATCCAATTGTCTAAATTATCTGACTTTAATGTTAAAATATTTATTTAGGTCTTAATTAGCAAAAATAATAAACATATGAGGGTGTTAAAAGCATTAAACACATAGGCATGCATATGAATATTATATAGAAAATATAAAGAAAAGATTGAAGAGATTAGAGAAGAATATACAAGAAGACATGATTTATTTAGGGATTTACATATGAAAAACTTGTTACTAACTTCAAATATTAAATAGGAATTGAAATATTATGGACCATAAACTATATACCATTGTCACCTGAGTTCTAAATCACATAATTGCAGGATGAGCAATCTTAAAGCTTGTGATTGAATGGAGGTTGAAGGTTGACTTAATGAAGTGTTTATATTTGAAATATTACAAAAAAATTCATCGTGTGAAAATTTCTCTCGAAACCGAATGGAAAGAGGTCTATTTATAGGGAAAATCAGGAAAAAGAGATAAGATTTGTGTTGCGCGGCTCGCAAGCTCGATGCATGAGCGACACACATCACGATGCATCCGTATGATACATTATCACTCGTGCGCGCCTTGGTGTGCGAGACGCATCCGGCTGCTCGTCGAGCAACCGTAGATCTGAGCGGGTTTTATTTGTTATCCGAAATTTAAAAGATTCTTTTTATCATCTATAAAATAATATCAGTTGAATTCGGAAATGAATTATCTAGAAGATAAAAATCCTATATTCATAATATTTTTTAATTTAGTTAATAATTATTAAAAATACAATTAATTATCAAGAATAAGTAATCAGATTTTTCACCAGGTACCCCTGCTATTTTACAAAATTCATGAGGTATCCCGTCAATATAAAAATTCATCGGGTACCCCTTAAGTTTGTGTATAACGTACCAGACACCCTCAATAACTCACTAGTGTTGATTGATTTGTTAACTTAAATGACTCAAACACTAGTGAAAAAAGTGCAACTAATCGATCCGGTCAAATTGGGCTTAACTAATTCGGAATTGGACCTGATCAGTTGGGCTAGGAGCATTTAACGAATTTCAACTGATCCGGTTTCAAATCGGATCAGTTAGTACTTAACTAATCCAATTTGGTGGAGAAAACAACATTTAGTCACTAATTGGTCCGGTCTTCTCCACCAAACCGGATCAATTAAGGGATATTAGCTACAAAAAAAAGAAGGAAAAATTGACGCTATGGGACACAACTATTGGCCATTATCTTTTATAGATACCAACTTTTGATTATTCTGTGCAGGACCCAAGTATGACCTCCTGTGTCTTTTATTGAACCTAGCAGGTAACCAACCTGCTACAGCAGGTTAATTGTCATGTGAACTCACACGTGACTTTGAAAGGGAAACCAATCCCTTTTTCGTTCACCCTTGCGATTTTTCACGTTTCCCCTCTCAACCCCTTTGCCATTTTTTCATCTCTCTTCTCTCTTCTCTCTTCTGATCTGGTTTTCATCTCTCTTCTCCTTTGGTCATGGCCACACACTCCTTACAATTTTTCCCGTGGTATTTTTTGCTGTTTCATAATTTAGTTTCAGAATTTCAAAGTTTGATGAGGGTGGTTGTTGTTGAGGAGACAGAAAGTGAAGAGACTGGGAATTGGATTAATAAGTGAGTGTTCAACTAGGTGATTATAGTGGTGTATTTGTTGGATAGAGTGGCGCCACCAAGTCGTTGATTTTTCCCCAAACACCCGAAAGCAAACAAATCAAACCAGTGGCGTATCCAGGATTTCAACCCTATGGGTTCGGAGCCGGTAAAAAAAATTCTAAACCCTTCATAGTCACAATAAAATCTACACAAGCAAGAAATTTCAACTCCATGAGTCTAGACACTACAAAGTTTAATCACGTTCAATCATTCATTCAATCAACATTTATTCAACATTCACAATCCACAATCCACAATCCACATTCCACTTTCATTCATTCAACCTTCAATCATTCAACATTTAAATATGAAATTCATAAAGCAACAAATTCAACTTCATGAGATTGAGTTAGTGACTAACACGAAACATGCTTAAAAGAATACAACTCCACTAAGAAGACACTAAGGTAGTAATACAAGTCGACTAAAAAGAAACTAAGGTAGTATGTTATTATGTAATATAGTTAACCTTCTGTTAGAAAAAGGGTCTAGCAAAGTGGCTTTAACAACTTTTGTCGAACAGACTTGAGTTTTCCTACAACACTCTTACTGTCTTACACATGAAAAGCACAGCACAGACGCATAACCAGGACAACATCTTATTATGAGCCTTATTGTATGGTAATTAGATTTAGATACAAAGACTGAAACTTTACATGAAGTAGCATAATCAAAGGTTAGAGTAAAACAAAGGGCATTCTGCTCTCTGTTCGGTGTTCATGACAGTGAGTCTAATAATACTAACAAGTAACAACTAACAACTCCACATTCATTCATTCAAGTATTCAACATCAAATTTACAATTACATATTCTAATGTCTAAAAGACAAAATCTGAAATTGAAGAATTGGGCGTTACCGTTCAAAGTTCAAAGCCGTTGGCTAGATGCGGTCGTCGAAAATGAAAGAATTTAAGAAGTCGCCGGCTCACGCAATGCGCCGTCGCAGTGGCAGGACAGAAGTAGATGGCTCGCCGCAGTTCTTCGAATCTTCGATGCTAAGGTCACGGAGTTAGGGTTTTGGTCTTTGGGGCTCGCCGCAGTGCGCCGTCGCGGTGCCGATGGGGAAGACGGAAGTAGATGGCTCGCCGCAGTGCGCCGTCGCCGCAGTTCTTCGAATCTTCGATGCTTACTTGCTTAGGGTTAGGGAGTTAGGGTTTTGGTCTTTGGGGAAGAAATGTCGGCTTTGTGTTTTGTTCAGTAGTTGAGGGAGAATTGCTGAATTGGGCTTAGTTATTGGGATAAAAGAAAAGAGAAGGAAAAAAAAAGGGTGTTTATTCACTTGTTGGATTCGAACCTCAGACTTCATCCCAACCCGCGCGCACAATGGAGAGACAAAACCACTGTGGCATCTGCTTCATTCCTGATCTACTTTCCACGCAAATAGTATATATCTGATATCTAAAATATTTTTAATTTAAAAAAAAAAAAGAAAACCGGGCAATTTTTTTTCCAAAAATCACTGGGTTCACCTGAACCCAGTGAACCCATAGTAAATCCGCCCCTGAATCAAACACACCACAAAAATTCGTTTTTCTTTACACCACAAAAATTCGTTTTTGAGATTTTTTTATGAATTTGGAAGTAACTTTAGCTTGTGAAGTTGATTGTTTATTTGTCGGCTTTTGCAAAGCTTGTCATCAGTTGGGTGTTTGAGCAAGAAAGCCATTAATGGCTGCTATGTGAAGATTTACTCTGCGATTTCCTAATTTTATTTGCAAATTTCAAACTTTGATATGTGAATTTTTTTTTATAATTAGGATATTTTTGTTTCATTAAGCAGACTCAAAAGTCTGGACGTAACACATGGATGGTGAACATTACAAACTACAACATTGTAATTAATTCCCAACAAATGATTAAGAAGCTCTGGAGGGAGAGGTACAACAAGAAAAGTGAGCGAAATTCACAACTAAGCAAGAAATTTGAATCCCCTGTTCAGTCCTTGTTTGGCTAACGAGTAAGCAATGAATTTTGCATATCTTCCTGTGTGAACTATGGCAATGTAAGTGAAGATTAATAACAGCAGCTTAGCTTCAAGAATTAGAGGTTGAGAAGAAGACGAACCAGATGGAGTAGAGAGGAGAACAAATTAAACGGGAAGTCTAAAAATAGTTAACTACAAAATTAAGTCAATTGCAATAATTAACAAAAAAAAACAAAAAAAAAAACATTTGGGACAAGTTAACCTTTGCAACCGGTTACAAGTATTCTAGGCCCAATAAAATACACAAGACGTCATACTTGGGTCCTGCACATAATAATCAAAAGTTAAGACCTATAAAAGACAATGGCTAATAGTTGAGCCCCATAGTGTCAATTTGTCCAAAAAAAAAAAGCTGGCTACAAGTGTACAGAGTACACCGACTACTCGTAATCCATATTTTGATCACAACCAAAGTTAAGATATTTTCACACAATAATTTAACATATATACATAAAATTAAAAAAAAACATAATACAAAAAACTAAACTGAGATTGCTAGCAATTATACAACAATTATTATACATATAATTAAAAAATAAAAATTATACAGAAAATTAAAAAATGAAAATAAAATCAAACGTAAACTTGTAAAATAATATGATGAAATTTATACAAGAATATAACGAAAAAAATCAAGCCAAAACTTAGACAAGAATGTAACAAAAAAAATCAAACCAAAACGGAAATTAAGAAGCAAAAATAAACTGAAACCCCAGATCCAAAAGAAACTCAAAAAAATAAATGAAAATAAAAATTCAAAAATTACAATCTAGATCCAAAAATTAATTAAAAATACGGTTTTTTCACCATATACCCCTGACAAATTGGAAAATTCACCATATACCCCTAATGTTTTAGATATTCACCATATACCCCTGAGTTTCCGAAAACGTTTACCATATGCCCTTTTTCTAACGGACGTTAACTCCCTATTTGCCACTATTTACGACTTTGCCACTATTAACCTAATTACCCATAATCTTCAAAGAAAAAATATCCCCATCTCTCTCCGGGCTTCTCGAAATTTGTAGCCTAAAAAGGTTGTAGGTAGCGTCCGTTTTTTCAAAAAAAGTTGTTTTGCCGGTGAAATCGGTCATTTAAGATCGTCTCGAGAAGCGTGCCCAGAATATCATCGTATTGGTACTCGTTTTCATGAGCTTCTCGAAATTCGTGTCCTTAAAGGGTCGTAAGTGGCGTCCATTTTTCGAAAAAAGTCGTTTTGCCGGTGAAATCGGTCGTTTAAGATTGTATCGCGAAGTATGCCCATAATATCGTCGTATTGGTACTCGTTTTGATAGGCTTCTCAAAATTCTTGCCCTTGAAGGGTCATCGGTGGCGTCCATTTTTTCAAAAAAAGTAGTTTCGCCGGTGAAATCGACCGTTTAAGATCGCATCGGGAAGTGTGCCCAGAATCCCGTCGTATTGGTACTCGTTTTGATGGGCTTCTCGAAATTTGTGTCCTTAAAGAGTCGTCGGTGGCGTCCGTTTTATCAAAAAAAGTCGTTTTGCCGGTGAAATCAGTCATTTTAGATCGTATCGGGAAGCGTGCATAGAATACCATTGTATTGATACTCGTTTTGATGGGCTTCTTGAAATTCGTGCCGTTAAAGGGTCATCGGTGGCGTCCGTTTTTTCAAAAAAAGTTGTTTTGCCGGTGAAATCGGTCGTTTAACATCGTCACTGAAAATGTGCCCAGATTACCGTCGTATTGGTACTCGTTTTGATGGGCTTCTCGAAATTCGTGCCCTTAAATGATCGTCTATGGCGTCCGTTTTTTCAAAAAAAGTCGTTTTGGCGGTGAGATATTGAGTTTTATTTATTAAGGTTAATTAGTTAGGGTTAATGGCATTAGGGTTAGGAGGTTAGGATGGAGGGAGGGTTAATTAGGTTAATAATACAAAGTTGTAAATAATGCAAACGGCAACTTAACGTCCGTTAGGAAAAAGGGTAGTTGGTGCACATTTTTAAAAACTCAGAGGTATATGGTGAATATCTGAAACATTGGGGGTATATGCTGAATTTTTCAATTTATCAGGGGTATATGGTGAAAAAACCCTTAAAAAAACCAGATAGATGTTCGTTAATGGTGAGGTTGGTGTTCGTTGATGAGGACGAGCGAGGCGTTGAAGAGGAGAGCGGATGATCGAGCAAGGATGAGGACGAGCAAAGCGTTGAAGAGGAAACCGACTAGAATCGTTGGCGCGGTGGTTAATTAAGGCACATATGGGGTCGGAGGAGGAACTCAACACCACTTGAGGAACTCGACCAGGCTTGCTTCGTCTCGCCAAAGACATCCAATCAAGATGTTGGAATTTCGATGAAGGGTGAAGATAGTGGTGGCGCAAAGAAATTAAACCCTAGATCCAACGGGACGATAGTGGTGGCGCAAAGAAATCGGAAGATTAGGATGAAGGGTTGTGAACTATGGCGAGACGAAGGGAGGAGGGATAGGTTGTTGAGGGGTTTCAGTGGTGGCTGGGAGCCTGGGAAATTATCGAATGTCGAGGATGGGGAGGAGAGGAAAGGAGAGAGGGTGAGAGAGGAGGACTTATGAGAGAGAGAGGAGAAAAAGGGATGAGTGAAATGGGAATATTAGGGTTTCATGGGGTATGAAAGGAGGGAAGGAGTGGGTTGATGAGTGAAGAAAAACGGGAAATGAAAGGGGAGTGGGCTCGAGCCATATAATGGATAGCTGACGGATCCGGTTCATCCTTCAACCGAATCAGTTAGCTTATCCAATAGTTCACGCCCAAAGAAAGTGAATTAACTGGTCTGGTTTTGTTGGCCCACCGGATCAGTTAATATCAACCGATCCAGTTTAGGCAAAAATCAGATCACTTTATTTGTGTTAGTTAGGCTTTTTTCCACTAGGGAAAATCAGTTGCATGCTATCCCAATTCCCCTTGTATTTCACATTACGCCCAACAAAGTCTTTTATAGCAAACAAAATTGCCTTAGTGATACTGAGGCCACCATTAAAACTATTTTGACAAAAGAAAAAAGGCGATTTATATCACAATGAAAGGACATCTTTGTCGTAGTGTGGGTTAGTAGGCGAATTAGGTTGGAGATAAGTTATTTTAGGTTATTTAAGTTAACATAATCAACACCAGTAAGTTATTGAAGGTGTCTGATACATTATATGCAAAATTAAGGGGTACCCAATGAATTTTTGAAACCGCAGGGTACGGGTACCTCATGAATTTTGTGAAACCTCTGGAGAACCTAGTGAAAAATCTTATAATTAATTAGGCTTTTAAAATTAGGCTTGGAACAAATAAATAGAGTTTGTGTTCTGAAAACGGTTTTGGGCTTAGCTCTTCAAATTGCTCTCATTTGAACCAGACCAATTAAGACAATAATATATTTTATCATCGGGTATTAAATTGGGGAGACACGATCATCTATATACACCCATCAACATCTTTAGATTATTTACTGCACACTACATCAGAGGATCTACATTGATACCATAGGCAACGACCCAACTCCAATATTAAGAAGAGAACGGACCATCTTTCTGAATATGGTGAGTAGTTTAATCTATTTAGTGACCAGCTTAACCTATTTAGTATTCACATCATTTAATCTATTTAGTGACTAGTTTAATTGATTCGGTAAGACTGTTGGGTTAATATTTAAAAATATTTGTTGTAGGATCGAGACTCAAAGGAGAAGAAAATGAACTACTAGATTACTAAGATATATTTCGGGATAATATTGGATTAGGGTGACATGATATGAGTACCTATTCTAATAATTTGTGTTGGGCTTTTGGGACAATTATTTTTTGTACTTCATTTACTTGTACTTTTTGTGAGGTGCTCAATTCTTGTCACTCTTTGCTTTCATTAGATGATTTAGCTCTTTTCTCTATAGGCTGATGGTTTATTTGGTATTTTAGGAATAAAACCATTTTTAATGAGGAGTCTTTTTCCCAATTACAAGCTACTACTCCCTCCGTCCTAGAAAGATCTGAACACTTGTCAGGACACGTAGTTTAAGGTGATAAGTTGTGGTGTGGTTATCAAATATTATTTTATTTAAAAAGTAGATATGATAGGAGTTGGTGGGATATTTTTTATTAGAGGAGAGAGAAAGTTGGGTAACTTTTTATTGATAAAAGGTAGAGTGTGGGCCAAAGATGTGTAAAAGAAATAATATATTAATGGTGGAACCATGCCAAGAATAGAAGTGTTCAAACTAATTTGGGACAAACATAAAAGGAAAGTGTTTAGACTATTCTGGGACGGAGGTAGTATTATTGTAGACACATAATCGTTTGTCCCCATTTAAGGATCCGATGATGAAACATACCGCGGTCTTAATTGGTCTAACTCAAGGGCAGAGCTGTCTGAAAAGCCATTCCAAAACTATTTCGAAAAGTGTTAAAGTCCTAATTTAAAGCCCAATTAATTATTCATGATAATGAATTGTATTTTGAGCCCAATCCTTTGAAAAGCCCAATTAATTGTTTAATAATAATTAATTATTTTATTTTAAATAAAATAAATATTTTCAAATATATTTTTTTTATTATTAAAATTGGATTTTATCCCGTAAAATCAGATTTTTGGAGTTAAAAGATAAAAGAAAATCTTTAAAACGCGTTTTTATCAAAAAGCTGCCAAAACGTGTCAAAAGCAAGGCTGTGCGCTGAGCGCACCAACGTGTGCTGAGCACAACGTACTGCGATGAGCGCACGTGTCCTGCCACGTAAGCGCACGTCAAGCGCACACGACTGCCACGTAAACTTGTGTCATACAGAGTCCTGCGCCAAGCGCACTTCTCTGTGTGAGACGCATCTTTTTCTTTCTTATCTTTTTCAAAGCGCGTACCACATGTACGCTTTCTACTGGGCATGTCGCGTCAGGCGCGCTAATCTGCGCCTGACACTTGGATTTGCGTGTGACACGCCATCCTGCGCCTGGCACAGCTGGCGCGTGAAGCGCAAATTCGTTTTCCCTATAAATAGGCTTTGATTTTCCGAATTAAAAAAAGGGTTTTTCATATGGGTTTTTCACACTCAAATATTTCGAACTCTACGAATATATTTACTAACTTCTCTACAAAACTTCCCTACAAAAACTCATACTTTCTGACATACAAACACATATTTTCATACATACATTCAAATATTTCAGACATTCATACTTTCAGGCTTCACGATTGTTCGTCCTGAAGGTTGTCAATCTCGCAGACCCAAGCCACGGTATAATTCTGAGGGTCCTTGAATATATTCCTATTTTTATATTGAAGTTACTAACCATTTATTTCATGATGTAGATTGGTATAAAATCGTTCTACTGCATATTCTAGTCCTTCCTTCTTTTTATTTATTTGCATACGTTATGATATGCTTGCCTGATTGTTCTATACATAATATATAATTGTATGCATGACTTTTATCACACATATGTTATTTTGCTAATCAAGACCTAAAGAACTGTTCTAATATTAATCAGATAATATGGACAACCTGTTAGGTACCTTGTAAAATTGGTTGTTTAATAACATACCACTAAAAAGTAGTCTTTTATGTTTATCCTGAACCAACCTAGACTAATTATTTTTAGGGTGCATGAAAATATTATTTGGTTATTCTATTGCATAAAAATTGACATGAATCGATATTTAGTAAAGGCCATCAATGGGCGAATGTGGTTCATTATGACCATGTTCGTACCCTCACCCCCGAACTCAATCTTTGGTTCATTTTGACTATCTATGGAGTCAGGACGGGGAAATCTACATTGGATAAGTCCCTAATTTATCCCTACGATTTCCCATATCCAATTAGGTTTATGAGTACTTGTTGGCGACTTCAAAACAATTTTCAATACAAAACCTTTACAATGGGGTAGTCAAATACAAATATGTGCTCATCCCGCGTAGGCGAAATAAAAATACGCATACAATTATTGCAAGTGGGCCTGGTTCTAGAATCAAAAGGTGCCTCGCTCGGGTCAGAATGTCATTTGGACTCCCCCTCCTTTTGGCTTCCTTTGGTTTTGTTATTCGTGATGAGTATGGTAATGTGCTGCTTATTGGTGCTAAGGCTCTTGGTTCCTTTTCTTCTATTCTCCAAGCTGAAGCGTGGGGTCTTAGAGAAAGCATTAGGGGTGCCGTCTCGCTTAATATCTAGAATATTGTTATAGAAGGAAATGATGTTTTTAACTCAATTAAGAAATTTTGGAGAATATCGTGGGACATTAATAAATATTATTTTTGAAGCAGGTGTGGATCTGGCCTGGTTCGTTCAATTCCGGTTCTTCCATGTCTTAAGGGAGGCTAAAAGAGGAGCGGATTTTGTCGCTCACCAAGGCCACTCTTGTCGTACTCTTCTGTATTCCTTTCCTCCTTATGGTTTTGATTCTCTCTTATAATCCGTAAAAATGTTTTAGGTTAGCCTCCGACTAACGGGGTCTTGCCTAAGTTTTCTTTCTTAAAAAAGAAAATTACTTGCACTTTCGCATACAAAGAAAATCACGAAAGAAACACATACAAATCATCCCAAAATTGAACCAGTCACCTATCTATACAAATATATTAAAAGGTGTGCGAAAGAAAGCTTATGTGCCACGTGACACTCTCCTCAACTATCTAATGCAAATGCTTTATGTCTATGTGTACTCCTCACTTTTTAAAAAAATGTGTAAGTGCAAGATATCGAACACGTGACCCTTGAAATGAAAAGTAAGAGCTTAACCATCAATACACTATGAATTTGTTGTCTAATGTTTCAAATAAAATATGATAAAGTCTTGTAATAATTATACTTAACTAAAAATACTTGAACAAGTATATACATCTCTAACACTCTTATTATGTATTTTACAAGAGAATATTGATGTCATATTCTCTTACCACAATTCCTTTGAAGGTATTGTTTCCAAATTCAAACCTTTTAATTTTTCTTTACTTATCACGTTGTGACGTGAATTTTTTAATTTCTTAATGGACAAAAAATACAAAAAGTAGTAAAATAAATTATAAAATTTAAAAATAATAACATATTAGTTTATTGTAACTGACCCGAGGCATCGCTCGGGCAAAAAAAACTAGTTACAATTTACAGCAGAGCACAAACAAGCGTCTCTATGCCAAAGGCTAACAGCCTAACAATAACATGCGTAATTAATCAATTCGTTAAAACAGCGCAACAAGAATTTAGGTTATTTCGCGCACTTCTCATTCAAAGAATACCACTTTCCGCATTTCTCCTTTGATTCTCTGGTGGGGCACATCATTCGTAATTCAGGTGACTTCAATTTTATCGCGATCCTTAGTTTACTTCGCACAATTTCAATTTTCAACATTGTTTATTTGTTCATCAATTAAAAAACTATAATCAATTTTTCTGGGATGTTTGTTGGAGATTTTAGTTAGTACTTATTTTTGGTTCTCTGAGATAATTATTCAATTTTAGATCCTAAACTAAACCCTTCTCTCTCACTTAATTCCTAGTAATCGGGTTGTTGAGCTGAGTACTATTAGATTAATAGATTTTTGTTAGTTTTGTTTTTTATAGTTATAGTTGGAGTTATAGTTTTTTATTTTTCAGTTTTCAGTTCTTTTTGCTAGTATTTAGTCTTTGTTGATGATATCATGATGACCTTTGTATTATTGATACTTCCTGGTTTTTTTATTTGCAACATTTCTTTTATTTAGAAGTTTCATGTTCATTGCAACATGTATTTATTTGGTAGTATTTTCTCTCTATGTCTCTCATATCACATGTCCCGCACTTTTTATCTCTCTCCTCTCCACATGAGTTTCTTTGAAAATGTACCAATGGGGTAATGTTGCAATTACTATGAAACGGAGGAACATGCAAATTAGTGCTAAGATCTCAATACATAACTAAGTATGTATCATGCAAGTTATGTAGTTAGATAGTCCTTTTCAGTTTTCAGTATCCAGTTCTATTTAGCTGGATGGAGGTTATATGTTTAATGATTAGTTTAGTTATGAAATATCATTTGATTGATGCTTAGTTATGTATTAGTCGTTAGTTTCGTCAACTAGGTCTTCATGTGAGATCACTAGCCTTCATCTCACCCTGGTGAGATTAAGCTGTATCCATCAGTTATAATGCTTTTACATGGCGACTCAAATTCTTCATTAGCAATTATTGCATGGGTTTGGAGAACCTAGGTTTTTTTTTTTCTTTTTGGTCTATTTCGCTTAATCGGATAGGCATAAGTCAATGCATGCAGGTTTCTTTTTTCTTTTTTTTTTTGGTTTGTTTTTAATTGTGTTGCCAACATATTGTGATCGATTCAGTATATGATAACAAGTAAATAACCTAATGTTAAACAATAGATAGAGCAGTCATGCTGTAGATAAGCTGACTAAGCAAGTGCATCATCCTTGTCTTCATATACCTGTCCTATTCCTTGTTATAAATTGAAATAATAGAGTAAATGTCATGTAGTACATTGCTTTCTATACCATTCAATGTATTCAATCTAATCCAATCAACATGCAAATTGCAGACCCTTCTCTTTTTCTGTCCATATTTTGTTAACCTTTCCCCACCACTTAATACCACTCTTTTGAAAGCCCCCTCACCAACCTGGGTTTTGGTTGCTTCCCTGCTTTCCCAAATTTTCTGCAATAATATTGCCATCTAGAATCTCCCTAGCTGACATATTCAGGGGTTTCCACCATTTCCTTTCTGTTCATTTTGAGAATCTTCTTTGAATTTCCCTCCTCAATTGACTTTTCCTTTGTCTTGTGGTATATTTTGATTCTATTTTGACTTGCTTTTTTCTATTGTTCCTTTCTGCTCCCCAGTTATTAAGCTGATTTATCTCTCCGATCTTCCGAAATCATTTCTGGGTGATCACTCATCTAGTGATAACCTCTTATATGTTTATTAACTCGTGAGTCGTGTCACATTCCTTCTTTTGTTGTACCCCCCGTTTTCATTTTCCTTATACCTAGCTTGCTGTTTTTGTTAGAAAAATTTCGACCTTGGGCATTTGACTCTCTCCTTCCCATCTAAAACAAGTTTCATATTGATTTTTGTAAATATTATTCCCCCCCCCCCAAAACACACACACACTTCCTTTGCAACATTCTTTTTCTTTGGGAAAATAAAGTTTGTGCAAAGGATCGCAGGGTTCTTGCTGGCTCAGGCTCACCAATCTGTTGCCAATCGCTAAAACTATAAGTGCTTGAAATCAAACATATTTCTTGTTTTCTGAGCTGGTTATTATTTCCCTTATCCTACTTGGACGAATATAGGGAGTACTAAAACCCAAAAATTTGACACCATATCTTTCTTTACTTTCTTGCATATTACATACACAAGGCTTAAATTATTGCTGATTTTGACCTTTGATGACTCACCATTATCTATAGCCTATTGTATTTCGGTGGAAAACGATTTAATTACCTACACCATAGACAAATTTTGTTTTCCATGGAAAAGATATGGATGTTAGTGAGTTGCTTGGTGGTTGGGGTATCATTATGGACTTATAATGTTGAAGGGCTTGGAATCAACTGGGGAACACAAGCTAATCACAAATTGCCTCTTAATACTGTGGTACAGATGTTAAAAGATAATAGGATTCAAAAGGTGAAGTTGTTTGATGCTGATGAGTCTATTTTAAGTGCTCTTAGTGGTACTGGTATTGAGGTTATGGTTGCCATACCTAATGGTGATTTGGTTACCATGCTTGATTCCAATCAAGCTAGGAGGTGGGTTGAGAGAAATGTTGTGCGTTACAATTTCAGAGGAGGAGTCAACATCAAGTGAGTTATCGTAATCAAATTTTTCCCCCCTTTCTTCACCTTTTAAAAAATTGACTTTGTTGGGTGTTGTGGAAAAAGAGTTTTATGTGATTCAGTAATGAATAAACGCAAATTCCCTGTTCCGCCTTTTTCTTATTTCTGTCTGTGTTATTCTTCATCCACTTGCCATGTAATTTGTGGTTAATGTATTTAAATTATTATTGAGTCATTTTTATAGCTGAACATTATTTTCTGGACTGAAACTCTATATTTGGTGCCAAATTTACCCAAATCTTCGCATTAATATACCCCAGCTTTGTTCTTATTCATGGTAAGGCACCTCTATCTCCATTCAGATGGAAAGTTGACTTGTGCTAATTGTTCACCTTTTTCCGAGGTACCGAACTTTTGTTAAATTAATTTATATCTCTTCTAATCTTAACAAAGAAAAATAAAACTTGATATGAGCAAAGCTTATGATAGGGTGGAGTGGTGCTTCCTCGAACGAGTAATGAAGAAGATGGGTTTTTGTGCGGTTTGGGTTGAGATGGTTATGTCCTGTATTTCGAGTGTCGCTTTTACTTTCAAAGTGAATGGGGCTGTTGGTGGTCACCTTTCTCCGACTAGGGGGCTTCGACAAGGGGATCTTATCTCTCCTTATTTATTCCTTCTATGTGCTGATGCTTTTTCTACATTGCTTTCTAAAGCAGCAGCAGAGAAGAAAATTCATGGTGCTAAGATTTGTAGAGAGGCCCCCATGGTGTCTCATCTATTTTTCGCTGATGATAGCATTCTTTTTACTAAAGCTTCTGTGCAGGAATGTTCTATGGTGGCTGATATTATCAGTAAATACGAGAGAGCATCCGGACAGCGTGTTAATCTAAGCAAAACAGAAGTTGTTTTTAGTAAAAATGTTGATGTTGGGTGTCGTGATGCTATTGTGAACATTCTTGGAGTCAAGGAGGTCGATAAACAGGAGAAATATTTGGGATTGCCCACTGTCATTGGTCGGTCCAAAAAGGTGACTTTTGCATGCATTAAGGATCGAATTTGGAAGAAGCTTCAAGGTTGGAAGGAGAAACTTCTTTCACGTCCCGGGAAAGAGGTTCTGCTTAAATCCGTTGCCCAAGCTATTCCCACTTATATGATGAGTGTGTTCTCCCTTCCTAGTGGCCTAATAGATGAAATCCATTCAATGATGGCTCGATTTTGGTGGGGATCTAATGGGGGTGAAAGGAAGATGCATTGGCATAGTTGGGATGCTCTCTGTATTCCTAAGTCGATGGGGGGGCTCGGGTTTCGTGATTTGCATTGTTTTAATCAAGCTCTTCTTGCTAAGCAAGCTTGGAGACTTTGCACTTGTGATGACTCTCTCCTCTACAAACTTCTTCAAGCTCGGTACTACAAGCACGTGGATTTTCTGGATGCTAGGAGAGGATATGACCCTAGTTTTACATGGCGTAGTGTGTGGGGGTCAAAATCTTTGTTGTTGGAGGGTTTAAAGTGGTGTGTGGGGTCGGGTACTAGGATCAAAGTGTGGGAAGATGCATGGATTATTGGGGAAGGATCTCATTGTGTCCCAACGCCGAAGCTTGATAGTGATATGGATATGTATGTTAGTGAGTTGCTGGATATTGATGGTGGTGGGTGGAATGTTGGGTTAGTGAAGCAAACATTTGTGGAGGAGGAGTGGGAACAAATCCTTAGTCTCCCTGTGCCCCGGTTTGGAGCTCATGACCGCCTTTATTGGTGGCCAACTCGCAATGGAATCTTCTCGGTGCGGTCGTGTTATTGGTTGGGACGTCTCGGCCATCTTCGCACTTGGCGTCTTCAACATGGTGAGCGGGAAACTGAGCGTTGGCATCAAGTGTGGAAAGTCGACGGGCCACCAAAACTCACCCATTTTATTTGGCGTGCTTGTAATGGCAGCTTACCTGTTCGTGCAACACTCTTCTCGCGGCATGTGTGTGATTCATCTGTTTGTGAGGTGTGTGGGGCTGCAAGTGAGTCAATACTACACTCACTGGTGGAGTGTACACATGCTCACACAATATGGCATGGCAGTCCTTTTTTGCACATTATTATGGGTGCCCCAACATCCTCGTTTGCTGATTTCTTTGAGTGGTTGGTGGCTAAGACTTCCCGCGACGAACTAAGTACTATTTGTACTCTTTTGTGGGCTGCTTGGTGTTGTCGAAACAAGCATATCTTTGAGAATGAACAGGTGCAAGCTGCGGTGTTAGCAGGGAAATTTTTGAAGATGGTGTTGAGTTATAAGGAGTATGCGGTGAAAGTGTTTATGCCATCCAATATGGTATGTAGATCAACATCCCATTGGAGCGTGCCTCCTGCTGGAGTTTTCAAAGCTAATTTCGATGCTCACATTGCTCCAGATGGGGAGGTTGGTTTGGGTGTGGTTGTACGGGATGCTGGTGGTCGGGTTGTGTGTCTGGGGGTGAAGCGAGTAGCTGCGCGGTGGGACGCTACGATGGCAGAGGCAATGGCAGCTCGTTATGCAGTAGAGCTGGCGCATAGGCTTGGGTTCTATAGCTTAATCTTGGAGGGCGATGCACTCTCGGTGGTAAGGGCAGTGGAACATAAGCAGGTTGGGGTAGCCCCATTATTTCGTGTTTATGATGATATTAGTAGCTTTAGTAGTGAGTTTATGCATTTTTCTGTTTCCCATGTTAAACGAGCGGGCAACGTAGTAGCCCATATGTTAGCTCGTTGGAGGTGTTTGTGTAATTCGGAGATTGTATGGCTTGATTCATTTCCCCAAAGTGTCACCACTTTGGTGGATCTTGATTTGATTTAATTTTAAATTTCCAATTTCCCCTCAAAAAAAAAGAAAAATAAATCTATACAATTTGCCACTAACTCGTCAACTTGTCCATTTTAACCTCCCTCTTCCTCTCTCTGCTCAACTTTACTAATTTCCCGAGCATTGTGTCTTTCTTGATTTTTGGTCATTCGCAGAAGGCTTGCAAATTTTTACCATTCCTCCTCCCCATAAATTTGCCATTATAGCTCAATGGGTAGAAGTAGTGACCACTACTGACAGAAGTTTTGTCTTCTTCTACTCCATCTTGAAACCTCTTTGATACACTGAATGAAAAAATCGTCATGCTTTAAAAGTCTTCTCAGTTCGTGGTTTTTAAATCTCAGTTGCGGTTGCTATTGCGGAAATGGTAGCGTATCGTGGAAGCGTATTTATCATGGTGTTGCAATAGAGATGCGGCTGACGTGGAGTGAATTTTTTAGGCCTAATATTGGCTGTAATGGCCTTGTAACAGTCATGCTTAGCGAGTTAGCGACAGTAACAGTCCTTAACAACGTGGGAAAGAGCGGTTCAGCAAGCTCCAAACTCAGTACAAATCGGCCGTCATGGCGCAGTTCGGCCTCGATTTAAAAGCATGTCCCAGTTAGATTTACGATATCCCTTGTAAGTGTCAACATTCTGTGGAGTCGAACTAGCAAATCTTCTTCTACAAACATTGACATCTCCATTTCCTATTTAAATTGAAGTAATATTTTCCCTGAGATTTTCCGGAAACATTGTCTTCCCTCCACTGGCGAGCAAGCAGAGCGCACCCATTGAACTGTAGAAACCAAGGAATTGCATTTGTTCCCCGAAAGTTCTTTGTTATTATTTTTTTCCTGCATAACATGAGAAGTCGGAATAGTATGATCGCGATCAAGGTTCCGTATGTTAGTCGTGATGTGATTGGTTTTGTTAGCTTAAAAAAAACCCAGTATTCTTGAAGGATCTGGTTAAGGGTAAAGCCAATTTGCTTAACTTGTTGTAGAATTTTGGTTTTATCCGAATAATGGTTTCCAATATTAGCCTGTTAATAATTGTTCAATACCTTTGTTGAAGGTCTCTTTATCCCATTTTACAAGTATGTCTATGCTCAACTAGATGATGGGAGGATATATTAGGGGAACCCCAAATGTCCTCAACTTCCCAGCAGACAGAAAATCGTGACAGTGATAGCATATACGGTGCTGATTTTCTAGACATGCACTTCTATGAAGGATAGTATAGGGAAG
This sequence comes from Beta lomatogona, assembly GCA_947646795.1. Classification (NCBI taxonomy): domain Eukaryota; kingdom Viridiplantae; phylum Streptophyta; class Magnoliopsida; order Caryophyllales; family Amaranthaceae; genus Beta; species Beta lomatogona. The sequence continues at coordinate 9,456,128 of CANSNZ010000927.1, read as the reverse complement.
ATACGAAATTTGAGACTCTGGCATGATTAAACTTGGTATCTGTTGAACTTTTCTGGCAATGCAGTGCTGAGAGAACCCCATGATGCCCAGCGTGAGGCTAATATTATTTTTAGTGAGATTTTGAAATAGAAACAGCAAAAAAGAAAAAGAGTATCAGTAACCAATTGTGCAGAAATAGAATCTTCTCTTGATAATTTGTGTGTGTGAACTGTCAAGTGTCACTGAGGCCATAAGAAAAACATGAATGTAGGTTACTTAAGATCCTTTGTTTATAACATTTTTTTCATGTTTATAGTGGCTTAATATTCGTCAGGAAAATTTTCCACTTTGGTGCCTTGATGTTTGCAGAATTCCACTTTGGTGCCTTGAGGATTGCAGAATTCCCCTCTCACTAATTAGTGCTGTTTTGATTCGCTGACATTTAAAGAGTTCCGTATAAATTTTGATTCACATGCCTTTTTTTTATTCATTGGATGTCTAACATGTGTATCTAAAACTCTCAGCTAGTCTAAGTCCCCAAATAACCCAAACCAGAAAAATAATTTCATTCCCTTATCTAAATTTCTAGAATAACTTGATGTATTATCAAACTCACCCAAAAAAAGAAATAACAAGGCTTGAAAGTGCTTCGTTTTGGAGGAAAAGCAAAAAAAGGGTTGCTTAAACTGAATTCTTAACAAAGTTAACCACAGTGCATTAAAGTGAGAAGAACTGTGAAATTGAGGGCACCAAAATGGAATCAGTGAAAACACAGGGCACCAAAGTGGAAGTATGTCATACCTTGGGATACCAAAGTGGTAAATTTTCTATTCATTATGTTTGTTGTTTTTAATTTTCTTTTATGTTTAGTCATTTAATACCTCCTCTGTTCTCAAATAGATTTTTGAGTTCGACTTTCACTTTCACCCATTCATGACTTATATTATGAGGAAAAATCAGAGTCAATATTTGAAAATTATATATTGAGACAAATCCAATAACAATATGTAAATAACATGTGTTTCTATATAGTAGTATAATTATATGGTCAAAGTGGGTATGTGACTAGAGGAAGAGTTAACTCCGACATTTATTCCTGAATGGAGGGAGTAATACAGTAAGAAAGAAAGCTAACGAACTTTTCTTCTGCAGAGTATAAAACTGATTTTGGATCCTATATGCGTAATCTGACTTCGCGATTGTTTGCAGATATGTGGCAGTTGGGAATGAACCTTTCCTCAGGTCCTACAATGGTACATTCGAGAACGCTACTTTGCCAGCCCTGATAAACATCCAAAACGCTCTTAATGAAGCTGGGGTAGGAGACATGGTAAAGGCAACTGTGCCCCTGAATGCTGATGTTTATGGATCACCACCATCAAATCCTGTACCTTCAGCTGGGAGATTCAGAGCCGATGTTGCTGATCTCATGACCCAGATGGTCCAATTCACGAGCCAAAACAATGCTCCTTTCACGGTCAATATCTACCCTTTCCTCAGTCTTTACGATGACCAGAATTTCCCCGTCAACTATGCATTCTTTGATGGGGGAGCAAAGCCGCTTGATGATAATGGGCTCCAGTACACTAACGTTTTTGATGCCAACTTTGACACATTGGTTTCAGCCTTGATTGCGGCTGGATATGGGAACATGCCAATAATTGTTGGGGAAGTTGGATGGCCCACTGATGGTGATATCAATGCCAATATTAACAATGCCTTCAGGTTCTATCGAAGCCTGCTGCCTAGAATTGCAGCTAACACTGGTACTCCTTTGAGGCCCGGAAACATAGACATGTACTTGTTTGGGCTCCTCGATGAGGATGCAAAAAGTGTTGGACCTGGTTCGTTTGAGAGGCACTGGGGAATTTTCCGGTATGATGGACAGCCAAAATTTCCCATGGATCTCTCGGGCCAAAACCAAGACATCTATCTTGTGGGTGCAAAAAATGTCCAATATCTCGAGAATGAATGGTGCGAGTTCAACCCAAATGCTAGGGATCTGAGCAGGTTTGGAGACAGCATTAACTTTGCTTGCAGTGCTGCTGATTGTACTCCTCTTGGCTATGGATCCTCTTGTCAGGGTTTGGATGTATATCAAAACGCCTCCTATGCATTTAATGTCTACTATCAGACCCAGTATCAGAACCTTCAGGCCTGCAACTTTGGAGGTTTGGCTAGGTTGACGTTGCAAAATATCTCGATAGGAACTTGCAATTTTACCATCCAGATAGTTTCATCCGGTCTGAAATCTGCTGCACCTGTGGCTTTTTCTTTCATCACCATGCTCACATATCTGTTCTTTTCAGTCTGATCTTGTGGAATGTGGATATTGTGGTTGTTCCATTCTTTTGCTTCTCTAAATCTTTTGTGTCTATATATTGATTGAATCTCATACCAGAACTTTGTACATTTTCTTTTTCTGATTGATTTATTTCATGTGACAGCAGAGTTCTTAAACATATCTATTCTTTATCATTTTGGCTACAAAGTGCAGAAAGCTTTCACCCTACTCCTGTGCATTCTTTCTTGTGAATTGGCCTGTGTACTGATGTTTTGATAGCGAGGTCTAAATCAGATGATTTAGGAAGACAATCTTTCGAAACTAACATAATGTGATAGTGAAAACAGAGGGCAAATCAAAACAGTCAGAAACTCGAGGCAGTATGCTTAAACAAGCATGTGGTCCTGGTAATCCCTTTTGGATTTGTTTTGGTCTTGTGTAACCACTGACACCATCATATTGCTTTTGTGACTGGTCTGTTGGGGTCAAATAGTTTCCGATTATTATTGGGTCGAGTTGCTTTCATGTCGATTCTATGACCAAGAACCTTCAGGAAATTAAGATGTTCTTTGTTTTTCAAGACCAACAATTATTTCAATGAATATTATTAATAACAACACCAACATTTGTCTTTCAATGAACATTATTCATTTCAAGACCAACAATTGTTCAAGACCAAGACGTCAAGAACCATGATTCAAGAACACTTATTTCTCGATGAACACTATTTCCTATCTCATCTATTTTTACCATAAAATAACAAAAGAAATGACCTATATATACGACGATGTATTACAGATCTAATACGTTTAGATGCAACATTGCCTTTTTAATGAGTGTATTAGAATAATCAAATGTTGCAACTAAAAAAACAGAGGTAGTATAATATTACACTAGTAATGACGATAAAATATAATGATTCGCAATGATCTTCAACGCGGAGTTTTAATTCTAAAACAGTGTAAAAACCATTTTGTAACACTAGGGAGTAGTCTACGTGCAATAGCTTTGAATCTTGATGGAGCATTAGTTGTGGTGGTTCAGCAGGACTAAAGCAGGGAATACACCGGACTCATAAAAGCTGAAAGAAAACAGAAAAAAGAGGATGTAAAGGTAAATTAGCCACGCCAGAGGATGTACCAAAATGCAGAGGATCAATTGTGGGTCCCGCTATTAACAGACTTTCCTTTGCCATTTTACCTTTCCCTTTAACACCAACGCAAAACCTATTGTACTCTTTTCCCTCAAGTTCAGTTAAAATAAGCCAGGTAAGCTCACCATTCATTTAATACATCATTTAAAATAATCAGCTAAGTTCATGTAGATAATATTAAAAAAACTCAAATGGACCCGGTGCACACTAACTTAGTGTACACCGGGTTGGTAAGATATTAACTTCATATAGTAAATTCTATGGAGATATAGTGAACTTATATACAATATAGTATATTTTATTAACGAAAAACATAATGTGAAATTATATGCAATATAATAGAGGAATTAATTAAAATATTTTAACATACAGGAAGATTTAAGTTGCGTAGTATATATCATGACACATATTCTAACATATGGAATGATTTAGTTTCTCCATGATATAGTGTGTGTTTGAATGATATAGTGAGTTTCTGCTTGATATAGTGTGTGTTTGAATGATATAGTGAGTTTCTGCATGATATAGTGTGTTTCTGAATGATATAGTGAGTTTATGTATGATATAGTGTGTGTCTGAATGATATAGTGAGTTTCTGTATGATATAGTGTGTGTGTGTTTGAATGATATAGTAAGTGTGTCTGAATAATATAGTGAGTTTCTGCATGATATAGTGTGGGTCTGAATGATATAGTGGATTTCTACATAATATAGTGGATTGTTCAGTAATGATATGTTGTTTTGCCTGGTGCACACTAATGTTAACGTGAACCGGGTCCACACAAGTCAGATTGTTCCCTTTAACACCAACGCAAAACCTATTGTACTCTTTTCCCTCAAGTTCAGTTAAAATAAGCCAGGTAAGCTCACCATTCATTTAATACATCATTTAAAATAATCAGCTAAGTTCATGTAGATAATATTAATAACAAAAAAAAAAAACCTATTGTACATAAAGTATGATTTTCAATTAGTGAAATTCACTTTGCCTTTACAAAAATAAATAAAATATCCTCTGACGATAAATAAAAACTCAAAAGGCAAAGATCAAAATTTAATTCAATAAATCATCTACTCCCTCCATCCTTTTTGTTACTTCTATTTTGACGGTATGCGTTTGCCAATGTAATTAATTATTTGACCTTAATTATCTTTTATTGCATATTAATAAAATTTTAACGATCGAATAGTAATAAAGTTTTAGTTGAGATTAATCAAACAAGACCCTTAATGACTATATCTTTATCTTATATATTGAGATAAATTTAAAAAGATTTTGTCTAATTGTAAATAGTTTTAAAAAAGTTCTAAATAGAAAAAAAAAAAAACCAGGGAGTATGCATAGCCATCTCTTTTACATGAAAGGAAGAGTACTTTTTATCATATGTATTCAAAATTTCATGTATTATATTATTGGACCATTATACCCTTAATTTACTTTTTGTTTTTTACTCCCCTTTTAACACCACCTACCATCTTTCTCTCTCATATTCACCCCATCAGATTCATCACCATCACCATCCCTCTCATCTTTCTTCAACAAACATCTTTCTTCACACAACCACAACCACCACCACCACCACCACCACCACCACCATTTAAACTCAAAAAATGTCAGAAAATTCAAGGCCACGAAAGAAAATTGTACTTAAGCGTCACACGGAGGATGCAGTTGCTAGGGCTATAGAGGCAAGACGCCGGCAAGAAGCGGTAGAGGAGGCGGCGGCAGCGGCGGAGATGGCGGCAGCAGAGGCGGAAGCATCGCAGGTAATTTTTTTTTTAAAAAAAAAGTAGCCAACGTCTGGCTTGCCCGTTGCTTCCATGGAAGCAACGTTTGGTGAAACGTTGCTTCCATGGAAGCAACGTTTCAAAGAAACGTTGCTTCCATAGAAGCAACGTTACGAAACGTTGCTTCTATGGAAGCAACGAAATTTTTTTTTTTCTCTTTTAAATTTCGTTATTATTAATTTTGTTATTTATGTTATATTTTCATATTTAAAATGTTATTATTTTATTAATTCATGAAATGTAAGTGATAATTTTTTTTGAATATTTTATAAAAATAATTCATATAATATTATTTAGTATGTTTTAATTTAATTATTATTATTGTAGGTTGTAGAAAATTAGAAATAGTAAGTTTTGATTATAAATAATTAATATTGTAGGTTGTAGAATGTTATATGTTTTGATTATAAATAATAATTATTATAGGTAGTAAAAAATTATAAATAATATGTTTTGATTATTATTAATTATTGTTGTATGGTTAATATATTGAATTATGATTTATTAAAAATTATTTTATTAAATAATATTGTTGTATTGAATAGCCATCTGGGTTTCGACAATTTGCCGGGAAGACACTTCCCGGGTTTCGCATACACAACGAGGATTCAGTCCCGCGACATCCACTCACGTGGTGTTTCGGCCTTCGGTTAGGAGGACGCGGATGAGGCCGACCGGTCCGCGACGTCGGCTTCGGTTACACGATGAGGGGGTTGGTGGATCGTACGATGCAAGGGAGCATCGGGGAGATGGATGAGGGGGATGAGGATGAGAGGGATGCATATGAGGCGGGTTCGATGTTCTTTACGATGATGATGTTCGGGATGCAATTATGCGGGAATTTGAGAGAGATCCACTGTAGAGCCTACAGCCAAGTGATCGTTGGAATGTACGTAAGGGTAGGGGTGGGCGGTTTATACGCGGTGAGGGGAGTTCATCGACCGTTGAGAGTCGAAAGGGGAAGGGGAAGGATGCCGATGACCTTAGGCTGGAAGGTCACGAGTCCGATTCTGGAGGACCTATTGTTGGGTCCGTTATCCCTAGTTTTGGTGGACATGTAGCTATGGAGATTTGGGAGGGGGGGGATAGAATTCTCTCGAAGTGTCGGACACGAGAGAGGATTTGTGCACGTTTGAGGACGTGGGCTAGGGCGTTGCCTCCACCGATACAGGATCGTCTTCGTAGAACGTCCCCGTACCATATCCCCTTTACTATGTTCACGCACATTGATGCGCCCTTGATTTCAAGCATTTGTCGAGCGGTGGCGGCTCGATACGAGTTCTTTTCACCTACCGTTTGGGGAGATGACAATCATGATGCATGATGTGTGGCATATATTGCATATTCCAGTTGAGGGGTGCACGGTGAATGACACCACTCCGAGTGTTGCTCTTAGGGGTTTGGTTGCGGACTCGATCGGTAGGACAGTTGCGAGCTCGGGAGTCCACTTTGGGAGAATGGTGCTATTGCTTGCACAAGGGGTTCTGCGATATTCTATCGGATGGGGAGACACCTCGCTTCATTGGAGAAACAAATGACATGTATTATATGGTTGATTCTAGGATGCTTGTTTGTTCCCGGATAAGAGTGGATCGAGGTTGAGACCCTTTGACATTGTTGAGGCCGGGTCTCCGGATATCGTTCACACGTTCTCCCGGGGGTCGGCTACACTTGCGTACTTGTATCGTCGGTTAGGTGAGGCTAGTCGTACCTCCACGGTCGGGATTAGCGGTGTTTGACTTTACTCCAGGGCATGGATTTATGAGTATTTTCCATGCTTCGGGCCGCGCGCACAAAGCATATTATTGGTGGGGCGAGCTCCACGAGCGCAGAGTTGGACTGCGTACCCGAGCCGAGGTCTCATGACCGTCTTTGCTCTATCGGGAGACAGTTAGACACACCGACGACGAGAGGATGTAAGTGACTATTTATGTACTATTATTAACGGTTTGTTTTTTTTTTACTTGTATTTCATTAAATAAAATCGCTTTTTTTGTAATAATTGCGGGTGGATTGGTTGCCTTATGGTCATCATTTTGATCCGAACACTATTCGGAGAACATTATATAGGGGCACCATTCGTTATCGGGGAGTTATCGAGCCATATATGCCTCGATCGATGTGTGCGGCGGTTAGGCCGTATGCGGACCGTACTGTTCCTATTATTGCTCCGTAGTCCGCATCTAGGCCTAGCAAGGGAAAGTATTCTCGTGAAATCTTCTGCTGTCCATTGTGAATCGGGCCGGTTCTCGTTCCCGACAGTAAATTATATTAATATTATATTAATATTATGTTTATTATTATTGTTAGTATATTACAATTGTTATTTTGTTTACAAACAGGTAATTGTGTAAACATTGAGATGTTTGAGAAGGGTTCTGCACCGGCCACTTGCGCCATTGACTACTTGTCTTGGTATCAGCGACATTCACATCCATATTTGTTGAATGATGGAGGTAGTAGTGCTCGACCCATACCAGATCGTACCGCAACCGAGCAGGTAAATGTATTTTAATGGATTCATAATTTGTATCAATGTACCAAAATTAAATATATTGATGATCTAGTATTTTTTAATGCAACAAGTGGATGAGTAGGTGGATAAATGCAACTCGTCCATTCATGCAACATCGGGACGAATCTGAATGGGATGATGCACGTGCGAATGTTGAGCAACTCATTGAGGATTGGAACAAAGTGTTACACAATACGAATGAAGAGAACGAGTAGCGGGTTTTAGTTATGTTAAACAACTTTTAACTCAATGTTTATGTATGCTTGTTAAATCATAACACTTTAATGCTTGTTAATTATGAGTAATTGCATATTTAATTAGTTATATTGTCATTTAGTTCATACAACAACACAATTAGTTCATACAACAACACAATTAGTTCATACAACAACACAATTAGTTCATAAATCAACACAATTAGTTCATAAATTAACACAATTGGTTCATTAGTACAACTAGCAAGAGGTAAAACTAAGAAGTAGTTGTTGGGGTTGTTGAGGTAGATGAATCATCCCATTGTGCTATCCGTTTTGAATAGTGACTTGCCCAAGGACGAACAGCTTGAGAAGCAACTCGAAACCACTGTTGAGGAATAGTAGGGACCGGATGACCTCGGCGAAGTTGAAGCCGAATAAAATGCTTGTAACTCCCTAGATGAGTTATGGCTAACTCCCTTTGTGGCAAAGCGTTCATGCCCCCAACATCAAGTGGGAAAACCGTAGTCGACATATCAATACGACCATTGAGAGCGAAAAAAAGATCGTACATCCGTAGTGGTTCGCAATGGGGTACAAGTCTGCAATGGCCTCCATGTAATGTTCCTCCCCACAACCTTTACCTTCCCATCGAACACGCCTAATTGCCTCTTTGAGGTCCTGACCATAGACCCAATGAAATTGACGACCATTTTCATGCAACTCACTCACTACTGATCGGCGTACAATGTCCCAATTTTCTTGGCCGGAACAAAAAGCATCTGCTACGCATCGAAAACCACAATTACCATCAACAACTACATCATGCCGGCCTTCTATGTGGTGTTGGATGGCTAGTGGAAGTTTATGAAAGTATGGAAAATTTTCCATATCGAATCTCCACCCCGCAAAGTTAATATACAACAATTTAATTAAATGTCTACAATTATACGCAAATACAATTATACGAAACAAACAATTAAAGTATATACACAAATATATTATTACCAGGAGCCGACCCAGAAGTTTTGCCTTTACCCTTAGGAGACTTGCCCATAACGTGCTCCCACCCACTTTTTTCCCGTCGCATGCCCTTGTTCAACTTAGAACGACCCTTACTCGTCACGTTAACATCAGGCTCCTCAAAGGAATATCGTTCGGGGTGGAGTTCTGAATGGAGTACCCGAGAAATAGATCTCATGACCGCAGGATCTTTATCATGTACCTCGTTCACTAATGTATCGAAGAACCGGCGGTCCTGATCGCACTCCGATAGTATCTCAGCCGAATCTGTCCCATCACCAATAGCTAGTCTCCACCAAAATGCATCAACCTCCTGAGTGTATAAGAGTTGATCTGATTGCAAGGAGAAAAAAGTATGGCAAGCACATGGAATACCATGCGTAGTCTCAACAACACATCCGCATCTACTCCAATCCCAGTCAAGCTCTGCTATTCTTCCAAGCTCCTTCTGAATTAGCTCCAAACAATATTGAGAGCAAACACCGTTCAATGCGCTATATGGTGGCGGATCAAATTCAGTCCCATCACTACTACAGAATTCACGATTTGCGTCTGACTATTTGCGTCGGACAATAGAGCAACTGACGCAAATAACATATGTGCGTCGGATCCTAAAGAATATCTGACGCAAATAGCCAAGAAAAATTATAAAAGATTGTTTTGCGTCGCATGAAGGCCGGCAAACGACGCAAAAGGGGTCACTATGTGCGTCGAACTAAGTGTACCTGTGACGCAAATATTCTTAGCCGATAACATCTGCGTCGCATGGGCCTTGGTCCGACGCAGATGGTGCACCATGCATGCTTACCAGCCCAAATGTGCGTGTGGTCATCTGCGTCGGACCATCGCCATGCGACGCAGATGATCTCGGCCCAAAATGCCAAAAGTACCATGCATGCTTGGTCATCTGCGTCGGACACTTGACCCATGCGACGCGGATGTCTCGACCATTGACCGGCCCATGGGTCATCTCAGCGTCGGACCCTTGACCATGCGACGCAGATGACTCGTTTCAGCGAATTTATTTTGTATCCCGCCCATCAGTTGGGGCAATTCACAAATTAGGAACTTCTCTCTCTCTCATGCGAATTTGCCGGCGCTGTTGAACTAAATTCCCGCCGCCGCCGCTGCTCCTCTCGCCGGCGCTCCTCCTCTTGCCGGCGTTCCTCCTGTTTCTCTCACTCACTCTCTCTCACTTGCACTCTTTTCTGATAGCTATGGTTGCGCCGGTGCTCCTCTTTCTCACTCACTGACTCTCACTCACCGGTTGCGCCGCGTGTTCCCGTCGCGCCGTGCTCGGCTGCTGCTCGCCGGCGCTACTCCTCCTCTTTCTCTAACTCACTCTCTCTCTCTTGCACTCCTCCTCTTTCTCACCCACTCACTCTCACTCACCCGTCCCACCGTCGCGCCGCGCTGCCCCGCTGCTCGCCGTCGCGCCGCGCTGCCCCGCTGCTCGCCGTTGCTCGCCGTCGGGCCGCCGCTGCTTTCCGTCTCTCCGTCTCCGGCAATGTAAGTCTTTTTAATTATTTTTTTCAATTTTTTGTCTCAATTTATGTCTTCTTATTTTTTTACCAATCTGTCTTTTTTTTTTTTGGGAATTTTTTCTTATTTTTGTTAGATCTTAAGCAATTGCATTAGTAGAGTGATTGTAGTTATTAGTTTAAGATTGAATTTAGGATGTTTGTAGTTTAATTTGTATGTAGGATGTTTAAGATTGAATTTAGGATGATTGTAGTTTAAGATTTTAATATTATATTTAGGATGTTTGTAGTTTGTAGTGCTCATGAATTTATTTATTTTGTAGTGCTCTAAAATACTTCCTTTCTACTATATAATTATATATATTTGATTCGATGAAGAAAGATAGATCCTTAGCTATCAAGATACCGTTGAATACGTAAGTTCATAGTTGTTATACATGTTAATAAGTTTACATGCATTTTATGATATTTTAAATAATTTAAAAATGTTTATAGTAATTAATTGTTACAAAATCTCTATATTAGTGCATATACAAAATACACGCGGCTTGAAGGATCAAATAAAGGAACTAAATTGTCTTGGACATATATGCAGGTAAAATTCTTATGGTTTTGTATTTGATACTTTATAATTCTATTTAGGATTTTTTTTCCAATTCTAATATATATCTTAAATTTGGTGTAGTGTGCTCAACAATCGGGAGGAGTGGAATGCGGCTATTTCGTGATGAGATACATGTTTCTAATCAACTACTACTACTATGAAGCAGAGAATTTGAATGAGGTATATGTATGTTGTAAATTCATTATTTAGACTTATAGAATTTTAAAGTATATTAACTAGTTTAATATATTTCTAGGCTTTTTCGTCAAGTCTTGAGCCATACTCCATACATGAGATCAACGAACTCAAACAACTTTTTGCGGAATACTTTGTACGGGTCGTTAACGAAGCAGAAGAGTAAATTTGATGGTTTGTGTATGTATTTGTAGGTTAGCATAATATTTTGTTACTTGAACCTTGTTGGTTGATTGATTGCAACATTGGTTGCTTGATTGCAACATTGGTTGCTTGATTGAGATGTACTGGAAACAGGTTTTGGTTATATATGCAAACATTTCCCAACGATTTCTTGGGTTGTCCAAATTACAAAGGAGCCCCTGCGAAATTTCTGCTCATAATTATTTACATAATGTTTGCTTAGTTTTGAAAAAAAAAAAAAAAAAAAATAGCTGAAAACAAAAACAAAAAAAGCTGAAAAAAAAAAAAAAAACGCCTCATGTGCGTCGCACATGGACAAAGATGCGACGCGAGATGAAGCTGTGGGTGCATGGGCATCTGCGTCGCACATGGACAAAGATGCGACGCAGATGGCTGTGGGCGCAGCCGCCACAGCGAGCCTCATCTCGCGTCGCTTGCTGGCAATGTGCGACGCAAATGAGGCTTCATCTGCGTCGCTTATAGCACGAGCATGCGACGCAGATGAAGCCGCTTGGAGCGCTGTGGGTGCATGGGGTGCATGGGCATCTCGTCGCATGCTAGTTGTGTGCGACGCAAATCTTTGTTTTTATTGCGTCGTTTTGCGTCCGACGCAAATGGCTTTCTTTCATCTGCGACGAGGCCTGTGCCGTCGGACCGGGGTCCGACGCAAATGAGGGTCCCAGGTCCGACGCAAATTATCATTTCTCTACTAGTGCATGAGTACGCCGCGATGCTTCCAATGAGTTTCTTATCTCTTTCAACTGCCCTAAAACAAAAGCATCAACTTGCATAAACAATGTGTCGATTGCCTCAGTTGGAGTAGCAATCCACGCTTTCAAAGCCGAATGAGAGCTCTCGACTCTGTTGTTGGTTGTGTTACCGAAGTGTCTTACTCGGTTAGTCCAACATTGCACAAACTTCTCTTTGTGCACAAGCCAAGTCCCGTGGATGTAGGTAGGAAAATCAATGGATGTGGTATTCCCAACTGTACCCCACTCCTCCATCATGTTGGCTACATTTATTTCATATTCAGCCTCGGTTTTGGATTTCATTACCCTAGCCCAACTTCCTCGTCCGAAGCTAATTCCGATCTTTCTTTTCCCACCACACTTCCTTGTTACCCAGGCCTCCACATCATGATTGATATGCCAGGTGCAAAGTAGATGTGCAGATGTGGGAAAAATCTCCGAGATATACTTGCACAAAGCCAAATCTCGATCAGTGACAATGGCATTCGGAGCCACACTACCAATGAGGTTCTTTAGTCTGTCCAACATCCAGCGATAACTCTGAGCATCCTCATGTTGCAACAATGCCCATGCAACAAGAAAATTCTTGTTGGTTGGTGTCACCCCAACAATCTCCACCAAAGGATACAAGTACCTATTTGTCTTGTACGTTGCATCAATGTGAATCACGTGCGGGTATGTACGCACTAAATTCACGGACGTCGGGTGTGCAATGAATGTATGTGTCACCCTACCCATCTCGTCCGACTGAATCCAAAAAAGATACTTGCTTTCAACAGCCTGTTGAAGAAACTGTTGGGCTGCATTTCTGCCTTCTGATCTCTCCCGTCTCAATATATCTCTGCAATTGTATATGTGCCTCATGTTAGGCTTCAAAGACGGAAATGCACCTTCAATGGCTTTCATAATGTTTCGTGGTTTCACATGGGATGAAGTTAGTTCTCCAACTAACTTCTTGGCGGCGGGACTGAGACCAGAGATTTGTCGATGACCCTCCGGGTATAACATCATTGGGTGATTATGAAACCCATGTTCAACCCTAGTCTCGACCACCCAACACGTGTAGTCGTTTTTTGGGACTAGGAACAACCGAAACTCACACCACATGCTTTTCTCTTTGTTTTTCTTCTAATTGCCGAACCGAAATCACGAGGTTCCTTCTTCTTGCCACGATCACAATCCAAAAGTTGATACTTCTTTTTGTGACTAGTGATCGTCAAGAAAAAACCCAAGCTCAACGGCAATGTTTCTACACCACTCGGCAGCGAGCATCACGCGTTTCAAATTCGGACTATTATCGAAATACGGGTTATAATTAATCCGATCACCAACGAGCTCCTCGAAAAAACAAATCATCTTTTATTACACGAAAATATCACAATATTCACAAATACTAGTTTAATCTTATTTTAATTTTTTTAAAACAATTTTGATTTGTAAAAATAACAGAAATACATATGTAGGGTTCCAACGTTTGGCGTAACGTTGGATCTTTCGGAACCAACGTCCGGCCAGGACGTTGATTCCTTGGATCCAACGTTTGGCCGAAACGTTGGATCTTTGGAACCAACGTCTGGCCAGGGCGATGGTTCCATGGATCCAACGTTCGGCCAAACGTTGGATCCATGGAACCATCGTCCTGGCCAGACGTTGGTTCCAAAGATCGAACGTTCTGGCCAAACGTTGGCGTTGTTTACAGACGTAAAAAAAAAAAAACTTTTACCTCTTCGTCTGAAGAAGACATCCTTGCCGGCGATGATAGCATTGGGTTGCTGGGGATGATGGTGTTGGGTGATGAGTTGCGATTGGTTGTTGGTGATTTTAGAGAGAATTGTATATTGGTAAAATTCAGATTTCAAATGAAGGATAAATTTCAATGCTCAAGTAAAGTAAAATGGTAAAAAGGAGTGAAGGGCATAATGGTACATTCACAAGGTTGTTGGGGCGATTTTAAGTACTTTAGGGGCGACGAATAGAAGTTCAGACTTTATATAATATATATATATATATAAAAAGTAGGCAGCAGGAGGAGAGAGAAAATGTATGATCAGACAGAGGCTGTTGCTCCAACTGCTAATGCTACTCTTACTAGAAATGATCCTGCAATAAAAAACAACCAATCTCAGGAATGGGATTCTTCTGTAGAATTCCAAAACCCTAATTATGGCAATCCTCCTTTTAGTACCCACTTTCCTTTGTTACCCAACTGCAGTAATACTAGTACTACTCTATCTGATCACAAAACTTGGGGCCCCACAAATATGAACCAGCACCTTGACCATAACAACAATCATGAAATGGGTTTTACCCATTTTGATGAAAACTTGCACCCTACAACTGATTTTCTCACACTTTTAAACATACCCAGATTCTCTTTTCAACCCACCCAACAATCTCTTTCCTTTGGGAATTCACCTTTGAGCTTTTTAGGGGAGATTAGCCCGGCTATGATGATGGATTATCCATCTTGGTGCGGATCGTCTACCGTTTCTCATGACCCAACAAATACTCCATATGACTCGAATTCGTTCCGTCTCAACTTGCCCTTTCAACACCCACTGCTTCATCCTCATGAGTATGGGTATGATAATACTCCTGGAAGAGGGAATGGGAATGAACATGTTGAGAATGGAAATAATGGGAATTCATCTGCTTTGTTTGGGGCATTGGAGGAGGACGGTAATCATCATTATTTTCATGGGAATAATGTGGTTTTTGAGTTTTGTAAAGGAGATGAGAAAGTGAGTAAATCTCCTAAGAGTTCTGCATCTGAGAAACAAAGAAGGCAAAACTTCACTGACAAGTATACAGATCTTAGGAGTCTCATTCCCAACCAAACCAAGGTATACTACTCATTATGATCATAATGCTAAATTGCGTATATAATAGTTTTTTTTAGTCGTTAGAGGGCCATCCGGTTCGTCTCCAAGATGTATCAACAAAAATAAATTTAATATCCTTTATTGAGTTTTCAACAACTACGACTGCATATTTCTTTTCTCAATATTACGGAAAAATAAATGTTTCTTTTATGAAAAAGAGGAAAATCACAATGGTATATTTAGCTTCTACGACTGTTTATTTACAAATTTGGTACATCTCGGAGAAGAATTGAAAATTTCTGCATGTTGTGTTATATACTATACTATACTTTTGGTGATTAATTTGCACTTAAAATGTTTGTGGAAATGCATGAATTAAGACTGATAGAGCATCAATAATTTTGGATGCAATAACCCACATTCATGAGCTGAGAAGAACAGTAAAAGAGCTAAAACTCCTGGTTGACAAGAAAAGAATTTCCAAGGATAGGATGAAGAGGCACAAGAGTACTGAGGACACCCATAGCGGTGGTGGTAACGGTAACGGTAACGATGGGGCGGCCGTGGTGAAACCCGACCCTGATGAGGACTTCAACGGGTTAGCTGCCAACCAACTCCGAAGCTCATGGATCCAAAGGAAGTGTAAGGACACAGAAGTCGATGTTCGAATTGTAGACGATGATGTGACCATTAAGCTTGTGCAGCGCAAGAAGATCAACTGCTTACTGTCTGTGTCAAGGAATCTTGATGAACTTCAGTTGGATTTACACCATGTTGCTGGAGGCTGTGTTGGGGACTATAACACTTATCTTTTCAACTCTAAGGTAATATTATTTTTATTTACTTCCCTCCGGTTTTTTTGGCTTTCAAGACGCAGTTCTGAACCATTAACATCTTTAGTTTAGATTAAAAATTATACCCTCTGTTTTTTATTAGTTGATTGTTCCTCCTTAATTATCACATTTGTTAACACATAAATTTGACCATTAATTTTTTTGAATGTAAGTTAACTATTATTATTCAACTACACCATTACCATTTATTAATAGTTCTATTAAGTTAGTTTTTCGGAAATAAGTTTGACACAAATTCAAAAAATCTGTAATACTTAATAGGAAAAATTGACAAAAATAAGCCAACCTTTGCCCGATTCGCCACATTTAAGTCAACCTTTTGAAAATCCAGAGATAATACAAGCTTTGTATCATTTAAGCCAATTTTAGGTTGACCTAAAAGTTAACTTGTTAACCCAAGTAAACAATAGGTTAATGTTTAATTATGATTTTAATTATGATTAATTAACAACATTAACCTAACCTCACCACTAACCACCATTAACCCAACCCCACCACCAACCACCGGTAACCATGGAACCCAGCCTCACCACCACCACCACTAACCCAGCCCCACCACCCCCGTCAACCTAGCCCCACCACCACCACTAAACCTCGCCCCACCACCACCACCACCACCAACCCAATTCCCCATCACCACCACCAACCCGGCCCCACCAAGACTGAACCCAGCCCCACCATCACCGTCAACCATCCCAAAACCCCCCAAAACCCCAAAACCACCATGTCCACCCAAACCCCAAACCATCCCCAGCCTAAAACCACCTTAAACCCCAAAACCCCCAGCCCTCAAAACCACCCAAACCCCAACCCGAAACCACCCAAACTCCCAACCCCAACCCAAACCCAAATCCCAAATCCCGAATCCATCATACCCACCCAAAAATCCGAAATCAACCACCTCCTGCACCAAAAATCCACCACCTTCTGCACCAAAAATCCACCACCTCCAACCAACCCAAACTCTACATCCACCAAAACCCGAAATTAACCACCTTCTCAACTGCCATAACCACCCACTGCTACCAATCATCCACCAATCCCACCCAAAATCCGACCAACCCCTGTCACTCCCCCCTTCACCAACCTCACCCACCAACTTAAATTGCCACCCACCAGCTCGTCAAAAAAAAGGAGGAGTTTTGAAACCCAGTCGAAGTCAGTGATGGTGGTGGTTGTGGTAGAAGAGAGAGAAGGAATTGATGGCGGTGGTTGGTGGTGGTGCAGCTGAGTGAAGAAGGAGGAGGAGGAAGAAAGAGGGAGTAACGTGGGAGGAGAAGAGAGAAAGAGGGAGGAGATCAGAAGTGGCGGGGATGTCGTCGAATGAAGTGGGAGGAGGAGAGAGAGAGAGGGGGAGGAGAGAATTGGGAGGAGGAGAGAGAGAGGGGGAGGAGAGAAGTGGGAGGAGGAGAGAGAGAAGGGGAGGTGAGAAGTGGGAGGAGATGGAGATTAATTAAAGAAAAAAGGGAAAAAATCAAAACATTTTTAACCGGTTGTGAACAAGTTATGGGTTATCTGACCTAAATTTGGCTTAAATAATGGAAAGCTTGTATTATCTCTAGATTTTCAAAAGGTTGACTTAAATGTGGCGAATCGGGCAAAGGTTGACTTATTTTTGTTAATTTTTCCTACTTAATAACATTTTGTTTTTGTATATTGCTATAACATGATCAACAATATAGTTAAAGTGCAATGTGCGAATACTATTAAAAGTCAAAGTGGAAAAACTAATAACAAATAGAGAAAGTAAAAACTTATTTCTCCCTCCTAGTTGAGTAGACCAATAAGTCTTATTTTTATTTTTTGTGGGTGTAATTTGTTAATCTGATTGATTGATTATTTTTGTTTGTTGGTTGGATTTGATATCAGATTTGTGAAGGGTCATCAGTGTATGCAAGTGCAATTGCAAACAAGCTAATAGAAGTTGTTGAGAAAGATTATGCTGCTGCTTCTGTTGGTGTCATTGCACCCACTAACAGTTTCTAGCTAGTTTGTTAACTAAGTCGTTATTAAGAACAACAGTTGATTATAGTGATCTACTTTCTTCCAACCAACTTTAGTGGTGTTTTGTTGACATGATTATCCTTCCATCAGCAGTTGCATGGTACTAACTGGTTAGCATTATATTTACTTAAGCGTAGATGCTACTTTGCTTAGCTTTATGATTAAACTTATATATGAGGTCCTATTATCAACTTCTTAGTGCACATACATTTCTCTCTCTCGTCTTCACATATGTATATCAAGATAAAAATTTGTGTGCCATTTGATATATATGAGTTACGACTATTAATTAGTAACATTAGCGAAGATTTTTTTTGTTGTAAAGAGAGCTATAAGGAAAGTAGACGAGATTTAATCTCAGGTCTTGGACACCACCTCCCAAAACTTTAACCAACTAAACTAGTTGACATCCACAACATTAGTGAAGATAATTAATATAGTTTATATCAAACAACGGAGAAAGATAAAACGATAATGTAATTAGTTAATGTGGTTATTGCCGGGAAAATAACAAATCATCCCCATTATTTCTATCAATTGAGAAATCCACCTCTTTATGGCAAACTCTTTCCTTTTAACTTCCATTGTACCAAAGGAGAGCACTCATTGTATGTACCATGTGCATGGTACACCTAAGACTTTTTTTTTTGCTCATTTGCTTTTTCGAAGCTCTCTTTATTGTGCCAATTTTGCTCATTTGGAGGTTTCAAATAAGTAAAGAGCAAAAAAAGTCTTGGGTTTAACATGCTCACGGTACACACAAGTGTATAATAAACACTGTACCACGACAAGCCTGTATAAGCTGGAAAATCACTTGTACTCCATAAGTCACTGTTGCACGCATGTTAATAACTTATTCTTGCCCTGAAATCGTGCAATAAGCTTACCAGACTAGCTTAAGAATCCCCTACTATCAAAAACCAAAATAAGCTTAGGAATGCTTAAGTTTCTGATCAATTGAATTTTGAACCAAACAAAGGAGATTCTGCTCTCTCTTTTCCTTTTCTTTTACCTTAGCTTCCTCTCCTTTCTTTACTTGTCCAACCATCTTATAAGGAGTTATAACAGTTTGTAATTATTTGCGTCAAGTACAACTTACACTTTCACAATATCTAGCATGTTATATTGACACTAATTATTACAATTTAGGGCGTGTTTGGTTGGGAGGAAAGTGTTTTTCAGGAAATTTATTTTCCTCAGTTTCGTTTGGATTGGATCATGATAGGAAAAATATAGGTTGAACTTTATTTTTCAATGGTGAAAAATTACTTTTTCTAGAGAGGCAAACTACCCAACATTACCACAACTCAAACAAAGGAAAATGGGTTCATTGATATATATTTAATGTTTATTGTCTTAAGGGATATAATAAGGGTTTTTTGTCAGAAAGGATCTAATAAAATACAAGTTTTGTAGGGAAGGACCTAATAATTTTTTTTTGTCTAAAAGGACCTATTAAAATACTTCTGATTGTTAAGAGGAACCAATTTATGAATTTCTGGCCAAAAAACTCTAATTTTGTTCAGAAATTGAAGGAAAATGTCTGCGAAATCATCTTCAAGCAATAAAATTCCTGTAAAATGTAGTTTGGTGTCCCAATTGCAAAAAGTCAACGTCGAAATATGGTAATTTTGGCCTGAAATTCATAAACGGGTTCCTGTTAACAATCGAAAGTATTTAATAGGTCCTTTTAGACGAAATTTTTTTTATTAGGTCCTTCCCTATCAAACTTGTATTTTATTAGGTCCTTTCTGACAAAATACTCATATATATAATAATAACAAAACCCAATTTCTTTCGAATTACCCATACTTTTATTCATAATGTATTGAAAGTAGGCTTTGGTAATTGGGGAGACAAAGGGAATCCATGGACCATGTTGATGGAGGTTGAGGAGTACACCACTGTTCTCTCATGTCGTATATTATGCTATGGAACTTGAAATAGTCATAGTATTTTACAGTCCAGTAGGTTTTGCAGATGCATTGGCAGCTTGAAGAATTATTTGATAGGCAGTTTCCACGCAAGCAACAAATCTGAGATGATCGATGAAGCCGTTCTCAACTACTAAACCAATTCTTAGCTTTTCCATATAACTCAACACGGAAACTGTTAAGCTCTGCAATGAAAACAACCAACTTTTGTAATGGATATTACTAGTCTCAAGCTATGCGTGCGAATAATAAATAGATTGCAAAAGTGTATTCTATTATACTCCCTCCGTTCTAAAATATAGTTCCCATTTTCATTTTTGGTGTTTCAAAATATAGTTCTCATTTCCATATTTAGTTTCACATTTTTCCGTAATTTGTCTAGAAAAACCGTGTCCCATCATTTATTTGCTTCTTGAATTTTGTTTTTTGCTTTGTTTATTCAACGCAAGTGTTACAATTAATGCTTTTTCACCAATTATTCTTCATTCTCTCTCCTAAAATCATCTTTTCCCATACAACATTTATTTAAATAAACAAAAAATCTTTACTATCCCTCTTAGATTCTACTTGCATAAATTACCATGAAAAAAGGGAAATGGAAACTATATTTTTTGGGACAGAGGGGGTAACATCTAATAACTTCAAATAATAAGTAAGAAAAATTGTTCACAATTGACATCATTTCTATTTAGCAAACATTAAATAATCACTTATGTGAATATACAACCCACAAAAAAAATTACGTGCTCATTAAAAAGCTATTGTCACAATATGTAAATACTCCCTCCGTCCCTAAATAGAGTGCCCATTTCTTTTGGGCACAAGTATTAAGAAGAAATTATGTGTAGGACATTAGTTGTATTAAATCATAATTAAATATAGAAGTTGGTACACTTTTTATGAATTGTTTATTAAGGAGAGAGAATGTGGGCCATATGGGAATGTGGATGATATTATAAAAGCTGAAAGCAAAATAATATTTTAATTGGTGGACACATACCAAATAAGAAAATGGGAATTCTATTTGGGACAACCATAAATGGAAAGATGGGCAGTTAATTTAGAGACGGAGGGAGTAATAGATTAAAAGAAATCTAGAATTTTGGGATAACGTAAAAATCCACGTGAGTTATCGACGAAGAGAAACTAATTTGATAGTGGTTTTTCTATTGCAAATTGGTATAATACTCTATCAGCCCATTTGGGTAAACGATACTAAATGAAGGTAATAATATTGAAATCATATGTAAATTGCAAAGAAAATGCCCTACTAATTATCATAAAAATGAAAGGGAAATTCACACTGGTATACCTTCCAACTGACACAATGTATTTATGGCTTCTTACCTAAAGTAATGTTTGTTAACAAAATATTAGGCTAGATTTTTAAGGTAAGTAATAAATACTAAAAAAACATTTACCCTAATCTAATACTGCCATCTAAATTATTGATTGTTGGCATGACTGTCCTTTATCTCTCATTTAGTAGATTTTTTTTTGGGCCCCCTTTCTGGAACCCGTGTTAAGAAGAATTTCCTCTGAGATGCCCTCGCACAGGGACTTGGGAGCTAAGTAATTAAAAGGGTATTGGGAATTTTTCCAAGACGAAAAAAGAAAAAGAAAAAAGGGGTATTGGAAAGTAATGATGTACTCCCTCCGGTTTTTATTAGTTTACCCGCTTTGACTTTTGACACTATTCACATACACGACTTTGACTATCTCTTGTGATTTGTACTTAAGGAAAAATATAATCATGTGAGATCTTGTTCGATTCATCTCAATGTGTATTATCCAAATATCAACTTTTTGTTATTTTTGTATATTGATAATTAAGGTTCAAATTAGTGTATCGGCAAATGCGCCCCATAGAAATGGGTAAACTAATAAAAAGCAGAGGGAGTATACGCAATTGTTAGGATGTTGAATTTGAGGAGGGAAGGTTAAGATGAGGGGTTGATTGTATTTCTACTTTCTAGTCATTACTAATCTTAACATTTTGTTAATGTTTTTTAATAAATAATCAGTTTAATTAAAAATCAATAAACACAGAACCAGTGGGAAGGTTAAAAAATATTGCCTATCATTGACAAAAGTCAATAATTGGGTGGTACCCGACTACCAGTGAGATTTTCCCGAAATGAAATCTCGTCCCTAAGTACATGCGATTTTTCTTACAAAATTTCATTCTCACTCAATACTACATCCCTAGTGGTCATGGTCCTAATGGATGGTAATAAAGTTTTAAGAAGAAAATAGTTATTAGGTTATTGAAGTAACATTAATATGGATATTGACACGAACCTTCATTGCAAATTAATGCTGAAAATGTATTACTATTACCATAATTTCTGACTTCTTATCAAACGGCTTATAAAATATCAATTTGATTTCTTTTTTGAATAGTAACGAATGTTGTAACATTAGTAAAGAGTGATTAATTACATACGTGAATAATCTGTTCACTTAGGGGTAGATGATCTGTACATTAATTATTGCAAATTTGCAATATAAAGCGAGTATGTTTAGAAAATCAAACATATAGGAGAATTGAAGAGAGATGATTCTGACCAAGTTCAAGCCAGTCGGTACAAATTAGAAGCCTTTTATTGGGTGATCGGCAATACTGATGTGCTCTGTTGGTCCAATCATATTGGGTAACATAAAGGTAGAATTTTTCCAGCTCTTTTCAAAAGTCCGAGCAGCTGCCTACAAGGATGATGGCATGCCACATGTATGAATGTGTTAATAATATAAATATACGAAATCGAAAAGATTGGTTGAGACTTCGTGACACGCATTTCTGCCACATTTAATTTACCTGATTTATTATCAGTTTATTCATATGATATCAGTATATGAACATATCATATCAATTTATACATATTTTATATCATTTTTTAGTTTATACATATTTATTATTAGTTTATGCATATTTTATACTAACCTGTGTTTTTAAATAAGTGTAACAGTTTGATTTTCACGCTTGTGAGTGCGCAACTTTGACCATCATTATCTTTAATTATGTATTTGTAGAAGTTTTGAAAAGTTGATATTGTGAAAATATTCATTTAAACGAATCTAACATCATCTTTTATGATCAAATTGTTTGTATATGTTAGTAAAAAAATACGGTCAACGTGAGGTGTGTGATTATGAAGACTATTATAAATAAGAATAAAGTCTTCTAATAGCTTTTGTTATTGTTGTTAGATTTAGTTAGTTTGTTTCTAACAAACACAACTATAAGTAGTCTTCTCCTACTGCTGTAATAACCAACTCTTTCATTTATTCCTTGAATGAGAAATTGTCTCTAAGATTTTCTCTCTTTAGTATGAATTGAGTTTACATAATTCACATGGTATCAGAGTAGATTACATTCCTTTGTATCTATCTCTTCTTCTTTTGAGTTTCCGAAGAATAATTTCTTCAATTTTAGCTCAAATTTCTTCTGATCTTCATAATTCTTCGAGTTTTTGAAGAATAATTTCTTCAATTTTAGCTCAAATTTCTTCTGTTCTTCATATTTCTTCTTGTTTCTTGGCGAAATTTTTCCGCGATTTTGTCTGAAATTGAAGATAATTGATAATGACGAACGACGAATCTTCGATTAACCACAACAACAATCAGAATAACAACAATCACTAGTACATAATGGACGATTTGCGTCGGATGCGAGGCGCCCATTTGCGTCGGACATGGGTCCGACGGCACAGGCCTCGACGCAGATCAAGATATAGGATCTGCGTCGGACAACAACGCGACGCAGTTGATTAGGTATCTGCGTCGGACCATGCCTACTATGCGACGCAGATGGGAAGGCGCCAAGCCACAGCAGCCCAGCAAGCCTAGACTCATCTGCGTCGCACATTGCTAACATGCGACGCAGATGAGTGCTACCAAGCCCTACCTTATTCTGCCCTAAACAGTGATTTGCGTCGGACATAAGTCCACATCCGACGCAAATTGCTATTTTTTTATTAAAAAAAAATTAATTTCATGAACTGCAGCTCGTAACATTGGAATTTCAACTGGTGTTTCAACTCAAGCAAATTAACCAGTAATTAACCAATTGGAATTTCAACTTAAACAAATTAACCAGTAATTAAAAAAAAAAAGTGGTGTTTTACTGAGTAGAAGGGGTGTTTTCTTACAAACACTAATTACAAAAAAACAAATCCACAAATTACAGAAACCAAAAAGAGAAAATTACACAAAATTAAAATGAGAAAATTACATAAAAATCATAAAAGAGAAAATTACTCAGATCTACTCAGATCTTGAGATGAGGGATGAAAGCCTAATTTAAAAAAAAGCGAAATAAATTACTCAGTATAGTTGACTCGCTCGCTGTCTTTCTTCTCGCTGTTCACTGTGATTCCGTCGACGTTTCATGGCTTCAACGGAAAAATTTCGCTTCGAAAATCCCAGATCTGAGAATGAAAAAATTAAACAAAAAGAAATCAGATCTAAAAAATGAAAACAAAAAAACCGAACATTCAATATTAAACATGCATAACTCGTAATTTGCAAAAGTGCTTCCAAAAATCAAAAGCAACCGAAAAAACTAAGAAAAAAAACATTAAAAACAAGAAGAAATTGAGAAAAAAATGTTACCAGTGATTAGAATTGCAAAAATCACAAATTTCGAAGTTCATAGTCCAATCAGGAGCAACAAGAAGCTCCCGGCGAATTTTTTAGATGTGAGAAACTGAAACTGAAGATGAAGAAGACGATCAAGATAACGAAGGCACCATTTTCTTCGTTCGTTCGGATTTTTTAGAAGCGAAAATTTGTTTTGTAGAGTGGAGGAGAGAGAAAGAAGAAGGGGGTTGAAACTTGAAAGATTGAAGTGGGAAGCGGCGCGGTTAAATTTGAGAAGTGGGGAATTTAGGTTAAGGGTGAAGTGGGGCGTTAAAAGAGTTGGGCGTGATTAATATGGGCCTATCATCTGCGTCGGATGGGCCAATTGGTCCGACGCAGATAGGGCATGTCGAGATTAGAGATGAGAGAGGGAGAATCATCTGCGTCGGACGTAAGGAGGGATCCGACGCAGATGACTATTTGCGTCACACGTGGGCTACATGCGACGCGCATAGCTTTTGTTATGTGCGTCGTATATTTGGCCCATCCGACGCACATAACTGTCTTGCGTCGCACGCTAGTTAAATACGACGCACATAGGTCGTCTTTTGCGTCGATTCCCTGTTGCATGCGACGCAAATGAGTCTTCTGCGACGTTTGTCCTGATGTGCGACGCAGATGGTGAGACGCAAATCGTCTTTTTTCTACTAGTGAATGTAAGTTCAGCTTACAATGATCCTTATTTCATTTCCAGTTCAGATCAAACGATTAGTAAAATGGAAACAATTTCATGAGTTGGAAGCGAAACATTAGGAGAGCTTTAATTGCAAAGAATAGATTAGGTTTTCTTGACGGATCTATAGTGAAACCTGATGAAACTGATAAAGAGTTTAATATAAATGGATGAGATGTGATTACTTAGTCACTTGTTGGTTGATGAATTCTATGGAGGCTGATATAGCTGAGAATTTTACATATGTTGATAATTCTGAACAATTGTGGATTGAAGTTTGTGAAAGATTTGGTCAATCTAATGGACCTCAAATCAATCAATTAAAGAAAGAACTACACAATTTACGACAAGAAAATATGTCAATTGTGATGTTTTTTGGCAAGATGAAGAAGTTTTGGGATGAACTTCAGAATTTGCGCAACTTTCCTTCATGTTCTTGTGGTATGGTTGCCAAATGTACTTGTCAATTTCTAAAGAAGCTGTCAGATTTTGATGCTGAGGAAAAACTGATGCAATTTCATCTTGGATTGAACAATGGCTTTGATAATGCTATTAGTAATATCTTAGCTACTGATCCTTTACCATCTATAAATAGAGCTCATTATGTAGCTCAACAGACTGAAAAACAGAAGGAAATTAGTGGCATTAATCAGATGAATCATGAGGTTAGTGCTCTTGTTGTTCAGAAAGTTCAACATTATGCTAAGAAGGACTGGAGAAAAGAGAAATCTGAGCGCAAATGTGATTTTTGCAAAGGTAAAGGATATGCCAAAGATCAATGTTTCAAGATTATAGGGTATCCTGACTAGTACAATCCTAAGAAGAGTCTTATGCAAGCTAAGAGTGGTAAAATAGCTGCAAATGTCACATCTACAAAATGTGATTATGATATGGATACTCCTCTAGATTTCATGGCTGCTGGTCCTGTTAATTCTTCCTATTATGGAATTCATTTTGCTTCTAGTTCTCATTCTGGTTCATCTGGTGGAGTTGATTCAAACATGATGAATTCTATTGTTCAAGAGGTTATGAGAAATCTCAAGGGTAAACAAGCTGCTGGAGATCCAGTATAAGCTCATTCTAATGTTAACAGACGCAAGGGCAAATTGATCATTGGAGAATCTCCCAATGATCACATTCCATATTCTCGTTGTCTAGGTATATAATATGATTTTACTAATGTTTCTCATACCTGGATTGTGGATTCTGGTGCTACTGATCATATGACATATGATATTAGTATGTTTCATGAAAGAAGAAAGTTGCCTAAAGTGATAGAAATAGGCCTGCCTGATGGAAGTTATAATTATGTGGATGGAAGTTAGAATGTCTTATATGTTCCTACTTTTAAGCATAGCTTATTATCAATAGGACAATTGCTTGTTGTTGATAACATACATGTTCAATTCACACCTACAGAATGTATCTTTCTTAATGCCAATACTCATACAGTCATAACTTCTGGTCACAAATCTAGAGGGTTATATCTTCTTAATTCCATTTCTTGTGTCAAAAACACTCAATCTAAACATTCTTCTGTTTCATATCATCATCTTGATTCTATTTTTATCTCTAATACATCATCATCTCCTGATTTACATGTTCTTCATGCAAGATTAGGACATGTATCACTTTCAAAAATGAAACACTTGCCTCATTGTATATGCTCACATCTTATTGAGTATTTTTGTGAAGTATGTGTTTATGCAAAACATCACAAATCTCCATAGTAGGGCATCTCAGTCTTTTGATCTTATTCACATAGACCTCTGGGGTCCTTACAAGGTTAAAACTCTCTTAGGAGCATCTTACTTTTTTTTTACATTCTTAGATGATTTCAGTAGATGTACTTGGACTTTCATGCTTCACAATAATATGCAAGTTTTCCATACCATTAAATCATTTTTTAGCTATGTTTCCACTCAGTTCAATGTTAAAATCAAATCTATAAGATCAGACAATGGCACATAAATCATTCAAGATCAATGTGCTTCATTCTTTGCTTCTCAAGGTGTTTATCATCAAAGAAGTCTTGCTAGTGTTCCGCAACAAAATGGGCGTGTAGAACGCAAACATAAACATCTTTTAGAAGTGGCTAGAGCATTGAAATTTCATGCATCTATGCCTAATAAGTTTTGGGGAGATTGTATCTTCGCTGCTACTTTTCTAATCAATCACCTTCCTTCTTCTGTTCTTTCTTGGAAAACTCCTTATGAACTTTTATACCATACTTCTCCTGACTATTCATTACTCAAAGTGTTTGGCTGCCTATGCTATGCTCATACAAATACTAAGGATAAATTTAGTCCTAGAGCAACTAAGTATGTCTTCATTGAGTATTCTTTTGGTCAAAAAGGGTACAAAGTATATGATCTTACTATTCATAAGTGTTTTGTGAGTAGAGATGTTGTGTTTAGGGAAAATATTTTTCCTTTCCAAGATAATTCTATTTCTTCTCTTCCATCTCATATTGATTTTTCACTGGTTCAATTACATGATAATATCCTATTTCTTATTCCAATCTTAGTAATCTTGATGTTGTTCAATCTGTTTCTACTTCTACTGATTCCCCTTCCATACAGATTCCTAATCAATCCAATGGTTCTACTTCTATTTCTTCTACTTCTCATACAACTCCTATTAATTCTCCTTCTCATATTTCTTCTACATCTCATTCTCATTCTACTCATCCTATTTCTATGAATTCACATGTCATTTCAGATTCCATTTCCACTTATACTTCTATACCTGAACATCATTCTCCTATAACTAATGATGTTGTTGAACACATTGCTAGACATTCTACAAGAACCAGCAAACCACCTTCAAAATTTATAGATTTCATATGTCCTACTCTACCTGTCTCTTCTACATCTTTGTCCTTTGTTGTTCAAACTGATTCCAATCATTCTAGTATGACTTAACCTGTTACTTATCATCAAGCTAGCAAATATCTTGAATGGCAATTAGCTATATATGCAAAAAAAATTAGATGCCCTTGAGTCTAATGACACTTGGGAGCTTCAATTGCTTCCTCCTGATAAAAGAGCTATTGGCTCCAAATGGGTGTTCAAGGTAAAGTACAATCCAGATGGTTCTGTGGAAAGATACAAGGCACGTTTGGTTGCCACAGGTTATCAATAGATTGAGGGATAAGATTTCACTCATACCTTCTCACCTGTAGCAAAGATTGCTACTGTTAGAATTCTTATTTCTCTTGCAACAGCCAAGCATTGGCCTTTATGTCAATTAGACATAAACAATGCCGTTTTACATGGCTATTTAGATGAGGAAGTGTTCATGAGACCTCCGCTTGGTTATCTCAAAGCTAAGCCTGGTGAGGTATGCAGACTTAAAAGGTCCTTGCATGGCTTGAAACAAGCATCAAGGCAATGGAATAAGGAACTCAGCAAGTTTCTATTAAACCTTGGTTTTTTCAATCATAACAGGATTATTCATTGTTTACTAGAACTTTGCAAGGAGAATTTGTGGTTATTCTTGTTTATGTTGATGATATGGTTTTGACTGGAACAAGTATAGCTCAGATTAATGTTGTTAAACAGGTCCTTCATGATGCTTTTACTATAAAGGACTTGGGAGATATGAAGTATTTTCTGGGCATAGAGGTAATCAGAACTGAGTCAGGGACTATCCTTAGTCAAAGAAAATATATTTCAGACATAGTCAAGGATTTGAATTTCGACAATGCAAGGTCTGTCTCATCTCCTCTTCCTACGGGCCTGGGTTTATCAACTGACATGGGTGACATACTTAAAAACCTAAAGTATACAGGAAACTTATTGGGAGATTGTTGTATTTAAACATCACTAGACCTGATCTTTCATAGGCCATACAACACTTAAGCCAGTTTTTAAGTTGTCCTAGAAAACCACATTTTCAAGCAGCCCTATATGTTGTTAGGTATTTGAAGAGCACTATGAACATGGGATTCTTCTATTATGCTTCTGGGAATCTTGATCTTACAGCCTATAGTGATGCTGATTGGAGCTCATGCATGTTCAGCAGCAGATCTCTTAGTGAATACTGCATCTTCTAGGATCCAATTTGGTCTTATGGAAAACTAAAAAGCAGAAAACAGTTAGCAAATCTTCTGCAGAAGCAGAATCTAGGAGCATGTCCAACACTGCTTCTGAATTGGTTTGGGTAGAAGGCTTGTTAGAAGATTTAAAAGTTAATGTTAAACTTCCTATTTATATATATTGTGATAATACAGCTGCTCAACATATTGCGCAGATTCCAGTGTTCCATGAGAGGACAAGCACCTAAAAAGAGACTGTCATTATGTTAGAGAACAGGTAGAGGCTGGTTTCATACAAACAGCTCATGTTCAAAGTTCTCTGCAACTTGCTGATTTACTTACAAAACCTTTGTCAGGCCCTCAGCATACTTTGTTAGCTTCCAAGCTTGGTCTTGTTGACTGCTCACAAGTCCAGCTTGAAGGGGGGATATGAAGACTATTGTAAATAAGAATAAAGTCTTGTAATAGCTTTTCTTATTATTGTTAGATTCAGTTAGTTTGTTTCTAACAATCACAACTATAAGTAGTCTTCTCCTACTGCTGTAATAACCAATTCTTTCATTTCTTACTTGAATGAGAAATTATCTCTAAGATTTTCTCTCTTTAGTATGAATTGAGTTTACATAATTCACAGTGATTTATTTCAAGGTTGATTGGAGGTCCACCTTTTACCTCTATGACAGGGTTCGATTCTTACTCCTTAAAAAATGGAATCCCCAAATTCCTCACTTACAAGGGAATTTTATCAGACCTAGTAAAAAAAATTATAGCATCAATGTAATTAATTAAATAACATTCCTTAAAGCCTCCGAATATCCTTGTAGCATCAAGGGTCCATGCCGTGAGATATATGGCACCCATAGTGCTCTTCTTTCTCTTGATAATTTTATTGGCTTTCATAACAAAATTGAGTGGATTTCTAATGTCAGTCTTCCCTAAATTTGGGAGTGACATTTCAATCATTGAGATTTTATTTCCCCATGTATTTTCTTCGCGCATCTCTTCGGGACTTGCAAATCTCTTGATACTCCTGATATTGATAGTCATTGATGCGGTCATGCGGGCATTCTTTAGTCGTCCTCCTTGGTCTGCATCTTGGATATATAACCGAATTGCGAAAGAAATTATCCCAATAACAACATCATTTACACTCTGAAAATGGAGGAAGATAAATCTCATAAGAGCTTTAAATGATCAAAAACGTTCTTCCGTTCTGAAATAAGTGAAACATACGCAACACTCTAAATAAAAAAGACGTACCACTTGAAGAAGTGACTTGATTCTCTTGACATCAGTGAGAGACAAAGTGACTGAACAAACTTTTGCTGAACAAGGAAGAGCCATTTTTGTATTTCCAGACCTAATTGGGGAACGATCATCTTCAACAAGCACCACCCTAAGAGTTTGTCCAAAGTCGTATATGTTGGATAACATTGAACATAAAAATTTGGGCAAGATGTTGATAACTTTCATCAAAGTAGCTTGAATATCATGTCCCTTTGGAGGACAAGAAGTACTCCTAGTAGTGGAAGGGAAAGTGAGAGGCAGTGTCGGGTTGTCGACCCGCTTAAAGTAAGAGAAGACGACGCCCATGAGAGAGGTACCATCACCAACTGCATGGTGAAACTTAACTATTAAAGTTGCAGCTGCATTATTCTTTGTTGGGTAGTTGAATATGTGAACTTCCCACAAAGGTTTGTCTTTCGGAAGTTGTGATGTAGCTATTTTTGACATGTAATCATCAAAATGGTCACTATAGCTTTCTGGTGATAAATGTTCCGGGAAATTTGAGAACTTAATATGATCTTCCACATTAACTTCCACTTTCTTCCACAATTTTCTCCTCTTCTGCTTGTCTTCAATCTGCTCATCAATAATGATATACAATCAGTTTTTCTCTTCTTTTTTCTTATCAGATGAAAAAAACAAGACAAAGGCTAGATATATATGTAGATGTGCATGTTGTTTGCTCTTATGCCCATTAATACTAAGACCTTTTTATTGGAAAAAACCTATTAAAATAGCTATTTTGTTGGGAAAGACCTAATAAAATTTTTTTTGCTAAAATAGACCTATTGCAATACTTCCCTTTGTTACTTAAGACCACCTCAACGTTTTCCGGCTAAAAAGTCAATTTTCCGACATTGATTTTTCTTCCTCTCCCTTTCTCACTAAATAGGACCAACCGGATCTTTTTTCTACCCTAATCCCTCAAAATGTGAATAAAGAGGAAAGGGTTTGGTAGGTTAAGGGATTAGGATAGGAAAAAAAATAGGTTGGTCCCATTTAATGATAAAGGGAGTGGAAGAAAAGTCAATGCTAGAAAATTGACCTTTTAGTCGGAAAACGTTGAGGTGGTCTTAAGAAACAAAGGAAAGTATTATAATAGGTTTTTCTCAACAATTTTTTTTATTATGTCTTTCTCAACAAAATGGCTATATTAATAGGTCTTTTCCAACAAAAGTTCTAATACTAATGACATAATTTACAGGTAATTACAACAACGAACCTGACCTGAACTGACATGCCCATTGGACACTGCATGAGCTATGCTAATATATGACAAGAAAAGTAATGAAAAGGACATATAATATTTAACCTGGAAAAATCTTTAAATAGAGGCAGAAAGACCCATGGACGATAAACACCCAAAAATCTACTATATAAACAGTGTCGGGGTTAAGATGTTAGGGGTCTTGTGTATATATTCTTGTTTAGGGGCCCCGGCTATGATGGGAATTGATGAGGGAAGATGAAAAGATGAGAGAAGATGGAATACGATGAAAAGATGAGGGAAGATGGAGAAGGAAGCTTTTATATGCACGTTATGCGTACAAAGTCGAATGATGAGTGGTAACTGTTTTGCAGTTTGTTAGATGGGTTTTCCCTTTTTTATTTTAATTTTTAAACTAATAGAGTGGTAGGTGTTGTAATTTTCTTTTGTAGTTTAGGGTATATTAGTCAAAAAGGGCGGACACCAAAGTCTTCAAGAGTTCCCATATATAATAGAGATCAAAAATAGTGCATCAGGCTTAATATATGCAAGTATTAAATGCTTCCCAAAAACACATCACCAAAATTTAACCCTTGACCTCTAACATTTTGGGCCCTTTAACTTGCCACTGATCCAAATCAAATTTTCTTCTTCTATATCATAACAATAAGAATATATACAATGTTTTTGGTTTTGGGGCTCTGCCCGGTTGAGCATGACATGTCAGTGCCCCAACCATGTACATGAAGTACGAGAGCACGAAACTCTAATATCTTGTCACCTTGGTAGTACAGAAATAGAGCTACGACAAGAGCGATGTAAAGATACATAAAATTAAAACAGAAAAGATCGAAAGCGATGACGTTAGTGCAGGGGTTTTTCATACTTGTAATTTAAATTTGAGATACTTGAGAGTGAGGAATAGCTCAGTTGGTTAGAACTTCCCTCCGACTCCTAGGAGATCCTGGGATCAATTCTCATCACTTGCCCTTGTGGCCTCTCTAAACACCAACAAAAAAATTGAGAAACTTTATTGGTTATTGCTTAATTAATTGGAAATTTTAATTCCTTAATTAGGTTTTGTTCACTTTTCTTTTATATAAATTGACTTTGTTGCTAGCTAAAACTAATTTTTGCTTATTTTCTTATGCAGTTTACTGATTTGTACTGATTGAAAATAACTTCTACGGCTTGAAACTGATTTTTTCTGATTAAAACATTAATTGTACTAGATAAGTTCCTAAGGTGACCACAACAGGGACTTTGTGACGGGATCTCCAACAAACAACAACGTTGCTCGTAGTTTTGACTACTATTAAACTACTTTGGCTCGCTTAAGCTATTACTTCCACTATAATATCATTACTAAATTCTAAAATATATGTTGTGGGTAGAGCAGTCACTTTGGTTAATGAACTGATGGTTGAACTGAAACAACTGAAATTTGAACTGAATTAAACTGAACTGGGAGTAATCGTAACTGAAATCAACTGAAAAATGCTGAACTGAAACTGAAAAAAACTGTAAATGAAAAACCAAAACTGAACTGCAATTGAACTGAAACAAACTGTAACTGAAAATAACTGTGAAAAACTCGAAAGTTGATCGATCAACTGAACGGAACTGAACTGAATGTTTAACTGAATTAACTGAACTGAACTGAAACAGATCTAAATTGAAACTGTTTTAAACTAATTTTTAACTATACCCGAACCGAATTTAGGTATTACCCAAATTCATGATAGTACTCCAAATCACAAATTTTATCGTGATAATTTTGTATTAGTACTCTCACATGTAAATTTATCATTATAGTTTGTTTGAGGTGAAGTGATTAAATATTGAGTTAGGTTTACAAAGTTGTTTCTGTATAATTATGAGCTGGATTTATTGTGATTAAGTGATAATGGAAGTAAATTGATTTAGTTTTGGTAACTATGAGTTGTGATTTGTGAAGCATGTTAATTGTAGGACGATCGCTATATTGTGATTATGCCTCAAAATTGTAACTACAAAAGAAGTCTACATGTTATGTTATGAACTACTTGTTCTACTTTCATTGTTACACTTTTTTTTCCTTTTACTTGATCGGGCTTTTTGCTAGGGCCAATTTAATTTGAAGCCATGTGGACCGGTGTAAGTACAACCATGACTATTGACCTTTTTTGGTGTGCTCAGTTTATTGGTTTACCTTTCGATCTTTCCTTAAAAAAACCACATTTAATTCATTTTTTATTATTCTTTTGTTATTCAATATTTATATAAACCACAACCAACTCAAATTCAGATTTAAATTCATATTTTAATTATTTATTTATTGAAAAAGAAATTATCTAAACCGACGTAATCAATCTTCATATCAAACCCAAACCAGCACAAGCCCTGTAAACAAAAAAAGGGTATGTGAAATTATCACATGCATTTCAACTGCATTCCAGAATCACGATCCTTAGCAGACCCTCTAATCATAGCGTCGAAATCAGATGAAATTCTTTTGTGGCATAAGGAGTACACAAAGATGAATAAAGAAAACACTTCACCATATGCTTGCAGCACTCAGCACTCAGCACTCTTAAAAGTTTTTTAAAAAACTATAATATAATTTTTAAAACTCCATTTGCCTGAGTGAATAAAAAATTTGAGTTATTTGGTATCTTCATATGAAGGGAGCCTTCACTGTAGAATGTTATCAACTTCTTCCTTCACTTTTTACCCCAAAAATTGTTTCAATGCACTTGCTAATATAAAGATAAGCGCAGCTAAGAAGGCATGGTAACAGTGATCTGATTGCAAATTAATAATATATGTGGCAAAGAGTGAATTAGAGTTAACATCCTGCTCTCTAACTAAGAAAATTCTAAAAGTGGAGTAAAATGGGAAATGTTTCCTGTAATATAAAAGAAACGAAAATTTTGATGTTTTCGCATGAATAAAATCTAATACCCATGTTGTTGGTCTTTTGCTTCATCTTACATCATCTCAGTTCTCTTAGATCTTTTCTAGCAAACTAATTTACAAAAACAAATTACAAGAGAACGAAAATTAAAAGGGGAGACGGAATCTTTTCTAGCCAATTTGTTGAAGAGGCGTGAATTTCGATTTCTATTGTGAGGCTGAGAATATGGTTATTATGGTGGTGGTTTAAGGGAGACGGAGACGGAGACGGAGACGGAGAAAGGACGATGGAGGTGGCAATGTGGGAGAGAGGATGGTGAAGAGGCATGAGATTGGCTGAAGAGGATTTGAGAGAATCAAAAATGTTAAAAAAAGGGGGGTTTTATACCAAATAGAACTTTAAGGTTTTTTATCTTCATTCATCCGTTGGATTGAACATTTAAGGGCTGAGATTAGCTCTCATCCCAATTATGAATTTTTTTTTTTATTTTTCAAAATAGAGTAAGAGAGTAGAGAAATGAAGGGCTTAGATTTGCTCTTCTCTAATCAATGGTCTCAATTCATGATCCATGACATTCTTTTTTGACCAATGAGCATTGAGAGTGACCAAGCACATAGATTGCTAAGTTAATGTCTATTAATGGTTGAATTTTGATCTTTATCAAATCAATGGCCTTAAGTATTCTAAATTTGTAATTCTAGTATTGATTTGTTTTAAACTTCCTAAACTAGTATTATTGTTAGAAATTAATAGAAATTATAAACTTAAGAAATTTAATTTGTATTATTAATTTTAAATAAATTATTATTAAAAACTTCGGAAATTATAAATATGCAAAGTTTTGAACATGTTACAACTTGCTAAATAGTGCTTACAAGTTACAACTTACGAGTGGTGATTAGCGCTTACAAGTTTCGACCTATGTGTGGTTTGATCGTGAATGTATCAATCATTAATCAATGTTCACTAATCACTATCAATGTACAATTTCATAAGTTTAAACAAACTTCATACTTTTAATGTTTTCCTATTTATAATTTCATAAGTTCATACTTCATCACTTCATGTGTCCATCTTCGTACGATCATAACTTTAATTAGTTCATTGACTTAAAACGATCAACTTATATGGAGTGTTGCTATGTTCAATAGAGATTACAGAGTATATAAGAGTACAAAGTATCTTTAACATAAACGGTCCATGTAAATAGAATACAAAGTATCTTAAACGGTCCACGTAAACCATATACACCAATTAGCTTATCGACTTATATCAATAAATTGATCTAATCCAATATCAGCATACATTAGTCTAATGCAATAACAAATTGTTTCAATTTGTTTATCTGTTTAGATGGATTCACATATATAACATCTAATCGAATAAGTTAATAACAACTTAACTAATCAACTTGCTTTGCTTTAGTAATATGTTTTGTATTTGCAATAGATAAAGCTTAATCAAGGTTCACTTGGATAGATCAATGCTATTTTCAATTACCTTGTCAACTTACATTGATATATTATATAATCCAATATCACCTTGTTTCAGTTCAATTAGATATTTGAATTTCAAAATAAATGTAACTTATAAAGGATTAACTAAATTGGAGTGTTCTTATCTTGATTTAGGTTATAATTTCACATTGATACAATAATCTAATAATCTGATACTAGTTTCACTTCGATATCAAAATGGAGCAATGTTATCTTCAATTATCATACCAACTTATATTGATATATTCATCTAGTCTAATACCAATGTCTTTCAGTTTGGCTTAGATGTATGAGACTAGGAAAATGATTATAACTTGTTAACAATTACTCCATCCGGTCTTTATTAGTTTACCCATATTCCTTTTTGGGATGTCCCTTATTAGTTTACCCAATATTTTGTTTCTATTTTTGGAAGGAGACTACTAACCTTACATGACACACATAGATAATTCTTATCTTGATTTAGCTTATCGATTTACATTGATACGATCTTACTTTAAATTGAGCACAGTTATTTTCAATTACTTTACCGACACACATAGATACCTTGATCTAATCCAATATTAACTTATTTTACGTCGATTATATGTTTTCACTTTTCAGACTAGTATAGTTATAGTAAGCCATTATAGTTAGAGTAAGACATTGATCTAATCGGCTTTTTAAAAATGTCTAACTCGTCTTTCGAGGAAATTTATAAGAATTTATACTGATATGAGACGTCCTTTTTAATCAAACATGACGTGATCTACATACAACTAAAAGTTTGAATATCGACTTATATGAATTTGGCTTACTCTAAATTATCGAATATATCAATAAAATACACATTTACCGATGTCACTTTCATACACGTTTTTATGAAGTACAACCGATTTTTTTCGAGGCAAGTGTCGACTGCACTTATTTGCTACATTAATTTTAATCGAACCCGGAAAAACACTTGGCCAAAACCCGACATGAAGTTCCATTTCTCCCTAACAAATACAAGAATGTGACTAAGTTCTACCCGAACAGATGTGAATATTGTCGAACTTATGTGATTTTCATCAATAACTGAAATAAACTGAAATGAAACTGAAAATAACTGCAACGTATTTTAACTGATATGGATTCAACTGTTGGGTGGTTTAACTGTTCGGATAAAACTGGTTTAAACTGCAACTGAACTGAACTGAAAATGGAAAGGAAAAAAACTGAATTAAACTGAACTGAAAAGTTTGTTAACTGAACTGTTAATAATTTTAGCTGTTGCAAAATGAACTGATATGAACTGAACTGTTTGGATATAACTATAACTGAACTGTTGAACTGAATTGACACCTCTAGTTGTGGGACAAGCTCAAACACATTGATCAGTTAATACAAGATCGTATACATGCATATAGCATGAAATGAAAGATATAAACTAACATATAATTCTAAGTCTTATTGATGTCATATGAGTGACGCATCTCCAAACTTAACTTCTCTCTAGCAGAGAGCATCTCTCACTAAAACTTTGAGAGTGATTTTTCTTCAAAAACACAAACACAACTCCATCTCCATCTTCTACCGTCCTAAAAACACTTGTTTACCTTCAATTCCCCTCTTTTACCTTTTACCATGAATTCTTTCTCTCCCATTATCAACTTAACTTATGATAATGATCAAGTCATGAGAAGAATGGGTCGTGTCATAAGACCCCAAGAAGGAGATGTACTACCAGAAGATAGCCTTCTTCTGAATGCGGTAATAGGGAAAGCAAAGGATATTAGAGATTTCAAAGAAAGAGACATCCAAGATTGGGTTTACCTAAAATGGATAACTAATGACGAAATTTCCATTAAAAAGATAGGTAAATTATTCTTCTTTTTCTGCTTGGATGTTAGAGATAGGGATAATTTAGATTCTCTAGGGGCTGCAAGTTATGATGGAGCTCTTTTCTTGTTCACAAAATGCAAACCAAAAGCCTCATTCCAATCTTTTACTTTCCTCCAATCTCCAATTTGGGTAAGGGTTGAAGGACTTCCCCTAGTCTATAATAAAACCCAGGTAGCTCGGAGAGCTTTAGAAAAGATAGGGAAAGTCCTTTACTTTGACAACCCTTCAACATCACCATGCTTCAAAGACTATCGTAGAGCAAAAATGGTCATACCCATAAATAACCCACTGATCCTAGGTTTCTTCATAGATCACCATGAAGGAGAACCAGATTGGGTTGATTTTAGGTATGAAGGAGTGTTTGTTTTCCGCAATAAATGTGGAAGGATTGGACATCGCAGGCCAAAATGTAAAATGCCTATTGAATTTGCTCAAAAACATGTCCAAATTGTGATGGAAAATGTAGGCAGTAGAGTGGAAACCCCTCACATTTCCCAAACCATCCTCTCTTCACAAACAAATTAATAGGCCTTAAAAGAGTTGAAAAGAATCGATCCACAAGAATTAATCTAGTCAACTACTCTTGGGAAAGAGATGAAGAGGGGGATATTCCATCCGAAATCACTTTGCTAGATGATCAAGATGACGACAACAACAACATTGATCTCTCATCTTCATCTAGTGATTCTCAAAGCTCTGGAAACGATAGCAACACCGAAGGTAATCAAAATAACCAAGGCGACTCAACACACAGCGAAAGCTTAAGAAGTAGAAGTGAAGATTCCCAAAGAGGTACAAAAAGGAAACCGGATGTTACCCAACAACAGCAATCTGCTAACAAACAACAAAAATTGGCCAACATCATGCCCACCACTTTTGTTCAACTATTAACGGCCCAGTCCAAAACAAAAAAAGCAAGATCCCCATTCACAAAAAAAACAAACAAACCCCAGTTGACTCAAAATTGGACTTTGTTAAGTAGGATCCCAAGAAAAAGCCCCACGAAGCCCAAAGTCTGCCATTCAAAACCTTCCACCACTGACCATTATTCTCATCCTTTTTGGTTACCGCTCAGTATCCCCCTTGAAACAAATTCCTCAGCCACCTTTGGGCCCTCTCGTGGTTTCTCTGTCACCAGGTTTTCAAAAAAGAGGAAACGTCGTCAACTTACTGTTCACACATCTACCCAACTAATTCCTAGTGGAAACTACCAGTTTTTATTACCGCATTTAATTCTCTGGGTTCTTGGTTGGAATAAGCTTACTTTTTCAAGCTCCTTGCCAGCGAATTACGATAAGTCTCTGATGTCTTCATTTAACCCAACAGGTATGCTGCTCCTCCTTAATACCTATGTTCCTTATTAGAGATTACTCTTCTACCCCTCTCTCTCATAGTAAGGGCAAAAAAGACTTTAGTATTTTTCTCTCTCCTTCTTTGGTTAACCCAAGCCATCTACTATCCATTCCTAGTCCAAAGATTCTGGCAAGCAGTAAACTTAAGAGATATTTCCTGGGAGACAACTTTACTCATCTCCTCTTACACTCCTGTTATCCCTCTATTTATACCTTGTCATCACAAAAAAAGCAAAACACAAAAAAAGCAAAACACAAAAAAACCCCACCACCAAAAAAAGGACATTCTCTCTCATGTCATCTTTTTCACCAAATTTCCCTCCCTCTTTAGAATCAATCACAGAAGAAACCCCCACCATGGACCACCACGTTGATTCTTTTTCTCCTCTAGAAGAAGTCAACCTCGCCAAGCTTTTCATCAATGTTACACTCACTGAAAACGATCGTATCTACATACCTAGTGACCCCATGAATGACCCATTCATCCCCTTTGGGTCCTTAAGCTACCTAGATTGCAACAACATTTTCAACACTTCACTCTCTGGTTCTAGGCCCACCTTTATTGAAGAACCTCTCTACAAAAATCCGACCAACTCGCCAATCCTTGAAACTCATATAGACTGTCATAATAGGTTTGACCCCCTGAATATCCTTCAAACACAAATTCTGGAGTCACAAATAACCCCAACTTTTGACAACCATCTGTTCTGTATCGAAGAAGCCCAGTACCCAAACTCTTTGTCTAGTAATGAGGGAAAGGGAATGCTCCAAGATCCTATCTCTCAAGCCTAGGATATAAGGAAGGCCCAGGATAAAGGGAAAGCCCACGTCATCTACAAAAAGCCAACCCACAAAAAATTTCAAAAAAAAGCCCACAAGAAAAAAGCCCACTGTAAGAGCCTTTCCTTCGAAGACTGGGACGAGCTCGGTAACATTGTGCTATTCCACACTAATCAGTCCAAGCCCATTTCGGTTAGTTCTTTGGGGCATTCCTCTACTCCTCATTCTCCCAAAACTATTTCACGATCTTCTTCCCTGGACTCTTTCTCCTTGTTTCATTCACCACCAAACTCTCCACTCTCACAAACTTCCTACTCCTCAGCCAAATCTGACTTCCCCTTGGAAGAGTGGGACTTTGTTACGGAAGTTATGGATTTTAATCTAAACCTCCCCCCCTTCACCAACTAGTTCTCCTCCTTCACTGAAGAGTTTTGACAGGTCTTTGGACCCCTATTCCCCATTTTACCCAAGCTCTTCTAATTCTGCCCCGAAATTTAGACACAGAAGGAAAAGGGCATGAAAATCTTCAGGATTTTTGGCACAAAGCATCCGAAAGGAAGGGGAAGGGGAAACAATTGTAACAGAGGTTAAGAACTTTGATCTAAATCTAACCCCATTGGAAGAAGTTATTGATGAAACTCCAGGTAACCCGAAACGTGTGAAACTCCAGAAAAGAAGTAAAGGCAAATTTGTTCTCAAGTATGGTCTTAGTGACGAGGAAGACAAATTTACGGAGGAAGCTGAGAAGAAAGAAGATGATCCTACCTTAACCCCAACACCCAAGAATGGTGCGGCTGACCAACAGCCTCCAGAGGAAAAATGAGTGCTCTAAGCTGGAATTGCAGAGGGCTAAAGAGCTTGGACTCTCAAGTTATTAGCTTTTTAACTAGCACAACAATAAGTAGTAGTTTAGACTTTATTTTCCTGTCTGAAACTAAAAGCGAGGTTTCTTTTTTGGAACCAATTTTTTTTAAGCTTGGGTTTCATGGGTGTACGGGGTTTAATTCCAATAAACAGTGGAGGTCTATTCCTCTGTTGGAATTGGAGGGTAGTAGTTACGATTATTTTAACTTCAAAAAATGTAGTTTGCTGTAAAACTTCGGATGTGGCTAGTAATGAGTACTACATCGCCTTTGTCTACGGATCGTCTTCTAGTTCGGAAAAACAGCAAGTCTGGAATCTTTTGAAGTCTTTATTGTTTACCCATAAAAAAAATTGGGTCCTAATAGGTGATTTTAATCAAGTGGAAAATCCCTCTCAAAAATTAGGAGGAAATAAGTATATCAAAGGAGCCTCGAATTTTCTAGATTGGAAGCTACAAAACAAGTTGATAGATATACCATTTCATGGAGTTAACTATACTTGGACAAACAACAGAACAAACCATGAAGCAATTTTCGAAAGACTAGATAAGGCTTATAGTAATGAAGAGTGGAAAAATACCTTCCCAGAAGCTACAACTTGGAACCTTCCTATCCTTCTCTCATATCACAACCCAATAATTTTACAACTCTATTATCAATCTCAAGGCAAGAAGAAGAGACCTTACAGATTAGAAGCATGGTGTCTTGAACACAAGGAAATATCAAACATAATTTACGATGAATGAAGATTACAAATACCAGGTTCCGATCAGTTCATACTATAAAGGAAGCTTCAAAACGCCATTAGAAGGATCTGTTCCTGGTGTCTCGAGTTTAAAAAGAGAAATAGGATTGATTGGGGGGATATCAACAAAAATTTGACAGAATCACAGAAAAAGATTTCTTCCACATCTCAAGCATTGTCAGACTATAACCTCAAAGAAAAAATAAAGGACGAGATTGGGGAAAAATTGGTCTACTGGAAACAAAGAGCTAAATCTAGGTGGGACAAACTAGGTGATCAAACAACGACTTTCTTTTACAAAAGTGTTAAAGGTAGGAGCTCAAAAAACGACATCAAAACCATCAAAATCAAGGAAGGTATTTGGTGTTCTAACAAAAAAGAGATCCAAGAACTCTTTGTCCAAAA
The DNA here is from genome assembly GCA_947646795.1 of Beta lomatogona. Lineage (NCBI taxonomy): Eukaryota > Viridiplantae > Streptophyta > Magnoliopsida > Caryophyllales > Amaranthaceae > Beta > Beta lomatogona. The sequence goes on along the minus strand of CANSNZ010000927.1, from coordinate 9,414,119 downwards.
CTTTGAGGACCTTTTTAAAGGCTCAAACAGGGAAAATGTGGAGATCACAGCCAATGACAGTTTCCTGGAATGCATTCCATCTCTCTCCCAAGAGCATATCAACCACATCTCATTACCCTTCACGGATTTGGAAATAAAGGAAGCAACATTTGGTTCTCATCCCCTGAAATTACCAGGTCCAGACGGGGTTCCACCTATTTTTTTTCCAAAAGAACTGGGCAGAGGTTAACAAAGAAGTCCTGGCTAGTGTCAACTCCTTCCTTAATAGTGGCTATCTACTGAAAGAGCAAAATCAAACGTTCATTACTCTAATTCCAAAAGTAGATCGTCTACAAGAAGTGAAAGACTTCCGTCCAATAAGCCTTTGTAATACCACATATAAAATCATCTCCAAGTATCTAGTCAACAGACTAAAGCTCATCTTAGGGGACTTGGTCGGTGAATTCCAAAACGCCTTTGTTCCAGGTAGGCAAATGATGGATAATTGCTTCATCTCTCATGAGATCATTAATTGGGTGAAGAAATGGAAAAGAGGAAAAACTATGCAGGAATTCTGAAAATTGATTTGAGCAAGGCTTATGATAGAATAAGATGGGATTTTGTTGAAGCAATCCTCCACAAAATGAATTTTCCAGACAAGTGGATCCAATGGATTATGCAATGCATAACTACAGTTTCTTACTCAATTCTAGTGAACGGGGAACCTTGAAGCATTTCAAGCCAGCAGCAGGTCTCAGACAAGGTCACCCTCTATCTTCCTATATTTTCATTCTTTGCATGGAAGTTCTCTCTCGCAACCTCTCAAAACTACAATCCCAAGACTCTTTAGAGGGTTTAAAAATTGCCAGAAATGCTCCAGCCATATCTCATCTTTTTTTTTGCTGATGATGCCCTCCTTTTCTTTAAAGCAAATCCACAAAATTGCTGGGCTATTAAAAATGTTCTGAAAGAGTTCTGTCAAAAATCAGGGGAAATGATTAACTTTGAAAAATCTCATGTCATATTCAGTCCTAACACTCCTTCCACCTTCATTAGACTAATGAGGAATCCACTCGGAGTTACAAGCAAAGAAATTATAGGCACCTACCTAGGCTGTCCTATGGAAGTAGATGGAAGGAGTACTTCACATTTTGACCCTATTGTCACCAAAACTCTATATAAAATCCTCTCATGGAAGTTTACCAATACCTCCCAGGCCGGTAGACTTATTCTACTCAACACTGTTCTAACAACACTAGCTTCCCACATCCTATCAATTTATCTTCTCCCAAAAAAAACCACAAAAAAATTACCTCAATTTTTTTGAAGTATTGGTGGTCAAACTCAATGGATAAAACTCCTATTTACTGGAGAAAGAGAAAAGTGTTAGAAATGCATAAGCTAGAGGGAGGCCTAAGCTTGAGAAACATCACAAATGTCAACAAACCCCTTCTTTTCAATCAAGCATGGCGCATCCACCACAACAAGAACTCACTTGTCCACAAATTGTTTGTTGCAAAATATAAGAATGACCCTCTAAGCCTTTCTTTCTCAAACTCCAAACCAAAAAACAGTTCCTATGCTTTCAGGAGTTTGTTAAAAGCATGTTCCTCCATGAAAAAAGGGTTGAAGAAAAAATTAGGCTCCGGAAAGAATATCAAACTCGCCACATATATCTGGACTACTAATAAGCCCATAATCCCTCTCTCGGTTCAAAGAAATCAGTCCCAAGTGCCCATAACTTTTGTGGCAGATATTATAGATGATTCTCGCAACTGGAAGACAAATCTAATCTGGAATTCTTTTTCCAAGAGTGATGCTATCAAAATTTTAGCGACTCATATCCCAAAAGATTTGGGCGAGGACGAGTTTGAGTGGAGATTTACAAATTCTGGTATCTATTATGCAAATCAGGTTACTGGTTCTTACAGTCTAAGATTCAAAATCTCAGTCAAGAAAAACAATTCTGGAAATTCATCTCGAATTCATACATTTTCCCAAAGTGGAAACACTTCCTATGTCAAATCATGGTTTTAGCCATACCAACAACATCAAATTTAATCAACAGAAAGATACAAGTTGATCCAATGTGCAAATTATGCCAACAAAATATGGAAAATCCAGAACACACTAGTAGAATAATTGCTTATTGCTGCGGTGGTATTGCTGCGGTTTTACCCATACGCAGCAATATATCACGTAAAAAGAAAAGGTAAAATATAAAATAAAGATATTGCTGCGGTTTCAGCCAAAAACCGCAGCAATATCTTTTCAACGGAATTTTTTTTAAAAAAAGTTAAGACTTTTTGACCAGATATATTGCTGCGGTTTCTCAAGAATCGCAGCAATATATTAAAATAATATTTTAATATATTGCTGCGGTTCTTGGCAAGAACCGCAGCAATATTTCTGGTCTTTTTTTAAATGCCCACCAACTAGGGTTTCTTTTTAAACCCACAACAGTTAGCCGTTTTCATTCTTTCGGTCTCTCTCCTTCAACAGTTCATCAGTTCACTCACCAATCTCTCCACTCACAAGAACGCATCGGGTCGCCGTTCACCGTTCGCCACTCACAACAACTGTTCGTTCGTTCATCAATGGCTCCAGATCTCGCCGGTCTTCATCCTTTCATCATCTCGGTGGTCTCATTTCAGATCTGCGATTTTTTTGTGCGATTTTCATTTTTCTTTAACAAAATCCTTATTTTCTTTTCATGTTCACTGTTTTTTTCTCTTCAGAAATGCTGTGAATTCATCGCTTCTTTGATTAATTATGTGCTAATTTCTACTTTTGTTTAACCATTTTTTTATGGGTTGGTGATTTATTCCATGTTTTTGCTTTCAATTTCTGGAAATATTTCGTGGGTTATCTTTCTTTTATTTGCTTTTCGATTAATGTAGTTTAGGGTTGGGTTATGTTGCTTTCAATCACCGTTCGCCGGTCGCTCGTTGTTATTACTGTAGTTTAGGGTTGGGTTATGTCATTTTTTTTAATCTAATTTTTTGTTAATTCAGCGACGACGCAGCGAGAGAAAGCGAAGTCTAAGCCGTCATCTACGCCGCCTTTGTCGTCGTCTACACCAGGTCATCTTTTCTTTTCTGATTTTTTTTTTTCATTTTTTTGTATATTTTTCTTTTACATCTCTGTTTTTTTTGTATGTGGGATTTTATATTATCTTATGTATAAGCAATTGTTTTGTTTTATATATATTAACATTGGTGGTGCTTGAATTGTTGTTGAATGTTGATGAGATTTACTTGTTGCTGTTGTTTCTACCAAAAACAGCAGCAATAGGTTGCATTTTTTTTAAAAAAAAAATACCTATTGCTGCTGTTCCTACCAAAAACAGCAGCAATAGGTTTCATTTTTATAATAAAAAAATACCTATTGCTGCGGTTTTGGGTAAGAACCGCAGCAATAGGTTTTATTTTTATTGCTGCGGTTTTGTGTAAGAACCGCAGCAATAGGTTTCTATATTGATGCGGTTAAAAACCGCAGCAATAGGTAATTTACCTGTTGATGCGCCCTTAATTGCTGCGCGGCCAAAACCGCCGCAATAGGCCACTTAATGACCGCAGCAATAAACAATTATTCTACTAGTAACACCTCTTCAGGGACTGCTGGATTGTACAACGTATATGGGCAACAACAATGGGAATAAGAATTCATGATAATTCTAACATTCCTATTCAAGACTGGATCAGAAACTTCCTCAATTTATTCAGAAAGAAGAAAGAAGAAGAAAGCAAAGAATTACGAAGGAACTTTGTTTCAACTCTATGGGGTATATAGATACATCGAAATGAAATAATTTTCAGGAATGATAAACCAAACCCATCTAGAATTCTGGAAATTATTGAAGACAGTAAGAGAAGACACATCCAATCTACAAAAATTTGGGAAACTACAAACTCACAGCTACAAAACATATCCACACCTCCACAAGAAAATACCTTAGATGAATGGAAGGTTGGGAGACAATTGCACCAGATCCCCCAAGTTATCCTTGTTGACGGCTCGTGGAAATCAAAATGCAAGTACAAGGATTGGCAAGCGGCCATCGCATGAACCACAGATGAAGACCCACCAAGAGAAAGCAAAGGTTTTAGAATCTTCGCTAATTCGACATTACAAACAGAAGCAAAAGCAGTGCTGAAAGCTATTCAAGATCTACAATGGAGATGTGCTGACCTTGTGATAAAGACGGATTGCTCAGAATTAATCACTTCCTTAAGACATGAAAGAAGCTGCAACAAGGAGATCTCTATAATAAAAGAAATTAAGGATATAGCTAAAACTTTTCAGAGCTTCAAGTGTCTAAAAGTGCCAAGAAATGAGGTTCATAAAGCTCACGTGCTGGCCAACAGCACAAGGAAGGACTTTTAGCTTTAGTTTTGTTTTTTCCTTTTTGTTTAACCCTTTGTCAAAAAAAAAAAAACCAGAGTAGAACCCTCTTTTAAATTTTAACCACATGATGTGTTACATTTCATGTCGTGTTATGTAACGCTTCAGTTAAGTTATTCTATTTCACCTCTTAAGAAGAAAAAACTTAAATCAATATACTAACGTTATAGTTATTACTATAAGAAGGGGATCGCAAAACAGAAATGTGTTTTTCTAGAGTGAGAAGAGAGAGAGAAAAAGATTATTACCGGAATACACGAGAAACGAGGATGGCTTTCAAGGAAGACACCGTTGAAAAAAACAGAGATGAATGAAGAATCAATAGGTATCTCCAATTCAAAAATACAAACAACATAGAGCGTTGCAACCTCACTCAACAAGTATTCTGATGTAGGACTTGCTGGTTCTAAATTCTCATCTTTGTTGTCATTGGCTTTGGCTTTTAGCCTCAGACCCATAATTTCCATATTCTTCTTTTGTAATTCTTTGAACTACAATTATAATGTATAATAATATACACAAAATGTCATAAAGTGAAGCTTGGGGGCTGGGGTTGCTGGGGACACGCCTTACTCTCAAGTCTTCATCATAATATATCATTTGTCCCACTTGAATTAAATGTTTCTAGTAATTCTTTGTTCGCCTTACTCTAATTCACGTGAAAGATAATGAAGGATCACCTGTTCTAGTATGTGGTTGACATTGATTCGTGTAAATTGCTGTTGCTAATGTTGACAACTGTTTTGATTGTGGTTCGATCAGCTATGTGCAACGCTTCTCCTAATGGTACTTCAGCAATGAGACTGAAGCATATCGGCAGATGTATATAATTTCCAATTTGGATGACACTTGATTTTTCTCATAGAGTACGTAGTAATAAAAAAGAATGACATACGTAACATATTTGCAATTTGAAAAGTATTAAAGTTTTAAGTGAGATCTTAATTGTATTAATATGGTGTAATATTATTATAAAAGGAAAAATTGATTCTAATAATCCAACCTTTGGATCATCCGCTCAAAATAATCCCATCTTTTGATTATTTTTTAATAATCCAACCTTTTAGCACTATTCGCTCATTTTGAACCGTGACCTGTTGAAATAGATTAATGACCGGGGGAATAGGTTAATTACGCTCGTGTCTTGTTCTAATTCAAACTGATTAAATTAATTAATTAAATTTAAATTAACTTAACTAAAACAAAAAACAACCAACACCACCACCAAGGCAACGCTGCCAAAAGTACCACCACCAAGCTAACCACCCCATTTCGGCCCACACCACCACCTACCACCATACAGCCGCAGAAAACCCTCCCCACCCCGTGCGAGACCACAACCTCACCCCTGCCAACTCTCCATTGTTGCAACTTCCGAGCTTTCTCTCTCCTCCCAAAAATGTTTGCTCGTTGGGCGGCCGAACGAATGTTGGACATCCATCATGTTTTATGCAATCTCCTCAGGTAAATTGGAAGTTATGTCCTTTTTCTAAATTATCGTCCTCGAATTTCTTTTCCTCGCATTTTCAATCCAATTAAACGACATGGAAACTTCTGAGATTCGTTCTCTCTCCTCAATTGCAGGCTTATCGGTCGTTTTATACTGCTCTCAACTACGTAAGTTGTTTATTCATCATTTTCTTTATATTTGTTGATTTGTTTTTTGCGAAAATTAGATATTAATTTGAATGTAACAATCTTGACATTAACTGGAAGTTCATTGAAGCATACAAAAGGTGATTAATATCATTTTCAACCATCAACAGTTGTAAAATCTGCAGGGGGTGGGGGTTGTTAATTCCCAAGGGTGTTATTTGCAAGAGGGTGGGGGGGGGGGAGGGGTCGTTTGCGGGGGGTGGGATGGGGAATGGGTTGTTCACGGGGTGTGGAGTGGGGAAGGGGTTGTTCGCGGGGTGGGGGGTGGACGTAAGGGGGGTAGGGTGGGGGTGAGGATGGAGGAGGGGTTGTTTCGCAAGGGGAATGGGGATTGTTAGCGGGGGTGGGGGTTGTCCGTGGGGGTGGGGGTTGTCGCAGCCGAAAGGGGGGGGGGTTGGGGAGGGGGTGGTCGCGGCACGCGGGGATGGGGGTTGGGGAGGGGTGGTTGAAGGGGAGGAAGGGAAAAATAAAGGAAAGAGATTAGAGAAGAAAGGAGAAAAATGAAAAAAAAAATTACCATTTCATCAGGTAACCGGTCTCGCGGCTTAAAATGAGCGTATAGTGCTAAAAGGTTGGATTATTAAAAAATAATCAAAGGGTGGGATTATTTTGAGCGAACGGTCTAAAGTTTGGATTATTAGAATCAATTTTTCCATTTCAAAATGATACTCCGTTATTAAATAGATGTTCAAATTGACTTGCATATTTGTCAATGCACAACTTTGACCACTAATCGTGTTGAACCCTAGTTTTGATGATGACAAAGGAACAAAGATACAAACTAAGTTATAAACTAACAAATCGTTGAGTGAATGAAAATCTGCAAGGTAAAATTGAGCAAAGAGAATACTAAGTCTAAGGAAGAAATCAAACTGGATTTTGAAGACTAAGTGAAGATGCTCAAGGAACTGGTACTAGAGTTACATTGGAGCAAAAGGAACAAGCGAGGCTTTTTATATTTTAGTTCTTATGTAAGGAATGAGTAAGATTGGGTAAGGAACATCTAGCTATGTAAATATAATGTTTGTCCGTTCCTTCTTAAGGAACTAACATGTTGGTACAATTAATCTAAAATAAAGGAACTAAGTAGCAGTCATAGGAAGCAACGGTTAAAAACCATCTGTTAAGTTTTAAAGGCTAAAATCTAGGAAGATTGAGTTAAAGATTTTATCAAAAACAGTTTTAAAGAAAATCTTTTTACGAAAAAGATTTTATCCTATTTTAAAATAAAATGCTTTTATTTTAAAAAAATCTTTTTGGATATTATTTGTTAAAAGGGTTTAAATTAAGTTAAAATATCTTTTTAGCAAAAACCGATAATAAAGAAATAATGCACAAGTAACTGCTAAAATGTAGGAAGCCAATACTGGGTTGTTACATACGTTCAAATTGAATGTAGTGTTTGTGGGAGATCATGGAGCTTGTTCCTCAAGCTAAGGAACAACATGGGTTAATGTTTTAAACCACTAATAACATGTTTTAATTTAATCCCACGTTTTATACAATGACTGCTACAAATATACAAGTTCAATTAAGTTCCAAATTGTGACTGACTAAGTGATTAAGTGATATTAAGTAATTAAAGTTTCAGTACCTTCGTTCTCTTATAAGCCATCCATTCCTTTACCTTCTTACGCTATTCCACTAAGTTAAATATTCATTGTAATTTTGGTTTTGGGGTAAGGGGATTTTGAGTGAAATCTTGTATAAGAGAAGCTTTGAGTGAAGCAAGTAAAAGAGAGATAACTTCGAGTGAAGTTAAGAGGAACAACTATTAAGGGAACTTCTGTTAAGGAACTTGAGTTTAGGAACTCAAGTTGTGGCCCTGAGTATAATTAGGTTGAAACAAAGGTGTTTCGCCTAATTAGTGAAAGAGTTGAGTTTAAAATCCCTTATGGTCGAGGTTGTTTCTTCCTGTTGGGCCCATAAAGTTTTTCCTCGTAAAATATCTCGTGTTCCTTGAGCTTGCTTTTCTATTTTAGTTTTATAATTATGCGAAAAGTACGATCATTTCTACACCTATAACTCACTCCCCCCCCCCCTCTTGTAGTGTTCCTAGAGAAATAACAATTAGTATCAGAGCTAGTAATCACAAAAAGTAGGAAACCCTATTGAGAAAAAAATCCTAAAAACATGAACAATATACTGAGAAACTCGAGTAAGGTTATTCAACTCAAAGGCCTCCAATGTTCAATGGGAAGTTCTACTCTTATTGGAAGAACATAATGGAGATATTCATCAGGGCCGAAAACTATTAGGTATGGAGGGTCATTGAAGTTGTTGATTTTGAGGTCACAACTGCTACTACTAATGATCAAAATTAGGTAATTCCTAAATCATTCTTTGAATATGAAAAAGCTGACTTTGAAAAAATGGAAGTTAATGATATGGCTGTGAAACTTTTGCATTGTGGACTTGGACCCCATGAGCACAATAGAATCATGGGATGCAAATATGCAAAGCAAATCTGGGATTTACTTGAGGTAACCCATGAAGGAACAAATGAAGTCAAAACATCCAAAATTGATTTACTGATGAATCAATATGAACTATTCTCCATGAAGTCTAAGGAAAGCATACCAGAGATGTTTACTCGTTTTACTAACATTATTAATGAGTTAGCTTCCCTTGGAAAGTTTATTTCTTTTGATAAACAGGTTCGAAAAGTTGTTAGAAGTCTTCCTAAGGATAGGCGAATGGCTAAGGTCATTGCTTTACAAGAAACAAAAGACTTCACCAAGTTCAACTTGGAATAGCTAGCTGGATCACTAATGACTCACGAGCTACACCTTGACACTAAATATGGTGAAAGCTCTAAGTCTAAATCCATTGCCCTAAAAGCTGATGATGGAGATGACTCTGACACTGAAGAAGAGGAAGTAGCTCTCATGGTCCGAAAATTTCGAAAGATGTACAGGAACATGAAGAATGGGAACTTCAAAGATAAAAACAAAAAATTATCTAACAAAGCTGCTTTTCATAAATGTGGAAATACAAATCACTTCATCAAGGAATGTCAACTTTGGGAAAACGACAAGAGCAAATAAAGGAATAAGGAACGTTTTGCTGCAAGGAACAAGGAAACTAAAGCTCCTTTCTCTAAAGCAAATGTCCAAAAAGTTATTATAGGAGCTTGGGGAGATTCAGAGACTGATGAAGAAGAGGACCAGCCAAATGAAGAAAATGCAAATCTTTGCCTCATGGCAAACACTGACATAGAATAAGATGAAATTGAGGTAAAACAATATTTACTTGAAGCACACTTAGCTGAAAAATCTAGGCCTGAAATTTATGATCTTCTTTATGAAGCAATTCTTGAATACAAAGATGAACGTGGAAAAAGTGAGCAAAACTGAACAAGTTGTTAAAGTTTGCAAAGAACACATAGCTTGGCTTAAGAGTATGAGAACATATGTTAAAAGTAGGTTTTTTTGATCTATTTGATAAAAACTTGAAAATCAAGGAATAGTATGAAATTGTTAATAATGTAAATTATCTGATTAATTTAGAGATATCTCATTTAAAGGAATTTGTCCCTGTTCTTAGTTCCTTTGATATAAGATCAACTCCTTTAAAAGGCTATAGTTCTCAGATCGAAAATTTGAACAAAGAAAAAATCTTTTTAAAGTAACAAATGTGTAATCCTAAGAAGGAACTCTTAGTTGCAAGGAACAGAGGCAAAGTAATAGTTGTTCCCAAATGGATTGAGAGACCACAAACAAAAAGAATAGAAGGTCTTGGTTTCGAAAACCACAAGAAAAGGAACAAGCCTAAGAAATATGTTGACCTACCTAGTGATAAAATGTGCATGTATTGTGGCAAGACTGGTTATTACATAATGCAGTGTCAACTAAGAGCTGGTATGATTAACAAAAATGTAAAGACTAGCAACATGAAATGGGTTGCAAAAACAAATAAGAAAAATTATCAAGAATAAGTCAACCTATAAGTCATCCGCTAAAAACAAGTCAACCATTTGATTATCCTTAAATAAGTCAACCTTTAATACCAATCTGTTTTTAACAAGTCCTTGCCTGTTATTAACTTATTTAACCGCTTAAATATGATAGGAAAAATTGTCAAGAATAAGTCAACCTTTAAGCCATCCGCTAAAAACAAGTCAACCTTTTGATTATCCTTGAATAAGTCAACCTTTAATACCAATCTGTTTTTAACAAGTCCTTGCCTGATGTTAACTTATTTAACCGCTTAAATATGATATGTGTAACTCTTCAAAGGGATGAGAGATAAAACAAAAAGAAATTAAAATTTACAAAAAAGAAAGAAAGAAGTCATATTATTTGTAATTTAACTTGTTTAAAATTGATAAGTACTATAGGTAGACTTATTCAGGAAATAATCAAAAGATGACTTATTTTTAGCGGACAGGACAAAGGTTGACTTATTATTGACAATTATTCCTTCGTCAAGAAGGGGAACCCACAAAGAAAGAGGTTCCTACAACTAACCACTAATTGTTTGTGCAGGTTAGAGTGAGGGGAAACAACACTTGGTATCTTGATAGTGGTTGTTCCAAGCATATGACATGAGACAAATCTAAGTTTATCTCACTCTCAACCTATGAAGGTGGAAGTGTGACTTTTGGTGACAACATGAAAGGTAACATAGTTGCCATGGGTAAGGTTGGTAGTCACCATCACATTCCATTGATAACGTTTTCCTAATTGAAAGTTTAAAGCACAATCTTTTAAGCATTTCCCAATTCTATGACAAGGGAAAATAATTTGACATGACTTAGTGTTATTGAAATTGATCCTCTTTTGTGGCATAAGCGCCTAGGACATGCTAGTTTTTCATTGCTTGACAAATTTCGATCAAAAGATCTAGTTTTGGGATTAACATCTATAAAATTTCAGATTGATCAAGTTTGTGAGGCTTGTGCCAAAGGAAATAATGTTAGATCCTATTTCAAATCTAAAACCATTGTGAGCACCACAAAGCCATTGGAATTAATTCACATGGATTTGTGAGGCCCCATGAGGATTCAAAGTAGAAGTGGTAAGAGGTATGTGCTAGTTATTATTGATGATTACTCAAAGTTCACTTGGATTATTTTTCTCTCGAGCAAGGATGAGACTTATGATGAGTTCTTTGTCTTTGCAAAGAGAGTTCAAAATTTAATTTGAGTGGTCACAAATTGATGCATATTAGATCTGATCATGGCAACGAATTTGAAAATGTAAAATTTGATGATTTTAGTAGAGATCATGGATTAGATCATAATTTTTCCGCTCCTAGAACACCTAAACAAAATGGTGTTGTGGAAAGGAAAAATAGGACTTTTCAAAGAGGAGATGACTAGAACTATATTAATAGCTAGTAATCTTCCAAAGAACTTTTGGGCTGAAGTTATGAACACTGCTTTGCTATATCATAAATCGTGCCATGATGAGACCTTTAATTAATAAAACTCCTTATGAACTTTATTTTGGTAAAAAAAAAACCCAATATTACATAATTCAGAACATTTGGTTGTAAATGTTTTGTTCATAAGAATGAGAAAGATAATCTTGGAAAATTTGATGATAGAAGTGATGAAGCAGTATTTCTAGGATATTCTTCACATAGCAAAGATTATAGAGTTTATAATAAAAGAACAATGTGTGTTGAAGAAAGCTACATATAATATTTGATGAATCTGACAACTTTGATCCAAGCAAGCAGGTTGAAGACTTTGAAATAGGCTTGGTTCGTCCAACTGAAAAAGAAGCAGATTCATTTGAGGAGGAAGAAGGAGAAAAAGAGGAAAAGAAGAAAGAAGATGAAACTATCCATAACAATGACGTTCCCGTTCCTCAAGAAAATGGAGTTGTTCCTGTTCCTACGGAAAACTATACAAACAATAATGTTGAAGGAACTGATTCAACAATGGTTGAAAGAGGAACAAACGAACAAGGTTGTTCCTCCTTTCAAGAAACTCAAGAAGAAAACCTGTTCCCATAAGAGAATTTCAACCTAAACCTTGGAAACATCAAAGATCACATCCAATGGAACTCATAATAAGTGACATATCCAAAGGTACGCAAACTAGATCTCGATTAAGGAATTTTTGTGCATTTCATGCATTCCCATCAATGATGGAGCCAAGAAACTACATAAAAATAAAAGTGCATCGCACGGGCTTCAAGAACTAGTAAAATCCTATTAGAAGATTATTGTTAAAATATTACTCCCTTTGATTTCAAAATATAAGGCACACATGATATTCGAAGTTGGATTTTTATCGTTAATTCTTCTCAATTCATGTTGATAAAAAAGTATTTTAATAATATCATTATAATGTTTCTCAAGACAAATCTAATTGTATAATTTCTATAATATTTATTTTTCATATTATAAGAGAGTTTTTTTTTTCCATATTATAAGGAAAAATTGACAAGAGCGGTCCCAACTATGATCGGTCCACCATAAAAGGTCCCAACTATGGACTAGTCCATAGCAGGCCCAACTTTTGCATGGGTTTGACACGCGTGGGCCTTCCAGGTTACTCACCGGTAGAAACTGGTAGAACCCATCACGTGTTTGTTACTGTTGCTGCACATGCTTAGTTATTAAAACCCCTTATTCCCCATGCTTCCATTTTTTTTCTTCTTCAACCTCCCCCTTCTTTCTGCAATTTCCTCTTCTCAAATTTCCATTCTCCTCTCTAATTTCTTCTCCAATGGCAACGCAAAAATCAGGTGGATCTGGGTCCATCAATTCAAGAGCAAATTCAGGTAATGTTCCTTACAAGTGCAACCATAACATCCCCGTTGTAATCAGAACTGCACGCAGAAGAAGGTTTTATGGGTGTTCTATGTGGCCAGTGAATAAAGTTTTTATCTTTTATTCACTTATTTGCGAAAATCTGAAATTTCGAAATTAATTTTGTTTACAATTAGGGTTTTTTTTAGCTAAAGTACATTGTTGTTTGTGTCAATTTAGGGACAATCTGATTGTGGTTTCTTTAGATGGGAGATTGAAGATGGGGCAAAATCATCCAAAGAGTGTGAGCATTTGCAAGCCCAGTTCATGGAGCAATTTACACATGTTTCAAAATTGGAGATGCAACTTAAGCTAAGTGAGGAGAAGTTTAAGAAGATGAAAGTGAAGAAGCAAAAAATGGAAGAGGTAATGCTTGAAATGAGGACTGAAATGCTTGAAACTCAAGTTGAAGAGGTGAAGAATGCAAAGGGGGAGAAGTATGCTGTAGTTGCCTTAGGATTGTCATATATGTTGTTTCTCATTCTTGCTATAATGATGAACTAAGGGCATATGTTAGCAATGTTGTTAGATGTTAGGGCTGTATTTTGCAATAAATGAATGAAACTGTCTTTGCATTTGTTTTGATAAAACTGTGTGTTCAAATTAAATGTGCAAAATCTGAAAATGTAAGAATTTGTTAAGTAAGAAAGTAGAAATTCCATTCAACAGTGTAGCAACAAACCAAAATGGCTAAATATTTGCATAATCCAAAAACTACCAACTCTAAATTGTTACATTACAACCTAAAAACAACTAATCATAACTGTTTGATTATCAACAACAAAAAACCATCAAATGACATCAAGGGAAATTGAATGTTGGTGCTTGAATTCCCAATCCAAGAGCACTGTATGATGTTGATGGTTGTGGCCCATCTGACTGCATTCTTCCCTGTGTAGGAAAGAAAGTTAAACCCTCCAACCAATAGCAACAAACAAACAATAAAAAAAGAAATTGAATTAATTACTTACATTGACATAGGTCGTTCCATCAGGGGTGTGAAACACTCCAACACCATGGGGCACCTCCTGAGCTTTTCCCTTGCCTTTGTCAACACCTCTTCCTCCCATAGAGCCTCTTCCTCCCCTAGAACCTCTTTCCCCTCTTGATCCTGTTCCCCTCCTTGCAGTTGTAGGACCTCTGCCTCCTCCCACATAATTTCCCCCACCTCTTGAGCCTCTCCCACCTCTGCCTCCTCTTATTGCCTTCCCATTTCTTCCTATTTGTGTTGGTTGGGCACTTACATCAGGCTGTTCGATTGATGGGCCAGGCTGTTGGATTGATGGGACAGTTTTAGAGGTGGCAGTGTTTTGCCTTTTTGGAGGAGGTGCAGGTGCATTGTCCTTGTTAGGACATTTCCTTTTGTTGTGGCTGGTAGACTTTTATACACTGTAATGCATTAGGACCCCATGTTTTGTTAGCCTCCCAGGTTTTTTGGGGTTTTCATGAGGGTCCTTCTTTCTGTTCTTCCTTGGCCTACCTGGCCCCATTTGATTGGTGGTGGCTGCAGTGGAGCATCTACCTTTGGCCAATGCCTTTCACCAATACAGGGAGGGATGGAGTTTTTGTAACTCTTTAGGTAAGTGTCTATCTTCTCCATCTCTTGACCTTTAAGGACTAGCCTCTACATTAGGGAAGTTCTGATTTCTTCAAGCATGTAGATTAGGTGTTTTGTTCTTGTTGAATAATGTACCCATTAAATGTCTCTGCTAGGTTGTTCACAATCACATCAACCTTGGTGCTTGTGTCCATGTAGGCTATGCAGAAGACTTTTGGGTTGTAGCTCCTGAAACCCTAAACAACAGCTGGGTTTTGAGCCCCCATCTCCTCCAAAGCCTCATTCAATTCAACCATGCTGTATGCCTTTGCAGCCTTCCAAAATATCATATTCATTTCATCACCTTTAACGTCCTTGTGCCAATGTGCAAAAATGTGTCTGGCACAATGTCTGCGCTCAGCACTTGGCAACAACTGTCCAACTGAAGCTAAAATAGACTGAAGAAGAAAAATAATATGCAAAATCAATAATGTACCTTAGTCATTCAATGTATGAAAATAAAAATTAAACAATGAACAATAACCTCACATGGTGCTCATCTGATACCACTGCCAATCCTAAGCTATCCCCCAGATCTAAGCATCTTTGCAACTCAACAATAAACCAGCTCCAGAAGTCATTATTTTCTCCTTCTACAATTACTCAGGCAACTGGAAACATCTGCTCGTTTCCATCCCTACCTACTGCAGCAAGGAGTTGCCCTCCAAGGAATGTTTTGAGAAAACATGAATCAATGCAAAGCAGTTTCCTGCATCCTTCCATCCATCCTCTCCTTATGCCATCAAAGCAGACAAATAATCTTTGAAAAACTGGTGTTAGACCCCTCTGGATTGGATTAATCACCAATGTGATTTCAGTATCTTGGTCTCCATCTTTCAGAGTTGCAATATACCTTCCCAACTTCATGTAATGTTCTCTCATTGAGCCATGCAACATCCTATGAGCATGATACTTAAACTTGTAAGCTAGATCTTTCTTAATGATCACCCTAAATGCCCTCCTAACTGTTTCCATTGTCTCCTTTGCTGGCCAATGTGGTATGGTTTTGAAAATCTCTAGAAACTGCCTAGCCATCCATGTAAACTTCAATTTTCTATTCCTTTCCATTTCCCTTGTGCAAGTGTGATCCCCATCCACAGATTTCAGGACAACAAGCTCTCCTACTGTCCCATGAACCATAAAGTCTAAAAGGACAACTAGTGCAACATTTAACCTCCATTCTTTGTTGCCTTTTTTTGTTGCTGGACACAAATGTTAGATTTTTACCTTGCACAACAACATACTTAGTAACTGATTGTCTAAAGGCTTTTCTGTTGGGAAACCTAAAACCAACTTTCCACTCAAATTTGGTGAAGTCAGTGTGTTCACTCACTATAACCCTCCTCTCTCTTCTAATTCTCCCACTAAAATCTTCTTATCCACTATATCCTGGTGTCAATTCATCCTCATCATTGTCTTCATAGTCGCTAACACATATGTGACTCTGTCCATCTGTTGAAGTGTTTCCCAAATCAGGCCTCTGAGAGGTAGATCCCCAACCTCTACCCTCTGTTGGTTCCCTCTGCAGCTGTTGTGCAAGTTCAAATAACTTGCTATTACACCCCTTTACCCTTTCTCTAGTTTCCCTCAATTCATCATCTGTACTCTCCCCCAGTTCCTGTTCCACCTCAGGTATAATATCCTCACCATCCCTCAATTCCACATCAGCATTAGGTACCTCCTCCTCTAACCCTAGAGTTTCAATGTCAACATCATCTTCATCACTAGCTGGTTCATACAAACCATCTGATCCATCACTCTCATCTCCTTCATCATCTGCAAATAGCTCAGTGTAAGGGATAAGACTATCAGGTCTGTTGTCATACCACTCAAAGAAGTCACTAGCTGCTGTGTTTGGTGGGGTTGGAATTGGTTGTTCAGTTTTGTGAAGTGAGGGGTGGGATTGGTTCTTTAGTTTGTGAAGTGAGGGGTGGGATTGTAGTGGTTGTCTTGTTGGTGTATTCGGTGGTGGGAGTGGTTGTTCTATTGGTGTATTGAGTGGTGGGAGTGGTTGTGTTGTTTGTGAAGTGGGGGGGGGGAATGGTTGCTCTGTTGAAGTTTACGAAGGACTTGGGTTGGGTTGGTTGTGCATGAGGATTAGTTGGAAGTGTTGCTGATTTGGCATAAAAGTTAGTAGGGGGAATTAATGTGACTTTAGGGTCTTCTAGGGGAGGATTAACTGAGGTTGCTTTAAGTCCCAACTTTCTAGGACTGAATCTAAGTGGGGGTGGTGGGACCCTAGTCTTAGGGTTTGTCACTTTTCTGCGTGGGGTCAATTTTTTGGGGGGACCATGGGCTTTTTTGCTTTGACTCAACCCAACTGATTTACTCCCACTTTTCTTGGGCTGCTCAATTTCAATCCCAATCTCCTTTGGCTCTCCAGTTTCAGTCCCCCCTCCTTAGGCTCCCCATTTTCACAACCTCTCTCCTATGGCTCTCTACTATCACTCACCATCTCCTTGGGCTGGCCAGGTCCCTCAAGAAATGTTATTACTTCAGGCTCATCAACCATGTATTTCACAAACAGATCAACACATCTCTCTTTTATGGCTATTGCACCCATTTCCAACACCTCCTGATCATTATACACTCTAAACAAACCATTTTCAAGCTTCTTACCTGGCACTAAGTAGAAAATTTGGTCTACTGCATTGTACACCCCACATTTTTTCACCAATTCAACCAAGTACCACCAGCACAGTTCATTAGGGTCAACTGGGAAGGTCATAATTCCCCCATCAACATACTCTTAAACACCCAACCTGCTCTTCCTAAAAGTCCCTTCATGATGGAAACGCAAAGTAACTATTACATCCAATCCTGAAGCAAGAAAATTTTCAATTAAATACAGCAAAACCACAACAGTAACACAAACAACACATCACAACTAAGAAGCAGAAAACAATCGATTAAGGAACCCTAGCATCCAAACAATTCAAATTTCTACCAATGTTCATCAAACCACAAAAATTCAGCAATTTCAAGTACGAAAAACACAAAAGTATAACAATTTACTAGCAATTATATAATTATTTCCAAAATGCAACAATAATTAAAAGAAAAACTTACCCAGAATGTTCCCAAAAAAACCCAACTTGTGAAGTTCGCAAAAACCGCAACAACAGCCTCGCACAAATTGTTCACCAACAACAAAAGGATTAAAAGAAGAAGATGAGTGATTGAAAGAAGAAAAGAAGAAAATTTTGAAGAAATGGGGAAGAATTCAGACAGCCATCAATAAATGAGGGGGAGGATTAATGGCTGTTGTCAGACATTTACATTGAGAATGAAAATTTTGGAGGGAGTTTGTAACAGACAAAGAAAAAAAAAAGGGGAAAATCATTTAGTAACTTAAACATCCGATCACCAGTTAACAAGACCCACGCGTGTCAAACCCATGCAAAAGTTGGGCCTGCTATGAAATAGTCCATAGTTGGGATCTTTTATGGCGGACCGGTCATAGTTGGGACCACTATTGTCAATTTTTCCAAGAAAATATTTGTAAATCTTACATGCCTTATATTTTGAAACAGATGGAATTCTTTGTTATTTGAATTTAATTTTATCTATATGTCCACTGAAGTTTCGTGGACAAAGTTGTCTGTTGGGATCATCATACCATTAGCTCTTGAGTGCTATAATGTAGTCTTTTTTTCTCCCATTTATTGCCCCTTTTGTTTTCACAATGTCTAATACACGGTTTTGACCGTTAACAAAAGATTAGGTAGCTGTAGAAAATAACAGATACATACTTCTCTCTACAATAATACTTACTCCATTTTTTAGTTGTTTCATATTGACTTTGAACACTATTTTTTTAATGTAGTTTGATTGTCTTTGGTTATTTTTTGGAAAAATTGATAGGAACAGTCCCAACTATGGGCGTTCCGCTATTTTCAGTCCCAACTAAAGATTATTTTTTAGCGGTCCCAACTATGCATCATTTTTGCCGAAATTGGTCCCAGCAGGTTAATGACCTGCTACAACAGGTAAAACCCTTTTTTTTTTTTTTCGCCACAACCTTTATTCTTCTTCCTCCACCTCTTTCTCACTTCTCCCTCCACCATGTCCTTCCCTCTCCTGCACCCTCCCTCCTTGCTGGTTTTAGATTTCCTTCCTCCTCTTTCTCTCTCCTCTCTCCTCCCTCCTCCCTCCTCCCTCCTTACTCCCCTCCCTACCACTCCCTCCTCCTCCCCTGCCACCTTCCTCCTCCTCCTCTCGTTGCCAATCTTCAACAAGTTTTAACATCTTAATACTTGTGTGCACGGCTTGCGGGGACTTCTTACTTTGACACACACACGACCTTTAAGAAAGGCGGCGGAGCGAGAATACCTAGAGCGAAGCCACAACACTAAAAGCCCTTGCGGTTGTATTCCTCACATACTCGTCAATATTGCCAATATCCGGCCTCATGGCAGCGATCATAGTGGCCAATCCAGCAGCCTTGCTCAAGTTTGAAATGATCTCTCTCCCCTCAACACGAGCATAGTAGCCTTCATCAATTAAAAGTGGCTCAATGACCACAAGAATTTTGTGGACAAATTCTCTTGAACAATGGACCAGCACCAAATTCTATTGCCTTGTTAGTGAGTTGCCTTAATGCAGTCTTCCTCTGTGGAAGGGTACCACTCTTCACCTTAAGTAGCAACATCATTATCTTTCTTTCCTTCTGCTCCTCTGGTGACAGTTCTTCATTCAATAACACTCCACAATACCGATAGTCCTCTCGGTTTCATAAATGGCAACCCATTAGCAGGCTCCTTCCCGACATCAAACTGTTGACTCCTGTCTTCAATTGGTATTTGATAGATTGGAGTCCCAATTGGAGTGGGTGTGGCAAGGAGCTTCCTTGCCCGGGTCCTGATTGGCACATGCGAAGAATAAATATTTTTCATTTTTGCTTTCTCTCTCTTTGAATCGGTTTAATTTAATAGTGGCGAAAAATGTTGACGGCGGCGAAAAGAATGGTGACTTTGCCATGGTTATTTTCGCGCTGGTGGTCAGATTACATCAACTGAGCTTGAAGAGTAACTCATCGGTTTCCAATAAAGCGACGGCAGCATGTGGTGGTGGTCACCAGTAGGTGGTAATGATTCCACCATTAAAGATTTTAAGGTGAGGAGAGAGAATGAAAATACCATGGAATGAGGAGAGATTGAGTGAAATTAAAATTAAATTTTTAAAAAAAAAAAAAAATTAACCTGTTAAACAGGTAATCGATCAGCTGGGACCAATTTTGGCAAAGATGATGCATAGTTGGGACCGCTCAGAAATAATCTTTAGTTGGGACTGAAAATGACGGAACGCCCATAGTTGGGATTGTTGTTATCAATTTTTCCTTATTTTTTCGCACAGAAAAACATTGTCAAGTGGGATTTTGTTTGATTCGTCTCAATATATAAACTTTCCGAATATCAACTTTTTATAATTTTTACTCAAGTACAATTAAAGATATTAAATGTCTAAATTGTGTGTTGACAAACGTATAAATTGTAATATAACAACTTAAAAAAAAAAAAAACAAAAGAAGTATATTAGTATTACTCCTGTATAGGCTATAACAGCTTTTTGTTAGGTGTTATTTGTACTATGATTGCTGTCTTTTGTTTTGTCTTTTATTTTCTGAGGTCTTTTAGTGGTCACACACCTAGTATATGTTGTACACTCCTAGGTTTATGGCCTTAGATCCGCAATATAGAATTCCAGTAGATTTACCTTGAAAGATTGCTGCTTTTTGATAAAGAGAGGTTTGGGGAAAATATAAACAATAAGAAGTATAATAATGGATTATGCACATGTTTCTATTAGTCATTTTACACAATCATATAGCTATCAACTACTTACCAAACACCTTTACACAAAGAGCTAATACAATTAGCAAGTCAATTCAGCTAATACAATCATATAACAGCTATCCGCTAATTGCCAAAGAAGGTCTGCAAAGGCTGCAATTTTGTCTGAGTAAGTATGTCAGGAGAAAACAGAAAAGATACCTCTTTTCTTCAATAGTGATATCATAAAGAATGTGACAAAATTAAAAGATCGTAAATAACAACATTTTTAACCACATATTGGTGCAAATTTATGCTCAAAATTTGTGGACTTTTAACTTTGCAAAAAAATTAATAGGCAATTTTTAAATAGTATTGGGATTTTTGAGACACCAAAAAAACACAAATATTTTACTATTTCAGTAAGAAAAAGGGATAGAGTAAAGGGCATTTCAAAATTAATTGAGCTCGCTTCCTCTTTCCACAAAAGTTTACGATAAATTGAATGCAACGTACATGATTTATGTGCATCTCAATCACGATAGTTGTATATAAGAAAAGTTGGAGTTTAAAATTATACCCGTTTTTTGTGATCCTTCTACATTAAATGAATTATCTATCTCTCTATTACTCATGTAAGATCTTGTTAGGTTCAACTTAATGTGTAATTTCATAATATTAACTTTTTATATTTTTTATTAGTACGGAAT
This sequence comes from Beta lomatogona, assembly GCA_947646795.1. Lineage (NCBI taxonomy): Eukaryota > Viridiplantae > Streptophyta > Magnoliopsida > Caryophyllales > Amaranthaceae > Beta > Beta lomatogona. The sequence continues at coordinate 9,393,237 of CANSNZ010000927.1, read as the reverse complement.
TGAAAATATTAAAAGTCAAAAATGTATCTTGGAGATCGTGAAAAAAGAATCAAGCACTATATTATGGAAAAGAAGGAATAATTATTAGTTATTGTTATTTAGAAAAGGTACAGTATTTCCCTTAAAAAAAAATACAGTGAGTATTGCATCCAAGGATATTTATATGGTTAGTCGAGTTTTTTTGAATTGTTATTATGAAGTGGGGCTATGGGAGAGAGAATTTATTAAAAGGCATCCACATTGGTGGAAGTTGAGGTTTATCCATAATTGGGAGGGGAGATTGACATGTGGGTAGGTTTTGTTAATGGTATAAGTTACAGCTATGCCTATTAGGGTACAACCAGTAACTAGACCAACTCATTAACATAAAGAGCGTGTTCTTAAAAATTAAGTTCAATTAAATTTAAATAAAATTTAATAAGGACTAATAATTAGAATTTTTTCCTTGAATAATGCAAAATACGATTTTAATTCCAGAAATATGCTGGAAAGGAAATTAATTCCCTGCGTACCGTCCACGTAGGACGGCACGCGATAATTTTTTTCTTTTTTTGTACTTAAGTAAAACCGCTACTTCAAGTAGCGGTTAACCTTTGTAAGCCGCTACTTCAAGTAGCGGTTAAGTAAAATTAAACCGCTACCTGAAGTAGCGGTTAATATTAATTGACCGCTACTTCAAGTCGCGGTTTACTGGTACCTGGACCCCCAACTTGATGTTTAGCGTTGACTAAAGTAAACCGCTACTTCAGGTCTGATGGCGCAGTCCATCTATCCCGGCCCCACTGATCGCAGCGTTCTCACCCTCCAGGATAAGCATCGGAGTGAGGATGCCTGGAGGGGAGTAGCGGACACAGTATTATCGTGTCGGTTGCATCATCATAGTCTCACTCATGACTGGGAGGTTCACGATAGGGTTCTTCGGTATGTTGAGCGTGCTGGTTTTCTTGGCATACATCGGTAGGGGGAGGTTTGGAGCTTGATCGACCACTTCTTACGACATTAGTGGAGCGATGGAGGCAGGAGACCCATACCTTCCATTTGACTGTTGGGGAGGCGACGATTACTTTAGGAGATGTCGCTGTTCTCCTTGGACTGAGAGTGCACGGACCACCTGTTATTGGTAGCGGCGAGGGTAATTGGGCTGCAGTAGTGCACGAGTTGTTAGGGGTATGGCCCACCACTCCGGAGAACGAGCCCAAAGTTCTTCAGGGTTCGTCTTTGAGGTTGACATGGCTTCGGCTTCATTTTTTCTTGTTGCCGAACGATGCTGATGAGGTGACAAGATGTAAGCGATTCGCACGGGCTTATATTCTTGTCTTGATGGGGTCCATTCTTTTTCTTGACAAGAGTGGAGATACAAGACAGTGTGCTTTATCTTCCACTTTTGGCGGATCTCGACGTAGCGGGGACATATAGTTGGGGTAGTGCGACCCTTGCATACTTGTATCGACAGCTATGTCGGGCATCACAGAGGCGTGCCAGGGAGTTAGGTGGTCCTGTGTTGTTGTTACAGCTTTGGGCATGGGAGCACGTACACATCGGCGGACCTCGGATTTCGAGGTTGCGGGACCCACCTCCACGGTTTGACGATGCCGTTCCTATTTTAGGCTCCCGAAGCATGTTCCGGGGTTGACCCCTTAGCTGTCGAGGTAATATGCAAGTGTCTCACATTTGTTGACATTATTTAGTTTCATTTTTCGAAGGATATTAATGTGTATTTCTGTTCAGTTGGCTTCGGGTACACCTTAGTAGGTCCCACTTAGCAAGTGGGCTATCTTACTACGAGGATGCACTTGACCATCGACGGACGAGCAGGTACATAGTCTCACATGCCTAACTTATATACATTGGTAGACATCTCTCACATGCCTAATATTTGCAACATTCTTTATTTGTAGATGACTTGGCAGCCATATACCGATGCGAGACTAGAGTTGTTGCTGCTATATGTCGAGCCGATCGACATGTATGGCGCACATTGGCTCCATTTATTTGTTTGGACATTGTGGAGTTTCATTGTCCTGATCGAGTTATGCGCCGCTTGGCTTCGAGCGAGAGGATTCCAAAGACCTTGTGATACAAGCACAGCCCCTTCATGGCATAGATCGGAGGTCGAAGAACAAGAATTATCCGCTCGGACATCGCCCTTACATAGCGCAGTGGGATGAGCGCGAGAGACGTGTTGTTCGAGCACTCCGTTTACTGGGTCGTACTCATGCCATTGAGGAGTATATGGTGTGGTATCGTCGCATCACGAGGTTACGCATGACGGATCCATTGAGGCGACCTCCTTCTACACATTATCGGCTGCGTCTGCAGATGTAGTACCTGGTAAGTGCCATGATTTGTAGTTATACTTTTATTTATTTATCCGACTATATAATATGTATTTTTCTTTCTATGCGGGCACATACTTTATCTCGATGTTGCTCATAGGTGCAAGCACTGTACTAGAGGCTGCCGAGTCATTGCCTCCGGATATGGGGCGCCGCTTGTTTGCACGAGACATTGCGGACCATGAGGGGACCGTGTATTGATGCCGTTAGCCGAGCCGGACATGGCCACATCTTACGGGCGTGCCTACCTCTCGCCGCACATACTTCGACTTCTACATCTTCTATGTCTGCTGCCCATACATCTACCACGGCACCTTTGCTTTCGCCTCCAGTCTGTCAGAGGACCTACCGACGCCGTTCTGCCACCACTCCATCTTCTCTTCATGCCATTGCAGAGTCTAGTGAGACCACACCTAGTTCATCTAGACCTTCACAAAAGAAGAAGAGGGGGTCTTAGCACTTTCATTTGTTGTTTGTATAGTTCGTTAACACTATGTTAAATATTAAACTTTGTTTGTGATTGACATATTTTCTTAATCTTACTTCGTAATTAAGAAATTATTGGATAAATGTGAATGTGGATGAACTTGGTGTTTGGTGATTGAGGTATGCATAGACTTGGTGTTGTTGGATGGAATTTGGTGTTGAAATTGCAGGTTGGATAGCTTTTTTTTTTTTTTTTATGTTTCTGGCATTTTGGCCAGTTATGGGGAAGCAGCAATGATAGGCGTTTTTTTTTTTCATAAACCGCTATCTCAAGTAGCGGTTTACATATTGTAGAGTATGATTTGTGTGCAAGATCTTGACCACATAAACCGCTACTTCAAGTATACATAAACCGCTACTTGAAATAGCGGTTTATGTGTATAAACTGCTACTTGAAGTAGCGGTTTAATTTAAGTAAACCGCTACTTCAAGTAGCGGTTTATCTGGGATAAAAGAAAAAAAAAACATTTTCTCGCGTGCCGTCCTACGTGGACGGTACGCAGGGAATTAATTTCCCTTCCAGCATATTTCTGGAATTAAAACCCTATTTTGCATTATTCAAGGAAAAAATTCCTAATAATTTCAGTTTAATTTAGTTTAGTAAAAAAAAAAAAGCAAAAATACTCTCAATTAATAAGGTATAATAAGTTCAGATAAAGACTAATAAAGTTTAATAAGTTCAGATAAATTTAGATAACTAAAAATAAGTTGAATACAACACCCAGAGGGGAGAGATAGTTAAAACGATTAAACCAAGAAGGGAGATCGGAAGAAAAATTGAATTGACTTCAGATATCAGAGGTATTTCTATTTCATAATAATCACAAACATCTTTAATTCATGCTGAAGCAGTGAAGGGCACCAAACCTGTTGCCGACTGATGGAAAGAGCTAAGTTGTTAATTATAACTTTCCCCTTATCCATTAGATTTTTGGCATGTGTGAGAGCATCATCATTCAACGGCTACTTTTTGTTAGTGATGATCTTAAATTGGTAAACAACTATTGCTGGTTGTTGGCTACTATGGATGAGAAATTAGTTATTATACCCTGGCGATGTCCCGGGTTATTAATATTTTCATGTGAATAGAGTAGCATCTAATGTTGTATAGTTCATTGGTTAGAACTTTATTGTATTAAGTTGACGTCACATGGTCGAATATTATACGGAGCATGTTTTCAATTTTTTTAAATGTATGTTGATAACATGGAATGAAACAACTTAAGAGACAGTGTCACGTGGCGTGTAAATTTACTCAAGAACGCTTTTTAATGTATCTGTATAGATGGTTTTCCGCAACCATATTACTTATCTTATCTGTATGCTCTTAAAATACACTATTTAAACCATGTAGAAACATAAATTTCTGTATTTGCATATTCCTGCGTAAATAGCCAAGCTTGCTTGGTCGAGGTGATGGGGAACTCACCTTGTTACTGTGAGGTCACAAGTTCGAAACCCACTACCTATTTGTGCTTGGGAGGAGGGATTCCCTTATATTCCCCTTACTCTCAAGCGTTGATCTGTGTAGTTGAGATGGCTGACTTGCGAGAGGTGCTGGTCCAGTAGGGTCATTCTTCTTACCAAGGGGTTCCCAGGGGGGGACCCAGAAAAAAAATTTCCTGTGTAAATGTAGCCAAGCTTGCTTGGTTGACGTGGTGGGGAACTCACATTGTGACTTTGAGGTCACAAGTTCGAACCCCACTACCTACTTGTACTTGGGAGTAGGGATTCCTTTATATCCCCCTACTCTCAAGCGTTGACCTGCGTAGCTAGGCTGGCTGACCTGCGAGAGGTGCTGGTCCAGATCAGTCCTTCTTCTTACCAAGGGGTTTCCAGTGGGGGCTCAAAAAAAAAAATTCCTGCGTAAATGCCAAATGATTAAATTATATCGACGCTTAATTAGTCCTGATGAAAGCCAAAAAAAAATCATTTTAAATTCCCCAAAGCCTTTTTAATAGGCCAAACATGTATATATACATATGTGTGTGTGTGTGTGTGTGTATATATATATATATACTTCCCCCGTTTCTTAATAAGTGCTACATAGAGAAAGTGGGGGAATACCAAGGAATGTAGAGAGAGAAAATTAGAACCACAATAAAGTAGAGTAATTCAAGTGATCAAACAAAAAAATTGTGATCCCCTCTTGCTTTTTGGTGGAATATTTGTAATAATATTGAACTTTATTTTTACCATTTTGAGCTTGGTTGCACTTATTGTGACTATCCTAAATAAGGAAAGTGTTGCACTTATTAAGAAACGGAGGTAGTATATATAATATTAATTAATTAGGTTATTGACCCTAACATGAAAAGTAGGCTGAAAATTTAATGCCTCTCTTCTCCCTCCCTTTAGGTCCAAGCTCTTGAAATACATCCTGTAAATTTGAGGCTCTTTTTCGACAAATGTCGTCCAATGATCATTTTACGGTGTTAGGTTGCCTATGCTACCCAAATCTCTCGGCCACTGCTCCTCATAAACATGTTCCCAAATCTACTCCACGTGTCTTTTTATGCTACCCTAAAAACCAACGTGGGTACCGGACACTAGTGTCTTAACTTCCCTACCAATAAATTTATATCTCTAGTCATGTGAATTTTTATGAGACCACCTTTCCATACTCTAATCCGTCCCAATTTACTCTTGGGGACTATAATTTCCTCACTCCTCACTCAAACCATCATGTGCTTAGTCATAAAAATTAGGCCTATCCCACTTTTGGCCCAACATGTGTAGCATCTCCCTACCCTCCTCGCCACACACTCCCTCCCCCTCCATATCCAGCGCTGGCCCAACACCATCTTGACATGTGTGCTACTTTTGCTAGGCCTCCTCCTAGTCCACCTCGTGCTGGGTAAGCTACCGACCCCTCTGCTCACACGGGTCCTTCGCCTCGCCTACACACCACCTCACTTTAAGGTTCCCCCCTATGCTTCCCACTCGACCTGTGCCTTAATCTCTTAAAATGCAAACCCACTTGAAACACGACATTGTCAAACCAAATCGCATATATGCCTTATATCAACTTCATATCACTCCTCTTTACCCAAACCATAAAAACATGTCTTTAGTGAACTAAATTAGAATGTGGCTATGCAGACGAATTTAGTGCTTTAATTAAAGTGGGAACATGGGATTTGTACCTAGGCCTATGGGAATGATTTTTATTAATTGTATATGCATGGCTTTTTCGACATAACGTGAAAACAAACGATGAGCTTGAACAACATAAAGATCGTCTTATTTGTGATGGCTAATCAGAGGTTGTCGCTGTTGATTGTGATAAGACTTTTAGTCTAGCTACTTAGGACTTAGTTTCCCTTTTTCCCAAATCGCATCACTCCTTTCATTGGGGACACCTTAAGCAGCACTTTTTCACCAACTTCATAATTCTCTTCCATTCGCTTCTAATCCGCATAGGACTTTTGCCTGTCCAGTGCAGCCCTAATCTTCTCTTGAATGACTCGTACCTGATCCACAGTCTCCTGAATCATTTCGGGACCCAACACCACAGTCTCACTAATGTCGTTCCAACACAAGGGACTACGACACTTCCTCCCATACACCGCTTCAAATGGAGCCATTTTAATACTAGCGTGATAACTATTGTTGTATGAGAACTCTATAAGGTCCAAATGGTCTTCCCAAGATCCATGGTATTCTAAGGCACAGGCTCTTAACATGTCTTCTAAGGTTTGGATGGTTCTTTCTGTTTGACCGTCTGTAGCTGGGTGAAAGGCTGCACTCATCAATAGTTCACTACAAATGCTTCCTGGACCTTTTTCCAGAAATTCGAAAGGAATCGCGAATCCCTATCAGACACAATACTCGTGGGTACTCCATGCAATCAAATGACATGCTTAATGTATGCTTTGGCTAGGGCTTCCATACTCCACATTTCTTTCATGGGTATGAACCTCGCAGTCTTGGTTAATTTGTCCACTATCACCCATATTGAGTTATTGCCTCCCCGACTCCTAGGTAAGGCTACGACGAAGTCCATGGATATCGAATTCCACTTTAATGTTGGAATGTCTAGAGGTTGGATCTTGCCTTGAGGTCTATTGTGCTCACTCTTAACATTCTGACACATCAGGCATTTAGAAACAAACTTGGCTATTGCCCTCTTCATGCCAGGCCACCAGAACATCTTTTTGAGGTCCTTATATAACTTATCTCCCCCTGGGTGGACAGAATAGTTCGTACTATGACCTTCACTCATTATCTTTTGCTTCAACTCCTCACATTTTTGCGGTACACACCACCGACCCTTGTAGCGTATACTCCCATCTTCATGGATTTCAAACCCTTCTGGTTTTTCCTCCTTAAATTTTGTTTTGAGCCGCTCAAGTTTCACATCCCCAGGCTGACTCTCTCTTATTTCATCTAAGAAATTGGGCTGGATGGTTAGGGCACTCAATAACTTTTCCATTTCCCTTCATCAACCACTGCAATCTGGAGTTTAGAAAATTCCTCACAAAGTTCGTCGACGACTACCAAGGTGTTCAGGCTATGGCTAGATTTGCGACTCAATTCATCAGCAACAACATTTGCTTTACCCTCATGGTATTGAATGTCTAAGTCATAGTCCTTAATGAGCTCTAACCACCTGCGTTGTCTCTTATTAAGGTCTTTCTGGGTGAAGATGTATTTGAGGCTTTTGTGGTCGGTGAAAATTCTACAAGTCCCTCCGTAAAGGTAATATCTCCAGATTTTTAAGGCAAATACAATTGCGGCTAACTCTAGGTCATGTGTTGGGTAATTAACCTCATATGGTTTCAGTTGACGGGATGCATAAGCTATGACTTTCCCATTTTGCATAAGAACACAACCCAACCCATTCTTTGACGCATCACTATAGACATCGTACCCCTAATTCCTATTAGGCAAGGTTAGAACAGGTGCTGAAGTTAATCTCTCTTTGAGTGTTTGAAAGGCTTTCTCACTGTCCTCATTCCCGTTAAACTTGCAATCTTTCTTCATTAAGTTAGTAATGGGCTTTGCTATTTTCTAGAAGTCTTTAACAAACCTCCTATAATAACCAGCTAAACCCAAGAAACTCCTGATATCTGTGACATTCTTTGGTGTAGGCCATTCACTCACAGCTTTTATCTTTGCAGGATCTACTGACACACCCTCCTTAGAGACGAAATGACCCAAAAATGACACTTTTCTAACCAAAATGCACATTTAGAAAACTTTGCATACAGTTGGTTCTCCCTAAGTGTCTGTAAAATAAGCCTGAAATGTCCCTCATGTTCCTCCTTGTTCCTTGAATAGATCAATATATCGTCTATGAATACGACTACGAATTTATCTAGGCAGGGTCGAAAAATCCTATTCATGAGGTCCATGAAAACAGAAGGTGCATTGGTTAACCCAAAAGGCATGACGGTAAACTCATAGTGTCCATACCTAGTCATGAAGGCAGTTTTAGGTATATCTTGCTCATCAATCCTCAATTGATGGTAGCCAGACCTTAAGTCTATTTTAGAGAACATCCCTGCACCTTGAAGTTGGTCAAACAACTCATGTATTCTAGGTAATGGATATTTGTTTTTCACACTGACATTGTTCAACTCGCGGTAGTCTATACACAACCTTAAACTACCATCCTTCTTCTTCACAAATAAGACAGGGGGGTCCTCACGATGACATACTAGGTCTGATGTACCCCTTCTCTAGCAGTTCTTCTGATTGGTTCTTCAATTCGTTCATTTATGTTGGAGCCATTCGGTATGGGGCTTTTGAGATAGGTCCAGTTTCAGTAACTAGGTCAACAATGAACTCTACATCTCTCCTTGGTGGCATACCAGGTATTTCTTCAGGAAAAACATTCGGGAATTCTCTTACTATAGGCACATCCTCAGGTCTCAATGGATCATCCTCAACCCTTCTCACGAAACACATAAATAGAGGCCATCCTTTGTCTATATAACTCTTAAGTTGCAAGGCATTGATTACTTTAATCCCTGGTTCTCGAGGTATCCTCCTATATGACACCCTTTTCCCCGAAGAGTCTCTCAATTCCACCTTCTGTGCATCACAATCTATCTTAGCCTTGTACTTCCCAAGCCAATCCATTCCTAAAATGACGTCTAGGTTACCTTCTGTGCATCACAATCTATCTGAGCCTTGTACTTGCCAAGTCAATCCATTCCTAATATGACGTGTAGGTTTGATAGGTTAAACTCTATTAGGTCGGAAGGAAAGAAACCCTCCCTTATTTTCAGCGAGACATTAAAGAATCTCTTTGAGCAACTAACAGTATCCCCAGATGGAATAACTATAGGCATAGAAATTGACTCGGACTCAACCAGTTCTAGAGTTCTAACAGTTGTATGGGCAATAAAAGTAAAAGATGTTCCAGAATCGAACAATACTTTAACAGGAATTGAGTTGATAGAGAAAGCACCCGTGACAACATCTCTACAAGCTTCCTCTTGGCTAGTCGTCATCATATACAACTTCCCTTTGCCCTTATTATCATTGTTGTTGGTCACATGGTTCCCATTTGGTGCCTGATTATTTGCATTGGTTGGTGGTTTGGAGTAATCAGAGTTTCCTGACCCATTGGATGCATTTCCACCATTCCCATTCCCATTCCTAGGCTTGTCTCCATAGTTCCCTCTTTTCTGACCGTTGGTGTTAACCTTATTTTTCGAATAGCACTCGTACGCTCTATGTCTCATTTTCCCACATTCGCGACACTCCACCTTGTTACCCTCACAATCCTTTCCAGGATGGTTGTATGGGCAGTTCTTACACTTGTACACACGCTCAGGTCTACAGTTGTTGGTGTTATTGTTGCTGTTATTGTTATTGTGGTTATTGTTGTTGTTGTTTGGTCCCTTACCGAAGTTTCTTTGGGAGGTCTGGTTGTTCTGGTTTCCATGGTGTTTCTTTTCGAATCTTTGAACTTTCGGGTTTGGGTTCTCTTTTTGCTTGTCACCTTGTTTTCCTCCTTCATCTCTTTTCCTTATTGCATATAAATGGGCAGCTTTGCCAAAAACATGATCCAACGAGGTGAAAGTATCTCCCCCTAGTCTCCCTTGCAGGTCGAGGGTGAAACCTAATTCAAAGCGTGAGGCCTTGGCTTCCTTAGTAGGGGCAATTTCAGGAGCAAATCTTATCAGTTCAATGAACTTGCGATAATATTCCTCAACAGAAGGGTTCCCTTGCTCTAGCATCACAAACTCCTGAGCTGTATGCTTTTTGAGGTAAGGTGGGTAATACTTATCCCTCATGGCTTTCTTAAAGGTTTCCTACCCAAAGTTAGGCTGTTTTAGGAGGTTGTTCTTACCTTGGGTCCACCAAAAGTGGGAATCCCCCTGTAGGTAATAGCTTGCTAAGGGTACAGTCTTGTCATCTGGACAGGTGAGGGTAAAGAAAAGCTTATCAAATTCCCTAATCCAATTTTCCAATTCTTTTGGCCCCCGTTTCCCATTCAGTACTGGTGGGTTCCTATGGGTAACCTTTTCAGATAAGTCCCCATCCCGGCTATGCCCTTAGGCTAGGTTAGCTGTTATATGCCCTAAGTCACGGATTGATTGTTCGACATTCAGAGAGGTATCAGGCGTGCCGCCCTGACGAGCCATTATGCGCTGAAAAATGACACAACGGATGTTTCAGTGACACATATAGTCGTTTATTCACTTAACTATTACACACTTGCACGTTCATACAACACGTTCTTATTGCGAACAATCATGAAGTCTCTATTGACTTGCAATATAAACATCTCAAATAAGACGTTACATCAAAAAATTAAAGAATTAAAATATTGTATTATTATTCAAAAAAGGGAAAAATTCATTCTTTCAAGGAAAACATAATATGAATAAAATAAAGGAATCACAAATGTTAATTCTGCTACTTGGCATGCAAGCCTTATTAAAACTGAAATAAACAACTGAAATAATATTTCTATTTTATTTATTTGGAAAAACAAAATAAAACTCATATTGGACAGTTGGATGCAGTAGAAAGAAGGGAAAGGAATGAAAAAACTTTACCATGTTTGGTTTTAAATAAAAAAATTGATTATATAGGAAAGGATAGGAAGTAATGGGTAAAGAATCTTATGATTTTACAATTTCCTTTCCTCTCAAAATTGGAGGAGTTAGAGAGGAAAGGGAAATAAGAAGACTTTCCTTTCCCTTCCTTCAGTTAAACTGAACTTTGCAAAAGTCACTTTCTTTCTTTTCCCCTCTCTTCCCCCCCTTCTGTGACAAAAAGAATACAAACAATCTTTAAATGTTAGGCTTAAAGTGGTTTATCATCTTGTGGCAGTTTCATTGTATCCTTCTTGAACAATGATAGATTATTTATTTTTGTGTTTATCAATTTATCTGTTAACTAAAATATAAAGAAAACTTCAAATTTTATCTGGAATATAGTACTCCATATACTTGAGTTGGAAATCTGATATATTGATTTATGTATCTGTGGAGGGACCTTGGATATGAAGCGAAGAGGAGAGAATTGTTACATATTGACTTGTAATGTATTCCTGGAGTATGAGAAAAGGTATGTCTTATTCTAACGCTTTTTTTGTGCTCTTTTTTTTTCGAGTTATGTTTTAGAAATTAGGACCCTTTTACCCCAAAGTTGATTGTTCGAGGATGAACCTTATTTATCCCCCTTTCTCCCTTAGTTGAAGATGATTGGTCAAGGAATTATTATGGGCATTGTAGCCCCCTTTGGAATCATGGTGCTGGTTTTGATACATTGTTTTTGGCCGTTATTGCTTGCTTCATGCTTAAAGTTGGCGAATTTAGTTAGATATATTGGTATTTGTGTGATTTCTTGGCCTAATATGCATCTAAGTGATTGTTTTTAGGGCTTTAATTATTTGATCCATGGTTAAGTGGTTGTTTTTAAAACTTTAATTGCTTAATCTATCTATTTAATCTGCAACTTTTTCCTGTTCTTTTCAATCCTTGAAACAACATTTAAACTATTGTAAGTACTAATTAATATCAGGATTATTTGTCAGAAACCACCTTTTATAACCAATTTTTTTGTGAGAAACCACCTTTTAAAAAAAAATGGGCACGCGGCCACCTTTTTGGTTCTTTTTTTTTGTTGGAAGCCACCACTTGCCGGAATCCGGTGGTTCACCTTGATTGCGTTGACCATCGTAGAACCCATTTTGTTCCAGATTTTCGCCATTTCTTCAACCTTCACGCCTTCTTCCTTCTTCTGCTAGTTGATGTGTCACTTTTATATATAGTTTTTAGATGCATTTTGATTGCATTTAGAACTCCTTTTAGAGCATTTAGGTGCATAATGGCATGAATTACGTAAGTTGTGCTCTACTACTCCCCGTTTGCGTGTTTCGATGATTTTCAGGTTATTTTGATGCAAATTGATTATGATTATCTAAGATCAAGCCTTTTAATCATTGAGGATGAAGATAGCTTGCACAAGGATCACAATGCATCCGTTTGGGACAATCTCGAGTTAGAATGAAGCAAAGAGTTACTAAAAGAAGTGCCAAAACTGACACCTGTTTAATATTTTGATCTTAACTTTTGATATAAGATTGATAATCAAGAAATTCTAGTTGGGTTGGAAACTAGACTTCAAGAGCTTTGCAACGATAGGTCACACGCCCCAAATGGACTTCTGGTTCGAGAGATACAGCCTTCGCAAGTTGACGCAAAATCACAGTTTTCCCGCCCGGTCGACCGGGCGAAATGAATTTTTCACAGGATGCAAGGCATGTTAGCCCGGTCAACCGGGCGAGAAAGGAGCCAAAATCGCTTGCGCGCCCGACCGGGCGGGCTCACCCAGTTTTCCAGGCGGATTTGCTGTTTTGTCGTAGTTCGTCAATCACCGTCGCCAGACCGGGAGGTTTCTCGAGACGGGTTTATTTGCTTTTTTTAGCCGGTTTTGTAAAAAGTATAAATAGGTTTTTAGTATTTTCAATTAGAATATCTTATTTTCTACGTTTTTAGGGCAAAACACTTAGTTTTTCTCTCTCTAGTCTGTATGAACTTTTACCTTTGAAGATTATAGAGATCGTTGATTTCGTTTTCATTGTTCCTCAATCATTCGGTATTCCTCTTTACTTTGTTTAATTTAATGAATTCTTTTACTTTGATTATGTTTATTGAGTTTATTATTATCATGAGTAAGTAGACTTTCTCTAGGGTTTAGAGAGGGAAGCTATGTTTATACCTTTTTTATTGTGGTTTAAAGTTCTTCGTCATTTGGATTGAATTAGAATAATTCCTATTGATTTGTTATGCTTGTTTAATTCATGTAATTGCGCAATATCATGAATTATGTTTAGCTAATAAGAATTAGAATCGAAAGATCGTATTCATTAGAGGCGTGTTACAATAGGTAGGTTTGATTATGTTGAGCGACCGTACTGCCATATGTTAATCTAAGAGTTGTTAATGCCTGACCAAGGATTAACGAAATACTTTATTTATTCGAACCTCAATCCAAGTATTGTCGAACTATATTGTAGTGATTAAATTGGTATAAGCATGGTGGACCGATCGATTGCCCTAGGTTTTTTAATTATTTGATAATCTTTCATCTTTTTGTGTTATAGTTTATTCTAGTTTAGTTATTAATTCTTCAATCAATTTCCTCTCTTGAAGTAGTTAGATAATTGAGCATAAATCTGTAGAGCTCCTCTCCCTGTGGATCGACCCGTATTTGCTAGTTTCTGCTAAACAGACATCGTGCACTTGCGGTATATTTTAAAACTCATCAAGTTTTTGGCGCCGTTGCCGGGGAGACGGTATTGTTTTATTTAGTTTTTATTATTTGGTGAGACTAAACTGTATATATATATATATATATATATATATATATATATATATATATATATATATATTTTCCCTTTTGTGAATTTTTTTTATTATTTTTTTAATAACTTTTCTGTATCATGGAGTCATGCTATTTTGATGATGGGGATAATTCTTTTGCTAGGCAACATAGTAATAATTCTTGGGATTCTCATGTTTACAGTTTTGATGCATCATATCAAAATCCTCCCAATTTTTGCACGAGTTCTCCTGAATTACCTCATATGTTTTGTGAACCCCATGTACATGCTAGTAATTCTAGAGCAATTTTTTCTTTTCCTCAGTATGAGAATGAAGCGTTTTGGAAATACTACCATAGGCTTGGTGATTATATTGGTCCTAATCATGGAATTGAACTGTGAGATATGTGCCTAGTGATTTACGAGGGGTTAAATGAAGAAACTATGATAGTGGTAGAATCTATATCTAATGGGGAATTTCTATTCCGATCACCTGATTATTGTTGGGATTTAATTGTGTGGTTGGCTAGGGATACTTATGAGTGGGAGATGTCTTCATCTGCTTTTTCATCCCAAACTTACATGACACCAACCCCTTATTGTTCAAATTGTCAGTCTACTTTACATGATTTTTCTTCGTGTGATGTGACATTAGTTTATGGTTTTAACCCCTCTTCCCAATATGAATGTCAATCTGCTCAAAATTCTAGCCCCAAACCGTTTATTTATGATGATGAGGAGGGTTGGATAATAAATGAGAGCTATTGGGATGATGAAAAGATTGAGAGAGAGACTATTATGATGGATGTTTTGTAGGAGCAAGAAACCATGGTTGAAGTTTCCTCTTTGGAGGTAAGTCAAGTTGAGAGTGAGGTGATTTATGAGTCTTTATCGGTACCGCCTATTGTTTTTGAGTCTCATGTTCCTTTCTCTCAAAAACTTGACCTTATTCCTTCTTCTCCTATATTATATCCTCCATCGTTCCTTCTTTCACCCCTTTTAAATGGCTCTCATGATAATGTAAATGATGTACAATTAGTTTCTTTTCCTTCTTTTGAGTCATGTAAAAAGACTAACAATTTTTCTTTTTCTTCTTCTTGTAAATATAATTTTTCCTTTGATTTTTCTTTTTGTAGTTTTAGTATTTTTTTAGTACTAATTTTTTTCATTTTTCCTTTCCATTCTTATATAATATGCTATGAGATGTTTGCAGGAACATATGATAAACTTCTTAGAGCATTGAACTATTATGAGTGATCTACTAGTCTTAAACGGTCATGCAAGACCTTAAATCAGCGTTTATCGGGAGGCAACCCGACTTTGTTCATTTTTTTTTTTTTTTGACTAACTTTGCTAATGTGTGATGAAGTCTTTTTCTAGGTACAAGCATAGCCAATTTTTTTGGCTAAGTTCACTGCCTCATTACAACTATCAATTGTGGTGGAGGTGTCGATGCTTTTTGACACTCCCTTTGATTACCCACCCCATTTGTAAGTTGTACCTCTCCCTCATTTAATTCCTCTTTGTTCACATTGAGGACAATGTGTCATTCAGCTTGGGGGAGGATGTTTGTCATCATTACTTAGCACATGTTATTTGCATTTAGAGTAGTATTCTTTTTTTATTGCTTTCATAGGTTGTTGCACGGTTTGTACTGCTCATTAGGAGTGGAAGTTTACGTGTAACCAAAAACATTGTACTGCTTTCTTAGTTGCATTAGCCTATTTCATTTCATATTAGACTTCATCTCATTTTAGCTGCATCTATAGGACTATTGCTGCCACTCTTTGAGAACTTTGATGATATTTTATTACATTTCCTAAGCGTCATTCATCTTGAGCATGATACTTTATAGCACGATTGTTTCGCAATTGATTGTTTGTGGTAAGATTGATTGATCTCTCTCTGGTTCGATTTAACTTTATTGTGCAGACACCGTAAACTAAGTGAGCTTCTGTGCCTATAAACTGACGTATCTGTGTCAGTTATGTTCTTTCATGTGTGATTAGTTCCTTAGTTGTCGCATTGATCTTGATTTTGACTTGGTACTCTGTGATATTTGATAGTGCATACATTTTGATATGATTGAGGCATTCTATTTCATGATCTTAGCTCCAGAGTTATTCTTGTTTTCATATTATCCTTCCTCTAGCCCCGCTGAGCCTTTTTGACTATGTTTGATTGCTACCTACATTACAAGCCATTGGCCTCATTTGATATTTGTCCTAAGCCTAGCTTGGGGGAGCGAGTATTAGTTTTGGTTTGGTTTGTATTGAATTGAAATGCTCTATTTGTGGTTTAGAAGGATGGAAAAGTATGTTTAGTGAGTTTTGAAGTTGAATTGAAAGTTCGAAAAAAAAAGGAAAAAAAAAGTGAAAAATGAAATGAAAAAGAAGTGAAAAAAAGTTGTGAATAAAGTGAAATAAAAAGACTTATGATTGAATTTCTTGAGTGAATAAGGTTGTTGACTATATTTGAAGATTGTTGATTGTTGCGTGGAGTTGTTGTGATCTTTCTTGGTCATGTTTTCAGTTATATGATGCTCCCCCTTCTTGGTTTTACCACCACAATTCCCAAATTATTCCATACCTTTAACCTCAGCCCCATTGCAACCTTTAAAAGTCCTCTTGATCATTGTGTATTGTATTGTTGAATGTTAAGTGAGTCAAAAAGTCAAAGTTAAAGAGTATATGTTTCAACTAAGTTGACTTATTTTAGGTTGAGTGTCATCATTTATCCTTTAAACACATGAGAGATTTGAGCGCACATGACTATAGTGAGGTCTGTCAGGTTTGGTTAAATCCAGCTTGGGAGAGATGGTATGTGGTATGATTGGAGAGTTGATTGTGATACATGACATGTTATACGGCTTTGTTCGAGATTGTTTCGATGCTTGGTTTGTGTAGTGATTATATCTCTCGTGTTTTCAATTGAGTGTTTGACCCTATAGTCCTATATTGTAGGCTGTCTTTATTTTCCAATGTCTATGTCTTATTGCTTGAGGACAAGCAATGGTTTAGCTTGGGGGAGTTTGATGTGTCACTTTTATATATAGTTTTTAGATGCATTTTGATTGCATTTAGAACTCCTTTTAGAGCATTTTGGTGCATAATGGCATGAATTACGTAAGTTGTGCTCTACTACTCCCCGTTTGCGCGTTTCGATGATTTTCAGGTTATTTTGATGCAAATTGATTATTATTATCTAAGGTCAAGCCTTTTAATCATTGAGGATGAAGATAGCTTGCACAAGGATCACAATGCATCCGTTTGGGACAATCTCGACTTAGAATGAAGCAAAGAGTTAGTGAAAGAAGTGCCAAAACTGACACCTGTTTAATATTTTGATCTTAACTTTTGATATAAAATTGATAATCAAGAAATTCTAGTTGGGTTGGAAACTAGACTTCAAGATCTTTCCAACGATAGGTCACACGCCCCAAATGGACTTCTGGTTCGAGAGATACAGCCTTCACAAGTTGACGCAAAATCACAGTTTTCCCGGCCGGTCGACCGGGCGAAATGAAATTTTCACAGGATGCAAGGCATGTTAGCCCGGTCAACCGGGCGAGAAAGGAGCCAAAATCGCTTGCGCGCCCAACCGGGCAGATTTGCTGTTCTGTCGTAGTTCGTCAATCACCGTCGCCCGACCGGGCGGTTTCTCGAGACGGATTTATTTGCTTTTTTTAGCCGGTTTTGTAAAAAGTATAAATAGGTTTTTAGTATTTTCAATTAGAATATCTTATTTTCTACGTTTTTAGGGCAAAACACTTAGTTTTTTTCTCTCTAGTCTGTATGAACTTTTACCTTTGAAGATTATAGAGATCGTTGATTTCGTTTTCATTGTTCCTCAATCATTCGGTATTCCTCTTTATTTTGTTTAATTTAATGAATTCTTTTACTTTGATTATGTTTATTGAGTTTATTATTATCATGAGTGAGTAGACTTTTTCTAGGGTTTAGAGAGGGAAGCCATGTTTATACCTTTTTGATTGTGGTTTAAAGTTCTTCGTCATTTGGATTGAATTAGAATAATTCCTATTGATTTGTTATGCTTGTTTAATTCATGTAATTGCACAATATCATGAGTTATGTTTAGCTAATAAGAATTAGAATCGAAAGATCGTATTCATTAGAGGCGTGTTACAATAGGTAGGTTTGATTATGTTGAGCGACCGTACTGGCATATGTTAATCTAAGAGTTGTTAATGCCTGACCAAGGATTAACGAAATACTTTATTTATTCGAACCTCAATCCAAGTATTGTCGAACTATATTGTAGTGATTAAATTGGTATAAGCATGGTGGACCGATCGATTGCCCTAGGTTTTTTGATTATTTGATAATCTTCCATCTTTTTGTGTTATAGTTTATTCTAGTTTAGTTATTAATTCTTAAATCAATTTCCTCTCTTGAAGTAGTTAGATAATTGAGCATAAATCTGTAGCGCTCCTCTCCCTTTGGATCGACCTGTATTTGCCAGTTTCTGCTAAACAGACACCGTGCACTTGCGGTATATTTAAAAACTCTTCACTAGCATCTTCCTCCCTCGAAATTTTTTTTTTTTGAAATTTCAGAGCAAGGAAGGAGGAAGGGAGAAAGAGGAAGAATAAGAAGGGGTGGGAAGGCCGCACGGGGGGTGGGGGGTTTGCCGAGGGATGCGAGGGGGGAGGAGGGTTTGTCGAGGGATGCGAGGGGGGAGGGGGGTTGCCGGGGATACGAGGGGGAGGGGGCTTGGGGTTGGGAGGGTGATGGTCATTGGGGGGGGTTGCGAGGGGCCGGGCTACGCATGGGATAGAGCCGGGAGGGTGGTGCTGGGTGGCGACGGCTGGGGAGGCCCGGGGTTGGGGGTGGTGACAGTGGGGGAAAAGGCTATATGGTGGTGGTGGTGGCAGCAATGGTGGCTTGGTGGTGGTGATTTTCGTAGAAGAAGGATAAAGGAGGAAGAATGGCGAAAATATGAAAAAAAAAAATAGTTTCTATGATGGTCAATGCCGGAAAAGTTCGGTCAACGATCGGATTCCGGCAAGTGGTGGCTTCCCACAAAAATAAAACCAAAAAGGTGGCTGCGTGCCCAAATTTTTTTAAAAGGTGGTTTCTAAAAAAAAAATGGTTATAAAAGGTGGTTTCAGACAAATTTTCCTTAACATTAGATAATAGAATTAACGGTTTTTTCACCAGGTACCCCTGTGGTTTTTCAAAATTCATGGGGTACCCCTGTTTTTAAAAAAATGCACCAGGTACCCTTACTTTGGGGGTAAAATGCACGAAATGCCCTTAATGACTAACGGTGTTAAGTTTCCGTTAGTCATTAACTCTAATTAACCCTCCTAACCCTAATTAACCTTTCTAACCCTAACCTCAACCCCAAAACCCTAACACCTAACCCCCCTAACCCCCTAACCCACCCTCCCACCACCCCCTTAGCCCCCACCCCGTGCCCCCTCGCCCACCACCTCGCAGCCCCCCCCACCCACACCCACCCCCACCCCCGCAGCGGCCCCCCTCCCCGTCAATTTCCCCAACCCTCCCCACCCCCGTTGATTTCCTCGCCCATCCCCCCTAACACCGTCAATTTCGCAACTCCCGCACTCCCTTCTCGCCCTCCATCGAAGCCCCCCCTCTCGCATTCAACAATGGAGACGGAAGAATCTCACTCTCTCTCCTACGACACTAATGGCGACGAAATGAACAGAGCAAGCGAATTCAACACGATTTTTTTCGGGGAAGGGTGGAGGAGGTGGGGGGGATGGGTCCGCAATCTACGAGGGTGGAGGGAATGGGAGCGGAAATCGACGGGGAGGGGGTTGCTTGCGGGGGCGGGGAATCGGCGCGGAAATCGGAGGGGGAGGGAGGAGGGGTGGGGAAATCGACGGGGAATGGGGCATTTGCGGGGGGTGGGTGTGGGGGTGGAAAAATCGACGGGGAGGGGGGGCTGCGGGGGTGGGTGTAGGGGGTGGGGAAATCGACGGGGGAAGGGGGATGCTTTGCGGGGGGGGGGGAGGGGAGGTGGTGGTGGTTGAGTGGTGGTGGGGTTAGGGGGGAATGCTGCAAGGGGTGGGGGGAGGTGGTGGTGGTTGGGTAGTGTTGGGGTTAGTGGGGCACGCGGGGGGGAGGGGAGGGGAGGGGAGGTGGTGGTGGTGGTGGTGGTGGGGTTAGGGTTTGAAGTTAGGGGGTTAGGGTTAGGGTAGGATTAGAAGTTAGGGTTTAGTTAGTTAATTGGGGCTAATTATAGTTTAATTAGAGTTAGAGGATTTAATTAACCCTAATGACTAACGGAAATTTAACACCGTTAGTCATTAAGGGCATTTTGTGCATTTTACCTCCAAAATAAGGGTACCTGGTGCATTTTTTTTAAAAACAGGGGTACCCCATGAATTTTGAAAAACCACAGGGGTATTTGGTGAAAAAACCGTAGAATTAAGCATAACATATAGCACAACAAAAATGTAATTACCTGCAGATTTAGCCATAGAGACTTATAGTGCATTGGTAATTGTACATGTGTTTCTAATACTTGACCATATCCCCCATTTTTAATAAATAAAGTCTTTACTTAATCACCTTAGTTTGTGTTTTTGCCCTTTCAAGGATGAACATGGAAGCATGTGGTTTGACTAGGTCAATTAGTCAATAACCCACATGTATGCTCAGGTGATTGGTTTAAGTCCAATAGTTCTAATGGTAATGTAAGAATTACCTTTTTCTCGTTTTTTTTTCTGGTAAAGTTGTCTGGTTCTATATTGATTTATCATGCTTTGTCATTGTTCACATCGTTTATGCCTTCAATTTCTCAGTAAGGTATAAACATAAATTTGTTTTTCCGCTCATTTTTGCTTTATGGCTGATGTTTAAATGCTTTTCTTTGTGGAATTTACAGAGCCTCTGCCTGTTAATATCTGTCGCACATTTTTATAGTTGTTTTTAGAGTTTGTATATTTTGCTGTTATTGATCTTTGCAGAAGAAGCATATGCAGAAGAATTTGCTGGTACTAGAGCAGGGTCTAACAAGTCAATCACTACTCACTAAAAGGAACAGAGGCCATTAAAATTGCTAGTTTTCTTAAATCAGTTGCTCAGATGATGGTTAAGGCTAATACTTTTGCCAATTTTGATTTGGTTTAGGGGGAATACTGATGAAGCTATGCGAGCCTTGCTGATGATACAGGATTTAAGTTTCTCTTCTGTTGGAGTAAGAGGTAAACTTAGTGATCAAATAATTCAATTTTGTTATTATCTGTGTGAATCAGTTCCCTCAAACAGTTCTATTTTACAAATTCTTTGTTGTTGTAGTTGCTGCAATGGAAGCACTTGTTGGGCTCAATCTGAAACTTGGTTTGGTTAGCAAATGTAGTGCAGTTTTATTAATATCATCTATTCCAAACTTTTTTTCACTATACATGGAGCTTTGTTATGTATTACAGAGTCCAGTCTGTTTGCTGTTTTATTTCTTTTTAAATAATAAATTCCTAAAGGTGCATTGCTATGCGTGAATATGTCAATCGACTTTGTGTTCCCGATCTTATGCAGTATGCACGTCTTTTTCTCAAACTTGTATTCTGCTTTAGAAGATGATTTGCTATATGAATGGCGTAAGTTCATTTGAGATTGTTCTTTATGCAGGATGATACCTCATTAGTGCTCGCAGTCAAATGTTTGAAATTATTGGAGCA
Source organism: Beta lomatogona (assembly GCA_947646795.1). Classification (NCBI taxonomy): domain Eukaryota; kingdom Viridiplantae; phylum Streptophyta; class Magnoliopsida; order Caryophyllales; family Amaranthaceae; genus Beta; species Beta lomatogona. Next base: position 9,371,951 of record CANSNZ010000927.1, on the reverse strand, counting down.
TAAAGACATGGAGATTGGTGATGAATATGGCCACAAAGTCTTTAGTGCATGTTCTAAAGCTATTAAAGGCTTGGTTGAGCTAGTTCATGGTGATATAGATACAGGTTAGGATATAATCAATAGCCTGTTGGTTTCTTTTGAACTGATTATCTATACTGACTGGATTTTTGGTTGTAGCCAAGGCTTCTTTAAAGGATGTCAAACTGAAAGCTGTGTCCTGCATCACCTTCTGATCTCAATCCTGGTTCACCACTGCTGAATCCAAAACATATTCCTCATCTACATTGCCATCAAAGCACACAAATGAGTTGTATCAGTTTTGACACTAAAATGTAACTCAGTCAATATTTTCTTTATATTTGTATGAATAACATGAATTGCAATGAAAAGTGATACTTATATATATATGTAAGGAAAAATTGTCAAAAATAATCCCAAGTTTGCGCGGTCTTCCACTATTAATCCCAAGTATTATTTATTTCAATTAAATCCCAAGTTGTCATGCTCTCTTCTCTTATTGGTCTCCTTGCAACATTAACCTACTATAACAGGTTAAAAAATACGGTGGGCCCCAAATTTTTTTTTAATAATTTGTTTCCCCTGAATTTTACCTTTTCCCCTTTTAAATATATGTAAATTTCAAAAAAAAACACTTAATGCCAACTACTCATTTACACTTCCCTTAAAAAAAACCCAAAAAAACACATTTAATCATTAAATCATTAAAGCAGTACTTCAGCTCTCTTTCTTCTTCACCATCGACTATTCATCTTTAAACCTGGATTTCTATGGCATAATTTTTTTTCCTTTTTAATTGCAACTGGAGTTGAACGAATTTGGTTGCGAGGACTAAGGAGCAAATTTGGACGCGGTACAAAGCTGAATTAGGGCTTATTTGGTGAGTTCTCCATCGTTTATCAGTTCTTAAAATTTTGCAATTACGTGATTTGAGTGGGTTGTTTTTGGATTTTTAATGTTTTTACGCACAATTTTATACTCCTTAAGTACTTTTCATGATTGAATTGTGGTTTAAATTATGGAAGTTGTAATTTTTCGAAGTTTTTTTGTGAATTTGTTTTGATGGATTTTCTTTAGTATTTGTGTGTTGGGTTGAATTTGGATGGTTGTTTTGTTGATACTGATCAGGTTACTGATGGAAGGTGCTACTTTAGTATTTAAACATGGGGGTGCATTCAAGGAAACAAAAACTGGATTACAGTACATAGGGGGTATGGGCAGAACTTTTCAAATAGACCCAGATGAAATGTGTTGGTGGGATTTAAAAAGAGTTGGCTAAAAAATGTGGGACTTATAAGGAGGGTGATCAATTATATTACCTAGTTCCAGGGGAGAGTATGGAGGTTGGTTTGAGGGAAGTTGTGTTGGAGAATGCTGATCATCAGGTGTTGAGATGGCTAGGCTTGCAGTGAAGTCCAGAGCAATACATGTGTTTGTTAAGCATGGTTTAGGCCCAAACAAGAGTGTTTCAAGCCCAAGCCCAAAAAAGAGTGTTTCAGAGCAAAAAAAGAGTGTTTCAAACAGGAAAAAGAACTTTAGAAGTCCAACAAAGAGTGGTCCAAGCAGTACCAGAAATATAAACACCTCTCCTATTACTAAATCCATGACCAGTCCAGAAAAATTAAGGTCACTGATCAATACAGCAACAACTGAACAACCTGCTCCCTCAGCTCCCTCATTTACTAGGACCACTGACAGTCCTCTAACAAACTCCACAACAGAGTTTAGTTCACAAAAGTCACAAAAAACCCCACAGACACATAAAACCTCCCAAAAAACTTCTCAAAACACTCAACACCAGGATACAGACAAAAACCTATCCTTTACAAGTGATTCAAACTTGCCTCCAGATTTTTATGATTTTTATGATGATAGACCCGAAGACCCTATACCACTCAATGAATTGGTTGGCTACTTCAGTGACAGCAGTAATAGTGATGAGTTGTATGAACCTGAAGAACCTTTGGATGAGTATGAATTATAGGATGAGTTTGTGGAGCATGAATTAGAGGATGAGCCTTTGGAGCATGAATTTGAAGCTCAATTAGACTTTGAAGTAGATACATCAGCTATTGGATCTGGTGGGGAGAGCAGTGATGATGAGTTTCAAAGGGCTAGGGAAAATTTGAGGGGATTCAATAATAAGTTGTTTGAAATAGCAGTTCAACTTCAAAAAGATGCAGGTGAAGGTAGATTGGGGTCTCAGAGAAAAGATAAAGGTGCATCTAAAGTCAATGACACTCCTAATGAAGAGAGGGATCCTTTGAGTGAGTATGAAGACAGTGAGAATGAGTGCAACACCCCTGACTACAGTGATGAAGAAGGTGATGGTGTGAGAAGAAAAAGTGAAAGAAAGGTTGTTCACTCAAGTACCACTGACTTCACAAAGTTCCAGTGGGAAGTGGGTCAAAGATTTCCATCCAGGCAAGACTTTAGGAGTGCTGTCACTAAGTTTGCAGTTGCATAATGAAGGGATTTGTACTTCTCTGTCAGTAGCAAGAATAGGAATCAGAGGCTAGGGGTTAAGTGCAAGAGTGGTTGTCCTTTCAAGATGTATGCTTCTTGGGACAACAGTTCAGCTTGCTTTGTGCTGAAATATATTGTCAATGAGCACACATGTCATAGGACCATGGAGAAAAATAGACAACTAAAATCCACCTGGTTAGCTGACCAGTTCTTGGAATTGTTCAAAGCCAGGCCACATTGGCCAGCCTCTGAAATAATTGAGACCACAAGAAGGGCATACAGAGTCATAATTAAAAGGGACAAGGCTTATAAGGTGAAATACTGGGTTCACAAGAAGCTACATGGTTCCATGAAGGAACACTACCAGAAGCTTGGTAGATACCTAGCAGCCCTGAGGAAAGCTTCACCAACAAGTGTGTTTATTTTGCAGAACAACCTTCAAGTTAAAACATTACCACCTGTGTTCCAACGACTTTTCATATGCTTTGATGGGTTGAAACAGGGGTGGCTTAATGGATGTAGGAGAGTTTTATGTGTTGATGGGTGTTTTTTGAAAACATTTTTGGGTGGGCAGTTGCTTGCAGCCATTGGGAGAGATGGGAACGACCAAATGTTCCCATTGGCGTGGGCTGTTGTGGAGGGAGAATGTAATGATTCTTGGGAGTGGTTTTTCACCAACTTAAGCAGCACTATGGGGGCCGGAGATGGGACTGGTTGGACTATTATTAGTGATGAAAATCAGGTTATTTAGTTAGTTCATAATTATTTATGTTCTCTACATTCATAATTCAACATATGTGCTCTTAACTCCTGTGTTTTTGAACTACACAGGGCATATTGAATGGAGTTGCAAAGGTGTTTCCTAGTGCCGAGCATAGACATTGTGCTCGGCACATATTTGCTCATTGGCATAAGATGCACAGAGGAGAGGAAATGAAGAAGTTATTTTGGGCAGCAGCATGGGCTTACAGTGAAACAGACTTGCAAGATTGTTTGGAGCAGATGGAGAAGGTAAGCCCCATTGCAGTAGATGATTTCAAATCATATGATCCTAAAGTCTTTTGTAGGGCCTTTATGAAGGCAAATACCAAATGTGATGTTGTCACATCCAATATGGCTGAGACCTTTAACGGTTATATAATACAAGCTAGGACTAAGCATATTATATACATGCTAGAAGACATCAGAGGGTCACTTATGCAGAGGCTTGTTACAAAGAGGTTGGAGATGGAAAAGAGCAAAGCTGTGATATGCCCTAGAATCCAAGCAAAACTGGAAAAAGAAAAGGAACTTGCAGCACAATGTCATGTAATGCCATCCACTGAATTCTTATTTGGGGTAAGTGACAAATTGCACAAGTTAGTTGTGAATTTGCAAGAAAGAACTTGTTCCTGTAGAAAATGGGATCTCACAGGGGTACCATGTAGTCATGCTATTGCTTGCATATTTTTCATGCATATGGAGGCTGAGGCATATGTCCATGATTGCTATAAGAGAGATGTATATTTGGGGGCTTACTCAAGTTCAATCCCTCCAATTGAAGGAGACAGACATTGGCCTAGGATAGAGTGTGATTTGCTGCCCCTACCCATTAAAATAGGCCCTGGTAGACCCCAAAAAAATAGAAGAAAGGATCCATTTGAGGATCCTAAGAAAAAGGGGAAGCTAACTAGGCATGGCCAAGTTTTGACTTGTAGTGTTTGTAAGTCAAAGGACCACACAAAAAGAAAATGTCCAGACAAAGGGAAAGAGGTGGAAATAGTTGCTAAAAGACCTAGAGGGAGACCTAGAAAGGATGGAACTAATCTATCTGAGGCTAGCCAACTGCATTCTGAGGTCACAGCAGAGCCATCTAGAACAGGAAGGGGGGGGAAGAGTAATAAGGGGTGGCAGGGGTTCAAGGGGTGCTGCTGCATGTGGTAGTTCTGGTGCAGGCAGAGGAAGAGGGGCTGCAGGTGGTGGTTCTGGTGCAGGTAGAGGAAGAGGGGTAGGTGGTGATCTTAGTGCAGGTAGAGGAAGAGGGGCTGCAGGTGGTGGTTCTGGTGCAGGTAGAGGAAGAGGGGTAGGTGGTGATCCTGGTGCAGGCAGAGGAAGAGGGGCTGCAGGTGGTGGTTCGGTGCGGGTAGAGGAAGAGGGGTAGGTGGTGATCCTGGTGCAGGCAGAGGAAGAAGGGCTGCGAGGTGGTGGTTCCGGGTGCGGGTAGAGGAAGAGGGGTAGGTGGTGATCCTGGTGCAGGCAGAGGAAGAGGGGTAGGTGGTGGTTCTGGTGCAAGCAGAGGAAGAGGGGCTGCAGGTGGTGGATCTGGTGCAGGCAGAGGAAGAGGTGGAAGAATTCCAGTGGGTGTTGGAGTGTTCACCACAGCTGATGGCACCCCTATGTCTAATGTAAGTCTCCCTTAGCACTTTTCTTAGTTCTCAGCTCCCTCATTTGGTTGTAACTAACTTAACTTATTGATTTTGCAGATGCCAGACCAAAGAGGTGGGCCAAGAGTGTTGATTAGAGAATCATGGTTCTCATCACAACAGTCACAAGCATCTTGCAGCAACAGCAACAATGCAAGCATATTTTAGTTTAGGTTTTCAAAGTAATTTATGAACTTAATGCAATTAGGCAACTCTGTTTGTGGCATGCATTGTACTGTTTGATCAGAAATATTGTTTTTTTTGTGAGCTTTTGGACAAATCATTGAAGCTATATGTCACTTTTTGGATCCTAACTAGATTGAATCTATCTGTCATTTTTTGTTCAACTTGTAGCATCTCACTTTATTTGTAGTCAGTTTGTGCAACAAGCATTTTAATTCCACACAAGAAGCATTGTACAAAGAAGGAAGCATTTTTATATCACCAAGCATAGGTTTCATAACCTGCTCATCAGTTTTAACCATTACAACTTTGGATTCCTAGCAATTACATCCACAAAAAAAACCCAAAAAACCCAATACCTTAGAACTATACCCCTGATCAACATTTATTAAACCAAAAGTATACACCAAACAGAAGAAATGTGACAATGAATGCTACACAAAATGATTGCTCTCCTTTGACATGCTTCATATTATCACAATGCAACATTTGGTTCTCCTTCCTTAATGCCTGAATTTGTTCAACATCCTTCTCTCTCTTCATCTTCAATTTTGCATATTTGCTGGCCATTGTTGCCTTTTCCTCAATCAGCTTCTCAACAACTTCATCCTTCCCATTCATTACACGCTGACTTAAATTATCTTCCCAGATGAAAAATGCACATCCATGCTGACAATTTGAAGAAAAAATAAGTGAAAAAAAAGTTCAACAATGCACAACCCTAATTTAGGTTTATAAGTTCAATTAAATCTAATTTTTGGACAGAATTAAGAGCAAAGATGTAAAATTGAAGAGCAAAAAAACTCACTGGCCACTTCGGACAACCATAATACTTCTCCCCAACTCTTGTGCTCTTCGAAATTCCATATTTCGCTGGAAAACCGCAATTACAAAATAGATTATGGCTTCTTCTTGAAATGGAGTTGGTGGATGAAGACCCTGAGTGTGGTCCTTGCATTTTTTTACTGATGATGGAGAAGGAAAAAGAAAAAAAAAAAAGAAACAGAAAAAAAATCTAAGGTAATTTGCAGAAATGGAAGAAAGGAGGAAGGGGGAAAAAAGGAGATGAAGAAACGTGTAGAAATAAGAGACAAAAGTCAAAGGAAAGGTAAAATTCAGGGGAAACAAATTATTAAAAAAAAAATTAGGGCCCACCATATTTTTTAACCTGTTATAGTAGGTTAATGTTGCAAGGAGACCAATAAGAGAAGAGAGCATGACAACTTGGGATTTAATTGAAATAAATAATACTTGGGATTAATAGTGGAAGACAGCCCAAACTTGGGATTATTTTTGACAATTTTTCCTATATGTAACTGTTTTTGGATCATTTAGTACTACAAAATGTAAAAAAAAAAAAAAATTTTTTTTTTGGGTCACAAGGGCTGCGATAAGGGATAAATACCGCAGCCCTTGGTGGGTTATGGGCCAAAACCGCAGCCCTTTACTCACCAAGGGCTGCGGTGTTTCCCAATAACCGCAACCTTTAACCCACCAAGGGCTGCGGTGTTTCCCCTTAACCGCAGCTCTTAACCCACCAAGGGTTGCGGTTTTTGCCCTAACCGCAACCCTTAACGCGCTACGGGTTGCGGTTAAAAACTGCAACCCTTCCTAAATGCCAAGGGTTGCGGTCAAAAAACGCAGCCCTTGGGCCCCTTTTGACCGCAGCCCTTGGGCTTTTTTCCTCTAGTGAAAAAACTCTTTATGAAGTGTTATTTGGTTGTCCACCTCCTTTTGATGAACTACGTGTCTTTGGTTTATTATGTTTTGCTCGCAATTAAAAAGCCAATGGAGATTAGTTTGCTAGTAGGAGCCACAAATGCATCTTTGCTGGATACCTATTTGGTAAATAGGGGTGGTATTTATTTGATCTCGACACTCGTGAATTTTTCGTTTTCCGGGACGTAAAACTTCATGAAACTATTTCCCCATACCTTGATCATGAAGCTGCAACTTTGTTCCTCCCATGGATGCTACAGATTTGTCCAGTGCATGTGGGGCACTGATTTTTATCCCCTTGATCTGCTCCTCCTATAGGGATTGATTTAGCTCCAGTCCAAGTCTCTCTTCCACCTGCTCAAACTTGCCTCTCCAGCCTCCTTACAAAAACAACCCACCATGCCGCAATAGTCGACTCTGTCTCCTGCCTACATTTCCCTTACTCCTACTGCATTTATTGCCTAAGCGGAATGAACGTAAATTGGACTACTTCATTGTAAAGGCTTTTCTTTTAAAATTCGTTTTGAAAAAGAAGTCGCCAACAAGTTTTTAAAGGAAGACTCATAAACCTAATTGGATATTGGAAAACCACAGGGACATCTTAGAGACTTATCCAATGTAGATATCCCAGTCATGACTTCATAATTGGTCAATGAACCAAAGATAGAGTTCGAGGATGAGGGTAGGAATATGATCATGAATTAAATTCGCCAATTCTTGGCCTCTACTTAATACAATTCATGTCTAGCTTTATGCAAATAAATAACCAAACAATATGTTTATATAATCTAAAAATTATTTAATGTTGGTTCATTAAACACAAAAGACTAATTTTTTGTGATATATGTTATTTATGCAATCAAATTATTGGAATCCTAAATCAGTTGTTCATATTATCTGATTAGCAGAAATAAACATGTGTTGTGATGAAAGCATTAAACATGTTGACATGCATATGAATATGATATAGAAATATAAAAAAGAAATTAATAAGATCTACATCATGAAAAGTATATTGTTAGAAAAATAAGAATTAGATTGGAATTGACCCTGAGGAACTATATCTTTGTCGCCTGGGTCTTGTATAACGGTCCACAGCCACAGGATGAGCAATCTTGAAACTTGAATGGAAATTGAATGCAAGTGTTTGATTATATGTTTGTAGTGTTTGAGAGAGTATTTGGAGTGATTTTCGTAGTTGGAAGTGTAGGAAAAATTCGTAGGCAAGTATGTTTGTAAGCGTATGAAAGCGTAAAAAATCGAGTATAACACAAGGCAATTTCCAGGAAAACAATTGCGAAAACAGCGCGGAAAAGATAAAAGCAATGGTGTGTTTCGCGCACTGCACCTACCTGGTGTAGGCTTCATGCGTCGGCAGGTGCTTCTGCGTTTCCGTGTTTTGCTGACTATCTTGAAGTTGCATGCGTGCATCCTAGTCCGCTTGATGCATCCAGCTGCGCGTCGCATAACCGCAGATCTGACCGGATTTTGTTTGTTAAAAGATTCCTTTCATCTTTGATTAAATAATATCTTTTAGATTCAGAAATCAGTATCTCAAGGAATAAAAAACTGATTTTCATAATATATTTTAGAATAATTGATATTTATTAAAAAAAAATTTAATTATCATGAATAATTAATTAGGCTTTAAAAACTAGGCTGAGAGTAAATAAATTGACTTTATGTTCTCAATACGATTTTAGGTTTAGCTTGTTGGATTGCTCTTCCTTTGGACTGGACCAATTAGGACGACAATTCATCATTCAGTACTGATAGGAAGACACGATTATGTTTACACCCACTAAAAATCCCATCTTAGCTGCTCTATCGCAGGCCCACCCAAATCAGGGGCCTATCAGTCCACTGCTCCGATTTCTACTTCTCTCCCTCGTGGGTCGCATGATTCGCAGGCCGAAGAATTATTGGGTTGGGGCCTCCGTGCTAAAACTCCTTTTGTAAAGCTCAAGGACTATGTCATTCATACTATGGTCACTCAATATAGTCCATCATCTCCGTCACATACGTCCTCGTCTAATCCTCCCTCATGTATGTCGTATCATATAGCTCATTATGTTAGTTGTGATAGATTTTAGGTGCCATATCGCAATTTGTTGCAGTGATGTGTCTATTTTTTATAGATTTTTTAGCCCCATTCCCTTAGCATTGAGTACTGTTTTAAGCTCTTTTCAGCTCATATTTGTGTGATTTGATTTGGTTGGGCTTGGTTTTGTTCCTTTATGTTTTATTCTGCAGATTATGCATTTCATGCCTTAATCTAGCCACATAAGAGAAGTCCATGATCATTTGTGGCCCATAGCATATCCGGGAAGTCATACAAGCGCCTAGGAGAATAATTCACGTTTGAAGCTTGAGTAGAGCTTCCGCCTGGTCGACGGGGAGGTTTGGCCCGACCGGGCGTGCTGGGCTTACTTATGTGCATTTTACCTGGTGGACCTGGCGAAAAAGGGTCCAAAAACGCTTGCGTGCCCGAACAGGAGGATTTAGCTACAGTCGTAATACTTGAATCATCGGTTTTCGGGTTAACTAATTTTACTGTTTTTAAGCCGGTTTTGCAAACACTATATATAGGATTTTAGACATTTCGATTAAACCATCTTTTATTCCTAGTTTATTAGATCAAAACACTTACTTTTCTCTCTAGTTTTGTATTCACTTTTTACTTTGGGGATTATAAAGATCGTTGATTTCACTTCCATTGTTCTTCAATCTTTCGGTATTATTTCTTACTTTGTTTAATTTGATGAATTCCTTTACTTTGATTATGTTTATTATGTTCTTTATTATCATGAGTGAGTAGTCTGTTTCTAGGGCTAAGTGAGGGAAGCCATGTTTATACCTCTTTGATTATGACTTAAAGTTCTTCAATGTTTGGATTGAATTAGAGTAATTCCTATTAATTTATTATCATTGTTTAATTCATATAATTGCGCAATACCATGAATTATCATTTAGCTAATAGGAGTTAGAATTCAAAGATCGTACTCATTAGAGGCTAGTTACAATTGGTAAATCTGATTATGTTAGCGACTGCACTGCATATGTTGATTCAAGAGTATTAAGACCCAACCGTAGGATTAAAAAAATACTCTAATTACTCGTCCCTCAATCCAAGTATTGTTGATTGAATTAGTATAAGCATGGTGGACCGATTGAATGCCCTAGGTTTTTAATAATCTGATTTACAACCATCTAATTCTGATTTACTTTACTTTAGCACTAGTTATTACTATCATAACAATCTTTTTCCTGAAATAGTTAACTTAATTGAACATCAATCTATAGAAATCCTCTCCCTGTAGATCGAATGGTAATTGCTAAGTCTCTGCTAACAACAGACACCGTGCACTTTCGGTACTATTTTAAAACCCATCATGCAGCTGTTAATGCTGGAGTTGAGTCAGTGCATTGACAAGATCAAATATTTAACTCTCATGCTAGTATTGAGCGCTTAAAGGCACGCTTAGTGGTTTTCCGGAATCATCAAACTGAAGGGATTGATTATGATGAAACGTTTGTCGTTGTTGCCAAAATGACTACTATAAATCACATAAACATGTCTCCTCATTTGGTACCCAGTGATGAAACATGTCGTCGTCCTAATTGGTCCGGTCCAAAAGAAGAGCGATACGAAAAGCTAATCCCGGAATCATTTTAAGAATCCAAAGTCTGTTTATTTGTTTAAAATGACAAACCCACTTTTAAAAGCCCAATTGATTATTCATGATAATTAATTGTATTTTCAATCCCAATTAATTTTTGTTCATAATCAATGGTATTTTTAATAAATATATTCTAAATTAAAAGATTTCACTAAAATCTTATTTTATCTCTTTAGATAATTGATTTCCTAATTTTAAATGATAATATTTAGGAAAAATTATTTTAAATAAGCCAACCTTTATGTGGTTTTCCCAGTTAAGTCTATCTTTTGATTATTCCTGACCAAGTCCACTTTGTAATGTCATTAATTTTAATTAGGTTAGATAACCATTTAATTGATTGACTGGTCACTAAAAAGGATAGTTGCAAGTTTAACTTCCACTAAACCCATTGGCCAGCCTCTAAACTCACTCAAAACTAAAAACCCACCTAAATTACATACTAAACAAAACTAATTTCTCTCTCCCTCCTCCTTTTATTTCATCACTTCCATCTTCTCCATTCCCTTTGTATGACGCTAAACAATTCTTTCTTCCTATACTTCCGACCCCTCTCTCATAGTCTCGTCCCCCTCCATGAGTCGTCAATGACAGAAGCCACATCGACTTAGCCCCACCACAACCACTGCGACATCATCAATCACCCTCATCAACACCATCTTAAATAATCGTCATCAATGATATTGGAATGTGATTTGATCGAATTTGGGTTTGATGATCCCACCAACAGTCGTAATTACAACTGGCCCTCTCCCTCTTTTCATGCAATCTAAACCTATTATCAACAGTTTTCGAAGTGGGGCTTTGAACTCAAGTAGCAAAATTATCGCAATTTCTAGCACGACCAATGAGAATAGTAGCTGGATCTTTTTTTGAGAATTATCGCCATTTTTGAAACCTATGAAATTGATTGAAACAGGGGTTCTTTTTGGTGTTTTTATTTGTTGAGAAAAGAAAATAGGTTAGTGAGTGAGTGAATTTGGCGGTTGAATATGGGGAAATGAGTTTTGGTTTTGTAATGTTGAATTGAAGAAAATTCAGTGGGTGGGTTCGATGATTTGGCGGTTGAATAGAGTATTGGAGCAAAGAAACGAATAGTGTCGAGAAGAGAGTTGGGTGGAGGACAAAGCAATAGTTTTTCTATACTAATATATTAAAAAGCGTTCCTAAGAAAGTTTACGTGCCACGTGTCACCCCTCCCTTTTTTCTTGAATTATATTATTATCCATTCAACTAACAATCAAAATGCATGGAGGAGGATTCGAACACTAGACCTCCTATGTTGAAAATCTCATATCTCACTCATTACCATCTTAACTAGCAATGAGTTGTGAGATATCTCTCCACATTAATATGTAAATCCCTCATTTAAATATGAAAAATTAATGAAAAAGAGTTTGAAACTTTCTCAAATACAAATAAAAAATAAAGTACTCAATGTATGGAGCCGGGGCATCGCCCGGGCCACACACTATTTAATTTTGTTAAAATAAAGTTAAAAATTTATGTGTAAAGTAAATAATTTGGACCAATCAACTGGCAACATGTGTCGTACTTAACCTATAAAACAGGTTACCATCAGGTCAACACTCATTTTGGGAAAATACCCCTAAAAGTTGAACTTACTTTAGAATAATCAAAAGAATGACTTATTTTAGGAAGATGGCTTAAATGTTAACTTAATTAAAGCAATTATTCCTAATATTTAATAAAGGATAAAATAAATCTATTAATTTCGGAATAAATATAAAAAACCGCTTGGATTTGCGTTGCGTCCCGCACACCAGAATGCACGGGCGCAACACAGAGGCATTCAACAAAACATATAGATGCACAAGCACCTACACTGACCCAGGTAGCCTGGGCATAGGGTGCGTGCGTGGAGCACACGCTCTGTGCAATCGAGCACATAGTTGCTTTTATGTTCTTCTGGCGTGATTTTCGGACTTGTTTTCCTATAAATAGATACGCGTTTTTACGGACTAAAAAATGGATATTCACACATATTATCAATTTTCCCCTACTTGACATCTAAAAACCTTTCAACAAAACACTTCAAACACTTATTAAAACACATTCGATCTCTATTCAAGCTTCAAGATTCTTGAGGGTCCATAATCTTTCAATTCCTATTAATTTATGGAAGTTAACAAGCTTTTCATGATGCGGATCCTTAAAGGATTCATGCTTTTTTGTATATTCTTCTCTGAATCTCTAATCCTTCTTCTTTTTATATTTCTACATTATTATATCGTATGCGTGCTATGTGTTTTATCGCTTTCACCACAACACATGTTTATTTATGCTAATCAATACCTAAAGAAATGTTCTAAAGCTTAATACGATTGTTATTTCACTAGGAAAACTACAAGAGGGGGGGTGAATTGTATGTATAGAAATAAACGTACTTTTTGCGGAATTATAAAACTAAAACAAAGAAACAAGCTAAAGGAACACAAGTGATTTTTACGAGGAAAAACTTCTTGGACCCAACAAAAAGAAACAACCTCGACCACTAGGGATTTTAACTCAACATTTTCACTAATTAGGCCAAACAACTTTGTTACAACCTAACTTTACTCTCGGGCCACACCTTGAGTTCCTAAACTCAAGTTCCTGAACAACTGTTCCCATAATAGTTGTTCCTCTCAACTTCACTCGAAGTTTTTTCACTTTAACTTGCTTCACACAAAGCTTCTCTTATACGGGGTTTCACTCAAAATCCCCTTACCCGAAAACCAAAATTACAATGATCAAATAAACTTAGTGGAATGGAGTAAGAAGGCAAAGAACAAATGACTTATAAGATAATGAAGGTACTGACACTTTAATTAGTTAAACTCACTTAATCACTTGGTCAGACACAAATTGAAACTTAATTAGACATAAGTATTTATAGTAGTCATTAATTAAAACGTGGGATTAAAATATGTGATAGTGGTTAAACCATTTTCCCATGATGTTCATCAACTAGAGGAACATGTTCCATTTCTCACCCATGAACCCCACGTTCTCTTTGAACGTGTGTAGAAGATAAGCATTGCTTCCTTAATTTTAGCATTTACTTGTTTAACAAACATAAAATTTGATTTTTAATTAAAAAGTATTTTAATCAATAAAACCAAAATTAAATCCTTTTATCAAAATAATATCTTTAAAAATATTTTCTTTTAAAATTAAAAAAGGATTTTGATTTTCCAACAAAGGTAAAATCTTTTCCTTAAAAAGATTTTCCTTAAAATCAGATTTTTAACAAAATAAAAACGGGTTCTTATTTTTTAGGCTTCAATATTTCAACTGACACAAAATGACCGTTGCACCATATAATATATGTCTAGTTCCTTTAAATTGGTTGATTCTTTTAACTTAACTTATCAGTACCAGTTCGTCTGTTCCTTTCAAAGGAATTATAAATATTCTCTTTTAAATTTGACATTGTTCCTTACCATTAATTACTCGTTCCTTACAGAGGAACTAAAAATAAAAGTCTCGCTTCAATTCTTTTGCTCCAATGTTACTCCAGTATTAGTTGCTTGAACATCTTCACTTAGTCTTCAAAATCCAAACTTGATTTCTTCCTTGGACTTAGTATTCTCTTTGCTCAATGCAGTGATACCTTGTAAATTCCATTTACTTAACAACTTGTTAGTTTATCACTTAGTTTGTATCTTTGTTCCTTTGTCATCATCAAAACTAGGGTTCAACAATTTTCCCTTTTTTGATGATGACAACAAAGTTACAAACTAAGGAAGATAAAAAATAAGAGAAGGAAAATTAAAAATAAAAATAATTTATATATTAATTAAGGCAGATTAAGGATTTAAAATTTTTGACTTTTGAAATTTTTCAACTTAGTTTGTTCCTATTATCTTTTCCCCATTTGTCATTCTCAAAAAGATCAAACTCTTGGTGATTTCAGGAAGATTGGTTTTTGTAAACCTTAAGACCATAAACAAGCACCAAAATCTGGTTAAGTTAGTAATCAAAGGTTAGACTTGCTCAAACATCAATCACATACTATACTAGCCATTCCAAGTAAGAAATTATGCAATCATATCAAAAACAAAGACAAATAGCAAAGTCATTATATTTATAGCACTTGTTCCCAAAGGTTACAAAAGAAAAAGAAACAAAAGAAAAACAAAAGAAACAAAAGTTAGGAGTTCATGTTCCTTGAAGAGAAACAGAAACTTAGACATTAGGAACCTCTACTACTTCTTCTTCAACCACTTCTTCCAGTTTCTTCTTCACCTCCTCGTGATAACAATTCATTTGCTTCTTCAAGGAGTTCATTGCTTGAACCATTATCTCCATATTCTTTTGTTGCTCAATCACCGTATCACTAAGGACCTTGATTAACCCCATCATTTTATTAGTTTTTCTATATAAGGTCCAGTGTAGGTGGTTATAGAACTTAATTATGTGTTCAACAGGAAGACACGCTTCATTGACCCACCCATACTCATTTAAAGGAACTTGTTCCTTGCCTTTAGAACCAGAGTCGGTTGGGAGTTGGGGAGGAGGCACAGGTGTGTTTTCTTTGGATGGTCCTGCTGTTCCTGTGAGAGGAACAAAAGGAGAAGAATCAGTATATTGAGTAGGGAGAAATGGAGGAGTGGGCGGTAATGTATCAGAAGTGGAAGCAAATCGATTTGGCTCATTTATAGCAACCTTCATATGTTCATAACTGGAAGGAACAGAGAAGGTGGAGGGAGAAATGGAAGGGATACTGGTGATGGTGATAGACAGTTTTTGTGAAGAAGGAAGAGTAGAGATAATGGGGGAGTTTATATGTTGTTCCTCTTCATCAAAAAGGACCAAGGGAGCGTCCTCATTTGAAGGAACATGGACAGTTTTTGCAACTCTCAGCCTTATACACTTCCTTAAGGAAGGAGTTTTCTTAGGAACATGTTTGATGGACTTTTTGGTTTAGGCTTTTGGTTTCTTTTTGGATGGTTCCTTCGGTTCATCAGTTTGAGGAACTTGCTCCTCTAAGATCACTTCTACTGGGTCCTCTTCCACTGCCACATGCAGTTTTCTCTTTTGAGAGGAACTCGGAGCAATCCTACCCTGAGTCAATATTCCCTCTTGGACAGATAGGTCTAAGCCATATAATGTTTTTCATTCAAAATATTTCCTTGTTTAATCCCCAATGTAGGCCAACCAGTTGTATTTATTTTGAAGTGAGTGAAAAGAGAGGTGATTAGGGCTCCATAGCCAACAACACAATGATTTTCAATGTAATGAGTTAGGTGTTGGATAAAGAGAGAAGGGAAGATAATTTGAATGTGGTGGTCTAGGCAAAACATGTAACACATGTCAAGAAGGCCAACCTCATTCCTCTTTTCAATTCGAGGAATAAGTGCCCTCCATACAAGATTAAACAAAATTTTGTGAAGGGGGTGAGGACATTGTGGTTGATTTTGGTTTGACCAGCTGTTCCCTCAAAGTATTGGACAACATCGTCCTGGGAGAACTTTGGAAAGGACACAGTTCCTTTCCGTTTGAAATACAAATCAGTTCCTTTGAAAAAGGAACTTCCCAAATCTTTCCTAAGGTTTCTTGGGTAAATCTGATTTTCTTACCCATAACCTTAGTGGTGCAAACCCCATTAGTGTTTATGAAATTGGCACAAAACTCATCCATAGCTAAAGGAACTAGTGAGTTGTTAAACCCGGTTTCAAAGAAATACTCCATTCCCTGTTCCTTTAGAATTTCTATGAGTTCAACAAAGTTAACACCCTTAGCCCAATCTAAGTCAATACAAAAGCCAAGAACATACCTAGATTCACTTCATTCCACCGTTTCTTTGAGGAAGAAGTAGCAATTCCTTTGGGAGGAACATGAGTTGCTTCTTCTTCCCCCTCAACAGTTGTGGGGATCTCTTCCTCTTCATCATCTTCCCCAATCAATTTCTTCCTATGATCCTATTACTTCTCCTAGGTGTCTTAGATTTTTGCTCACCTACTTTCGAATTTATTTCTTGAAGATTTTCGATTTATAGGGCTTTGGATAGAGAAGAGGGGTTTTCCATTTGTGAGGTTTTAGGAGACTTTGCTTTAGAAAAAGGTGAATTGAGAGAGGTTTTTTCCATTTGGTAATGAAAGACTGAGCTTTTATGTGGTGCAAAGAGGTGGGATGAAGATGAAGAATGGTGAAGATGAAGCGATTAGAGGAACACGGTTTGTGAAGGAAAGAAAGAAAATGGAAGAGGATGCATGTAACAGTACATGAAGAGTCACACGCGGAAAAATAAAATGATAAATAAAAATAAAAGAAAAGAAAAGAAAAGAAAAGATAAAGAGGAATCAAGATTTAGTAAATCTGATTCCTATATTTTTGGGATTTTCTAGTTTTTCGATTTTTATGGATTTTTAATTTATGGAAGAAAAAGAAATTCAAGGAACTTGTGCTATAGGAACAACTTATACTAATTATCAACATTGCATCAAATTTTACATGTTTCTATCACTTGGGAACAATAAGGGGATTATAATGTGACATTTGTGAGTGGCTTTATTCCTTTGAATACAAGTTCATTTTTGTACATTTTAATTTGCAATGGTCTTAGGCATTCAATCACAGTCACTTAATATCACATAGAGTAAGACAATTCAATTCAGACACGGGGGATTGGAACAGGAACAATCACTTAAATTTTATTAAACCTTACTCAAGCCTTAATTTTTCATATCTATCTCTTTGAAGAGGCTTGGTTAGTATATCAGTAATTTAATTTTCAGTTTGACAAAACTCAAGTTTAATCAAACATTTTCCCACATTTTCTTTTAGAAAGTGATGTCTGATATGTATATGCTTAACTATTGAATGATGCACTGGATCTTTAGAAACACTAATGGCACTAGTATTATCACTATAAATAGGAACACAATTAAAGTTTATTCCATAGTCACATAGTTGTTGTTTTATCCAAAGCATTTCAGAACAGCATGCTGCAGCTGCTAGATATTCTGCTTCAGCAGTGGATAAAGCAACTGAGTTTCGTTTCTTGGTGCTCCAAGAAACTAAACTATGACTAAGAAATTGAACCATAGCTGAGGTGCTTTTCGGCCTATTTACAAGATCTCTAGTATAATCAGCAGCATATCCTCTTAGCTCGAAAGTATCACTTCTTGGATAAAAGAGTCCAAGATCATCTGTTCCTTTGAGATATCTAAGAATTCTCTTCACAACAGTTAAGTGACACTCCTTCGAATTTGCTTGAAATCTAGCACACAAACCGACACTAAAAGCTATATCTGGACGACTAGCAGTTAGATACAAAAGGGAACCAATCATGCCTCTATATTTTGTTTGCTCAACACTTGTTCCTATGGAATCTTCATCTAATCTAGTAGAAGTTCCCATAGGAGTGTGATTAATCTTTGAATTTTCGAGACCATATTTCTTCAGCAGTTCCTTTATGTATTTTTGTTGGTGAATAATTATTCCTCTTTCAGCTTGCTTAATTTGTAACTGAAGAAAGAAATTTAACTCACCCATCAAACTCATTTCAAATTCATTACTCATAAGCTTAGAGAATTATTTGCATAATGACTTATCAGTTGCTCCAAACACTAGTGGAAAAAACCTTATCCGACACAAGATCATTTATCCGATTTTTTTAAAATCGGATCGGGTAAAATTAACTTATCCGGTCATTTATCAAACCGGATCGGTTATTGGCCCAAATCATTAAAGACGCTCACTAGCCAGAGCCCAAATCATTAGCGCTCCCTTATTATCTCTCATCCCTCATCCCTCATCCCTCTCCTCCCACCCACAAAACCCTAATATCCTTCGCTCAACCATCTCTCCTTCGCTCAACCATCCTTCGCCAATTTGCGACAAGCGGATTTGATTTCTTGATCGGTGGAATTTCGAGAAATGCCAAGAACTTTATACTGGTCACGCCGAAGCTGCGGTTGTTGCTGTTGTTCATTTTTCTTCGGCTTTGATTTCTGAGTTGTCGGCATTTTCAACAACAGATTCTGAGAATTTCTCTCTCCTCCACCAAAATAAAAATCCGACAAAGAAACACTATAATTCAACAGTTACGAGAAACGCCAAGAATTAATTTCTTGATCGGTGATTTTGCTGCTGTATTGCCCCTAGAATTCCAATTTAGGATGATTTTGGTTTGTTTGCTGATGGAAAAACTATATTACAGCCTATTTTTCATGCACCAGGTTTTGTTGGGATCAATGGGTGACCTTGCACTGATGAGTGTTCTCTCAGTCAGTACCTGCTCAATTTCAGACTAGTAAGTATATACCACCTCATAATTAATGAGACGTACGTCCTTACAATTGTTGGCTTAACTTATGTATGCACTATGCACTATATATTACTCAGTTTGGCTGGACTTTTCTCTTTTCCCTTTTGTTTCTGCAAGGTCAAAAGGAGATAGAGTATGCACGTAACAAACTTTTTTCTGGTAAAGGAATAGCTGTTGTAACATTAGAATATGAACTCTGCTCCTGATCTTTTCATCTAAGGCGTTGACATATTTTTGTGCTCCCTTCTTAATATTCTTGAAACCACTATATTTAGATCTTTGCGTATTCAAATCAATGTAGCCAACAGGAACTTTGCTTGAACATTGTTAAATGTCCTGGTGTGAAGTAACAGTTTTTTCAGTTTCCAACTTAAGTTCCAGGTTTAAACTCTAATTTAAGCTAAAAATATACTTATTTACTTTATCTAGCTTTATGATGTATGTTGCTGTTGTTTCTGTAATGATCACTGAGTTCTCTTTCATACATATATGCTACCTGGAGGCTCTAGAAATGTACTTAGTAGACAAATTTACGCCTTTTCAAGTATCAGGTATGAACCCGTTCATTTGCATATGTTTCTTTTTATTATTGTTGTCAGTCTCTTCCTTTCTGAGTTTCTGCTATATTGAGCTGGAATCCTTTGTGCAGGACGTATATGCCTCATATGTAAAAGACTATTTTTTTGGAAGCTTTGGTACACCAACCCGAATTTGATCCCCATTTTTTTCTGTTCAGAAAATCCATATCCCTGCTCTTGAAATGGTTTACAATCGGACATCGTTGACGTTATGAAAGAATGACAAGAGGCTGGCCCCATGAACACTATCAGTGGAATAAGGATATTACTGGGTTTCCTTAAGTTACTGTGTGTTCATGACCTTTTTGGATTACTCTTTATCTTTCTTCATTAGATATAATATTATCAATTGCAACTAGGATTTTATGTTTACTAAGGACAACGTAATGTAGACATTTTTATTTTAAATTTGTTTTCTAGTTGATTTTTAACTTTAATTTTTTTTACATTTTTGGGTTTGTACTAAACTGTACACTATTCTTTGGTCTACTCTTTTCTCAGCAGTCCTGATTACTCAAGCCGAAGTACAATCAACAAAGCCCTACTGCTACTGTTTCTGACGTTTTGGTTTGTTTCTTAGTTGCTTTTTTTTTTCTTTTTTCTTCCTATGAACTTTTGGATTACTAATATGTTTCTTTTTTGGGTGTCTTATTGTTGTGTGTCTCTGATGGTGGGCTATCTGCGGAATGTTGCTTGATTGCTTGCTATTTATTTGGGTAATTAATAGTAAATACATAGTGGAGAACTAAAAGTTCTTGTTTTGCTTGCACAATACTGTACCTAGCTCTCTAGGTTTCTCTAGGTGAGTTATATGTTATAGTTACAAGCTAATTTTCCAAGTGATATTGTACAACTCGCTGCCCTTGTCATGGTTGCATTCTAATTGTTTATGGTTCCTGCTGAAGAAGAACCTTGCTTGGCTTTTTGTATCAATTATGAATAGCTAAACTTGTGAGGATATCTTGATGCATTAGGGAACGCCTGAGCAAGCTAAAGCTCCTCACTTACTCGAACTTCAGCTGCTGCTATTGGTGGGCAGGCTAGGAACCCACTTGCTCCAGACTGCAAACATATTAGAGCTGCTCCAGAGAAAGGTATGCAGCTTTAATTTTGGCTTCACCTATTTTGTTGTACTTAAATTATGGCTTTAATTTTAGCTTCACCTATTTCATTTCTGGGTTGTGGCGGATAATGAGTATGGAGATAGCCAGCTTAGCGAAGTCAGAACTAGCTCTGGTGCCTTTAACAGCAAGCCAAGGTCTGCTCTCTTTTTATCAGCATTTTCTGGTGCAGCACATTTTGTTTATTGTCGCCATGTTGTCCTCTGTTTCTGTTTGGTGTGGCACATCATATTTAGTGATCTTGTTTAGCCCTGAACTTCAGTTTATGCATAGTTAAGCTGATCTGGTGATTGGTAATGATTTGACTTATGTCGATGAGGTGATGAACTTTGAAATCTGGAATAGAGATTATGGAGACAGTTGATGAGTGCTGTAGTTTTAGGGTATGCCTGGACGAAAATGCTGGTTGAAGGGGCGAGCATTGTGAAAATTAGGTTTTAGTAAGAAACCGGGGAATGGGATGAGGGTGTGAGTGTTGTCAAATATGAATTTATAGGAAGAAACAATATTTGTATGTGAAGAACTATGTGCATATTTAGTTTTCTTTGTTACAATAATGTGCACATAAACTGATGTATTTTTATGTTAAGCATACAGTAGTCTACATCCAGTTCTTTCTTTTACAATTTTCATTTTCTTTTCCCAAGTGTACAAATACTGCTGTATAGTAATAGCTGGCACACCACTGTAAATGAGAGGATTGTCCTCAGATGTACTATATATTCCAAGGAATGAAATCATCCTACGGTTGAGAGCCTCAAATTGATCTGCCTCCTTTTTACATTGTTCTCACAAAACTTGAGAGAAAAGCTTCCTTAGTGAAAGGAAGAGAAATAAAGGTAGTTTATTTTTGTTCATGGTATGAGAGTAAACCCGGTAAAATACAATCTTTATATTTTTGAAACACTTCAAAGATTGAGTCTTTGAAGCTGGAAAGTGATTTTTAAGAAGAAGAAAATAGTTTTTACCTAGAAAAATAATGTGCATATTTAGTTTTCTTTGTTACAATAAACTGCACACAAGTAAGCTGATACAATTTTACGTTAAAGTATACTGTAGTCTGTATTCTGTATTCTGCAGGAGATCTTTCTTTTACAGTTTATCCCAAAGTGTATTAGGATTGAACTGTGGTTTGCTGTCACTAGGAACATGCCGAACATCTGTTGACTTCTGCTTCTGCATCTTATGTGTGCTATAGGTTTTCTTTTTTGAATGCTTTTGAAGGTTAAGATTGAGAAAACAATCTGATTAATGCCTTCTGTTAATTGGGTTCTATCTTTTGAACTAGGTCAGGTGATCCAACTACAAGGTGATGAGTGGAAGATTGTGTCAACCTTCCTGGTTCATGTATAGTCTACAGTTAGACACATACATGATACATATATCTAATTATGTTGCTCATATAATAGAGGGTCTAGTTATGGTAGATTATCTTGACTTGGTTCTTTTGCTTTGGTTTGTCAAACATAGCGCAATTCTATAGGATACAAGAAGCTAAAGGTTCTGCAAATAGATCACTGGAGTTGGCCAGCATCACAGAGCAGAGCTCCTCGTGGTTAATGCAGACTTAGCCATGTAATATATGCAGACTTAGCCAGATTATAGTTAATTTTTTGATGTATCTAATTATTTATGCTTATGCTTCAATTGAGCATAATATGCTTAATAAAATGAGTATTTATATATATTATTGATTTTGTATTGATTAATAATAATGAAAAAATGCAAAAAAAAAAAATGGTTTTTGGGGTGGTCAACTGCTCCGGTTTTGGGTCAAAATTGGAGCGGTAAATGATTAACTGATCCGGTTTAGGACCGGATTAGTTAATCATTGTTAACCGCTGCTAGCCCACCCCATCCGGACCAAAACCGGAGTAGTAAGCCCGGTTTTTACCGGATCGGATGGGATTTTTTCTACTAGTGAAAGATAATGTCATCAACTAGTGAAAGATATTTGAACAAGAAGTATATCAGTTCCTTTCGATTTTAGAAACAAAGTTTTATCAACTTTTCCTCTTATGAAATTGTTTTCTAACAGGAACTTACACTAGTAGAATAATTGCTTATTGTTGCGGTAGAATTGCTGCGGTTTTACCCATACGCAACAATAAACCACGCCAAAAAAAAGGAAAATTCGAAAATCAACCTATTGCTGCGGTTTTCACCCAAAACCGCAGCAATAGATTAAAATATTATTTTTATTTATCTATTGCTGCGGGTTTTTGAAAGAACCGCAGCAATAGGTCCTTTAAGTGTTGCACGCTGCTAGGGTTTTAAACCCATCTAACTCATGCCTCATTTCACCATCTGACTCACGCCTCATTTCACCATCTCTCTCCTCTCACTCTCAGTTCTCACGCCTTCTCCTCTCATCTTCTTCAGAATTTTCGCATCTCTCATCTTCTTCAGAATTTTCGCATCTCTCATCTTCTCACCTCCTCCTTATCTCTCATCTTTCACCTCCTCATCTCTCATATTCTTCAGGATCTTCGAAGTTCGAACATCTCCTCATATTCTTCAGATGTTTCGCACCTCAGCTTCTCTCAATTCCTTCGCCCTTCCTCTCTCGCCGTGAAATCTAATCGCCGGCATCAAAGAATCGAGCAACCGACATCTGCTCGTTGGATTCGTCGGTATCAAGTTAGAGTTTTGTCGCTGGGTTCGTCGACATCAACCAACCCAAACAATGCATCTGATTGCTGGTTTCGTCGACATCGACCAACCCAAACAATGCATCTGCTTGCTGGGTTCGTCGACATCTCCTCGCTAGGTTCGTCGGCACCCATGAAGCATCCGGAATTATCGCTTTGGGTTTGTCGGCATAAAAAAATCGAACAACCTTGTTTGGGTTCGTCGGCATCAAAAAGTTGAACAACCAAGTTACAGTTTTATGGGTTGGGCTTCGTGGGTCGATCCACTTGCATCTTCTTGTTTCTTGGTTTTACTTTCTTAATTTCTTTGGATTTTGTTCTTAGTTTGTTCATTGTAGTTTGGTTTTAGTTTCTTAATTTTTTTGTATTTTGATTTCTTAGTTTTTGGTCGACCCACTTGTATTGTAATTAACTATTTTATAACATGTTATAATTTTTTTTTCCTGCATTAGGGGGTTTTGTGTAAACATCTTTGGTTTTCATACTTTGTTGGTCATTCAAATTTGTCAAATTTCAAAAAAAAATAAAAAAAATTGTTTTTACCAGTATCTATTGTTGCGGTTTTGGGCAACAACCGCAGCAATATGTCTCATTCTATTGCTGCGGTTTTTGTAACCGCAACAATAGGTATTTACCTATTGATGCGCCTTGATTTGCGGCGGTGCGAAATCCGTGGCAATAGGCCGCTTACAAACCGCAGCAAAACGCGATTATTCTACTAGTGTTAGATAATCTCTCATACCATGACCTAGGTGCTTGCTTTAACCCATAAAGAGCCTTGTCAAAGTTATAGACATGGTTCGGGAAATCATTATTTTCAAATCCAGGGGGTTGTTCAACATATACATCTTCATTTAAAACACCATTAAGAAATGCACATTTGACATTCATTTGATATAATTTGAATACCATATAGTCAACAAATGCAATAATTATTCTAATGGCCTCAAGTCTAGCAACCGGAGCAAAGGTTTCTTCATAGTCAATTCCTTCTTGTTGATTATAACCTTTTACTACAAGTCTAGCTAGGTTTGTTCCTAACAATAGTTCCATATTCATCTAGTTTATTTCTAAACACCCATTTTAAACCAATTACTTTTTGTTGTTTAGAAGAGGAACTAGATGTCATACCTTGTTTCTTTGAAACTCATTTAACTCATCTTGCACATCAGTGATCTAATCAGAATCTGTGATTGATAGGAACACATAAAATGCACAAAAATTCCTTAACTGCGATCTAGTTTGCTTACGTACCTTTGGATATATCACTTATTATGAGTTCCACTGGATGTGATTTGATGTCTCCAAGGTTTATGTTGAAATTCTCTTATAGGAACAGGTTGTTCCTCTTGAATTTCTTGAGTGGATGAAGAGCCTTGTTCGTTTCTTCCTCTTTCAACCATTGTTGAATTAGTTCCTTCAACATTTTCATTTTTAGTGGGAACGGGAACATCTCCATCTCCTTGAGGAACAGGAACAACATTGTTATGAAAGGTTTCATCTTCTTCGTTCCTTTCCTCTTTAATTCCTTCTTCCTCCTCAATTGAATCTGCTTCTTGTTCATTTGGTTGAACCAAACCTATTTCAAAGTTTTCAACCTGATTGCTTGGATTAAAATTGTCAGATTCATCAAAGATCATATATACACTTTGTTCAACACACATAGTTCTTTTATTGTAAACTTTATAAGCCTAACTATGTGAAGAATATCCTAGAAATATTGCTTCATCACTCCTTACATCAAATTTTCCAAGATTATCTTTCCCATTATTATGAACAAAACATTTACATCCAAATGTTCTGAAATGTATAATATTGAGTTTCTTACCAAAATAAAGCTCATAAGGAGTTTTGCTAATATAGGTTTCATCTATCATTACACGATTTATTATATGACAAGCAGTGTTTACAGCTTCAGCCCAAAAGTTCCTTGGAAGTTCACTAGTTATTAACATCGTCCTAGCCATTTCCTCCAAAGTCTTATATTTCCTCTCCACAACACCATTTTGTTGTGGTGTTCTAGGAGCAGAAAAATTATGATCTAAGCCATGATCTCTACTTAAATCATAAAATTTGTCATTATCAAATTCCTTACCATGATCAGATCTAATATGCATTAATTTGTGACCACTCAAATTTTGAACTCTGTTTGCAAAGACAGAGAACTCATCATAAGTCTCATCCTTGCTAGAGATAAAAATAACCCATGTGTATCTTAAGTAGTCATCAACAATAAGTAGCACATACCTCTTACCACTTCTACTTTGAATCCTCATGTGGCCACATAAATCCATGTGAATCAATTCCAATGGTTTTGTGGTGCTCACAACAGTTTTAGATTTTAAAAGAGCATCTAATATGCTTTCCTTTTGCACACGCCTCACAAACTTGATCAATATGAAATTTTATATATGGTAGTCCCAAGACTAGATCTTTTGATCGATGTTTGTCAAGTAATGAAAAGCTCGCATGACCAAGGCGTTTATACCACAAAAGAGGATCATCTTCAATAACACTAAGACATGTAAAATTATTTTTAGGAACAAGATCAATTAAGATCCACAAAATATGTGTTCCCTTTCCTTGTTCCTTCCAATATAACACTCTTAGATTTATTGTTAACGATCAAGCATTTTTCACTATTAAATTTAACAATATTTTCTTTGTCACAGAATTGGGAAATACTTAAAAAATTGTGCTTTAATCCTTCAACTAGAAAAACATTATCAATGGAATGTGATGGTGACTTACCAACCTTACCAATGGCAACTACATTACCTTTCATGTTGTCACCAAAAGTCACACTTCCACTTTCATAGGTTGAGAGTAAGAGAAACTAAGATTTGTCTCGTGTCATATGCTTAGAACAACCACTATCAAGATACCAAGTATTGCTCCCCCTCATGCTAACCTGCAAAAAACAACTAGTTGTTAGTTGTAGGAACCCCCTCCTTCGTGGGTTCCTGTTCATGACTAGCATTTGTTTTTGCAACCCATTTCATGTTGCTTATTTTCACATTCTTGTCAATCATTCCAGTTCTTAGTTGACATTGATTTATGTAATGACCTATCTTTCCACAATACATGCATATTTTGTCATTAGGCAAGTCAACATATTTCTTAGGCTTGTTCCTTTTCTTGTGATTTTCCAAACCAAGACCTTCTTTTCTTTTAGTTTGTGGTTCTCAATCCACTTAGGAACATTCATCACTTTGCCTCTGTTCCTTGCGACTACAAGTTCCTTCTTGAGATTACTGATTTGTTCCTTTAAAATAATTTTTTCTTATATTAAAGGAACTTAGAAGAAGGACAAATTCTTTTAGGTAAGACATTTCCAAATTGATTAGATCATTTTCGTTTTTAACACTCTCATATAGTTCCTTGATTTTTAAGTTCTTATCAAATAAATCAATGAACCTACTTTCAATATCTGTTCTCATTTTCTTTAGCCATTCTATATGTTTACAAAATTTAACAGCTTGTTCAGTTTGTTCACGTCTTTCACGTTCATCTCTACATTCAAGAATTGAATCACACAGAAGATCATATATTTCAGGCCTAGTTTTTCCATCTGGTTCAAGTATATCACTAGTAGAATAATTGCTTAATACTGCGGCTGAAAAACTGCGGTTTTACCCATACGCAACAATAAACCACGTAAAAAAAAAAAGAAAAAAAATTGAAAATCAACCTATTACTGCGGTTCTGGGCGAAAACCGCAGCAATAAATATCAACGAGAGATTTTCAATATTGTTTAACCGGTTTGACCAAATCTATTGCTGCGGTTTTTTTAAAGAAACCACAACAATAGATTGATGCGGTTTCTTTAAAGAACTCCAGCCAAAAAAGGCCTAAATATTAAAAAGGCCCAATATTATTGGCGCAACAATGTAGCTAACAAAACCCTAAGTATAAGCGCCTCCCTCACTCTCACTTCTCCCTCTCTGACACTCTAAGCAAAGTTCCTCCCTTAACCTCATTCCTACTCCTCCCTCTCTCTCATGGTAGATCTCCTTCAACTCTCTCTCTCTCACGCACCTCTCCTCGCCACCGACGTTCAAGCTTCGCAACGTCTCACACGAACAATAACACTTCTTGATGCTTACCGTTCGTTCGTTATTCATTGATGTTGTTATTCGTTCGTTCGTTCGACATTGTTCGTTATTCAATGAATTAACATCATCTCTCTCTCACTCTTGAACGATAAAGAGTCATCTCTCTCCAGGAATAACGACATCAATGGCTTCAGATTTAGTTTCCAGATCTCGTCGGTCGGTCTTCATCCTCTCATCATCTCGCCAGTCTTCATTCTTTCCCTCTCTCACTTCGATCTTACTCTTCTTCCTCTCTCACTCTTCCTCATTCAGTTACTCCTCTTAATTCAGATCTGGAAACGAAAATCATTGATTCACCGTCGATCATGACGCGCGCAAATCTCGACTTCATCTGAAATCCACTGCCGATCGCAAGCGAAAATCACTTCAGATCTGGAATCTCGATTTATACAAGCGAAAATCTGCATCGATCACTTCAGATCGCAACATCGTTTGTGTTGACGGATTTGTCGAGGGATCCACCGCCGATCTCGTCAGCCATCCGGATTTGTTCGCTGCGACTCTTGCGAGATTGTCCGGCCATCCGGATTTGTTCTTGTTTTCTTTATTTTTTGTTCTTTTTTCTCCTTTGTAGTTAAATTTTATTTTTATTTATTAGATTTAATGGCTAGGGTGGTGATATTTTAGTTTTTTTTTTTGGATTTTTTTCATTTTTGTTTGTTAAGAATCAAAATAATGTTAAGTTTCTGATTTTTTGTTATTTTTTTATATTTTTCTTTTGTATATTTTTTTTAATATATGTTGATTTTTTTGTAATTTTATGTTTTTGTATAAGCATTTTTTGTCATTACTATTAATTTGTGTGCTTTATTTTCTTCTTACATTTTTTCTTTCAAATTTGATGGCAAAGAGTAAAAAATTGTTTTTTTTTACCTGTACCAGTACCTATTGCTGCGGGTCCTATCCAAAACCGCAACAATAAGCTTCATTTTTTTATAATAAGACATACCTATTGCTGCGGTTTTGGGTAAGAACCGCAACAATAGGTTGCTCTATTGCTGCGGTTAAAAACCGCTGCAATAGGTAATTACCTATTGATGCACCCTTAATTGCTGCGCGGCCAAAAGCGCAGCAATAGGCCACTTAATGACCGCCGCAATAAACATTCTTTCTACTAGTGTATGTTGGTTTATCTCAACATCTTCTTTTATGTCAGTGTTTGCCATGAGGCAAAGATTTGCAATTTCTTCGTTTTGTTGTTCCTCTTCCTCCTCAGTCTCTGAATCTCCCCAAGCTGATATCATAGCCTTTCGAATGTTTGCTTTGGAGAAATGAGCTTTTGTTTCCTTGTTCTTTTCAGCAAAACGTTCTTTGTTCCTTTCTTTGTTCTTGTCATTTTCCCAAAGTGGACATTCCTTGATGAAGTGATTTGTACTATCACATTTATGACAAGCAGCTTAGAAAATTTTTTGTTTTTACCTTTGGAGTTTCTATTCTTCATGTTCATGTACATCTTTCGAAAATTTCGGACCATGAAAGTTGCTTCCTCTTCTTCAGAGTCAAAGTCATCTTCATCATCAGCTTTTAGGGCAATGGACTTAGACTTAGAGCTTTTACCATATTCAGTATCAAGGTGTAGCTCATGAGTCATTAGTGATCCTGCTAGTTGTTCCAAGTTGAACTTGGTGAAGTCTTTTGTTTATTGTAAAGCAGTGACCTTAGCTATACATCTATCCCTAGGAAGACTCCTAAGAACTTTTCGAACCTGTTCCTCTGATGAAGTAAACTTTCCAAGAGAAGCTAACTCATTAATAATGTTAGTAAAACGAGTAAACATCTCTTGTATTCTTTCTTTAGTCTTCATGGAGAACAGTTCATATTGATTCGTTAGCAAATCAATTTTAGATCTTTTGACTTCATTAGTTCCTTCGTGGGTTACCTGAAGTAGATCTCATATTTGCTTTGCGGATTTGCATCCCAGTATTCTATTGTGTTCATGGGGTCTAAGTCCACAATGCAAAAGTTTAACAACCATTGCATTCACTTTCATTTTTTCAAAGTCAGCTTTGTCATATTCAGAGAATGGTTTAGGAATTACCTCATTTTTGTCATTAGTGGTTGTGACCTCAAAATCACCAACTTCGATAACTCTCCAAACCTGCTACTTTTCGACCTTAATGAATATCTCCATTCTTTTCTTCCAATAGGAATAGAATTTCCCATTGAACATAGGAGGTCGTTGAGTAGAGTAACCTTCCTCAAGTTTCTCGGTAGTATTTATATTCCTTGGATCTTTTTCTCAATAGGGTTTTCAATGTTTTGTGAGATCTAGCTCTTATACCAATTGTTATTTCACTAGGTTCACTACCAGAGAGGGGGGTGAATTGTATGTGTAGAAATAAACGTACTTTTAGCGGAATTACAATTTAAAAGATAAAGAAATAAGCTAAAGGAACACAAGTGATTTCTACGAGGAAAAACTTATTGGGCCCACCAAGAAGAAACAACCTCGACCACTAGGGATTTTAACTCAACACTTTCACTAATTATGCCAAACAACTTGGTTACAAGCTAACTTTATTCTCGGGCCACACCTGCTTGAGTTCCTAAACTCAAGTTCCTGAACAATTGTTCCCTTAACAACTGTTACTCTCAACTTCACTCAAAGTTTTCTCACTTTAACTTGCTTCACAAAAAGCTTCTCTTATACAGGACTTCACTCAAAATCCGCTTATCCCAAAACCAAAATCAATTATCAAATAAGCTTAGTGGAATAAAGTAAGAAGGCAAAGAACAAATGGCTTATAAGAGAATGAAGGTACTGACACTTTAATTAGTTAAACTCACTTAATTACTTGGCCAGACACAAATTGGAACCTAATTAGACATAAGTATTTATAGCAGTGATTAAGAAAAATGTAGGATTAGAACATGTGATAGTGGTTAAACCATTTTCCCATGATGTTCCTCAACTAGAGAAACATGTTCCATTTCTCACCCATGAACCCCATGTTCTCTTTGAAAGTGTGTATAAGATAAGCACTGCTTCCTTAATTTTAACATTTACTTGTGCAACAAATAAAAATTTGATTTTTAATTAAAAAGTATTTTAATTAATAAAACAAAAATTAAATCCTTTTATAAAAATAATATCTTTAAAATATTTTCTTTTAAAACCGAAAAAGGATTTTTATTTTTGAACTAAGATAAAATCTTTTCCTTAAAATCATATTTTTAACAAAATAAAAACGATTTCCTATTTTTTAGGCTTCAATACTTCAACCAACACAAAATGTTCGTTGCACCATATAATATATGTCTAGTTCCTTTAAATTCGTTAGTTCCTTTAACTTAAGTTATCAGTACCAGTTTGTCTATTCCTTTTAGAGGAACAGACATACATTCTCTTTTTTAATTGCCATTGTTCCTTACCATTACTTACTTGTTCCTTACAAAGGAACTAAAAATAAAAGCCTCACTTCGATTCTTTTGCTCAATTGTTTCTCCAGTATCAGTTCCTTGAGCATCTTCACTTAGTCTTCAAAATCCAAACTTGATTTCTTCCTTAGACTTAGTATTCTCTTTGCTCAATGCAGTGATACCTTGCAAATTCCATTCACTTAACAACTTGTTAGTTTATAACTTAGTTTGTATCTTTGTTCCTTTGTCATCATCAAAACTAGAGTTCAACAACCATAATTTTGGGCAATTGATTTATGATGCTAGTAATTTGATTGCATAAATAACATATTGCCAAAAATTAGTCTTTTGTATTTAAAGAACCAATGTAGATTAACTTTTAGATTGCATGAACATGTTTCTTGGTTATTTATTTGCATAAAACTCAAACATGAACCTTACTAAGTAGAGGCCAACAATGGGTGAATTTGTTTCATGATCATATTCGTACCCTCACCCGTGAACTCAATCTTTGATTCATTGACCAATCATGAAGTCACCACAATGAAATCCACATTGGATAAGTCCCTAAGATGTCCCTATGGTTTCCCAAAATCCAATTAGGTTTATGAGTCTTCGTTTACAGACTTGTTGGCGACTTCTTCTTTTTCAAAACTAGAACATTTACAATGAGGTAGTCAAATCCGCGCTCATCCCGCGTATGCAATAAAAATATGCCTACAACTACTGTTCGGGCCTTTCTTGCCATTGCTGCTTCTAGAAACTAGAAGCTACATCAAATGGATGTACACAACGCCTTCTTACATGGCAATCTTATTGAGGAAGCCTATATGAAATTGCCGCCAGGATTTATAGCTGCACAACATGGGTTAGTCTGTCTTCTCTGCAAATCTTTATATGGATTGAAACAGGCTCTAAGGTGTTGGTTTGCCAAACTTGTCTCTGTTCTTAAAGGTTGTGGTTTTCAACAATCATACTCTTACTACTCTTTATTTACCTACACTAAGGGGTTTGTTTAGCTTAATGTTCTTATTTATGTTGATGACTTGATCCTCTCTGTTAATGATTCCGCTGCTCTTACTCTCTTTAAAGGCTATCTCAGTTCGTGTTTCTATATGAAAGATCTTGGTGTTATCAAGTACTTCCTCGGTCTTGAAGTTGCTCATTATACATATGGTATTTTTCTTTGTCAAAGAAAATACTCATTGGATATTATCTCCGAAGTCAACCTTTTGGATTCAAAACCAGCTTCTTCCCCTATTGAACAAAACCATCATCTTGGTCATGTGAGGGGCCCGCTTCTTAGTGATCATGTGTCATATCGCCGGTTAGTGGGTCGCCTTGTCTACCTTGTTGTGACGCAGCCCGGTATCACTTATGTCGTTCATATTATAGTCTCTCTAAAATACAGAATCCTTGTAAAGATCGCTGGGTTATCGCTCTGCGGGTGGTTAGACACCTCAAAGGCAAGCCTGATGAAGGCATTCTTCTTAGCTCTACTAGTGAGCTCTCTTTATCTAGTTGGTGTGATTCAGATTGGGCCGCCTGTCCCCTCACTTGTTGTTCGCGTACTGGATGGCTTGTTTTCTTGGTCACTATCCTGTAGCCTGGAAGACCAAAAAGCAGCATATTGTTGCTCGCTACTCTGCCGAAGCGGAATATCGTCCTATGGTGATTATTAAATGTGAACTGAAATAATTGAAGGGTCTTCTCATAAGTTTGGGTGTCCACCATCCAAAGGCTATTCCACTTTTCTGTGATAGTCAGTCAGCACTTTATATTGCTCTGAATCTCATTTACCATGAACGGACCAAGCACATAGAGGTTGATTATCACTTTGTTTGTGACGATGCGATTCAGAAGGGTCACATCACTACTTCTCATGTTCCTACTCGTGAACAGTTGGCAGATATCTTCACTAAAGCTCTCATCAAATCTCAGTTTGAGTATCTTCTTCACAATTTGGGCATTCTTGATCCCCATGCTCCAACTTAAGGGGGGTATTAAGGATATCATATCATTATAGATTTATTTAATCTTATGAGATATATTTAGGAGATTCTCTATCTTCTATCTTTGTTAGAGCTGGCATTATCCATGGATGAGTGGATTATCCACCCACTCGTCCTAGATAAATGGGTGACTGGCGGGTGGAGCGGGTGGCAGGGCGGGTTGGAGATGGCTGAAACTTTTTTTGACCCATCACCTGCTCCATCCATCCACCCATGTAACATATATATATACCAGTATATATATATGTATATATATGTATATATATATGTATATATATATATATATATATATATTATAGTTAGTATTAATTTTCGACATGCATTATGAATCGATAATTGATATTTAGTCGCTTTGATGTTAATGATGGCTAAATTTTCATTTATTAATTTTTTTAATTATTTAGTCTATAAATAGCTTTTTTTAGTATTATCTATTTCCTACCTGCCCCACCCATGGCTGATGGATGGGGGGATATGGGTGAAATTTTTGACTGGTGTGGATGGGGATTGGGTCGCAGGTGATGGGGCAGGTTGAGGTCCACCTGCCCCATCTCTGACCCATTATCAGCCCTAATCTTTATTAGCTGCCTTTAATGTTTAGGCTTTGTATCTTGAATCAGTGGCATATATACCACAAGAGTGAAAACAATAATCAAGCTTTACCTCTAATCTATCAATCTGTTTGATTTAACAAATCATACATTATCAAGACCAATTTAAAGTATAAATGTATATATTGACATATTTTACATTCAGTATATTTTGTTATATCCTCTTCCTATTATTTATTTGTTTAATCCCGTCAAAAAAAAATTATATATACATTTGCTGGATTTCACGAATCATAAATTATTAAGGGACGGAAAAAGAAGACTTTCGGGCCGGTTAGCAGCTCGCTGGCACCGGGAAAGTCTATAGAAACTTCTAAGACTCAGATAGAATAAGAGAAAGTGGTAGCGCAGGAGAAATCCAATGGAACAGTACTTCCATCGCCACAAAATGTTTTGATACCAGCTAACATTCAATCGAAGGAATCTGCTGGAGTGGTACTTGGAAAAGAAGCTCGGAAGAACTAGAAAATCTTTACTAATCAGAGCAAAATTTCGGATAAAGGTATGGGTCTCAAATTTGTTGCTCTAATTATTATAGAAGGCATACCTACTGCTAGATTAGAGAAAAATTAGATTGAAAGAATGAATGAGATTTGGGCTAATTCTGTTATTGTTTATGTTGTTGGTCAGAACCCAACCTTATGTTCTCTAAAATCCTATGTGGTGTATCAATGGAATTTAATTGATGAACCTCAAATAATAAAACATGAGGAGGGATACTTTTTTATTAAGTTGGGGAATAAAGAAGTTAGGGATTCTGGGTTGTATTCAGGCCCATACCTCTTCTATGGTGAACCTATGATATTTAAACAGTGGTCAGCTAGTTTTAACTTTCATAGTGAAGTTCTTAAGGTGGTTCCGATTTGGGTAAAACTCCAATATCTACCTCTTCACTGCTGGAGTGAAGATTCTCTAAGTAGAATTGGAAGTGTAATTGGTGTGCCATTGTATGCTGATAAATGTACCATAAAGTCTTTAAGAGTCTCTTTTGCAAGGATTTTAGTGGAAATGGATGTTACCAAAGAGTTAATTAAGAACGTGAAAATAGCTTACCCTCATGGGAAGATTATCTCAGAACCTATCTTGTATGACTGGCTACCTCCATTTTGTAAGAATGTCAGATTGTTGGGCACAATTGTGATTCAAGACCAGTTCAAGGTGGAAATCATAGCAAACCGAAGCAAGAAATGGGTGAAAAAATCATCTAGAGAGGTTGTAGAACAAAATTTTAACACTGAGGATTAAGAGTGTGTTATTATCGCTGGTGGTCCCCCTGTGGCAATAGATCCTAGTTCTTCTGGTGTTCCTGTCATGGTGGTAGATCTGACAACATAATCACTCTTACTCAAACTCCAGTGTGTATTCTTGATGGGTTGCAAAGTAAAAATGTGGAAAAAGAAGGAGCTTGGAAGGTTGTGATAGAAAATCAAAGGACAAAGGCAAGCAAGTGGCTTTTCAATAAGCTAGAATGATTGCTTATAGTGTTGTTCAAGACTCAAGTAGACCTGAGGGTGCTAAGGGACCAAACCCTTATATATCATGATGATAGTTGTCTCTTGCAATATTAGGGGTATGAATGACCCTTTCAAAATAAAAGAAATTCAGAATTTCTTACTTGAGCAGAAGGTGACAGTTTGTGCCTTCTTGAGACTAGAGTGAGAGCTCACAATATGGCTATAATTCACAGAAAATTTAGTCAAAAGTGTAATTGGGTGTGCAATTATTCTTCTTCTCCTAGAGGAAGAATATGGCTTGGTTGGCAGAATAGTGAAGTAAAGGTGATTGTTATAAGCCAGTCTGAACAAGTTATTGTTGCTGAGGTGAATAACCTAACTGACTCTATTCATTTCAGAATGTATATTGGGTATGGTTTGCACACTATAAGTGATAGAAAACCTTTATGGAGGGAGTTGACTACAACTGCAGCAGATTGCAGCATTCCATTCATTGTCATAGGTGACTTTAACTCTGTTTACCAGCCTAGTGACAAATTTAATGGTGCCTTGGTGAGTGATTTGGATACTCATGACATGGTAAATTTCTTTCTGGAGTCCTATGTTACAGATGCTCCAAGCATGGGAATGTTTTACTCTTGGACTAATAAGGGAATAGGAGATGACAAAATAGGTAGTATGATTGACAAGGCTTTTGTCAATACTCTATGGATAGATAAGTTTGCTGAGGTGAAGGTTAATTATTTGCCTTATGGTGTTTCCGATCACACTCCACTGGTGATTAATATGGAGTATGATTCAAATGAAGGAGGAAGGCCATTCAAATTTCATAACATCCTTTGTGAGCATGAGAATTTTGTAAATGTTGTGAAGGGTGGCTAGGATGGTGTGAATGATAGATATAATATGAAAAAAGTCTGGGTCAAGCTTAAGAATGTTAAGCATGCTCTCAAAAGCTTACACTCTAAGCATTTCTCTCAAGCTCACCTCAAAATTGAAGAGCTTAGAAGGTAGCTTGCTGCATTACAAGTATTACCAGACATAAATGAAGATACTAAGCTACAGCATGAGGAAAAGGACTGTTATGAAAAGCTAAGATGTTGGTCAAAGGTTGATGAAAGCATTCTTAGATAAAAGTCTAGGATTAACTGGATCTCTCTTGGAGATTCTAATACAAAGTTCTTTTTTAATGTTGTAAAATTTAGAAGAGCAAGACACAAGTTGGTTGTGGTTTATACTGAAAATGATGAAGCTCTCACTGATTTAACATAAATTCGAGCTGAAATTGTAGGCTTCTATAAGAACCTACTAGGTTCTTGCTCTTCAGAAATACCTGCAATTGACTTACTAATAGTTAGTTCAGACCCTATATTGAGTAACTCTGCTCGTCAGATGCTTTCACAGCCTGTCACTGAGTTGGAGATTGAAAGTGCTTTGTTATCTATTGAAGATGCATAAGCTCTAGAAATAGATGGGTTCAATGTTGTTTTCTTCAAGAGTTTTTTCCATAAGTCTTATATGCATGGCCTGGCCCTATCAACATCAATGTTGTTACTTTGATTCCCAAGAAAGACAATGCTAGATATGCAAAGGACTTTAGACCTATAGCCTGTTGCACTATCCTATACAAGATCATCTCTAAAGATCTTACTCATAGACTGCATCAAGTTATCGGTGAGGTAGTTAATCAATCTCAGTCAGGGTTCATTCTAGAGAGACACATTGCTGATAACATCATCTTAGCAACTGAATTAATCAGGTGTGTGATTAAAGTGGACATTTCTCCTAGGTGTGTCATTAAAGTGGACATCAGGAAAGCTTATGATATAGTGGAGTGGGTATTCATAGAAGCTATGTTGAAGGAATTAGGTTTCCCAAGTCAGTTCATCAGGTGGATAATGGCTTGTGTTAAGAGTGTATCATATTCTATCTTGATAAATGGAGTTCCCACAAAAAACTTTTAATGTTAAAAGAGGGTTGAGATAGGGAGACCCTCTCTCTCCCTTCTTATTTTCCATTAGCAAGGAGTATCTACGCAGGTGCTTAGGAAGGCTGCATTGTAACCCTGATTTTAACTTTCACCCAAAGTGTGAAAGGTTGCATATCACATATCTTATGTTTGCTGATGACGTGCTGCTTTTTGCAAGAGCATACACGAGTTCTATTAACAAAATCATGGCAGTGTTTCAGAAGTTTTCACAAGCTTCTGATTTGGAAGCAAGTGTAGAAAAGAGCTGCATTTATATGGCATGGGTTAATAGAGATGAAGCTGAAATTTTGGCAGCTGTTGTTAACATGCCTTTAGGTATACTTCCTTTCAAGTACCTAGGGGTACCTCTGACTCTTAATAAGTTAAGCTTTTCTGAGTGCAAGCCCCTCATTGGGAAGATCACAAAGAGGGCACAAGGTTGGATGCCTCATCTGCTATCTTATGTAGGGAGATTGCAGTTAAGTAGGGAGTATTCTAAGTATAATGCAGAATTATTAGGCCCACATTTTTCCTCTCTCAAAAAAAGTTGTCAAAGCTGTTGAGAGTATATGCAGAAAGTTTTTGTGGACTGGTTCTACTAATCCTTAAAAAAAAAACAGCTCCAATAGCATGGTCTAATTTTCATAAGCCTAAAGCAGCAGGGGGATGGAATGTGGTTGATATGAAGCTGTGGAATGAAGCAGCTATCTTGAAACTTTTATGGGCTTTGGCTTTTAAGAGTGATAAATTGTGGGTAAGATGGGTTCATGCATACTACAATAAGAGAAGGGAGCTGTATAATGTTGCTATATGTAGCAACACATCTTGGCTGTTAAGGAAGATTATAGATAGTAGAAGCATGTTAAGTGAATTGGAAAAATGGAATGTTGTTCTGATTAATAATCATTTTAGCATAAAAAAAAACCTACAATCTGTTAATTGGTGATCAAGATAAAGTTCCTTGGAGAAGGATTGTGCGCAATAACAAAGCTACTCCTAAGAACAAGTTCATTCTTTGGTTGGGTGTACAAAATAGACTTTACACTACTGACAGATTGCTCCAATGGAATGTCTAATGTAGTAGAATTTGTTGTCTCTATGACAAACAAAATGAAACAGTTGAACACCTCTTCTTTGCTTGTGATTATGCTGCTGTAATCTGGCATACTTTGTTACATATGCTTGGAATTAATCCACAAAGGTAGGGTTTCCATTTTGAAAAGCAACAAGCTTCCTTGAAGGCTCATAGTAAGAGTAGAATATCCAGAGTATGTGTAATGCTCGTTACTGAAATTGGCTTCAAAGAAACAACAAGATTTTTAGAGGTTATCTTCTCCCTCTAGCTCAAGTGGTGAAAGATATTATATTTAAGTTGCTGCAAATTGTAAAGATAGTGATAGGCATTTGCTGTTTTTGAACAATTCTTAGCTTCTGCTGTGCTTTAGCTTGTTTTGGCCTGCTTTCCTGCCTTGTCGTTGGAGGAGGGTGAGTAGTGTCTTTAGCTTGTATTGGTGTGTTCACCTATTTTTTTGGTAGCCAATAATATTTTTGAATTGCCAAAAAAAATGAGTTGACAAATAATTTCAAAATAAGTTTAATTAATACAAGTTTGTCTATAATGACATAAAAATGAGTAATAATGACACAGAAATGAGTTATCAAAAATTGAAATGGTGCATTAATGAGTCATTATTCCATAAGTCACAAAGCTTAAGGTTTTCCTCATGGGGCAAGAGCGAACCTGAGACAAAGGTTCTAATAGCTCCTATCTCTAGCCAATTGTCTTCCCAAAAAGAGATACTCCTACCATCACTTACAACCCATAATTTATTAGCATCTAGAAGTGGTCACCTTAGACTTATACTTCTCCATATTTTTGACCCATTCTTGAAGGGTATGACTTTGTTAGAGTGGATATATTTTGAAATTATATATTGTTGGGCTAGGTTTTCCTCCCCTTGACTCATTTTCCACCCTAGATGCGCCATGTAAATAGTGTTAAGGTCATGGTGAGATCGAATTCCAGTCCCCCTTGATATTTTGGGAGAAAGGTCGAAGCCTTTCCAACAAGGTGTAGGCGTTTCTTTGAGTCCCTATCCCCCCACAAAATTTTTTTACAAGTTTTATCAAGATCCAAGAGGGTGGTGGTGGGAAGCACTTGAGATTGTAGGTAATAGTTTGGCATGGAGTTGAAAGTAGAGTTAATTAATTTCAGTTTCCCCGCTCTAGAATGGTAATTGGCTTTCCAAAGGGCCAATTTTTTCCTTACTTTATCCACAATGAATTGAACGTCCTTGCGTTTTAGCCTTTAATGGGAAAGGGGAAAGCCATGGTATGTGCCTAGGTCCTTAGACTCAGTGACATTTAGGGTCTCTTGGAAAAGAATGCGATGATCCTCCGGGATATTAACGGAGAAAAAAAGTCTACTCTTATGTTCAATAATGTTTTGCCCCGAAATCTTACAGAAGGAGGAAATAGTATCTCGTACAGAAAAAGTTGTTGACTCACCAACTTTCCCAAAAAGAGGAGATCATCGGCAAACAACAAATGAGAGATAGGAACTTTTTTTCTTGTCTACCCAAAAGGGAGTCCAAACCTTGCAATTAGTGGCTATATTAATCATATGGGTCTGGCTCTCAAGACAAATGTTGAACAGATAAGGCGACATGGGGTTGTTTCTGCTAAGAAATTGAGGGTTGTGATTGGATGAGATATGCGATGTGGGCCCCAAGTTGTTTGCCTGAGCTCCGATGTCCTTAGGCCTGAATCCTGCAAAACAAGGTTAGACTACCCCGGGGGTGTTTCCGGGATCGCCCCTCCGACGCTCAAGTCAGATGTGATTGAGGTAGAGAGAGAAGTCAAGTCTAGAGAGAGATGCTCTAGTTTGTTAGGTGAGAATTGAATACCTGTTCATTGATGAGGCAGTTGGTTTTTATAGTGTTGGGGATTTCCCAGACAGGAAACATTATTCAGATGGGCCTTTTTGGTAGCAATGGGCATGTTACCTTTTCAGGCAATGATTACTTCAGCTTTTAGAGGCTTCCCAAATACTGGTGATTAGGTCAACTTTCAAGTGGGACCCACAGTTGTCACCTGTCCCATGCTTTAGTTGGCCTGTGCTTCCTTATGGGGCTGCTGATTAAATGAGCCCAAACTTTTAGCCCCACGCCATAGATAGGGGATCACGGAGATCTGACTGGAGGGGGGCCTGTCTGTGGCGGAAGAGCAGTTATCCTATTTCCGACTGGAAACAGATATGTCGACCGGGTCTCCTTCTGGCTGGGAGTAGGAGCGCC
Organism: Beta lomatogona; assembly: GCA_947646795.1. Lineage (NCBI taxonomy): Eukaryota > Viridiplantae > Streptophyta > Magnoliopsida > Caryophyllales > Amaranthaceae > Beta > Beta lomatogona. Next base: position 9,332,037 of record CANSNZ010000927.1, on the reverse strand, counting down.
GACCAGGTCTCCTTCTGACAATGAGTAGCTGATCCGACCAGGTCTCCTTCTGGCTAGGAGTAGGAGCGCCGACCGGGTCTCCTTCTGGCAGGGAGTAGGAATGCCGACCGGGTCCCCTTCTGGCTGGAAGTAGGAACGCCGACCGGGTCTCCCTCTCGCTGGAAGCAGATAAGCCGACCAGGTCTCCTTCTGACTATGAGTAGCTGATCCGACCAGGTCTCCTTCTGGCTGGGAGTAGGAGCGCCGACCGGGTTGTTTTTGCTTCATGAGGATAGTACCGACCGGGCCACTTCCTTTTGGAGGAAAGGTGCCGACCTAGTCCTCTCTTGCCTCATGATGAGGATGCCGACCAGGTCCCTTCCTATATGGCCGAGTAGAATATGGAGCCATTCGGACGAGGGGCTAATGAGCCCCAAGATGATCCGAAGGGGTGCCAACTGATACTTTGCCATTTTTGACCGAGTATGGAAGTGACTCGGCAAAGGAGGGAAGCTTCTGTCGGCCGAATAGGGTACATGACCACTCGGATGAGGGGCTAATGAGCCTCAAGTTGGTCCGAGTGGGTGCTAGCCGATACTTGGCCGTACTCGACCACGTATAGAAGCGACTCGACAAAGGCGGGAAGCTCCTGTTGGCCGAGTAGGGAATGGTGCCACTCGGATAAGGGGCCAATGAGCCCCAAGATGGTCCGAGTGGGTGCTAGCTGATACTTGGCCATACTTGACCAAGTATAGAAGCGACTCGGCAAAGGAGGAGGGCTCCTGTTGGCCGAGTAGGGAATGGTGCCACTCGGATGAGGGGCTAATGAGCCCCAAGATGGTCCGAGTGGGTGCTAGCTGATACTTGGCCATACTTGACCAAGTATAGAAGCGACTCGGCAAAGGAGGAGGGCTCCTGTTGGCCGAGTAGGGAATGGTGCCACTCGGATGAGGGGCTAATGAGCCCCCAAGATGGTCCGAGTGGGTGCTAGCTGATACTTGGCCATACTTGACCAAGTACAGAAGCAACTCGGCAAAGGAGGAGGGCTCCTGTTGGCCAAGTAGGAAATGGCGCCACTCGGATGAGGGGCTAATGAGCCCCCAAGATGGTCCGAGTGGGTGCTAGCTGATACTTGGCCATACCTGACCAAGTATAGAATCGACTCAGCAAAGGAGGAGGGCTCTTGTTGGCCGAGTAGGAAATGGTGCCACTCGGATGAGGGGCTAATGAGCCCCAAGATGGTCCGAGTGGGTGCTAGCTGATACTTGGCCATACCTGACCAAGTATAGAAGCGACTCGGCAAAGGAGGAGGGCTCATGTTGGCCGAGCAGGAAATGGTGCCACTCGGATGAGGGGCTAATGAGCCCCAAGATGGTCCGAGTGGGTGCTAGCTGATACTTGGCCATACTCGACCAAGTATAGAAGCGACTCGGCAAAGGAGGAGGGCTCCTGTTGGCCGAGTAGGAAATGGTGCCACTCGGATGAGGGGCTAATGAGCCCCCAAGATGGTCCGAGTGGGTGCTAGCTGATACTTGGCCATACTTGACCAAGTATAGAACCGACTCGGCAAAGGAGGAGGGCTCCTGTTGGCCGAGTAGGAAATGGCGCCACTCGGATGAGGGGCTAATGAGCCCCCAAGATGGTCCGAGTGGGTGCTAGCTGATACTTGGCCATACCTGACCAAGTATAGAATCGACTCGGCAAAGGAGGAGGGCTCTTGTTGGCCGAGTAGGAAATGGTGCCACTCGGATGAGGGGCTAATGAGCCCCAAGATGGTCCGAGTGGGTGCTAGCTGATACTTGGCCATACCGACCAAGTATAGAAGCGACTCGGCAAAGGAGGAGGGCTCCTCGTTGGCCGAGCGAGGAAATGGTGCCACTCGGATGAGGGGCTAATGAGCCCCAAGATGGTCCGAGTGGGTGCTAGCTGATACTTGGCCATACCTGACCAAGTATAGAAGCGACTCGGCAAAGGAGGAGGGCTCCTGTTGGCCGAGCAGGAAATGGTGCCACTCGGATGAGGGGCTAATGAGCCCCAAGATGGTCCGAGTGGGTGCTAGCTGATACTTGGCCATACTCGACCAAGTATAGAAGCGACTCGGCAAAGGAGGAGGGCTCCTGTTGGCCGAGTAGGAAATGGTGCCACTCGGATGAGGGGCTAATCAGCCCCCAAGATGGTCCGAGTGGGTGCTAGCTGATACTTGGCCATACTTGACCAAGTATAGAAGCGACTCGGCAAAGGAGGAGGGCTCATGTTGGCCGAGTAGGAAATGGCGCCACTCGGATGAGGGGCTAATGAGCCCCCAAGATGGTCCGAGTGGGTCCTAGCTGATACTTGGCCATACCTGACCAAGTATAGAATCGACTCGGCAAAGAAGGAGGGCTCTTGTTGGCCGAGTAGGAAATGGTGCCACTCGGATGAGGGGCTAATGAGCCTCAAGATGGTCCGAGTGGGTGCTAGCTGATACTTGGCCATACCTGACCAAGTATAGAAGCGACTCGGCAAAGGAGGAGGGCTCCTGTTGGCCGAGCAGGAAATGGTGCCACTCGGATGAGGGGCTAATGAGCCCCAAGATGGTCCGAGTGGGTGCTAGTTGATACTTGGCCATACTCGACCAAGTATAGAAGCGACTCGGCAAAGCAGGAGGGCTCCTGTTGGCCGAGTAGGAAATGGTGCCACTCGGATGAGGGGCTAATGAGCCCCCAAGATGGTCCGAGTGGGTGATATGGTTGTGCCCATTTTGCCCGACCGTATGTGCCTGTCCTGAGATGGCCCCTCTTGATGCTTGGGATGTTGGGACGTTGGGTATTGGCCGAGCTAGAGAGGCGCCATGAGTACCTCCAACGCTTCATCTTCCTGAGATTCGGAACGCTTTTGGCTCGAGTTGCCTGGACCCTTCACAAGATGGGCTGAGCAGGTCCAGTTGGGCCTCAATTTGAGGCCCATTTAGGCAACGCGGGGGGGTTTGCGTTGCACATCTCCCGATGTATTCCTATATATGTATGAGAGGGGAGAGAAGTCGAGGATCATTTGTTTATTTTCTGATTCTCTCTCTCCCAAAGATCTCCCAATCCTCTCTCTTTTCTCAAGTTCCTCTCCAAGTTTCTCCGTCCGACCAGGTACGCTTTTGTTGTTTTATGTTTTTCTTTCTCTTTCTTTTTCTTTCGAATAACCTCGGCCGACTCCCTTGTTTATAAATAATGGGAGATTCGTCCGAGTCGTCGACACCTCCGGCTTCACCTCCCTATAATCTGGCCGAGGAGGTGAGGGGGATGGGAATAACTCTGGTGTCGACGATAGTAAACTGTCCCGACCCCTCGGCCGTGCCCGACGCGGTTGCTCTCCCGAGTGCGTCTTCTTCGGTGGAGGATGAAGCCGAGGGAGTCATTCCCTTCCCTTGGGAGGTTTCATTGGCCTATCCTCCTTCAAGGAGTTACTTAGATAAGTATCTATCTTCTGATGTAGTGAGGGCCATGCCGAGGGGAGCAGGAGAAGCATCCACATCGGGTCGGGGATTGGAATATCCCGACCTTGATCCAAAAGGAGGTCCAGGCTCATTCTTTCCCGAGCCGGGTGTGATTAAATCGCTGACCGAGGACCTCCGGGGTACAGCGACAAGGTTTCAAATAAAGGACCCCTTCTACTTGGTCCGACCAGAGGCCCACCATACCGTAATCTCGCCCCCTCCCGGTTGCGTTGCAGTGTACTATAAGTCTCTGGATATGGGGCTTCGGTTTCCTTTGACCCCTTTCGTGAAGGAGTTGTTGAACGCCTATAACATGGCGATCTGCCAAGTCTCCCCGAATTCCTGGGGCGGAATCAGTGCTTTCCAAGTTCTGTGCAATCTTATTGACATTCGACCAACCCTCAAACTATGGAGGCACCTGTATAGGTTGGTCGAGGTTATGGCAGCCAAGAACGGACCAGGTTGGTGGAGCTTCCAGATCCGACCGGGGTATCGAACCGTGCTCAATCTCCCCACTTCCCAGAAAGGGTTCCGCCGAGAATTTGCCTTTGTGTATTTTGGCGGGGACTGGGGGATTCCTTTGGTTCCACCCTCGGATGAACCCCTCGTTGCTTTGAATTACCGAGTGGGTGATCTAGATGACGAGGAAGGAGCCGCGGCCTGCTATATGCGAGCCGAGGCGAGGATCGTCAACGGGGCGAGGTATTCGTACCGGGCAATGGCTGCCCGACCGCAAGCTTTTCCGAGACGAGCATTTTCTCTCGGCTATGGGTCTAAGCTCGACCTTCCCAAAGGGTAATTTGCCGGGGAGGAGGCTTTGGGTGGTCGGTATGACGATTTTTTAGTTTTTGACTCTCTATTTTGGCTAACTCTTTTCTTCTTTGTTTCGAATTTGCAGAACCTGCCCGAGCGTATATTGACGAAGTAGACCTAGTGATGGCAGATAGACTGAACGTGGCCGCTATGAGGGCCGCTCGGCTGAAGGCCGAGATTGCGGCTAAGTCGCTGAAAGTCCCCGCCCCTCCCAAGGTGAGAATAGCCTTTTCCTGTTGCTACTTGTTTTGGCTGACCGATCATCTATTAGGATGACTAACTGTCTGCTTCTTCCTTTAGGACCCTGCAAAACCGAAGACCAAGAAGAGGAAGGAGCGGTCTTCGGACAAAGTGGCTCAGACAGAGAAGGCGGTGGCTCGGGAGAAAGCCGAGCGGGAGAGGGCAAAAGCCGAGCTAGAGGAAGCCCGAAGGAGTAAATCAGTAGAGGTCATTAGCCCGAGGAGCCTTGCCCAACAGGCCGACGGGGGTGACATCTCTCTGCATTCTTCCGACTTCCGACCCATCGGGAGCCCCCAATACACTCCTCTGTCCCCTTTTCAGGACCTGCCTGGGGATAGCTCGAGGGGTGCGGTGAGGCCAGCCGTTCCCTTCCCGGGGCTGAGTCGGAGGGAGAAAGATAAGCGGTGGACTTCCGCCCTTGAGCATATATATACTCCCGCCGACCGGGAGTATATCGAGATTACTCATGGTCCTCACGAGACCAACGAGCTCTTCCGATCGTGGCTCGATGTAAGCCATCTTCAACCCTTTTCTTTTACTTTTTACTCCACTATATCTAATCCTTCTCTTTCGTTTCAGTTTTCCGCTCGGATGGCCAATGTAGCTCAGAATCGGGTGAGCTTGGCTGAGGAAATTGACGGCCTCAAAGAGAAGGCCAAGAAGCATTTTGATGAGGTATACCAGGCCTAAGAGGCTCAGCGAATTGCCGAGTCCAAGCTGGAGGATGCGGAGGCTGCTATAAAGAAGGATCAGGAGGGCTTTGCCGCCGAGCGCGAGAAGTGGGCGAAGGAGAGAGCCGACCTCACCCTTGCTCGAGATTTGGCCGAACGCCGGGGATGATGCCACGACCAAAGTGACCGCGGCCGAGCAGAAGGTGGCCGAACTTGAGGCCAAGTTGGTGAAGCTGGAGGGCCAAGTTAAGACTGAGGAGCAGTGGTTCTCCGACTGGGAGAAATCTGCTGCTGCCGAGGCTTATGCCAATGAGGTCGGCAGCGCCGCTCATAAGATGGGGGAGGACGAGGCTCTCGACCGGCTGAAGAAGGTCCTGGCCGAGTCTCACCCAAATCTGGTATGGGCGGACATTTGGTCGAGCTACCAAATGTCGATCGATGCTGAAAATGCGGTTATTTTGGCTCGGCTGGAGGCCGAGGGGGGTGAAGAAGACGATGATGACGAAGAAGACGAGGAGGGCCGAGTAGATGTCAACGTCGTCGATGGTGATGATGTTGATGATGATGCTGATGCGGCCGACCAGGTCGGTCGGGAGGAGGAGCTAGTCGGCGATAACGCTGATGCGAATGCCGAGAGTGTAACTGATCCCCCTCCCTCTAGCTCTTAGGCTGCCTTTGTACTTAGTCCTTTTTGTTTCTTCGTTGTAACGCCCGACCTTATTTAATGGAACTTGGTCGTTTTGTCTTCTCATTCTGTCTTTTCTTTTCTCTTTTGTTGATTGCAATATTGTCTGACTAACTTTTTAATCCGCCTGACTTGCCTGCATAGTCGAAATTCCGACCAACAATTATTTTCATTAGAAATTTAAACCGTTTGACTGGCTAAGTCCAGATTTAATTCCGATAGGCCTCATCAAAATTCCGACCAACAATATTCTGCAGGAGAAAACTCGAACTGTTTGACTGGTTAAGTTCATCATTTACAAAATGCCGACCGGCTATGGACTGAAAAATCTCCAATTGTTTTTGACTGGTTAAGTCCTAATTAGCAAAACGCCGACCGGCTATGAGTTTTTACAATGTATGCCCCTATTGCAAATAACAAAACTTTATACATGGTATTTCTTAAAGTTGTCGCCATTCCAAGGTCGGGCAAGAGGGATGCCCTCGGAGGACTCTAGTCGGAATGTGCCGGGCTTGATGACTTCTATGACTTTGTATGGGCCATCCCAGTTAGGTCCTAGTTTCCCCTTCAAGTGTGAGAGCCCGGTGGCTTCGACTTTCCGAACAACCCAGTCCTCGAGTTGGATTGGGCGGGTCCTCACTCGGCGATTAAACATTCGAGTGACCTTTTGCTTGTACCGAATGGATTTTAGCAGCTCATTGCCCCTTGTTTCTGGCAACAAGTCTAGGTTGACAGGTTTCTCTTCCTCGTTTTTTTCATACTCGTAGAAGGTCATCCGAGGGGAAGGGATGCCTGTTTCGACTGGTAGGACAGCCTCACTCCCGTACACAAGGTTGAATGGCGAGTGACCTGTTGCTTCTTTTGTCGTAGTTCTGGCCGACCACAGGACCCCAGGTAGGTCATCAACCCATGCCCCTTTGGCAGCTTCCAAGGATTTCTTGATTCCCTTGAGAACTATTTTATTAGCCGATTCGGCTTGCCCGTTTATTTATGGTCGGGATACTGCCGAGAATTTAGTGTGTATTCCGAACCGAGCACAATAATCTCTAGTAGGGCCACTGTTGAATTGTCGCCCATTGTCGGAGATTAGGACTCTGGGGACTCCGAATCTGGTGATGATGTTCCTCCAAATGAACGCTTCAACTTGTCTATCCGTGATGGAGGAGAGTGGTTCGGCCTCAGTCCATTTGGTGAAGTAGTCAATGGCGACAATCAGGAACCTTCTCTGACCTGAGGCTGGGGGAAATGGTCCGAGTAGGTCCATGCCCCACTTGTCAAATGGCAAGACTGCTTGAATTGTTGTTAGGGGGGTTGTCGGTGCTCGGGGAATGTCAGAATGGATCTGGCAGGATGGACATCTCTTCACCAGCTCCTGAGCATCGGTTCTCAGAGTGGGCCAGTAATATCCAGCTCGGAGCGCTTTTCCAGCTATGGTTCTCCCTCCTTGGTGACGCCCACAGGCCCCTTGGTGGATTTCCCTGAGGATGTAATTTCCTTCTTCAGGGGTGACACATTTAAGCAGGGGATGGGTGAAGGACTTCTTGTAGAGCTGATTCTCATGCCATAGGAACCATCCGGATTTGTGTTTGATCCGATCAGCCTCCTTGCAATCCTCTGGTAGCTCACCGTCCCTCAAATATCCGACTACCTCATCCATCCATTCGGATGTCCGATTCAATACAAGTTGCTGCTTGGCGTTGACGATGGGCTGCCTGAGGACTTCCCACATGATTGTTCGGGGAGCAGACCCTTCTGCCGAACTGGCCATTCTGGCCAAGGCGTCCGCTTGCTGATTTTCCGACCGGGGTATATGGGTGATACTGAACTCAGATAGCTGCTCGATTATTTTCTGGGCCCTGGTCAAATACATTCTCATGTTGTCTTCTTTGGCCTCGTATTCCCCCGATACCTGACCCACTATCAACTGTGAGTCGGATTTAGCATTGATCACGGTTGCCCCGGCCACGATGCACAATTCCAATCCGAGGATCAGAGCTTCATATTCCGCTTCATTGTTGGAGCTTAGGAACTCAAATTTGACTGCGTATTCCATTTTTTCTCCGACCGGGGGTTTGATGACCAGTCCCGCTCCACAGCTTGTCTTGGTAGACGAGCCATCCACTTGCAGCTCCCAGCTATCTTGTCTGGCCGATTGGGGGCTCGGAGGTGCACTCGTTATGAAATCGCCCGAGCACGGGCTTTGATCGCCCTCCTGGGCTCATATTCCAACCCGAAGTCAGCTAGCTGATCCGCCCAATCAGTCATCCGACTAGAGTGGTTCCTGCTTTCAATGAGCTTCCTGAGCGGCTGACCAGTAAGGACCTTTATAAGATGGGCTTGGAAGTAAGGTTTGAGCTTCCGACTAGCTATTACTAACGCCAAGACCATTTTTTCCACTTCGCTGTATTTGGCCTCTGCTCCTCGGAAGGCGTGGCTAACAAAGTAGACTGGGTGTTGTTTTTCTTCTCTTTCGGCTATCAAGACGGCGCTGAGCGCGTATTCTGAAATGGCCAAATAAACGAATAATGTTTCCCCCGGCAAGGGGGAGATTAATTTTGGGAGAGTTAGGAGATGTTCTTTTAGGGAAGTGAAGGCTTGGTCGGCTTCATCATCCCAAGTGAATTCTTTTCTTTTCAGAGTTCTGAAGAAGTGCAAGCTCTTATCCGCTGAGCGGGATAGGAAACGACCGAGGGCGGCCAGACAGCCGGTTAGGCGTTGTACTTCTCTTACATTCCGCGGAGGCTTCATTTCTATTACAGCTTTGATTTTGTCGGGGTTTGCTTCGATCCCTCTTTCGTCAACTAGGAATCCGAGACACTTACCCCCTTTCACTCCGAAGACACTTTTCTTCGGATTTAGCATCATGCGGAAACGCCTCAACGTCCCGAGGGTCTCCCTTAAGTCAGAGGGGTGATGGCTATGGACTTTGCTTTTGACGATCATATCGTCAACATATACCTCAATATTCCGACCAAGTTGGTCCTTGAAGATTTTGTTGACGGTGCGCTGATATGTTGCCCCTGCATTTTTCAGGCCGAAGGGCATCATCTTATAGCAATATACCCCCTGGTTGGTGATAAACGCAGTATGGACTCGGTCCTGTTCAACCATCGGGATTTGATGATACCCCGCGTTTGCGTCCATGAAGCTTAGAAGGGCGTGACCCGCAGTTGAGTCGACCAGCCTATCAATTTTGGGCAGAGGGTGGTTATCTTTGGGACAGGCCTTATTTAGGTCTGTGAAATCCACACACATTCTCCAAGCCCCACTCTGCTTCTTGACCAAGACCACGTTGGCCAACCATTCTGAGTACTGGCATTCTTCAATGAATCCCGCTTCGAGCAATTTCTTGACTTCTGCTGCTGCTGCTGCGGCATTTCTTTCGGGGCCTTGATGCCTCAGCTTTTGCTTGACCGGCCTGAACCCCTCTTTGATGTTAAGCTCATGGCACATCACATTGGGATCGAGTCCGGGCATTTCGTTGGCTTCGTAAGCAAATACGTCTCTGTACTCTGTCAGAACTTGAATAATCTCGCTTCTTGTCTGAGGGTCCATGGCCTTGCCTACCCTCAGAGTCCGACCATGCTCCTTATCAATGGTGACTTCTTCGTCCTCCTCGGCTGGCTGAGAGCGCTCGTATTGCTTGGGATTTTCGGTAATGTAAACCCCGAGGCCACTTGAGGGCTGACCATCTTCTCGCTTTCTCTTCTTCGAGTCCTCTTGGACGTCGATCTTACTTTTCAAGCTGTTCGTATAGCATTCCCTAGCTGCCTGCTGATCTCCTTGGATCCTTCCGACCTTACCCTCGTCGGTTTCAAACTGCATAAGAAGCTGGTAAATGGAAATTGCTGCTTTGACCTTGTTTAGAGTTGGTCTTCCCATTATGATGTTATATGGCAGAGGGATGTCCACCACTAGGAAGTCAATCGGTAGGCTTCTTCCTTTGCCCTTCTCTCCTATCCGAGTGGGCAACTTTACAGATCCGACAGGGTGTACTGAGTTTCCCCCGAAGCCTATGAGTGGCTGATTGAGTGGGGTTATATCCTTTTCATTATATTTCAGTTTCCTGAGGCACTCCAACGTCATTATGTCGGCTGAGGATCCGCTATCCACCAGCACCCGTTTGACTCGGGTGTTGGCCACTTTGAGCTCGATGACCAAGGGGTCGTCGTGGGGCGTGTGTAGTGGCCGACTGGATTCCCCGAATGTCATTATAGGACAGTCGGGTCGGGGGTGGTTAACATCGAGTACCTGATGTTTTAGACTTTGGATATGGGCTTTACGTGATCGGCCGGTTAGGCCTCCCGACGCAAAGCCATCTGCTATGACTCCGATGAACCCTTCCGTGTCTCCACTGTTGGATTGGCCAACTTTTTGCTTGCCTTTCTCTTCACTAGAATGCTTGAGGTACCGGTTCAGCTTCCCCTGATCAGCTAGGTTGTTAAGGGATTTCTTGAGCTCCCTACAATCCTTAGTGGTGTGCCCGCATTCTTTGTGATATTCGCACTAAAGGCTCTTATCTCTTCGAGCAACCGATGTTTTGATGGGAGGTGGTCGAGGGAGAGTGACTTTGTCTTTTATGTCCAAGTATATCTCTCTCCTGTTTTTGCTGAACCGGGGGTCGATGCCATGGTCGTTGAACCTGTCTGACCGACCACCCGTCTTCTGCTGCTTCGACTGTTCCCTGGCAGTTCCTTCATCCTTCCTCTTTTTGCCCCCATCGTCCGAGTGACGGCATATATCGGTTGCCTGGATGAATCTTTGAGCCCGAGTCATTGCCTCAGAGAAGGTTTTGACTTCGTTTTCGGCTAGGGACCACCTTAGCCGACCAGGCTGGAGTCCAGACATTAGGGCAGCGAATGCTACCGCGTCTGCAGATCCCGAAATCTTCAATGACTCCTCATTGAATCTTTTAATATAGTCGGCCAGGCTTTCATTCTTTTCTCGCTTGATTCCCATTAAGTGGAGACTCGTTTTCTTACGCCTCTTCCCGGCAACAAATTGTTGGATGAATAGGTCTTCGAGGGCCGAGAAATCGGTTATAATACCTTACGGGAGCTCTTGGAACCGGCTCGGGGCCGAGACCTTTGAGTGTTGTCGGGAAGAAGCGACACCAAGTGGCCTCACACCCGGTCCCGAACACTCATTTGAGCTTTGTATGTTGCCATGTGATCATCCGGGTCGGTTAGGCCCGCGAATGGCTCGACAGAGGGCGTTTTGACCTTTCCCGGGTTGGGTGCCTCGAGTATGGCCTGGCTGAATGGAACCATGAACTTGAGCGCCCCGCTGTTGATCCGAATGGGATTCGATTGCGCTGAATCACCATGACCCTCGCGCTGAGCGGCCTTTTTGTTTAATATGTGCCTCGCATCATAACCCTTGCTGAGGCGCTTCTCGTTGAGGAAGTGTCGGGCATCATTTTGCTTTTGACCCACATTGCCCCGAGGGGATTTGGATATGTGAGTCTCTTCAGCGGGCCTAGCTGATCTTCCTTTAGATTTGAGTCGGTCTCCTTCCCCTGTCTTGATCGGTGCTTGACCGAGCCGGGCTGTATTCCCTCGCCCCGATCGCTACCGGCTAGGCCGACCATGGTTCTCCGCCCGAAGGGAAGGGACTAAGGCTTGGTCTTTAGGGGCCGAAGAAAGGGGCGTCCTTCTTTGCGGAGTTGGCCAGCATATCTATTAGGCTCTGTTGCAAGGTTTGTTGGAGCTGAGCGGCTATCATGTTTATATCTGCCGTGGATATAGGATGGGGGTCAGCGGGCTGTAGCTGACGGGAAGGGTCCTGCCTGTCCTCTATGGAATGCTCTGCTTCTTCATGATCAAGAGTTTGAACGGTCGGTGTTTTGGGCCGTTCAGACCTTCGTTGAAGAGATGGGGATGGACTCCTCTCGGACCTCCGAGCTGCGGCGAGGGGGCGGCGAGTGCGAGTGCTCTTGGGCCGGGGCCATTGCAGAATCGATCTTACTAAGTGGTGGCGAAGCGACTTTGATTGTAACTTCCCCACAGACGGCGCCAAACTGTTTCTGCTAAGAAATTGAGGGTTGTGATTGGATGAGATATGCGATGTGGGCCCCAAGCTTGTTTGCCTGAGCTCCGATGTCCTTAGGCCTGAATCCTGCAAAACAAGGTCAGACTACCCCGGGGGTGTTTCCGGGATCGCCCCTCCGACGCTCAAGTCAGATGTGATTGAGGTAGAGAGAGAAGTCAAGTCTAGAGAGAGATGCTCTAGTTTGTTAGGTGAGAATTGAATACCTGTTCATTGATGAGGCAGTTGGTTTTTATAGTGTTGGGGATTTCCCAGACAGGAAACATTATTCAGATGGGCCTTTTTGGTAGCAATGGGCATGTTACCTTTTCAGGTAATGATTGCTTCAGCTTTTAGAGGCTTCCCAAATACTGGTGATTAGGTCAACTTTCAAGTGGGACCCACAGTTGCCACCTGTCCCATGCTTTAGCTGGCCTGTGCTTCCTTATGGGGCTGCTGATTAAATGAGCCCAAACAGGGGTCACCTTATCAAACCTCTAGAGTGGGTCAAAGGTTGAGTTTTCCTCCCGTTAACAAGGACTGTGGAAGAAGCATTTGACACAGAATTCATAATCATGTTAATAGAATGGTCATCCATGTTTAGATTACTAAGACATTGCCACAGGAAGTGCCATTCAATTCTATCATATGCTTTTTCAAGGTCAATTTTCAAAGCAAACCACCCACATTTTCCCTTTTTATTATTCATGGAGTGAAGAATTTCAATGGCAACAACAATGTTAACTTTAGGACCCCTACCTTTTATAAAGCCATTTTGATTAGAGGAAATCCAATTAGGGATAATAGGCTTAAGTCTCTAGACAATGATCTTGGTTACAACTTTGTAAATCGTGTTGCACAAACTAATTGGTTTAAGTTGCTTAACCGAAGAAGGATTGTCAACTTTGGGGATCAAGCAAATAAGAGCATTACAAAGGTTTTTTAGGGACCCTAGCAGAGTTAAACCATTAAGAAATACTATGATGAAGCTCAGCCTGAGTAATGTTCCAGGTGTTCTGGAAGAAGAGAGGATGAAAACCATTGGGGCCAGAGGTTTCATAGAAAACAATGCCTGATGCAGCTCATCGATAGAATGAGATGACAAAATGACTGCAAGTGGGTAGATAGATGAAGGTCTACTCAGGGAGGCCATAGAGCAAATGGAAGCTTCTGACAAAAACAATTGACAATAAAAATTTAAAATATGATCACTTAAGTCCTTAGGGTTTGAGATGGTCTCCCCTACATTGTTCTCTAAAGCTAGGATCTTGCTTCTATGTCTACTACTTTAAACACTTCTATGGAAGAAGGCAGTGTTACGCTCACCTTTAGTACACCACTCCATTCTAGTTTTGGTGAGCCAAAGGACCTCTTCTTGATTTAGGATGGTAATGAGCTCATTTTGGATTTCTTCTTGGAGATTAAGGTGGAAAAGGGAGTCGAGTTTAGATTGTAAAGCATTTTCAATACCCTTAAGCCTACTACGGTCTCTTTTTTCGATATTACCAAAGTTCTCTTTATTCCAAGAAGTGAGATCCTTCCTAGTTTTCTCTAAGTTAGCATCTAAGGTAAAACCCGAAACCCACGCTTGTTGCACAACCTCAGAAAAAGAAAGGTCAAGAACCCACGTTTGGTTCAAAACATAATGGCTTGGGTCCATTAAAGGAAGGGGGGAGGTCAAGATTTAAAAGAATCGGCAATGATCTGAGGTGATTTTAGGCAAGTGATGAATAGCACTCTTTGGAAATTTATTAAACCATAAATCATTCGCACAACCTCTATCTAGTCTCTCATGAATAGGAGCATGCTTACGCTTATTTGACCACGTAAATCTGGGACCATGGAAACCAAGGTTTAGAAGGTTACAATTATTGAGCATTTTATTGAACAATTCGGTTCTACACTTTGATATAGGTCTATGATGGGTTTTAAAATAGTACCGCAAGTGCACGGTGTCTGTTGTTAGCAGATACTTAGCAAATACGGGTCGATCCATAGGGAGAGGAATTCTACAGATTAATGCTCAATTACTTAACTATTCAGACAGAAAAGTTGTTGATTGACTAATAACTAAGGTGAAATAAACTAAATCACAAGAGAAGGAAATTTATCAAATAATTAAAAATCTAGGGCATTCGATCGGTCCACCATGCTTATACCAATCAGGAGGGTTCAAAAAACTAATAATACTTAGGTATAGGGTCAAGCAACTAGAGTAGGCGTTAATCCTATGGTCGAGTCTTAACACTCTCAAGGCAACATATGCAGTACGGTCACATCACATAATCATACTCACTAGTGTGTTCTAGGCCTCTAAAAGTAGGATCTTGATCAATACAAACAATTATTAGCCAGAAACGATTCATGAAGTTGTACACTAACATAAATCGCAGATAAAAATGAATCACACTAGAATTGCTCTAACCACAACCTAATTATCAAATAAATCAAGAACAATAAATCATGTTATAAACATGGCTTCCCTCACTAAGCCCTAGAGATGAATCTACTCACTCATGGCAAAGAAAACACAAACAATAACCATTGAAATACTCATACTTGAAGCAATTAAAAATAATAAGAGACAAATACTTGAAAGTAAATAAGAACTATGAAAGAGACAATTACCAAATGAAAGGAAAATTGAAGAACTTGAATTAATCTCCAATGTTCAATAATTAGGGCTAGAAAGGAACTAGAGTTTTAGAGAACTAAGGAACTTAAAAAAATAAAAATCAGAAAAAAGGTAGATGCCTCTAAAATATTTTACAAAGCTATTTATACTAAGTCCTAAAAAAGGAAATAAAAAGTCCGGATTTTCAGTTTCCGTGTCAACCGCCCGATGCCATCGGGCGGGCTGCGTGCGATGCAGTTCTCCAGCAGGCATGGGCGAGCAGGGAACCCGATCAGACCGGGCGGGTACGGCCGATCGGGCACTATCAGCGAATTGCGAGCGGGTGACATACGCCCGATCGTGCCCGAGAGGAATGACATTTAGAGAAAAAGGATCGCCCGATCGGGCGGTGGTCGCCCGACTAGATCGGGCGAGCCTTCAAAAGGAGCTTTCTTGGCCTTTGACGCCAAGACTGCAAAACTCTTCACACCCGAAGGCTTTGGGAAGTAGCCTCGGGCCTCGGGAACTCATACACGTGCCTCCTAACTCTCTCCAATCCATTGTGGCATCAAGAATAGCAGAAAATAGGAAAAATATTCCCTAAAACCTGAAAACTATCATAAGACACAAAATCACAACTAGATGGAAATTGTTAGTATAAAATAGCTCCTAAGAGCACTATTTTGCACGCATTTCAACAAAGAACCGGGGAGAAAAGAACATATAAAACTATAATATCAAATTCCCCCAAGCTAAACCTTTGCTTGTCCTCAAGCAAAGCATGACATGAGCATGAATATAATTGCTTCACCCCTTTAGATATGAAAACAGAGATCAAAAATTTTTCTGAGCTCAAAATCATTCAAGCAGGCAAAATTCAAGTTCAACTGTTCAGATCACTATGACCACCAATCACCCAAGCAAGCAATCAAATGCAGCTGCCTTACGCGACATGCAAATCTCGAAAAGGTGCTCACCAGGGTGTCACTCCTCTCAATTTCTGTAGCAGGCATGAAATGTGTAACACCCCGTAATTTTCACCCTTTATTTTTGGTGTTTGTTTACATTAAAATGATATTTTTCGTAAAAATAAATAATTTATTATTTAGATTATTTTGGAACATGTTGTGAAAATGTGTATATATTTTTATATGTTGTGATATATTTATATATATTTATTTTAAGTTGTTAGTTAATTGTTTTAAAGATTATATTAGTTTCGTTATTTATTTAGGCGTTTAGGATGCGGTGTTGTCGCGTAACGTTTTTGTAACGTTGATGGACCGACTTGGGATGATGAAATGGTATATCACGTGTGGCATATCATGCTGGCCGAAAATCAGCAATTATGGTGTGGAGGATGAAGAGTTTTGGTGCTCATTAAGTTAACCTTTGGATCTCTTGTAACCCCCTATTTAATTCCCCATTAACCCACCTTAATCACCCTTTAAGCCATTGCTTAATGAGGTTATTAATCAGGTTTTTGCTGCATTCTAACCCCCATTTTTGCCCACCCTTAGAGAGGAAGAGAAAGAGTTTTTCTCTCTTCTCGGATTTTCGTCCATTTTTGCACACCTATTTTGTTTGCATCATATCTCTTTCGTTTCTTATCCGAATTGAACGTGTGAGTAGTCAAAATCCATCTACTCGGAAAGATCTTGCTCGTGGTCAGCCCCGTCCCTGACATTTTATGGGCCCTAGGCAAAATATGAGAAAAGGGCCCCTTTCCATTATCAAGAAACTCAAAATTTTGTATGGTTATAACTTAGCATATATGTTATAATACTCAACATTATTACACTCTTCCATACCCCTATTTTTCCCCAAGTTCTTCCCAAAAACTCCTGTTATAAGTCATGTTACCAAATAAAAAAAGCTCTATATTATCACCATTTGAAAAAATTTGAATATATTTTGGTGAGAAAAATGTATCAGATTACTAGTAAGTTTAGAGCATAAGTATTATGAATTTGTAGCACAATTTGCTTTCGAAAGTTCCACTACCTAATTGTACTCAAGTAATTTAACATCAACAGTTCTACTACCTATGATTTCTTTTATTTAATACATATGCAAAATAAAATAAAATAAAAGAATTCACATGAGTATAAAGCTCCAGTAACCATCAACTTCAGTTAAATCCTTAAACTAAGAAAAAGCCACAGATAACCCACAGACTAGTACTTCATAAACTGTAATTAAGCATAGAAACATTACCCATTCTCCAATTAGACATCAAGTATTAAAATAAAAACTTACGAGTATCAGAGCATGAGCAGTGAAGTATTAGAAGTCATAAGTCAGAAGTTCAGATTAAGCAATAATATTACCAAACTCCAAACGCCACCGCTTGCCAGTCACCACCCTTCAATAGCCGGCTCACCGTCGCGGTACGACGACTCCACGAGTGGGTGAGAATTGAGAAAGTAATTGAAATTACATTGTTAAAAGAATTTCCATGGATGATGATGCGTCTCCCTTCACATTTTGATTGTATTTGTTATACTTATATATTATTGGGAGACAAAAAAAATTTGTCTGGTAATGATTTTCCCCCCTTAACATTGATTTCTTGTTGGAAATATGGAAAGTAAATTAGTGGAGAAGGCAAAGAGTCATTGAATACTTGGAAGCACAATATGGGAAGTCATTGAAAACGGAAGAGGGTGAATTAATTGCCTGATTGCAGTTAATAATTTTTTTGTTCTTCAAATGTTTTTTTTTTTTAATTTTGGGCCTGCTCGTGGTACAATTTGTTTTTGAAGAAAGAGAAAGACGCGACTGCAGTTTTCGTTTCAATCAGACGAGTCATCCAGTTTTTGTTCCCTGTCATACCTTCACTAAATTAACCATATCCGGAGATCTAACCGTTGTATTATTCTCAAATTTGAATAGCACGTTTATACCATCTTGATCTTCACTTTAACCAGAGCGATTGTGGATCCGATCTTTTAATCACCGGGAATCATGGTCGGAACAGAGCAGTACGAAATAAGAGTTTTCAACGTTTAAGAAGAAAACGCCTAGTGACTTGTTGCTACAATTATCGTTCGTTGTGCTTTGGGGTTAGAAGAGGAATTGGATTACATGCGTAACTCTTAACTATCTCTTTAGACCCAGCTCTCCTCCCGATGTTCCAGGTAACTAGTTGTTATCTTAGAACGATAGAGATTAGAGTATTTTTCGGTATTAGATTATTAAGCAAGGAAATTGTTTAAAATACTTTTTGTATGAAATTATTGATGAAATTATACGTGAATGTTCTTGATGTATGCTGTGTGAATATTATGTGTAGCAAAATAATTTTCTTTTGATTTTTACTATTTATTTGATTTATTTGGTAATTTATGCGTTTATGGCTTATTTGCAAAATAAATAGTGAACGAATGTTATAATTGCTGAAATTATTTTTCGTGAAGCATGTTATATGTTTTATATGTATTTCATGCCTTGGAATAATTTTTGTCTACTGTTTACAAGTTTATTTAATTGGTTTATCTGTTTTTACATTTTCGTGTATGTCAGTATATAAATCGTGAAAATTATTTATGGAGTCAGAAAAAATCATTCCTTTGCATATTATGTATTAATGTGAGTTTATGCATGTTATGTAAATTTTTCATAATTTTTGGGCGTTTATTTCTATTTTTAATTATTATATTGGCTTTATTAAGTATTCTGTAAATTAATGTTTAAAAATACTTATAAAGTCCGAAAATTATAAATAAAATTTGTACAATGTCAGTGGGTCCATAATGGTCGTAATATAATTTTTGTGTTATTTTACTGATCGTATTTATTAGTTTAATAATTATTATCGTGTTTTTATTGTGAATTTGAGGATATTCTTTTTAATTATTTGAGAGCTTGTTAATCATAAATAATTTGTGATATTTTATGTTCTTGGATGCTGGTGTTTAGTAGGTTGCTGTAAGTATTATTGGGTATCATTATGTTTATGTTTGATTTACGTAAAAATAATTAATTGTGTACTATTCATTTATTTAATAAGCCTTGGAGTTAATTGGTGATGCATTTTTTATTGATACTGTTAGTGTTGTAAGAACTATTTCATTATCATTGTTGATACTTAGTGATGTTCAAAGTATTGTGGTTGGAGATATTTGTTGTAAGTTTGTAAGTTACTACTTTGAGGATTTTTTTGAAGAATTACTTTTGATGAATTATGGGTATAAGGCCGGGTGGCATCCCTTTAGACGAATATTATTGAGCTGAATGATACTTTGATGATATTTATGAATTATGATTTTATTTTTGAGATAAGAACATCCGGTGGGATAGATGTAGTCCCCGGTGAAGAACATGCCAACCACGTGGTTTGCGAACTAGGGGTACACCTGGGTTAATTGTGTTGTCGTCCGAGAGGTCAGGGAGTTCTGCGTGTTCTACCCTGCATCGAAAGTTTGTCCATTCTTAGACACAGGCAGTGGGGAACGTAAGCCCATAGACTGACCTGGAGATTGCGATCTGACAAACCTTAGGAAGTGAATTGCGATTTACTAGCGTTCGGTTTCTGACTCAATCACTTGTTTTACTTATACTTTTATTTTTATAAAAGTACTCTTGAGATGATTTATTTATTTTTATCCAATTCACTTGCTATTTATTATTCATTTGCGTTATTTGTGAGTTATATGGAAGTGGATGCATATTGTAGTTGACTTGACTTTATTCATTCCTTTCTTACTAATCTATTTCTGAATCATGCTTTGATTTCTTTTGTTCTAGGAGAACTGCTAGTTACTCCCCAATAATTGTGGATGTTTGTTGTATATTTTGCAGATTTTGTTGATGGAAATCTTCTTTGGTTTTGGGCTCGGGTTGAGATGCGAGAATGAAATGATAGTTGTTTTAGGCCTAGACTGCTAGTTAGACTTTTCTCATTTAGAATACTCTGAATTAGTTATTTATTGATATTATTTATTTAAGTTGGTCTCTTAACATAGTTATTTAAATACCTTTGTATTAGAAGTGGCGTTCCCAGAAGACGATGTTTCCGCCATCGTCCTATAATACTATTATTATTTCTTTCTTTTTCCGCTTTGAAATTCTGGGGTGTTACAGTTGGTATCAGAGCAAAACGCTCCTAAACTCTGAAAAAGAGTTTCTAATGATTCTTTAGAATTATTAGTTAGCCATAGGATATAAAATTTGTTTAGAGTTAAGTTTAGTTGTTTCACTATAATGAGAGTGTGATGGGTAGAGTAAGTAAAGGGAAGCCTTATGGAAATGTGGTGTACTCTCATGCTTATGGAGCATATGTTATATGTATAGTTATTTGTATTATTGGTGGAATTAGTCTACCAAGTTTGCTAATCTTATTTGCAGGGCCTCTTACATGTAATTTCTTTTCTCTTTTATCAGAGTGCGCAGCGAAAGCGAAGTAATTTATAGCTTTTTCGGTCTAGTTGTGTGTTTAATTTATTTTGTGTTTTGCAATTTAAAGATAAACTTTAATTTTATTTTAATATAGTCTTGTGTGTTGCATTGCATTTATTTTATTTGCTAGTTGCTTGATAGTATATGTTATTATGTGAGACAGTATATACTTTCTGTTCTTTTTCAATTAAGTGTTGTTTTTTATGGGAGTACTACGTATCTGTTTTATTATTTACAAAACTTTCTAGTTTGAATTTATATCCCAAATTATATTTTAGATCTTTGAACTTAATAAATTTCATACCTATATTAGAGTTATTTTATGACTTTCAAATTTTGTTATTGTTAATATTTTAACATACTCTTTTGAAAAACGTTTAATTTCAATTGTTTTATAAAGGTTTGGAAAAATAAAGGGGTTTTGAAATTGTCTTTCAAGATATTTTTCAAATTTCTCTTACCGTCTTTTACCATCTGTATTTATAAATATTTTTCTTTTAGTATTTTTATTTTTCATGCTAATCCTTGTTTAGCTTTTATTTATGGTAATAAATTTTGTAGTCTTTGAAAATGAGAGTACTTTAATGAGTTGTTTTGGTGTTAGATTGAAATGTAGACGCAAACTATTTTGTTTTAATGGTTAGCATTCAACAACTTTTACTTTACTTACTTTTCTTATTAGCATTATTTTTTTTTTCAAATTCAAATGCGTGAAAGGATCTCGTTTACTATTTGTTGTTTCTTGTGTAAATATTTAGTGCTTTCTCATTTCATAGAAATTTTTTGGTTGTTTTCTTTACTTCTTATTTAATTATCTGACTTTAACTATTTTGTTTTGTATTCTTTGGAAAGGAAATTTATATACTCATTCTAAATTTTAAACTTGTTTGAGTTGATATTAAGTCATAATGGGCGATTCCTTTGACTTGTATGTCAATTTGATAAGTCTAAATTTTAAACTTGTTTGAGTTGATATTGAGTCATAATGGGTGATTCCTGTGACTTGTATGTCAATTTGATAAGTTGACACATTTTCATCTATTTTGATTTAATTTTCTTTTTGAGTTGATATTAAGTTTATATTGGGTGATTCCGATAAACTTTAATGTTGATTTGATAAGAAGGCTTTCAAATATTGTTTTGTTGATACTAGGTTGCAATGGGTGGTTCCATGCACATTTGTGTCGACTTGACAAATTTTATAATTGTTGTTAATAATTTATTACTTTATCGCCTATTTATTATTAATGTTTCGTCGTTGTGAAATTTATTTTGAAATTTTCAATTTCTTTTGCGAACTTTAATTTTCATATATATGTTTAGGAGGCATACGCTCTTATAACATATGTCATGACTTGTGTTCATAAGTGCTATTTTAATAAAGCAGTTAGCTACTCTTTAACTGGAGTATAAGCCCGTGTGGTTACCTCTATATAAATTGGTTTGGCTATCTATTTACGAATTTTTTTCTTCTTCGTTTCTTTTCTAAAAATATTTATGTATGGTCGGATTTATTCTTGTATAATTTTACGTAACTATTTATTCCTGCTTCTTTTACAAATTTACCTATAGTTTATTGTGCAAAAGTTTTTACCTTAAACTTTCTAATACTTGTCTTTGGTTCTTTCACATTTTATAAAATTATTGTTGTTACCGTGCTTCTTTACTATACAACTCTTTTGGTCTTCCAAAATAAAATATATATTATTTGAGTTATCAAATTTTATACCTGCAAAGTTGTTTAGTTAACTAAAATCCATCGAATTTTGTTTTCTTAATGTTCTTTATCTAGAGTATTTTCTTTTGTCTCTTGGTTGTTTTGAAGTTTGGAGGACGAAACTCTTTTAAGGGGGAGTGATTGTAACACCCCGTAATTTTCACCCTTTATTTTTGGTGTTTGTTTATATTAAAATGATATTTTTCGTAAAAATAAATAATTTATTATTTAGATTATTTTGGAACATGTTGTGAAAATGTGTATATATTTTTATATGTTGTGATATATTTATATATATTTATTTTAAGTTGTTAGTTAATTGTTTTAAAGATTATATTAGTTTCGTTATTTATTTAGGCGTTTAGGATGCGGTGTTGTCGCGTAACGTTTTTGTAACGTTGATGGACCGACTTGGGATGATCAAATGGTACATCACGTGTGGCGTATCATGCTGGCCGAAAATCAGCAATTATGGTGTGGAGGATGAAGAGTTTTGGTGCTCATTAAGTTAACCTTTGGATCTCTTGTAACCCCCTATTTAATTCCCCATAAACCCACCTTAATCACCCTTTAAGCCATTGCTTAATGAGGTTATTAATCAGGTTTTTGCTGCATTCTAACCCCCATTTTCGCCCAACCCTTAGAGAGGAAGAGAAAGAGTTTTTCTCTCTTCTCGGATTTTCGTCCATTTTTGCACACCTATTTTGTTTGCATCATATCTCCTTCGTTTCTTATCCGAATTGAACGTGTGAGTAGTCAAAATCCATCTACTCGGAAAGATATTGCTCGTGGTACAATTTTTTTGAAGAAAGAAAAAGACGCGACTGCAGTTTTCGTTTCAATCAGACGAGTCATCCGGTTTTTGTTCCCTGTCATACCTTCACTAAATTAACCATATCCGGAGATCTAACCGTTGTATAATTCTCAAATTTGAACAGCACGTTTATACCATCTTGATCTTCACTTTAACTATTGCGATTGTGGATCCGGTCTTTTAATCACCAGGAATCATGGTCGGAACAGAGCAGTATGAAATAAGAGTTTTCAACGTTTAAGAAGAGAACGCCTAGTGACTTGTTGCTACAATTATCGTTCGTTGTGCTTTGGGGTTAGAAGAGGAATTGGATTGTATATGTAACTCTTAACTATCTCTTTAGACCCAGCTCTCCTCCCGACGTTCCAGGTAACTAGTAGTTATCTTAGAACGATAGAGATTAGAGTATTTTTCGGTATTAGATTATTACGCAAGGAAATTGTTTAAAATACTTTTTGTATGAAATTATTGATGAAATTATACATGAATGTTCTTGATGTATGCCGTGTGAATATTATGTGTAGCAAAATAATTTTCGTTTGATTTTTACTATTCATTTGTTTTATTTGGTAATTTATGCGTTTATGGCTTATTTGCAAAATAAATAGTGAACGAATGTTATAATTGCTGAAATTATTTTTTCGTGAAGCATGTTATATGTTTTATATGTATTTCATGCCTTGGAATAATTTTTGTCTACTGTTTACAAGTTTATTTAATTGGTTTATCTGTTTTTACATTTTCGTGTATGTCAGTATATAAATCGTGACAATTATTTCCGGAGGCCGAAAAATTCATTCCTTTGCATATTATGTATTAATGTGAGTTTATGCATGTTATGTAAATTTTTTGTAATTTTTGGGCGTTTATTTCTATTTTTAATTATTATATTGGCTTTATTAAGTATTCTGTAAATTAATGTTTAAAAATACTTATAGAGTCCGAAAATTATAAATAAAATTTGTACCATGTCAGTGGGTCCATAATGGTCGTAATATAATTTTTGTGTTATTTTACTGATCGTACTTATTATTTTAATAATTATTATCGTGTTTTTGTTGTGAATTTGAGGATATTCTTTTTAATTATTTGAGAACTTGTTAATCAGAAATAATTTGTGATCTTTTTTGTTCTTGGATGCTGGTGTTTAGTAGGTTGCTGTAATTATTATTGGGTATCATTATGTTTATGTTTGATTTACGTAAAAATGATTAATTGTGTACTATTCATTTATTTAATAAGCCTTGGAGTTAATTGGTGATGCATTTCTGATTGATACTGTAAGTGTTGTAAAAACTATTTCATTATCATTATTGATGCTTAGTGATGTTCAAAGTATTGTGGTTGGAGATATTTGTTGTAAGTTTGTAAGTTACTACTTTGAGGATTTTTTTGAAGAATTACTTTTGATGAATTGTGGGTATAAGGCCGGGTGGCATCCCTTTTGATGAATATTTTTGAGCTGAATGATACTTTGATGATATTTATGAATTATGATTTTATTTTTGAGATAAGAACATCCGGTGGGATAGATGTAGTCCCCGGTGAAGAACATGCCAACCACCTGGTTTGCGAACTAGGGGTACACCTGGGTTAATTGTTGTCGTCCGAGAGGTCAGGGAGTTCTGCGTGTTCTACCCTGCATCGGGAGTTTGGCCATTCTTAGACACAGGCAGTGGGGAACGTAAGCCCATAGACTGACCTGGAGATTGCGATCTGACAAACCTTAGGAAGTGAATTGCGATTCACTAGCATTCGGTTTCTGACTCAATCACTTGTTTTACCTATACTTTTATTTTTATAAAAGTACTCTTGAGATGATTTATTTATTTTTATCCAATTCACTTGCTATTTATTATTCATTTGCGTTATTTGTGAGTTACTAGCTCCGTCCCAGAATAGTTTGAACACTTTCCTTTTATGTTTGTCTCAAATTAGTTTAAACACTTCCATTCTTGGCATGGTCCCACCATTAATATATTATTTTTTTTACACATCTTTGGCCCACACTCTACCTTTTATCAATAAAAAGTTACCCAACTTTCTCTCTCCTCTAATAAAAAATACCCAACCAACTCCTATCACATCTACTTTTTAAATTAAATAACATTTGATAACCACACCACAACTTATCACCTTAAACTACGTGTCCTAACAAGTGTTCAGATCTTTCTCGGACGGAGGTAGTATATGGAAGTGGATGCATATTGTAGTTGACTTGACTTTATTCTTTCCTTTCTTATTAATCTATGTCTGAATCATGCTTTGATTTCTTTTGTTATGGGAGAACTGCTAGTTACTCCCCAATGATTGTGGATGTTTGTTGTATATTTTGCAGGTTTTGTTGATGGAAATGTTCTTTGGTTTTGGGCTCGGGTTGAGATGCGAGAATGAAATGATAGTTGTTTTAGGCCTAGACTGCTAGTTAGACTTTTCTCATTTAGAATACTCTGAATTAGTTATTTATTGATATTATTTATTTAAGTTGGTCTCTTAACATAGTTATTTAAATACCTTTGTATTAGAAGTGGCATTCCCAGAAGACGATGTTTCCGCC
Organism: Beta lomatogona; assembly: GCA_947646795.1. NCBI lineage: Eukaryota > Viridiplantae > Streptophyta > Magnoliopsida > Caryophyllales > Amaranthaceae > Beta > Beta lomatogona. The sequence continues at coordinate 9,307,054 of CANSNZ010000927.1, read as the reverse complement.
ATCGTCCTATAATACTATTATTATTTCTTTCTTTTTCCGCTTTGAAATTCTGGGGTGTTACAAAATGTGCCTGAACACTCACCGACCCAACCATAATAACCCTTCCCACTCTCACTCTCATGTGTTTAGAAAGGTATCATGTCACTCATCCTATTCAGGTCGACTCAAGTAGCGAATGCACATCTTTAACTTTGGCAATTTGACTCCATCTCAATTCAACAAACTAAGAACACATGCTCAAGAGGTCTTTTCTGGGTTGTAATGGGGCTTGGGTTAAGGTAGGGAAAACATTTAGGAAATGTGATGGTAAAGCCAAGAAAGGGGAGCAATTAACACTAATAATCAAGACCAAGTGAGGTCTAAAACAACTCCCAAAACACTAACACACATCCAAAACATCAACCTACTATGGAAGATCACAACAAACTTTTGTTTTCAGCTCATTTTCTCATGGTGTAAATTTTTTCTCTTTTTTTTTCAGAATTGTGAATGAAAGAATAAGGAACAAATGCACTTTTCCAACTTTTCACACTTTTATGCTTTCCTTTGAACTAACAAATACAATTCTTTTCTTTCTATTTTTCTTTCTCTTCAAACCTTTGAACTTGCAATTAATATTTTTCCAACGAACCACCAACATCAACTTATCATCACAATGCCAACCTAAGCTAATGGTCCCCTAAGCTAGGCTTGGGATAGTAATCAAACAAAGGGCTCAAGGCTTGTAATGTGGTTTAGTAACCAAAAAAGTCATTAGGCTCAGCGGAGCTAGAGTAGAAAAAGAATCATGAAAATCAAATTCAAGGTTTAAGAAACAATTCAAAAAAACGCCTGTATCACAGCAAATGAAAAAATGATGCCAAACGTCAACAAGTACCCTGCCAAAGTCAAGATCGGAACACTAGAGAGGAACTAACACGCAAGAATAGACTGGAATTAAATCCATGGGCAAGAAAGAATCCTCACAGGCTAACCAGTTCAAGCATGCAGTCAAAGTAAGTGCGTTATCAACAAAACTCACTCAAGGTCAAAGTAGCTAAAGGTCACATTCCAGTATCACAATCTCAAGTGCCCAGCTATCCAAATAAAGAGCTAAATTATATTTTCAAAGAACATCACGGGGAACAGGGAAGTAATCAATCGAGTCCTGTCAAATCGTATTTTTTTTTTTTTGAAAGCAAGGAAACTAAACTAAATACACTAGAAAGCAATTAAAGAGAGGAGAATACCTACAAAGATCCTACCCCAAGCTGAACTTGGCAATGGCCTCATTGCAGCAAGGGAAAGGAGAAAGAACAGGGTCGTCAACCGCCCAAGGAAGCATCGGGATCATCATCCTCCATGTCCTGGGCACCACTGGTTCCTGGAACGATGTAGCTGGGGTTCCATGTATACCATGAGGGGTGGGGGCCTTCCTCAAAAATCCGATGAGTCCTACAATACTCATCGTACAGGGGGTACAAGGGCAAGTGCTGGTCATTCTGCAATGTAGCAACCTGCTGACTGAGTGCAGTCATGCCAAGCTCCATCCTCTGAAGTGTGCTCATCATGCCTTGAAAATCAAAAGCACCAGCATATGGGGGAAGGGGAGTAGAAGAGGAAGTACCAGCGCCATCATCAGGAGGCGGGCGCCTACTGTATGTGCGCTGGGGTACCTCAGGAGTGGGGGTGGGGAAATCCTAGCCCTGGATGGGGAGGTGGTAATAGGCCTGCCCAGGCCGCAGACGAGCCTGAGGATCAGGAAGAATGATGGAAACGCTGGCTACCTATAAACCACTGATAACGACCCGGCCCAGCTCGCTCTATCCAATGAAGCGAGTCAAGATAAGTAGCATCTATAAGGGTGGGGCCGGGGACTGGGGCATAGCGGGATTCGTCAAACCCCGCTATCTGTCGGGCAAAGAGGGTAATAAGCCCACCATTGACTATGGGGCGGGAGTAGAAAGTGCCATCAGCGCGGCGTTTGGGGAAGGTGGTGGCAATCCGCTCAAATTGTAGAGCAACCTGATGGGGGATATTATATTGAAATTCTTTTTCTGTTCCCCTAGACAAGTAGCTACCTATTAGATAAAGCTCATCCCCCCTCAAGTTGTTTCCCTCAACTCGCCCAAATAAAGTCCAGGACATAAGTCGTTGCCATATTTTGAAGATAGGGTGGTGAATGTAAGTGGCCTTACAATGTTGTAGGTTGACGGGGACCTCACTACCCGTAATGCTAAAATAACATGAACCATGATTATACCCGTCAGGATGACCAATGTCCCCCCTATTGGCGATTCTTAAGATATTGGCAAATTGAATAGGGAGAGACAAAAGTCCTGGTTGAGCAATCGGTAGGACACATAAGAAATAGGACCAGACCTAGGCTTAGTAACTTCAAAGCTACTATAGAATTCAAGCACTAGGCTCCTATATGTATTCACATGAACATTATAGAGGGCTTCCATACCAATTATTTTAATAAAGCTTTTGAAATCATTAGCAATTCCCAAATTATTCAAAAATTCAAGATCTAAGAAGCGAGTAGGGAGTACCTCATGACCTTTTCAATCGTTGAAAATTCTCCTTTTGCTGCTCAGACGTGTAAACCACTTCGGGAAAATCTTCATCCGGTTCAATTTGCGGTGGTGGTGGTGGTGGTGGTGCCCTAGCCCTTGAAGATTTCCCACGTGATCTTCTTGTTTCTACCATGGATGCTCTTTGAAGCTTTTGGTAAAACTCACTAAAGAAGGGAAGTGGAGAGATAAAGGTTGAGATGGGCAGAGAAGAAAAGTGGGGGAAAGTAGTGAGAGAAAAAGTAAAGGGTGAAGAAAGAAGGTGATTTCTTTAAGGTGGGAAGAATTTTAATGGAGGTTAGAGGTGAAGGATGAGAGGATGGAGGAAGAAGACGAAGTGGGGGGTTAGGTTTTGTGAGAGGATGTTGAGAGGAGAGAGAGTGAGAATGGGGGAATTGAAAGATGAATGTGCGAAAAAGGAAAGGAGCCCGATTTGTTTTCGCGGAAAACGCCCCGGCGCCCGATCGGGCGGGGTCGCCCTGTCAGATCAGGCGAATAAAAACCTTGTTTGTGCTATTCTGAAAAAGTTTCGGGCCCGATCGGGCGAAGGCACTTCCTAGCCAATTTTCTCGGAAATTTTTGACGGGAGGACGCCCGACCAGATCGGGAGAACGCCCGACTAGATCGGGCGGAGGCCAATTTTCAGCTTTTTGAGCTCTCTGTCAGTTTTGCCTCGGGCCCAACAGGGCGGACATCGCCCGACCATATCGGGCGGTCCTAGAGCTTGCACTTCGACGCTTGCCGTGGTCTCGTTAGTGCTTGGGGCAACTCATGGGTCATGAAAACTAACCACCCTGCACTAAATAGGCTACAAATGAAAGTTAGTACCCTCTCACTCACTCACAAAAAAGAGCAAAACAAAGAAGAAAAGAAAAAAAAATAAAAGAAAAAAACTAAGTAAAAAGAAGAAAAGATACGGGTTGCCTCCCGCAAAACGCTGGTTTAGGAAGGTCCCGCACGACCATGTTACCTCATCACGTTTGTCTCAGAAAGAGTAGATTCAAAGCGAATCTCCTCTACAAGGCCTATAAAAGCACCCTCATGCATGGTACAACTTCAAGCGTTGTCCATTCACCTTGAATTTCTCACCTCCATTCTTAGAAATTTCAACTGCTCCATGTGGCTTAACATCAGTCACCATGAATGGTCCTGACCATCAAGACTTGAGTTTTCCAGGAAAAAGTCTCAACCTCGAATTGAATAGTAATACTTTGCCACCCACATGAAATTCCCTCTTTTCTATCATCTTATCATGAAACTTCTTCGTTTGATCCTTATAGAGCTTGTGATTCTCATAAGCTTCCAATCTAAGCTCATCCAATTCATTCAATTGAAGAAGTCGTGCCTCACCTGCAGCTTAGAGGTCCAAGTTAATTTCTATAGTAGCCCATGCAGATAGATACTCCATTTCAACTGGTAGATGGCAAGCTTTGTCGTATACCATTCGATATGGAGTTGTTCCCAAATGGGTCTTAAACGCAGTGCGCAGAGCCCAAAGAGTATCATCAAGCTTCAAGGACCAATCTTTCCTTGCTTTAATGACTACTTTCTCCAAAATCCTCTTAATCTGTCTGTTGGACACCTCTACTTGGCCACTGGTCTGTGAGTGGTAAGCCAAACCAACCTTGTGAGTGACCCCATGTTTTTTCAACAATGCCTTAAAAGTGCTCTTATGGAAGTGGGAGCCTCCATCACTGATGACAACTCTAGGCACACCAAAACAGGAGAAAATTATTTTCTTGAACATCTTCATCACTACTTGAGAGTCATTGGTTGGTGATGCTAACACCTACCAAAATGTACCTATTTCCACAAGAAGTAGGGAATGGTCCCATGAAATCGATGCCCCAGCCATCAAAATGTTAAACCTCCAAAATACCTGTATATGGCATTTCCTGCCTCTTGGAAATATTACCGGTCCGTTGGCAAGCATCACAAGACACACAAAAAGCACGAGCATCCTTGAAAATTGTAGGCCAGTAAAATCCACTCTGGATGACTCTATGAGCTGTGGCTTGGAGCCTAGATGACCACTAGAAAGCATGCTATGACAATGTTGTAGCACTCCCTCAATCTCCCAATCTGCAACACATCTACGAAATATCCCGTCAGCACATTTTTTATATAAAAAAGGATCCTCCCAGAAATACCTTTTAGCATCATGATAGAACTTTTTGCGCTGCTGATATGTAAGATCAGGGGGATGAGATACGCCAACACAGTAATTAGCAAAATCAGCATACCAAGGAGATTGGGTAGACACAACAAGGAGATGATCATCAGGAAAAGAATCATCTATAGGGCCATCTGAGCTCGACTCAAACCTCAAACGAGAAAGATGATCTGCAACAACGTTCTCAGCACCCTTCTTATCCTGTATCTCCAGATCAAACTCTTGAAGAAGAAGAATCCATCGAATGAGCCTCGGCTTCGCCTCCTTCTTGGCCAACAAATACTTGAGGGCGGCATGATCAGTGTGAATAATGACTTTCGAACCAATGAGGTAGGTTCGAAACTTATCAAGGGCATAAACAATCGCAAGGAGCTCCTTCTCAGTAGTTGCATAATTCATTTGAGCTCCATCCAAGGTTTTACTTGCATAGTAGATGGCATGCAACACCTTATTCTTCCTTTGACCAAGCACTGCTCCCACAGCATAGTCACTAGCATCACACATAATCTCGAACGGCAAATCCCAGTCCGGAGGTTGTATGATTGGAGCAGTTATCAATGCTTTCTTAATCTTGTCAAAGGACTCCAAGCAAGCATCAGTGAAATCAAAAGTGGCATCCTTAAGCAATAATTAAGTTAGGGGTTTCGCGACTTTAGAAAAATCTTTTATAAAACGACGATAAAAACCCGCGTGACCAAGAAAACTCCTCACTCCTTTGACATTCACGGGAGGAGGAAGTTTCTCAATCACCTCAATTTTTGCTCGGTCAACTTGGATGCCACGTTCAGAAACAAGATGACCAAATACTACTCTTTCATTGACCATGAAGTGGCACTTTTCCCAATTCAAGACCAGATTAACATCACAACAACGCTTAAGGACCTTAGAAAGATTATGCAAACACATGTCAAAGTCAGAACCATAAACACTAAAATCATCCATGAATACCTCCATGATATTCTCAATGAAATCTTAAAATATGGCCATCATACATCTTTGAAATGTGGCAGGGGCGTTACACAAACCAAAAGGCATTCGGCGGTAAGCAAAAGTACCATAAGGACATGTGAACGTCGTCTTCTCCTGGTCTTCGGGGTGAATAGGAATCTGAAAGAAACCAGAATATTCATCCAAATAACAGAAAAAGTTACGATTTGCTAGTCTCTCAAGCATCTGATCAATAAAAGGGAGGGGGAAGTAATCTTTCAGGGTGGCCGTATTCAACCTGCGATAATCAATACACATACACCACCCCGTGACAACACGAGTAGGAATAAGCTCATCCTTATCGTTCTTAACAACTGTTGTCCCCCCTTTCTTAGGAACGACTTATACCATGCTCACCCACTTAGAATCAGGAATGGGGTAGATGATGCCCGCGTCAAGTAGTTTCATTACCTCTTTTTTCACCACCTCCTGCATATTAGGATTCAAACGACGATGTGGTTGTATACATATACGGTGGTTCTCTTCCAGATTTATTTTGTGCATACAAAAGTCAGGGCTAATGCCCTTGAGATCGTCAATGTTATACCCAATAGCTTTCTTATGCATACGAAGCACAGTGAGAAGCTTTAAAAGCTGGCTATCATCGAGTTTAACACTCACGATCACAAGACAATTCTCTTGATCATCAAGAAATGCATATCTAAGGTGAGAGGGTAATGTTTTTAATTCTACCTTCTTTACCTGTGGCTCAGAAGTGGAACTAACATGTAGTTTGCATTACCTCAAAACCTTCGGCCTCATCAGTGTCAAAGCCATCCAAAGTAGTTACCTCATCATCACCTTTACCTTTTGAGGCTCCAAAAGTAAGAATAGCCTCTAACGGATCATCTAACAAGGCGCAAGGAGCATCATATCCAGCAACCTCCTCTATAACATCAATCCTGCAACAAGTGTTCTCAAGCATAGGAGACTTTAGAGCATTAGAAAGCTTAAAAGTCACAGTATCATCACCAACACTCAAAGTAAGAGAACCATACTTGACATCAATAACAGCACCAACAGTACATAAGAAAGGTCTACCCAAGATGATGGGGATTTGACTATCTTCTTCAATATCTAGTACTACAAAATCAACAAGTATATAGAATTTTCCAACCCGAACAGGAACATCCTCTAAAATACCCAAAGGATATTTCACAGAACGATCTGCCATCTGCAAAGTAATCTGCGTGCACTTTAAGACTCCCATGTTCAGTTTATTACAGATAGATAAAGACATAACAGATACACTAGCTCCTAGATCACATAAAGCCTTATCAATAAATAAAGCACCTACATGACAAGGGATGGAAAAACTACCAGGATCCTTGAGTTTTGGAGGGATTTTATTCTGCAATACAACACTACACTCTTCAGTTAGAGCAACTCTATCTAGACCACCAAAATCCTTCTTCTTAGTGATCATATCTTTCAAAAACTTAGCATACACAGGTACTTGAGAAATTAAATCAGTAAAAGGAACTGTTATCTCAAGGTTCTTGACCATGGCCAAGAACTTACCAAGTTGTTGATCGACCTTTGATTTTTGCATCCTGTGGGGAAAAGGTTGTGGTGGTGTAGGAGAATCAGTAACCTTCTCCTTTTGCTTCCTTACTTCATCTACCTTCCCTTGCTCAATGTCAGTTTTTGAGCTATCCTCACCTTCATTTTCTTCCACTACATTATTCTGAACTAGAGGTGGTGAATCATCAGTAGGCATAAGTGGGGCATCATACTGTGTACCGCTTCGAAGAGTGACATCATTAGTAGTTTCTTTGGGAATTGTTTGCCCCGGTAGATGACCTGGTTGCCTCTGCACATTGTTTCCGGCCACCTAAGCGAGTTGAGTCTCCAAATGTTTTGTAGTATTTTTCAACTCTTTGATGCTCTCTTCATGACTCTTCTGCATAGAAACCATCATCTTCATCAGATCATACATAGTAGGCTCTTAAGAACCGACATTCTGAGAAGCTTGCTGCTGATAACCTTGGTGTGAAGGCCTATTGAAACCAAGAGGGGGATTCTGAGGAGCCCCTTGGTAGTATTGTTGTCTAGCAGCATGTTGTGGTGGGTTTTGATGAGGTGGTTGATATGATGCTTGTGGTATAGGCTGAGGGTTCTGAACATTATTGTTTTTGTAGGAAAAATTAGGATGATCCCTCCAACCTGGGTTGAATGTGTTGGAATATGGGTTGTGTTGAGGTCTCTGCTGAAAAGCATTTGCATGCTCCATCTGATTCGTGTCAGGTTGATTATAGGAACAATCATAGCCAAAGTGGCCTTGAACACCACACACCTCACAGTAAGAAGAGGTAATAGGAGCCATAGAAGACATAGCATTAATACTCATAGGGGGAGTATTACACTGTGAAGATTTAAGTGAATCCATCTTCATGCTCAACTGGGCGACTTGTGCAGACAACAGGGCATATGCATCAGCATCCAACTTTTTCTTTGTAAGAACTATGATCATTTGCTGCTAAGTTGGCCAGAAAACTGTACCCTTCATCCATCTCCTTGTCTAGGAAAACACCCCCTGCAGATGAATCTATTGGACTCTTGATTTGGGGTTGTAGACCATTGTAGAATGCTTGGGTGATGAACCACTTGTCAAAATTGTGGTGTGGGCATTCTCTCTGCAGGTCCTTGAACCTATTTTTCTTCAATGTCTCATCAGGTTCTTGTTGGAAGGTAGCAAGCTTGTGTCGGATTTCTACAGTCTTAGTAGGAGGGTAGTATTCTTTCAGGAATGCTTCAGAAATAGCACTCCATTCAGTTTCTGTGACATCATTGAGCCATTTTTTAGCTTTGTCTTTCCAAGAGAACTTAAATACCAAGACCTTCAACTGATCAGGAGTGACTCCTTGATGCTTAACGGTACGACAGAGTTGTTGAAACCGTTGTAAATGATTTGTAGGGTCTTCAGATGGATGCCGTCCAAACTGGTTCTGTTGGATCATATGAATGAGGGCAGGCTTGATTTCAAAATTGGCCGCTTGTATGTCAGGTATAATAGAGCCTGTGGGAACATTGCCAGGGGAAGGTACCCCATAAGACTTCAATAACTTAGGAGGCATGATTGATTCTATTGGTTCTTCCATGGATTTTCCCTGATTATCAGACTGCTTCTTCTTCTCTTGTTGCTTTTTGAGTTTCCTGATGGTTTTCTGAAGATCAAGGTCAGTGGGAACTGGAGTACCTGTTCTTTTAGACCTGGGCATAAATGAAACAAAGAAAAATATGCAGTGAGATTGCCTCAATTGGAACTTGAAGTTCCAATGAGGTAGTAGGAATAGTTTAAATAATTAATCAAAAAGCTATAGAACTAGCCGTCTCCCCGGCAACGTCGCCAAAAATTTGATGGGTTTTAAAATAGTACCGCAAGTGCACGGTGTCTGTTGTTAGCAGAACTTAGCAAATACGGGTCGATCCACAAGGAGAGGAATTCTACAGATTAATGCTCAATTACTTAACTATTCAGACAAAAAAGTTGTTGATTGACTAATAACTAAGGTGAAATAAACTAAATCACACGAGAAGGAAATTTATCAAATAATTAAAAATCTAGGGCATTCAATCGGTCCACCATGCTTGTACCAATCAGGATGGTTCAAAAAACTAATAATACTTAGGTATAGGGTCGAGCAATTAGAGTAGGCGTTAATCCTATGGTCGGGTCTTAACACTTTCAAGGCAACATATGCAGTACGGTCACATCACATAATCAGACTCACTAGTGTGTTCTAGGCCTCTAAAAGTAGGATCTTGATCAATACAAATAATTATTAGCCAGAAACGATTCATGAAATTGTACACTAACATAAATCACAGATAAAAATGAATCACACTAGAATTGCTCTAACCACAACCTAATTATCAAAGAAATCAAGAACAATAAATCATGGTATAAACATGGCTTCCCTCACTAAGCCCTAGAGATGAATCTACTCACTCATGGCAAAGAAAACACAAACAATAACCATTGAAATACTCATACTTGAAGCAATTAAAAATAGTACGAGACAAATTCTTGAAAGTAAATAAGAACTATGAAAGAGCCAATTACCAAATGAAAGGAAAGTTGAAGAACTTGAATTGAACTTGAATTAATCTCCACTGTGCAATAATTAGAGCTAGAGAGGAACTAGAAATTTAGAGAACTAAGGAACTTAAAAAAATAAAAATGAGAAAAAAGGTAGATGCCTCTAAAATATTTTACAAAGCTATTTATACTAACTCCTAAAAAAGGAAATAAAAAGTCTGGATTTTCAGTTTCCGTGTCAACCGCCCGATGCCATCGGGCGGGCTTCGTGCGATGCCGTTCTCCAGCAGGCATGGGCGAGCAGGGCACCCGATCAGACCCGGCGAGTACGCCCGATCGGGCGCTATCAGCGAATTGCGAGCGGGCGACATACGCCCGATCGTACCCGAGAGGGATGACATTTAGAGAAAAAGGACTGCCCAATCGAGCGGTGGTCGCCCAACCAGATCGGGCGGGCCTTCAAAAGGAGCTTTCTTGGCCTTTGACGCCAAGACTGCAAAACTCTTCACACCCGAAGGCTTTGGGAAGTAGCCTCGGGCCTCAGGAACTCATACGCGTGCCTCCTAACTCTCTCCAATCCATTGTGGCATCAAGAATAGCATAAAATAGGGAAAATATTCCCTAAAACCTGAAATTTATCATAAGACACAAAACCACAACTAGATGGAAAATGTTAGTATAAAATAGCTCCTAAGAGCACTATTTTGCACGTATTTCAAGAAAGAACCGGGGAGAAAAGAAGATATAAAACTATAATATCAGTCTACCACCCCACTTTTCGGCTTGACACGACACCTCATTAATGTCCCCCAAAGTCAACCAAGGAAAATCAATAGAAGCAGCAATATCAACTAAATTATTCCATAAAACTTTTCGAATATTAAACACTGGGCTAGCATATATGGCAAAAAGAATAAAAGGAGAGAATTTATCACATACCTCCACCAGCGCTAAAATACTTCGAGAGTTTTCACTCAAGATAGTGAGCTTGACTCTAGAAGAATTCCACAAGAGTAGGATACCTCCCGCAAAACCGATCGGATCCACCAAGTACCAGTTATCAAAAGGGAGGGATTGGGATATTTTGCAGTGGAGTTACGGCTTGAGTGAGTTTCAACAAGTACAATAATGTCTGGATGGTGATCTTGGATAAATATGACGGAGGTTAGGCTTAAACGAGGTTCGAGCGATACCCTGCGCGTTCCAAAAAATGACTGACATGTTATACTGTAAGCTTGGTTTGGCCATTAAGGCCTGGACAGTCTTGGATTTTTCTTTCCCACGGATTTACTTGGGCGTTTGTCATGGGGTCTATCCACCACCTTCGCTGCGGTGCTGCCCTCAAGGATGTCTTGTTTGAGCTTTTTCTTCCTCTTCCCTCTTCCCAACTGGTCTGAAGGGTTAGTTGATGGAGCATGGGTTGAATCCTCATTTCTTTCATGGCATTCGAGTGGCTTACGAACGTCCATTCCATCATCATGGATTTCAACCTGTAAATCTCCCTTATGATAGGAAGGAGAATTATCGGATGGATCCACAGTCCGAGACAGTAAAGAAGAAGCCTTTCCATGTCCTCGTTTTCCACTCTCTTCGTGAGAAGCCACATAATGAAAGCTTTGAGAGTGGGTGGGAGGTGCATCAAATCTGAACTTGCGGTAAGTGAGCTGGTACTATGGCTCCTTCGTCGTTGTACATGAATAAAATTCTCGTGTACAGTTGGACTAACATGGGATTGAGGATGAGATTCTTGGTCTCTTGAAGCGAAATCTCGATAAAGTTTTCTCCCTCTGGCCAAAGTTAAAATGTGTGGGCTTGATTCACTTCGAGTTTCAAAGGGAGGGGACGGGTGTCGAAGACACAAGGGTAGGACCATTCTTTCATAATCATGCGCGGAGGGGTTGGAGGAGATAAAGGAGTTTCCGGGAACGAAGATGGTGTGGGGGGGGGGTCGAGGAGCGGGTTTGGGTTATGTAACGTATTTGAGGGACATACGGAGGGCTGGGGATTTTATGTGCCACGTTTCGCTTCGTGGTTTGGAGGGGAAGGGGATTGGAACTCTGCCATTGTAGGTTCAAGATCTTGCAGAAGCTGGAAAGTGTTTTGGTGCAAGGTAGGGTCAGCTATGATTTGACTTGGAGGGGAGGGGTTGGGCGCTATTTTTGTGGAAAAGGTTGTTGGTAAAGTGGGAGCAGGGAGACTTTTTGGGGGTAGATTATTTTTGTGTTTAACTGGGGCCCACCTCTGAGCATGGGAATTTTGGTCACTGATTTCTTTGAGAGCCAAATTTTCACCATGGCCTTCAATCTGGGATGAGCTTGGTTTGTTCCCAGCAGCATTTATCACACAATTCCTATTGCCATGACCGAATTTATTACACTTATGACAATACCAGGACCCTTCCTGGTACTCTATTTCTTGAAAAACATTCCCTAACCAAATTCCAGCAAGGGGTTGACTTTCAGCATCAATCAATACACATAAGTTAGCATACCTTTTACTTTCTCCTTTCAGAGTATTATTGTCAATTTTGACCAATTTTCCTAATTTCTTTCCACCTGAACCAAGATGTTCTGATGGAAGAGTTTAACCAGAAGTTCTGGCAGCTTTATCCAAAAATCCCCCATGTTACACTTAGCTTTTGATGGTTTAAAGCCTGGACCCATGCTTGGACCCAGATGTGATTATTCTGGATACACCATGGCCCATTTGCAAGAACAGATGATATGTCTTATATGGTTTGCATTTTATGGAGTAAAAACCCTTTCCTAGAGCAATGAGATTTAACTGGTTGGACCAACCCCATATTTTTGCTATTTCCTTCCCAAGAAAATTGCGAGCAAACGATTTTCCTATGACTTTAATAATAATGCATAATTTTCATGGCCTACACAATTCTTTATAAACTTCTTTGGAGATTAGGATGAACGGTTTATCCGACGAAACGTCTTTTGGAGGATCAGTGGCAAAGGGAGTGACAATGGACGGAAGCAAGGCTAAAGAAAGGTTATTACCTAGGGATGAATCTAATACCATTTTTGCATAGGATGGATGGGGGATGAGGGTGGGAGGTTTGGAGGATACGGAAGGAGGTTGAGATAAAGCATAAGTTTTGGCTGAAATACCTGGTATTGCAGTTGATCCGGCGGCCTGCACAAAGAAAGCGGGTGAAGGATTATTTTCCTCACTTTTTCTCTCATTTTCTCTCTCTTTCTCTCTCTCACTTTCCTTCTCTTCCATCTCTACATCTAGTGATCTAGAGTTGGCTATATATTTATTGTGAGTCTATAAAAATAGAGCTTAAAAAAGGGCTTTACTATTTACCGTCCGTATTTACTACAAGATCATGGTTGGTTACCTTGTCGCCGGAAAAAAAAAAAAAAAACCCATCCCCACCGATTTTTTTATTTTTATTTTGCCTGCATTTCACCGGAAGAATGCCACCCCTCATAATCGTTTTTTTTTCGTTTCCTCCGCGGAAGAAACGAACTAGATTTACGTTTCCTCAGTGGAGGAAACAAAAAAACTGTTCTTTTCATGGTAACGAACGATTTTTCCATTTCCTCCACCGAGGAAATGAAGATCTGGTTCGTTTCCTCCGCGGCGGAAACGAAGATCTTGTTCGTTTCCTCGATGGAGGAAACGAAAAAACGTTTCGTTTCCGTGTTTTACGGGGCACTTTTTTTTCTTTTTTTGGGCTTCGATTTTTAATGAATTTCAATTATAAATAACGTTTAATATCGAATAATGTAGCATGTTAATACTGAAATTGTTTTAATTTTAGTGAATAAAGTACAAAAATATTAGAATGTCAATAGTTATTAATTATTTTAATTTGTCTGAGCATGTAAGTAAGTTATAATAATATTTAGTGATATTATCATGTTAGTATGTTATAATAATATTTAGTGATATTAGCATGTTATAATTTGTAATTATATTCATTAATGTTGATATCATGTTATAATTCGTAACTATATTCACTAATGTTGATAGCATGTTATAATTTGTAATTATATTCAATAATGTAGCATATTAGTATGTTATAATATTTAGTGATATTAGCATGTTATGCGACAATTTAGTGAACGATGTTGATTGGTTAGAATTACTAGTATTTACAAGATAATAACGACGAACGTGCGTAGATATTGAATTGAATAGTTTAAACTGATTAAATAAATCACTAATTAACATAATTGATAATTAGGCTCAATCAAGGGCTTTAGGCAGCGAGATCTGGGCCACGGCACACTAGATCTCATGGTGTCGATGCATCAACTAGGAGGGCGAGGGCAGAAGATCGAGCTGGGCCACGATATACGTTCTGCTACGCTAAGATCCCTAACTTCACCCCGATATGACTGACCCTGGTTACATTTCATATAAACATATGGTCGACCGCTAGGCTCATATTTATGATTTGATGAAATTACCATCACAAACCCAATTTCACGTGCTCTTGCTTTATTTACACCAATCTTGTGCTTCCTTTTTCTCAGCCCAAAGCGTTTCGTTATAAAACATGTTATTATAATCTATATAATCACCCCCAAAATGAGGCAAATTGATATGCCCAAGTTATCCGATCTTTTTGTGGTATTTTAGGTACACTTTGCTAAGGGATTTATTCATAATGGTTAATGTTTGCATATAAATCGACCTTAGCGGAAGTTCGGAATTTTGTATTTATTGTTGTTAAAGTTGTAAGTTCCGAGCTCTTGGAAGCATGAATGGTTGGAACAACTCCACAACATCGTCTCACCAACCAAACTCCACCGTGCGCCTAAGCTAAGCATCACCGCAAGCTCGCCAAGCCAAACCAAGCTCGGCAGCACAGCAGCAAGGCACCGCACCAAGCAGCCAGCCTGCCCAGCAGCATCGCCCGCCAAGCTCTCGCGCATGCTCGCCCAGCGCTCACGCCCAGCAAGCAGCATAACGCAGGTCGCACCTCGCGAGATTTCTCGCACCTCGCGACCTGCTTGGTTTGGCCTAGTTCTTCAGCTCGTTGCGAAGGCAGTAGCTCATCGCACGGTGCGACCAGACTCGCACCTCGCGACCCCTAGGTCGGTCTAATTGTCGGCTGATTTTTGAGCTTTAGTATAAATACTAAACTCTATTTTTGGACCTAGGGGGCAGCAGCCACAAGGAGAGGGAGTCTCCAAAACTCCACTCCTCTCTTGTTGTCTTCTCTTTTTAGTTTTTATTTTCTAGTTTAGTTTTTGTAGATTTCAATTATGGGATTGGCTTATGCTATGCCGATTGTAGCTTGAACCGTTCTTGAACGAGATTAATATGGAGCTTCAAGCATTATTGTGAGATCTTCCTCTCTATTTAGTTTCTTTGATTATGGTTTAATTTCTATGCTTGCTTTCTATGATTTTTGCATAATTATGCTAGGAACGTTACTAGTTTGATTGTGTAATTAATCTAATGCTAGATTTAAGAATAGAATCGGATTGTTTTATTCTTTTATCAATTGGTAGCAAACTAGGAAGTAACTTAGATGCAGATCGTCTTGGTTATTTCTTGGGGAAATTGAATCAACTGTTGAATGTTTATCGCTTGTATGACGTTAGCGTGTCCGTTGGTTCTCTCGTGTTTATTGCTTTGCTATTGGATTGAACTTAGACGCGATCGGACTAGGTTATCCTTTAGTTAGGGTTTTATAGTCACGCTGATCGTGCTATTCAACTAAGAATAAGGAGAATGCGAGATTAATTCTCGGCAATAGATAATCATGGAAATAATTAGAGTTGAGGTTCAAGGATCGATAATGAATTGAAGTGTCTGTTAATCGGATTAAAGATCTTTCCATAATTGATTTCTCATCTTGTTTATATGCTAGTTAGTTGTAGTTTAGTTATAATATACTTGAAACCCCCCTTTGTTATTATTATTAGGTTTCTCGGCCCTTAGCTTAATCTAGGTTTTGAATCACGCTAAGTATTAAACTCGTCCCTGTTTCCCTGTGGATACGACCCCTACTTCCATTATACTAGCTTAGTGTAAAAGAGAGTAGGAGAAATTTTATCTTTGGCCGGGTGCCGTGCACAACGACACATCCGCGCCCGCCCAAATTTTGGCGCCGTTGCCGGGGACACGGTGTTACTTGTTTGTATTTAGTGTGATTTTTGAATGGAATTGCTTGTGCTCTTTGTTTTTGGTTGGCCACTCATATAAAGAATTCCCTTTTTTTTTTTAGTTTCTAGTTTTCATCTTCCATTGAACTCTATGTTTTCACTTTTGTATTTTGGACAAGAAGCATGGAACTTGTTGCTTAAACTCTCTAGGGAATGGTTGATTGAAGCTTTTGACGGTTTATTGTATGATTTACTCTATATCTTGGTTATTTTCTAGCTTTAAATATTTATATTAATGGTCATGACTTGGATTAGCTAGGAGTACTACTAGTTGATGTTTGTTGTTGCCTTAATGCTAGGTTTGGGATATAATCTGATGTTATATGCTCAACCATGTTGTAGTAAGCTAGGTATTAACGATGCATTGCAAGAGTTCTTCTCAATCAATTTTGCAGGTACTTGAAGTGGAGATTGACATGGAACCACCATTGTCAGACATGGAGCACAACCTAATGATTGAGCTTAAGGTACTAAGTCGAGCTCACGACTTTAAACAACAGCGCTTCTCGGGAGGCAACCCGAGACCCCTTTTATTTTCTTTCTTTTCCTTTATTTTCTCACCAAATTTCCACCACCACAATAAATTTTCTTTCACCCACCGCCCACCCACTAAAAAGATCCACAACCAATCTTAATTCGCTTGGAACCAAAATCCACAAAAGAAAACCCGTTGGGAGGACTTCAATAGCTAGGAGTTGGTAACACTAGAGGATTGAGATTGTTAATGTATCTTTTCGATCTCTTAAGCTAGGAGCAAATCTCAAAAATTCAAAACTTTTGAACTTGTCATTTGTTTGAGTGATTCGAGGGAGCGGGTTGTGAGTTGAGTTAGGAGATTTGAGTTGGTGTTGTTAAGAAATTTGAGTTTGACGGATTGCTTTTCATGAGTTTTGACCATCGATCTTCGATTTACCCGATTTTCAAATTTCCCCCCCTATTTTCAGTATACTTTTTCTTTTTAATTGTCGACACATTGAGGACAATGTGTAGTTTAAGTAGGGGGGAGGGTATTCTCATTCTCATGTATCTATGTTGTATATATTACTTTTAATTTGAAATGAAAAATGAAAAAAAAAATAAAATAAAAAAATGATAGGGTATTCTCATTCTCATGTATCTATGTTGTATATATTACTTTTAATTTGAAATGAAAAATGAAAAAAAAAATAAAATAAAAAAATGATGATGAAGTGAATCCCGCTGAGTTGAAAACCCGAAAAAAGGGCGGGCGACTCGGGCAAAAATTGGGGGCTCGGATAGGTCGAAAACCCGAAAGGGCGACCTATGCAAAAAAGAGCTAGTTGAGCGGGTGAGTTTTGTGAGCCGAAAAAAGAAGAGAGATGAAAAAAAAAAAAAAAAAAAAAAAAAAATTGTGAGAAGCTAGGATGAAAACCCGAAAGGGCTCCTAGGCAAAATGAGAGATGAAAGAGAGAATTATATACTTTGAAAACTCATTTGCCGGAGATGGTGTCATAAGGTGGAAAGCATTTTCGGGTTGGGTTGGTTATTTCATCCTTGATTTTGTGAAGATTTATGTTGGCTTTCACATTCTTTTGGTTGATTGTTTTTGGGAGTAAGCATGGAATTTATCCCTTTTTGTCTTTGTTCCATGGCTTGCTATTCTAAATTAGTTGTAGTAGTGGTAGTTTTAGTTTATCTTTTGAGGTTTTAGGCGAGCTGTCATTTTGATTGTGACGTTGGAGTGAGTTCAACTCCTTTGAGATCCTTCAGGATTTGAGCTCACATTTTGGTTGTCGTTTGGTTATTATTGTTGTCGCGTCTTTGTATATTTCAGGTGAGCTTGAATCTAACTGTGGGGGAATCATCATCCCTTACGTTTAGGTTTTGAGCGTATTTTGTTAAGATGTGATGATGATGATGTAGTTGATGGGGAGTGTAGGTTGGTGTAGATAACTTGGGCGATGATTTAATTGGTATTTCTCATTTTTGAGTTTACTCGAGGTCGAGTAAAGTTCAAGTGTGGGGGTATTTGATATGCCCAAGTTATCCGATCTTTTTGTGGTATTTTAGGTACACTTTGCTAAGGGATTTATTCATAATGGTTAATGTTTGCATATAAATCGACCTTAGCGGAAGTTCGGAATTTTGTATTTATTGTTGTTAAAGTTGTAAGTTCCGAGCTCTTGGAAGCATGAATGGTTGGAACAACTCCACAACATCGTCTCACCAACCAAACTCCACCGTGCGCCTAAGCTAAGCATCACCGCAAGCTCGCCAAGCCAAACCAAGCTCGGCAGCACAGCAGCAAGGCACCGCACCAAGCAGCCAGCCTGCCCAGCAGCATCGCCCGCCAAGCTCTCGCGCATGCTCGCCCAGCGCTCACGCCCAGCAAGCAGCATAACGCAGGTCGCACCTCGCGAGATTTCTCGCACCTCGCGACCTGCTTGGTTTGGCCCAGTTCTTCAGCTCGTTGCGAAGGCAGTAGCTCATCGCACGGTGCGACCAGACTCGCACCTCGCGACCCCTAGGTCGGTCTAATTGTCGGCTGATTTTTGAGCTTTAGTATAAATACTAAACTCTATTTTTGGACCTAGGGGGCAGCAGCCACAAGGAGAGGGAGTCTCCAAAACTCCACTCCTCTCTTGTTGTCTTCTCTTTTTAGTTTTTATTTTCTAGTTTAGTTTTTGTAGATTTCAATTATGGGATTGGCTTATGCTATGCCGATTGTAGCTTGAACCGTTCTTGAACGAGATTAATATGGAGCTTCAAGCATTATTGTGAGATCTTTCCTCTCTATTTAGTTTCTTTGATTATGGTTTAATTTCTATGCTTGCTTTCTATGATTTTTGCATAATTATGCTAGGAACGTTACTAGTTTGATTGTGTAATTAATCTAATGCTAGATTTAAGAATAGAATCGGATTGTTTTATTCTTTTATCAATTGGTAGCAAACTAGGAAGTAACTTAGATGCAGATCGTCTTGGTTATTTCTTGGGGAAATTGAATCAACTGTTGAATGTTTATCGCTTGTATGACGTTAGCGGTGTCCGTTGGTTCTCTTGTGTTTATTGCTGCTATTGGATTGAACTTAGACGCGATCGGACTAGGTTATCCTTTAGTTAGGGTTTTATAGTCACGCTGATCGTGCTATTCAACTAAGAATAAGGAGAATGCGAGATTAATTCTCGGCAATAGATAATCATGGAAATAATTAGAGTTGAGGTTCAAGGATCGATAATGAATTGAAGTGTATGTTAATCGGATTAAAGATCTTTCCATAATTGATTTCTCATCTTGTTTATATGCTAGTTAGTTGTAGTTTAGTTATAATATACTTGAAACCCCCCTTTGTTATTATTATTAGGTTTCTCGGCCCTTAGCTTAATCTAGGTTTTGAATCACGCTAAGTATTAAACTCGTCCCTGTTTCCCTGTGGATACGACCCCTACTTCCATTATACTAGCTTAGTGTAAAAGAGAGTAGGAGAAATTTTATCTTTGGCCGGGTGCGGTGCACAACGACACATCCGCGCCCGCCCACAAATAAACCTAAAATATTTAACATTTACCATTTAGAAAACATATATATCACTATTGACATGCAATAATCACTAATATTGGCTAATAATTAAATTAATCACTTACTTATTGTAACTACTAATCACTATTATTTACTAATCACAACTTTTAATATTCACTACATATTTAATTTCACAACTTAATAACAAATATTCATTAACAAAATTAATATAAACATGTCATAATTACAAACTACAATGTTCGCAACTAATCACTATAATTTTCTAATTAGAGTACTAATCATTAGCTATTATTTACTAATCACAACGACTATTATTCGCTAATCAGAAAATAACTACTTATTATCAAAAAAAAAGTTCAGTAATATGCAAACAAATTCGAAATAAAATAAAAAATCTTCTCTAGTAAGGAAACGGTCATTTTTCTATGGAGGAAATGAAAATTCTGTTCGTTTCCTATGATCTTGTTTTTTTTTTAGGGAGGAAATGAAATAACTACTTATGACTCATGATCTTGTTTTTTTTCTATGGAGGAAATGAAAATTCTATTCGTTTCCTCCATGGAGGAAACGGAAATTTTAATCGTTTTCGTGTACTGGTGGCGGAAATTTTTTTTAAAACTAACCACATTCCGTTCCAGTGTTGGTGGCGGCGTTGAGGGTTCTTAGTCGGACATTTTGGTGTCGACGGTGCTCGGTGGTGGTGGTGTTTTCCCGGTCGTGGTGGTCCGCCGGTGGAGGTGGTGCTCTGGTGGTGGTGGTCCGTTGGTGGAAGTGGTGCTCCGGTGGTGGTGGTCGTGCGCCAGTGGTAGAGAGAGGTCAATGTGGGTGAAGTTGGATGAGAGTTGAGAGAGTAGGAGTGAGGTAAACGGGGAGGGGTATAGGGGGGTATTTAAAGAAAAAAATGCGGACGATTTTAAGTAAACACGGACAGTAAATAGCGACAGAGCTTATGGGCTTTTGATAATATTTAAAACAGGTTGATGTGTATGGGGCATGAGTCGGACAGTTGAATATCGATCGAGCATGTTTAACTTCAAATCTACAACCATTCCATCACCCAAGTGAGGCACAATCTTTATTTTCATCCCCTCACCCGCTCCCCCATAGACTAAACATGTACCTATCCTCATCTAACTCAGGTGGATGCATGACAGTTTTCTACGGACTCGACCTAGTGACATCTCTAGATATGAGTTTTGATAAGGATGTGACATGAATTCATTATTACGCTCTTGATATCTACAATCTATGTGTTAGGTGCTTGAACTCCATATCTACAATCCTCACCAAGCTTTGAATTGTATGTCGTTGGTGCTCAAACTCCAACTCCAAATCTACCGTTCGAATCAAGCTCGAGCTATTTTACGTATAAAGCCTAGTCAAACTTACACTTGAGCCTGGTGACATAAATTTAAACTGAGCTAAGCTAATAAGCTACGTCTAGTATTTATCTTAGCCCGGCTTGCATTCTATCAACCCCTAGGTAGATGGTCATAAATCATACATGGACCATGGTAAGGTAATGTAACTCCGCGAATTTGTTTTTCTTCGACACACTACTGCTGCTTAGAGGTGTAGAAACATTATCATGAGCATTGCAATGGAAATTTCCTTACAAAATCACATGCACATAAACTACTGAATCATTATGGCCCATCCGCCCATCACAAAGTCCATTAACATTACAATATAATGACAATAATTCCATGACGTTAAAACCTTGTTGCAGAAATGTGGCAATTGGGAATGAACCTTTCCTTAGATCCTACAATGGAACATTGAAAATGCTACTTTACCATCCCTTAAAAATATCCAAAACGCTCTCAATGAAGCTGGGATAGGAGACACTGTAAAAGTAACTGTGCCCCTTAATAAAGATGTCTACAAATTGCTGCCATCAAATCCTGTACCTTCAGCTGAAGATTCACACCTGATATGGCTAATCTCATGACCCAAATGGTACAGTTCATGAGCCATAAGAACGCTCCTTTTACTGTGAATATCTACCCTTTCCTCAGTCTTTACAAAGACCAGACTTTTCCATTCAACTATATGTTCTTCGATGGAGTAGCTACCGCGCTTGTAGATAGTGGGATCCAATACACTAACGGCCCGTTTGGTAGCTGGTAATAAAGGAATAGGAATCAAATAAGGTAATGGCAATGGTAATGAAGGAATGGACATGAGATTTGGTAATGGTAATAAGTTTGTTTGGTATGTATCAATAAAGAATGGTAATGGAAGGAGAAATCCCATTCTTTGCATTTGGTATATAGTAATGGGAATCCCCACATGATTTTTTATTTAACACACTTTTAAGTTCCAACCCATCAATTTTTTTTCTAAAAACTCATTGCCACTATTTTTCCCTCTTTTGAGATGCCATGATTTTTGTAACCAACATTTTAATATCCATATTTTTTTTTATAAAAAATGCATGTTAATTATTTAATACTACTACAAAAAAGTAGAAGTATTAATTTGTGTTGAACAAAATATTACAAAACTCACTTTTTTTTTATATATAAAAGGAAATGAAAATTGCAAAATCAACTATAACATCAAACAACTATATATTTGAAAACATATGACCTTCAAGTTTTTTCCAAAGCTACTAATTAATCATAAGTCCATGCCACAAAAACCGACAAGCCAATACTTACAACAATTTAGTCAACCAACAATTCACACCTCTTCGATAGAAAGACTAAACATATCGTCCATTCATGGATCCTAATTACTTTTTCAATTGAGATTTGACGAACATAACCTTGAACTCATCAGGCATACTAAAGAAAAGTTCAACCTTTTTATCATCCAAACCGATAGATGTTGAAGCTTCAACAACTTCCATAGGAGACAATTCTTCAAGTCCGCTCAAAGCTTGAAAAAGCTTGGTTCTCTTCTCACCAATCTCCACATCACGCATAAATGATTTCTTCAAATCATTCATAACCGCGGTGGACTCCTTCTCAACATCAATTAGAGAAATGAGTGCTTTTGACAATCCACCAAGCTCCTCATTCTCTATTTCCCTTCTTCTTTTACGATCTCCTCTACCACTAGAAGGTTCAGTTGCTTGAGTTGTAGAGCTAGTCGAGCCATCATCCTGCTTGTCACCCTCATTCTGGTTATCTCCTTCGTCATCTCCAGGGCCCTTACACATACTCCCACTTGCACGATCCTTGGCATAAATATCACATAACTTCTCATAAAGTGGAAAAGGCTTCATATAAAGAGCGGAAGCCCCATCACGACCCTAAGCAAATATATGAAAGAAAGCCCCATCACATAACAAAGTTATGAGTATGATAAACAAGTTTGAACGAAAAGAAGAAAATAGTAAATACTAAACAGTAATTCAGCTCAAGAAAGTAAGAGACACCTCCATCATAGCATAATAATCACAGTCATAGTATGGCTATTGGCAAATAATAAAATAATAACCATGTTGTGCTAGTACAGAACACTTGTGTGGAGTATATGCCCAACAGGAGTATGCAAATTCACCATGAGATTGGCAAATAATAAAATAAATTTGCTTTAAATAAGTGCAGTCAAGATACAAGTAAACCTATTTAAACTAAGAATTGGTCAAGCCCCTCTCTGTCTATTTGAAATAAGTGAACCATCACTTGTTATGAGCTAAAAGGATGACATATCCAGACTGCAAATTCAACCATACTACTACTTCTACTTCACATTCTAAAAACATTCACTTTACAGTATCTGAAGAACAAATATCAAACAGATTCATCCCACTTGTAAACTGCATTTAAAAAAGCCAAAAAAAAAAACATAACTTTGACCCCAACAACATAAACCCTAATAAAGACATCACAATCACAATCAAAAACTTTAGTTATGGTTATAGTGACTTACTTGAGCCCATCCCATGAAAACCTCTTTTTCACCGGTAATCATCTTCATCTCGTCATCCCAACCAAATCCGCTAGCTTGCTTCTGAGCTTCAAGGATATACCCTAGTTGCCTCTTCAAAATCTTGATCTTAGATTCAATATGTGGCTTGCCTTTCAAACCACAGTAAGGGAATCTCTCAAGCATTTTTTTCTCGATATGAGATTGATAACCTGTTTTGTAGCCAGTGTCACACTTCCAATTTGAATGTTGCATATCGACAAGGATATCAACTAGAGCACTCTCCTCTACCGATGTCCACATTCTCTTATTCTTTCCTCTGCCTCGTGCATCATCACCCATTTTCTTCTCTAAAAAGAGTCAACAACAACAATAATAATAATAAAAAATCAGACTATATCAAGACCTAATTAAACAGCTATTTCAAGCACTTGAAATATGATCAAGACAACTTTGAAACCTCATGAT
Organism: Beta lomatogona; assembly: GCA_947646795.1. Taxonomy (NCBI): domain Eukaryota; kingdom Viridiplantae; phylum Streptophyta; class Magnoliopsida; order Caryophyllales; family Amaranthaceae; genus Beta; species Beta lomatogona. Next base: position 9,283,308 of record CANSNZ010000927.1, on the reverse strand, counting down.
AGAACAATAAAGAGTCACCTTTCATCAGTACTATCCTCAGGAATCGGCTCAGGTTTCTTGAGTAAAACTCTCGAAAGTTTAAGTATTGCTCTTAAAACATCATGAAAATGCCTACTAATTGTTTCTCCCGATCGCTAAAAATCATATTTAATCTCTCTATTTTTCTCCTCAAATGCAAGGATATGCAAGAACATAGCCGTCATTTCCTCCACTACCATATTCTTAGTATCTCTTAACCCTCCAATTTCACGAACCAATGAACAAAGGATATTAAATGTGTGACGATCCATCCTAAGTTGTTCAATGCAAGCAATATCACTTCGAACTATCATGCCATCTAAATGTGCTAGTCTATGAATCGGATTATATGTACTAGGTTCCCTCAACATCCTTCGTACTCGTCTCCTTAAAATATAAGTCAACATGATTAATATCATAACGATCACTCTTCTTATGCTACGTCTCTTCATAGCAAACCATACAAACAAAAATTCCCTAGGAGACCGTTGAAGGCATGCCATGACTGAGGAAAAAATTCATAGCATAATATAAGCATTTATTAGATACAAGCTAGACTTATGCAAAAATTATAGTCAACGTATCAAATTTATAACACAGAGAAAGACACCCAAAAAACTAAACATTCTCCAACCTTAAAACCGCTTGTAAGTGTGTCCTCCCATCCTTTTTACTTGTATACTTACCACAGCAACATTAAGCAAGAGTCCTTCCACCAGATTTAAGGTCGATAACTAGACCAGAGAGATTATGAAGAAGTTGCTTCCAGAGAATATAAAACCATGTTGAAACATCAACCACGGAGTCAACTCAGCGTATAAAAGTCAAAAACCCAAGCATGGACACTAAATTTCTCAAAAGAAGAGAATGGTCAAGTTGGACATAAATTCGAGTCTTATAGGATATGCAAGATTCATAAATCTATAAAACCTGGAAAAGACGATGTATTTTAAAAGCAGAATTAAATGCAAAAATTATACAAAGAAAGTATGGGATGGTGCAGGCAGTTACATAGCACAAATCATTTCATTCTCTAGAGAAGCATCAATATAAGAATTCAGTAGGCTGTCCAAGGCTTTTGTAAAATTTGTGGAACCACTAATCCTCGAGCCATGCTAGGAATGAGGGGGATCAATTGGGGATAGATATCTCCTATGAAAACTATCAACGAAGTAATCTAGTAAAGGAGTATTAGATAGTTATTAAAGGAGAAAGAGGTTAACGAGAGGCTACAAAGTGTAATTAAACAAAGAACAAATTCGAATTCAACGACAACTCATTATTATCTCGAGATTTGAAAGAAATATAAGCAAATTAGAACAAGCGATTCACATTTTTTTTGATAATTTTGGTTCGATTTATTAAGGCACGAAGGCCTAGATACTTGGAAGAACAAAACTTCAGTTCAGCACAGAGTACAAACAAATCAACGAAAGAGAATGACACACGAGCAAATGGAAAGACGAAAAAAACAAGCATCCTCTCGGGATATTTTAACAACAAGCGATTCACATAATCGATTTGAAAGAAAAACATAAAAATTCTCACCGACAACTTATAGGATATGTTTTTTTTTCAGTTATTCATTCCAAAAACATAAAAAAAAAAAAAAAAAATCCACAAGATACGTAACAAACAAACACGAAGAACATAAAACTTACGAACACAGATCAAAAAATTGAAATTTTAATACAAATTTAATTACCGAAAATCTATTCAAATGACTAAAATTCTCACCGAGATTCACTTCAATTCAACTGAAAATTCGAGCAAATCGTGATGAATTATCCGGCGACCATGGATGTAGATATGAAAGGAGAGAGAAAACTAGGGTTTTTCTACTGTGTGAAATTCTCAAATTCAACGACAATCGCAGCTACAAAATATGAAGATAAAAAACGATAATCAGATCTACTCTCAAATTGAAAGAGAAAATCTAAACTAGAAGAAAAAAAATCAAAAGGACAGAAATCTTCATCGGAATTTTTAATACAAATTTAATTACCGAAAATCTATTCAAATGACTAAAATTCTCACCTGAGATTCACTTCAATTCAACTGAAAATTCGAGCAAATCGTGATGAATTATCCGGCAGCCATGGATGTAGATGTGAAAGGAGAGAGAAAACTAGGGTTTTTTCGGCTGGGTGAATGAATTATGGGAGGAGAGAGAAAATGAAGGCTTTTATATTACGCGTGTTCCTAGCAAGCAGCGACGCGCGTGTGTTAATGATGCATTCCCATTCCCTTCTAATACCAGGTATCTAGCTGGTAATAAAAATAGTATAATTAAGTCATTTCATTACCAGATTTTATTACTAGGCATTACCATTCCAAACTACCAAACATCTAAAACACGGTAATGAAATTTTCATTACCATTCCAGCCCTTTTAGTCCCGGCTACCAAACGGGTCGTAATGTGTTTGACACCAACTTTGACACATTGGTTTCGGTCTTAAATAGGGTAGGATACGGGAACATTCCGATGAATGTTTGAAATGTAACTTCAAAGAGCTTGCCGGGTTAACAATGCAGAATATCTCCACAGCAAGCTGCAATTTTCCGATCCAGATAGCTTCGTTTGTCCGAGGACTGTTGCGTTTGCTCCGTGGTTCTCCATGTTCTTTGCTGCTGAGCTTGTGTTTCTGTTCTTCTGAGTTGTTCTGCCTTCTCTTAATATGAGGTTTCCTTGCCAGAACATCATAGTCGATAGATCCCTTTTTTTTCAGAAAATTTGCAACAGTCATTCATCAGAGTGGTTATGAATACAACCATTTTCTCTATAATACTTACAATCTTAGTTGGTTCTTTAAAATATAAAAATTAGTGTGTTCTGTAAATTTTCTGTAATATTTTTAGATTTTGGCAGTTCAAAATAAAAAATGAATTCCCTTTTTACCCTTGGTGATGACTTGAACTGGGCTTGATGTACTTTCTAGAGCTTGAATTACCATGAAAACACATCTAAATTACTAGACAATATTATCATTCATCAAACACGCTAAACAAAATAAAAGAGCAGTTCCTTGCTTATATTAGAGTGATGTAAAGGATTAGTTGAGTTCGCCATGTAACCGAAGAGACATTTCCTAAATCCACAATTTACAGAGTTACCTGTCTCTTCCCATGGCTTCAGATACAACAACAAATATACCCTGTGACTTTAAGGCACTTGACCAGTAACTAGGATATCATACAAACACTGACAATTATATACATTCTACTGTGTTCTGGACACTACCGTAACCTTCAGTTCGGCAGGTATTCATGCCACTCTGGAGGTGTTCCTTTTCTGATTTTCAGCATCCTTATGGCTGCACTAGTCAGGGGTATAGCAAGTATGTCGTAAGCTTTAGGTGCCTGAAGAAGAAGAAAACAGTTTACAATCTCAGATCGACTCGCCAGTAAGACCATGTATTGAGAGAACAGAAAATAATTTGTAGTATGTTTCTACTAATTCAGCACCTTTTTTGGGGAAAAATTCACCTCAGTTTGCTTGAATATGTACAAGCGTTGGCTAATGTTTAAGCTTATAATCCCTCCTAGACCTAGCAAAAATTGATTTGACCAAGAACGAACCAGGAAAACAGTGGGTTTTGGACAAAAGATTCTGATCGAAATCTGATTCTGTACCGCCTACTTTTCCAACTTTTCTTATTCCGTTTTACCAGTTACTTTGTTCAAGGATCTATTCAATTCTTAAATTATGAGCAGAAGTGCAGAACAAATATTGCTAAGTTTTGAGCATCATTGCTAAGTTGCTAACCAACAATTCTTTAATTTCTGCGCATAACTTCAGTAAAAGAGACCAAATGAAGAAGGAAGAGTGCATAGGTTCATTGTTAAGTAATTATAACCTTTAGGTAATCCATGTAAATGTAGCAAAGCTTAAGTGCGAACACATATCTTGCTTGTTGAGTAGTTTACCATTCATGTGGAAGAAAAACAAAATACCTTTGGGACTTTTAAAAGTCTCATGTTTGCTTCCTCCAAAGTTTTGTGACCCTTCTTTGAGTTACATTTGGTACAAGCTGTCACCTGTCACAAATATAGAGGTAACCGAGAAAATAATTAGCAATTACTTATCAATTGCAAAAAACTTTTGCCAGCACAGGTGAAGACAAACCACTTCAGCACCACTAGAAATCTTAAATTTTCCACAATATTGATTCTCGTGAACAAAGTTCTAAAGTTGGTACTACATATAATCACTTCAAAACTTCTTTTAGATAAGAATGGTGTAAATATTGACTCCTTACATTTTAAATCTACAGGCTTAAAAGTGAGTTCCAGAACCTAATCAATTAGCTATCTTAAAACTCACAATTGTTGGCATAAGGATTCAAGAAGCAAACAATTAGTTTTGAATTATTCTGAACAAATTTAATGGTGAGAGACGATACTAGAAGTAGGGTTAACACATGCAGGATTAAGAACGAAAGCATGATGTGTCTCAAGGTTCTACCTACCTAAAAGTCACGCATTTTACATGAAAAGCAGCAAGAACCAGTTATTGTTTCTAGACTTCCAAATTCATCAACTGTTCAAGTCAGCACTCCCTCACTGCATTAAAGATGTGGCTTACAATCAGTTTCCTCATGGCTCATGCTACTTTATTTCCCATGAAGGCGAAGCTCACCAATTTACATTAATTTTTTGTTAATAATCTCTCCATTCGATCCCTTGTATGAAACTAATAGAAGGGTAAATGAATTTCTTTTTGGTTAACAAGGATTTAAGCAATCCAAAGAACAGCGACACTTCCATTAGTATTTTATGTAGATCATTTTTTGGAACTGGGGAAGTGAATACAGTGTCCCAGGAAAAACTATCTTCCCTGAGATCAACAGAGCATAAAATTGTAAACACTGTAGTTTCCTTCAGTATACTCATTGCACTTTCAATCTCATGTGTGGCTGTCTGTACATTTTTGAGTAACAATTCAGAATATATGTTGACCTGCTGCTGCAGGAGCAAAATAAGCAGCAAATAAGCCACCGTGCCCTAATTATCACAGGGAAAATATCAACAATGCTCTTAATTATTACTGATCAACTTATACAATTAGTTTCAGAGTCTAAACTCCACATACAGATTTAAGCATGCACTTGGCCCTAACTTTATATCAAACATTTTACTTGACTAATAAAGTTAAAGATGCAAGGCAGTCAAGTACAAGCCCACAACATTAAATTATCTTTTAGTTACCACAACAAAGGAGATGCTAAAACATAACTGGGATCACCAACAACCATCATCACTTATTATCCACCTCCGGGAAGTTTACGGAACAGCTAATGAATCAACAGAATAGGTTTCATAGACACCAAACAATAGACTAAAGGATACATACTGGGCTCTAAACTTCTTGGTAATGTTCTACTCACTAACAAATATCGGAAGTTAAATTGTCGAAGTTCCACTATGGAGGTGCACTTACCAGATTTTCCCATTCCCACTTTCCACCTCGTGAAATTGGAATGACGTGGTCTATAGTCAGTTCATTTGTCGCTTTACAGTACCTTGTAGGAATTGAAAACCCATTGGTAAGTTATTTGTACCATAATGTCCATAATAATATACAGCCAAGATCAGCAATCAAACAGATTTACAACCAAATACATTGCAGTTTAGATTGTCAGAAAAACTGCAATGCATGTATAGTTTAGTATTCTTCTGGTATAAAAAAAGAAGAGCTTACACATATAATAGAGAATTCCACTAACACAGGCAAAATGTGAAAGTATGTACTCATACAAAGTAAATCTATTATGAAAATGTGATTACTTGGGGCAGCATTTAAGGGGGGAGGGGAAGAGGAAGGCATACATGTACAACAATTTATATAACGATAATAGTCACAAAATACTTCATACACAACTTACTGACACATGTAATCATCTCGATATAAGATATTTTTTCGACTTAGGGAGTTCATGACTCTTTTTCTCTTCATAACCTGAAGTAAATGAGGAACCTGGAAGACAAAAAAGACAACTTCTACTAAGATCATTTGATCAATTAAAATCCAAAGCAAGCAGAGGAAAAAAGAATCTCCTTCAACACATACCCTTAGTACAGCTGGTATGTTAAAAGATCCATTAGGTGAGTTCACTGTCTGATCATAATATTCCAGAACATCAGCCTGCGGAGGAAAGTTAAAACTTGAAAGGATAGAGTCAGGGAAATCGATAATGTTTTGAGCATGAACAAAGCAAGAGACTGTAGAGATGTAATAATAAGGTGCACTGCACCTCAAGAAGTTCATTATGTGAAAGTAATTCCATTCTTTATATATTAAAAAGATTAGGAGAACTTTTTTTCTTGTAAAGATGCCAACATGCTACAAACAATGCGAAGTGGAAATATAGGTCACCATGAGAAGGATAGAGATACCCCAAAAAGAAAAGGTACTAGATACTAAAGATCTTCTTCCACAGAGTATAAGATGTTACTTTCTACAGAGAAATCCTTCCTCATTCACCCTCTTAGTACCTACCTCTCTCCCTCTCCTCCTCTCAAGCCTCCCCATCCCCTGCCTATACCACACCAAAAAAAAAAATTCCTCTTTCCAGCAAAGATTGAAAACCCCAGTCAAATTGAATTCCAAATGTTACATTTTTAATCCTTTTGCTGCTTCAGTCTCATCAAGAAATTATCGATATTAAGTTCCGGCACATTTTCATCCTTCAACTTGAGGTGTCTGGATAACAATTTAATAGTCCCTCCGTCCCAAATAATCAACCCATTTGCTTAGAGACAGAGATTAAAGAAATTGTAATATAAAATAAAAGAAACTGAATTAGACAAGCAGTAAAAGGCATTAAAAAATTGGAAATATAAAGGGTCCATGTAATAGGGAAAAAATGGCTTCAACCTGAAAGAAGAAGAATACTTTAAAACATTCTAAAATGGAAAACGGAATGATTGATATGTCTCAGAGGGAGTCCATATTTCCAAACAAATTTATTCATTTTGCTTTGTTTACTGTCAACGTGATCTTGGGTTAAAAATTTTGTAGCCTAAACAAGAGTGCAACAGAGAAAAAAGGCACATAAATCTAACCTTCTCCATGAACTCCAGACAGATAGCACGCTTCCAGCAGACAACATTGACCGGTCTGGCAAGGACAGGCAGAGCTTCTTTAAGGAAAATCCTTGCTAAAACAAATTGTCTTAGCGACGAATGTTCACAAGTAATTCTATAGTTTTAGCTAACGAAAAATACTACAATACTAAGACATGGTAAATATAGACGAGCAACAATATGTGTTGCACGCTTAACGTGCTTTGTTTCTAGCTGCATACGAACTATTTGCTGTTCTCAACCTCATAAACTACTGAAAATTATGACGAATTCATCCTGGGTTCTCTTACTCCATCAACTTATTGAAAGTTATCATTATAACTAATGGCTCAAAACAGCAATTTGGATGGGTTAAAAATTAAGCATGTTCCCAGACCATTTAAAGACTAATATTCAGCCACATTGCGTGATGAACGAGCTTCAGAAGGTAAAACAACTTAATTTGCTCCTTATATTCATGGGATGAGCATGAGCCTATTTCTCTCATTGTGGAAAAGAGGTCTTGGGCCTTTTGGGCCCTTGGCTGACTTTAGGGTGTGTTCTCTTCACCTGCATCCTGCTTATTTCGACTTAGCCCTAAACCTGACTTAAATGAACTTATCTGAACTTATTAGATATTTTAGTTGTGGATGGAAATTGGAGAGCCTTATTGGATTCAGATCAACTCATCCGGACTTATTTAACTTATAGGCCCTCAAGTCATATTGAACTTGGAAAATCGCGTGAGGAGAACATAGCCATAGTTAATACTCTCACTCCAACAAGCCAAATACATGTTTTTATTCCTCCATTGTAACGTTTAACTTCCTAATACTATACAATAACAAATCTAAAGGATGGCAATTATTCTTTCACCCCTCTGATAATTATCGCAATTTTTTACACCCTGAATTTGTTATAAATTTTTCTTGGATAATCAGTTTTTTCTTTCGCTGGAAGGGTATAGGACTAGAGGGAGAGGACGTTCCCTTTTGTTTTCAATAAACAAAAGCGCAAAACAATTTTCTGGACAAGGCACTTTAGCAACACAAACCACTTTAACCCCTGTGGTCTACAAGACATCACAGATTGTGATTGGCCATCTTTACTCTCCACACTGACCAACAAGTCATTGAGGAGCCTAGTCTTTAGGAGTAGAGCACTAGCTTTTACACCACAAATTAATTTTGGTGTAGAGATCAGTGCTCTCAGTAGTGTTGTTGAATTGGTTTTAGGTGATGAAACATGGCATTTTACAACTTTTATCCCACACCTTTTATCAAATCCATCTTGTATCTTTGACAAATTGTTCAAGCACTTCTACATCAATTTGCATTTTAACATCTAACTCAATAACACAATTGTTAATGATCTGTAAACCCACTCGCTGTGACATAAACAACTTCTAATAAGTAAACATACCACTGAGAAGTGTCATTGAATGTAGAGATCAGTGCTTTCAGTAGTGTCTTTGAATTAGTTTAAGGTGATGAAACATAGCATTTTACAACTTTTATCTCACAACTTTTATCAAATGCATCTTATATTTTTCACAAATTGTTCAAGTACTTCCACATCAATTTGCATTTTAACATCTAACTCAATAACACAACTGTTAATGATTTGTAAAACCACTCGCTGTTACATAAACAACCTCTAATAAGCAAACATACCCCTGAGTACCTTCTTTTTCACATTGATCCAAAGGAGGCATATATGCCAAAATAAAAGATATACTCCAAGATATTATGATGGAAGGGTATCCACAATTGAGATTCAATCTATACCTGAGACAACTTGGCCTCGACAATCAGGCTAACAGCTTTTTGGTACTTTATTTCAAACCATATTTTCTTTCTTAAGGTACACAGAGTAACATATAATATTAACATCTATATTCTTTCGACAGATATTTGGTTGATTCTTAGGGTTGCCAACTCTCATGAACGACAGAGTTTTGAATGTACCAATTTGCTTGCAGTTTACCGACACTCCGACAGTCACATTTCTTGCACTCGCTGCAACCTATTAGGCATGAGCTGCAACTAGACGCACACAACCAGACCTCCTGGGTTGTCCCTAATGATTTGCCCTACTGTTTTTGTCCTCAGGAAATGCATCATAATCCATTACATCATAGATATTCTTGGAAAAATATTGATTAATGATTATCTTTCTCCATATACACAGAAAAATGCATTCATAACTTTGCATATATTATTTCAAACCCAGCTTCTCTACAGTTTTATAAACAATCATTTTTCTTGCCTTAATTAAACGCACAAAAGAATTTCACAAGCACGTTACTCCAACAATTGAACTCTTAAGTCTCAACGTAATTCCAAACAGCACAAATCACATGCAGCAAATGCTATTTAAACAACTTTTATTCAGTTCAACTTTTTCCAACATATACAACCAAAAAAAGTAAGTTCGGATAAGTTTTAATAAGTTCAATTCACAACTACAGCAAGTTTACGCTCAGATAAGTCAAATTCAGTTGAATAAAACACCTCAAAAAAAAAAAGCGAACTTACCTATAAGAAACGTCAAGGACTAGACCCCTGAAAAAAGAGAGATCGTCATCATCTCCATCAAAATCATCAAAATCATCACTACTTTCATCACCAAAACCTCCATTAACGTTTCCATCCACAGAATTCTTGGAATTAACCTTTGCAGAAGCAATAAAGGTCACTTTTTTCAAGTACCCATTTCTTCTAACATCTTTATCTTTAAGATTAATTGGATAAATCGAGCAAAAATCCCCAAATCCAAACAACCCATTACTTCTATTTCCTTTGATAAGCTTACATTGAACTGGGTTTTTGCTCAGTAAAGCTTCTTCGCTGTTAAATAACAGTTTCATGCGTCCTTGTAGAAAAAATTGTGCCATTAATGAAATTTAAATTGATAATATAAAAAGGGTGAATGATGAAGTTAATTAATAGTTAGAGATGAATTATGTGGGGGAATTGCGACATTGGAGTAAGAAGAAATTTAAGAGAAGGAAGAGGAGAGAGAAATTGGGGTGAAGTTCACGGAAAAAGGCGTTACCACACGATCTGTTCTTCTGCCCACTCTGTCTTACTCCAAATATCTTGTTTGCTCTCAAGAATTCAAAATCAGTGTCTTTTTCCATTATTTTCATTTTGTTTGATTAAGAACGATATAGTGAACAATTAACCGACGATCAGACAAAAATTATGTTTTAGTTACGTGTTTGAGAAATGCAAACCCCCTGGCCCTGTTCTCAATTTTTTTAGTTAGGTGTTCGAGAAACGTAAACCTCTTCTTATGTTTTTAGTTACTGGTTGGTGTTCGACGCGCTGTGCATGCCGAACCCACGGTGGAAAATACTGGGGAATTAACTCATTCGTGTAAGTATTTTAGTAAATTCATTATTATTATCATTAAGCAATTGTATTTGCAATATTCGAATTAAGCTTAAGAGTAATCAGGTAAGGGAAAACAAACGCGCACCCCCTCCCAAAGAAAGCGACAATTATTATGAATAGTTCTATGGCAATATAAGCAAAAATAATTTAAGTCATTTTAATGTATATGAACGTGTAGGTTAGATAATAAGGCTATTAGATTATATTACATATATGCTTTGGTAGTGCAAACCCTTTTTGAGGTACACAATTTGCTCAAGATTTGGTGCCTTCTCTACTCTCCCATATCTATTACAATCACTAATTAATGCCTAGCAGCAAAAGAGCTTAGTTTGTATTAGGCAGTGGGTTATTGAAGGTAGCAACATTAATTGCGAACAACCAAACGTTAAACATTAGCATAACCAGATAAGAGAAAACGAAGGCATTCAAACTTGGTAGTTAATAACAAAAGATAAGTAGATTGCATAACATATACTCATATACATATAGCCAGGGGTGTTCATTAAAAAACCAAAACTGAAAAACCGGTCCAATTGGGTGTTAATTGTGCCAGAGAAGAAGGGTTTACCGGTACAATTACCGGACTGTTAAAAGTTACTGGTAAACGGTACGACTACGGTTATTATCTTTGACTAAGTGGTTAACCAAAAATTCCATTTTTTTTTTCATCTATTTAATTATTGTGAAAATTTGTCAACAATTATATTAATTCTAAGATCGGTATAATCTGATTAGGAGTAATGTAAAGGCGTAAAATTGAAAAATTTTGTCAACAATTATATTAATTATAAGATCGGTATAACAAAAAATGCGCGCCATCCAAAAAATGCGCGCCATCCCCCAAGGTAGAAAAAATTGAAAAAAAACAATGGTGTAACTGTTTGAACCAAATCATTGTTGTTATCATTTATAATGTATTTGCGATATTCGAATTAAGTTTAATGTATTTAGTATATTTAATGTCAAGCTACAGGGAGGGAGGAGAGAAGGTTGATGGTAGTTGGTCATTAGCTAATCTTTGACGGTGAATTAGTTTTGTTAATTAAATGAGCAAAAATCCTTTAGAACACTCTCTTCTCTTTCTTAAAATGTGTGTGAATATCTATCTTTCATGTAAAAAAGAAACGCATGAAGTATAACCAAATGGACCATAAAATTATAGTTTTTTTGAAGTATTGCTATGTACAAAATTAAGGAACCAATTCGCATATACTCATATACCATAACCCTCTTTCTGAAAAAATCAGGGTGCACCACAGGATCCAGTGAGCTCCTCTGACAGTCAAAGCATAGCTGATCTTCCGCATGGAACGGGAAAGCTTGGCCGCATTGATCAAGCCATTGTCGCCCCTTGGATCCTTACCTAACATACATCTTGTCCAATACCAGAGAGATACAAATCACCTATTAGAAGTTTAAATATACCTTTCAAAAAAAAAATAGAAGTTTAAAGATTGTGAGAGAATGAAGGGAAGTATAATACACAACAAAACCAAAAGCAACAATCAAAGGAGAGTAAAGAGAAGTATAAGTAATGATAATGGGTATGCCTATGGAACCGTAAACTTATAGATATAAACGGTTCTTCAAAAATAGTTGAGGCAAGAGAAAAATAATAATTCCCTAACAATCAAAAAAGTTTTTCGTAACATCAGATTCTCTCCTCCTTTAACATATCAAGCTTCAAGCATATATATGCCTGCACAAAGGCTGGAAAATTTGCCCATAAGTAAAGCTAGCACAGAGACCAAACCAAAAGGTGGGCCCAATATGGTCTCCTAGCACACACGGTCCCCCAAGGTAGCAAAATTTAGTCATTAAAATTTATTGTGTTATTATTTTGGGCAAAGTATCTTAATTATTATTGGTTAATGTAATACTTCCTTCGTTCTTTACTAATTGCAACATGTAGCGATTGCGCATAGCATATATGCATATAGCCCTTGTCAGTGCAAGCCCCCCAAGGTAGCGAAAATGGTGGTGAATAATTAAATGCAAGTATTAGCATAATTGATTTAATCAAAACCAAAGCATGTGAACTTGGTAGTTAGGAAGATAAAGTAATTAGATAGCATAGCATATATGCATATAACCCTTGTCAGTGCAAGTTATTTTTGGGTTATAAAACACGTGTAGGGTTGTGTGCATCCTCTAAAATGTCTTTGAGTCATTGTTATATCTGTTACAAGAACTCAATCATGCCTGTTAGCAAAAGAGATTAGTTCATATTAGGCGATGATTAACTATAAGGGCCACACTGTTAACCATTAGACTTTACAACAAAACAATGAGCAAAAGGGTCTCCTGGGTGGGTGATGTAGTAGCTTTATTGCTAGGCTTCGTAGCAATTCGGTGGCAAGTGTGGTCTCTCAAGGGGGTAAAATCTAATTAGCTTTACTCTAATGGCGTAGAAATCTTGATAATGTAATCTCACGGACCCTATTTTCATGTATTTGGTTTGTCAATAACCTGTCATAATGGTTCGCGCATGTTATTGTACTTAGACAACCATGCTTTGGCTGATCTAAATAATCATGAAAATACGTGAGCAGGTTCGCATCACGAACGCAAAAGTAGTATTTGGTCCAGCTATAAGAAACAAATCCTCAAGATGGTAGAAGCTCTCAAGTCTAATAATTCATCCGTTCTGAAATAAGTGACACACTTCTATCAAAAAGCTCTCACATATTTCTTGTGCTTTTGTTTAATACTTCAAGCAAACAATAAAATAAACACTAACTATATAAAAACAAACCATTCTATTTTGAAATCAAATTGGCAATTTTAAAATGAGAAAAATCTAAAGCCATAACGAATAAAGAAAGATCATAATTTTCATAAAGGTTTTTAAAATGTGTCTTTGTACTTATTTTTTTGCCTCCTTGTTCTCTATATCACTTAATTATTATTTGTATACTTGAAAAAGTTTGTTCTTACTTGATTGTGCTTTTGTTTTTTCATAAAAAAAAAAAGCATACTCTATAGGTACTCAAGAGTGCTCTGTATCTTTTCCACCCTCCCCTGTTCCCTGCATCCTCTCCTCCCTAGCTTACCTTTAACGATTTTACAGTTTATGACAATCGTGCTTTCATATTAAAGCCCCAATTATAGTTTGTAAATCTATCTCTAAAAAGTGCTCTTTGCTCATTTATATTGTTATGAGCACTCTTTTACCTTTTCCTCCATCCCCTCTTCCCCATATCCTAATCTATCTCCCCCTATTCTTCCTCCCTCCTCTCGCTCCCACTCTCTCTCCCTCCCCTTGCCATATTCCTACTCTCACTCTCTCTCCCTCCCCTTGCCATATTCCTACTCTCACTCTCTTTTCCTATCTCCCTCTCACTCTTCTTTTAGATTACCTTAGTATCTGGATTGTAAAAGCGATGAAACGCCAACTAAGAAAACACTAAGTGGTAGTTTAGATATATGTGGGGAACGTGTCCCTGACCTCTAGTAGGCTCCCCTGAACTACCCACCCACTGGGAACATTCATCCTGCAGTAAAAAGCATGTTTCTATTAAACAACAATCATGATCTTAATTAGATGTGCATAATTTTATTGAAATGGCACAATAAAACAAAGGCAATATAAAATAACAAACACTACCTTTCTCATAAAGAATTATTGTAGCTTCCACTGCTAAGAAAATGAAAATAGACTGCATTTGTTCTCTCTTTCCTCGTTGGCTCACTCACAAATGCAATTGAGCATATTGATAAAAAGAAGGCAGAGACAAGGAAAGGAGGAGGATGCAGTGGAGGGAGAAATTTGACAATATGTGACGCACAAAGGTTGCTATGAATCATTCCTATCACTAATCCCATCAGAGAAAATATTTCAAAGAGAAATGCACGGCATATTGCTTCATGAGATAAGATACTATCCTTTAAAAAAACCTTACAAAACATGATAATACAAACACAAATATTGTCCAAAACATAGAAAAGCTAATATTGAGCATAATAAGGTTGGTTCCTCTTATCAGAATCGTGCACAAACTCATGCCTCTGAATTATCAAATCAGTATTTGAAGGCACCCTTCCAACAACCAAGAAAAGAAAGTCAAATGTCAAAAAATATATTTGAACCCATCTGTAGGCGTAGGATTTTTGAATTCCTTTAATGCCTACACGCGGGTGAGCGCGTTTATTTGATTACCCCATTGTTAAGGTTTTATTAAAAATACGTTTTGAAGTCGCCAACAATTCTTTAGAGGAAGAATCGTAAACCTAATTGGATTGAAACGGAAAGGGACATCTTAGGGACTTATCCAATGTAGATTTCCCCGTCATGACTCCATAGATGGTCAGGAACCAAAAAGTGAGTTCGGGGGTGAGGGTACAATATAGTCAAGAACTATATTGCCCATTGCTGACCTCTACTAAATAGCAATTCACAGCAAATTTTATGCAATAGAACAATCAAACAATATTTTAAAGCACCCTAAAATAATTAATCTAGATGGGTTCAGGAAACACACAAATGACTAATTATTTAATGACCAGTTATTAAGCAATCATTTTACAAGGTTACTAATAGGTTGTCTAAATTATCTGAATTAATTAGAACAGTTCTTTAGGTCTTGTTTAGCATAATAATATATGGGTGATTAAGGCATGCAAGACAATCATAATAACAGGAGCATTATATACAGAAAATATAAGAAAAGAGGTTAGAATTTACAAAAGGACCACGGTTATTAATTAAAAATCTACATCTTAAATAAATATGATTATTCAAGAGCCCTCAGGATTATACCTATGCGGTTTAGATCGAAGAGCGTAGTGACCTTCAGTCGAAGCAATCTTGGAACCAGGAATATAGCAGAATCAGGAAACATAATCAATGTAGAAGATCAAAAGTGTTTTGTATGTTTTGTATTCGAAGTGTGTTTCGGAGTTTTTGAGAGTATTTGAGTGCGTAAAAATAATAATTCGAAGCTGTCTTTGATTCGGGAAATCAACCCGTATTTGTAGGCAAACAAGCGCGTGAGTCTGACGCACACCCTGCGCCTGGCGCAAGCCTACGTGGCAGGCGCAAGGACACGTGTCAAGCGCAGGTTGGCCTCCTGACGTGGTCCGTCCAATTAAAACTTCGCACATGGAAACGCGTTTTTGAAAAGATAAATTTTTATGTTGCGTCTCACACAAGACTTGCGCTAGACGCAGGACTCTGTGTGAGTCACAAGTCCAGGTGTCCGGCACAAAATCCGGAGTATTCGAGAATATTCCTTTTTTAATGTTACGCGTGCTTTTAAGATGCCTTTTTTATCCCGAAAAATTTGGAGATCGAATTTTCCGGGTTGAAAATCTGTTTTATGGGTAAAAGATAATAATAAAAGCTTTTAGGAAAATATTTATCAAAACGATAAATATTAGAAAAATATTCATGAATAATAAATATTCAGTTGGGCTTTTAAAATGGACTTTAGAAAGCATTTCACGGGTTGAACTTACAATTAATCATCATGAATGATTAATTGGGCTTTTATAATATTATTTTAAAACACACCTTGCCTGGTTATTCGGACTGCTCCTCCATTGGGTCATGCCAACTAAAACCGCAGTATATTTCATCATTGGACCCTTAAATGGGGAGACACGATTATGTGTCTACAGAAGCCCCCACTTTGACCGAGGTTTGTAAAACCGAAAGTCAAAGTATACATGTCGGGACGGATAATGACTTTGGATGTTCAGCAATCCAAAATCACTCTTTTACGCCAGTACCCGCAAAACAAGTAAAAGTTTCAGGAACAGACATATACGAAACAAATTTGCAAAATAAATGTAAGTTTGCAAAAATGAAATGATATGGGTGAAAAGAAATCATGAGCTATTATGGTCCGGCTCATGTCGAGATATAGCTATTATGGTCCCGCTCCAGGGTGTTGATGACGTGTAGAGCTATTACGGTCCCGCTCCGGGATATTGATGATGTGCAGAGCTATTAATGGTCCGGCTCACGACGGGATAGATAATTTGTGAAGCTATTAATGGTCCGGCTCACGACGGGATAGATAATTTGTGAAGCTATTAATGGTCCGGCTCACGACGGGATAGAGCTATTAATGGTCCGGCTCATGACGGGATAAATAATTTGTGGAGCTATTCATGGTTCGGCTCACGACGGGATAGAACTATTAATGGTCCGCCTCATGACGGGATATATAATTTATGAAGCTATTAATGGTCCGGCTCACGACGGGATAGAGCTATTAATGGTCCGGCTCATGACGGGATAGATAATTTGTGGAGCTATTCATGGTCCGGCTCACGACGGGATAGAGCTATTAATGGTCCGGCTCATGACGGGATAGATAATTTGTGAAGCTATTTATCGTTCGGCTCATGACGGGATAGAGCTATTAATGGTCCGGCTCATGACGGGATAGATAATTTGTGAAGCTATTAATGGTCCGGCTCACGACGGGATAGAACTATTAATGGTCCGGCTCATGACGTGATAGATAATTTGTGAAGCTATTAATGGTCCGGCTCACGACGGGATAGAGCTATTAATGGTCCAGCTCATGACGGGATAAATAATTTGTGAAGCTATTAATTGTCCGACTCACGACGGGATAGATCTATTGATGGTCCGGCTCATGACGGGATAGATAATTTGTAGAGCTATTCATGGTCCGGCTCACGACGGGATAGAGCTATTAATGGTCCGGCTCATGACAGGATAGATAATTCGTGAAGCTATTAATGGTCCAGCTCCTGGGTAATGTGTTGTGATGATGGTCCGTAGACCTAACGCGCTGTTAATACTCCTGAGTACTTGTTGTCTCTCGTGCAAGATTTGTGTATAGTGTAGCATGTTGGAGGAATGGCGAAATTATATTTTTGTTGTGGATTTGAAAATCCGTTAGGTTGTCGTGCGCAATGTCGTAACGAACATGCGAATTCATTTGGATTTGAGCGTCTGGGCCCCACCTGGAGTAGCAGCCCCCAAGCGTGTTGTTTAGGATTTTGCGCCAGACACTGATTCCTGCGCTTGACGTGTAACACTGCGCTTGTCGCAGTTATGTGCGTTAGACGCAGAATTTGATGACGACCGGCGACGCTCTTCTTTCCCATTTCCCTTCTTCTTTGCCGTTTTTCTTTCATTTCTCTCTCTCTCCTCAACCCAACTCCATTTTCGAAAATTTTGAAGCTTGAAACTCCTTATTTCTTGAGCATTCCTTCAGATCTACTTGGAAGGAGTGATTATTTTTGCTTAATTATTACTTTTGCGGAATTTTTGGACGTTTTTTGAGTGATTCTCGAAGGGCTTGGGGTGCGAAAATTTTCGAAGTCTTTGACCCCTTTTCCGGGCCGTTATCCGGTGATTTTCCCGACGATTCTCGGGTGGTTTATTCTCAGATCAGGTGCATTTCTTGCGATTTTGTTTCTTTCTTTTCTTTTTTTTTAATTATTTGACGGCCGTTTTGTTTTATTAGGCGGGGCGCGCCATTGCCCGCGAGTTTGGGTTACGCTCGGCGATTTTCGACGAACTTCCGGCCAATTTTCCGGCAAGTCTTCCGGCTCACGACGGGATAGAGCTATTAATGGTCCGGCTTATGACGGGATAGATAATTTGTGAAGCTATTAATGGTCTGGCTTACGACGGGATAAAGCTATTAATGATCCGGCTCATGACGGGATAGATAATTTGTGGAGCTATTCATGGTCCGGCTCACGACGGATAGAGCTATTAATGGTCCGGCTCATGACGGGATAGATAATTTGTGAAGCTATTAATCGTCCGGCTCATGACGGGATAGAGCTATTAATGGTCCGGCTCATGATGGGATAGATAATTTGTGAAGCTATTAATGATCCGGCTCACGACGGGATAGAGCTATTAGTGGTCCGGCTCATGACGGGATAGATAATTTGTGAAGCTATTAATGGTTCGACTCACGACGGGATAGAGCTATTAATGGTCCGGCTCATGACAGGATAGATAATTTGTAGAGCTATTCATGGTCCGGCTCACGACGGGATAGAGCTATTAATGGTCAGGCTCATGACATGATAGATAATTCGTGAAGCTATTAATGGTCCCGCTCCTGGGTAATGTGTTGTGATGATGGTTCGTAGACCTAACGGTGTGTAATCCGCTGTTAATACTCCTGAGTACTTGTTGTCTCTCGAGCAAGATTTGTGTATAGTGTAGCATGTTGGGGGAATGGCGAAATTATATTTTTTTTGTGGATTTGAAAATCCGTTAGTTTGTCGCGCGCAATGTCGTAACGAACATGCGAATTCATTTGGATTTGAGCGTGTGGGCCCCACCTGGAGTAGCATCCCCCAAGCGTGTTGTTTAGGATTTTGCGCCAGACGATGATTCCTGCGCTTGACGTGTAACACTGCGCCTGTCGCAGTTATGCGCATTAGACGCTGAAATTGATGACGCGCCAGGCGCGCGTGTCGCACTGGGCGCAGGTTAAATGACCTAAAAAGACCGGCGATGCTCTTCTTCCCCATTTCCCTTCTTCTTTGCTGTTTTTCTTTCATTTCTCTCTCTCTCTCTCCAAACCCCCAACTCTATTTTTGAAAATTTTGAAGCTTGAAACTCCTTATTTCTTGAGCATTCCTTCAGATCTACTTGGAAGGAGTGATTATTTTTGCTTAATTATTACTTTTGCGGTACTTTTGGACCTTTTTTGAGTGATTCTCGAAGGGCTTGGGGTGCGAAAATTTTCGAAGTCTTTTACCCCTTTTCCGAGCCGTTTTCCGATGATTTTCCCGGCAATTCTCGGGTGGTTTATTCTCAGATCAGGTGCATTTCTTGCAATTTTGTTTCTTTCTTTTCTTTTATTTATTTATTTATTTGACGGCCGTTTTTTTTATTAGGCGGGGCGCGCCATTGCCGGCGAGTTTGGGTTACGCTCGGCGATTTTCGACGAACTTCATGCCAATTTTCCGGCGAGTTTTGTTCTTCTTCGCGAGTTTGATACTCGTTTCATGTGAGTTTGTTGTTCAATAATTCTGTAGATCATGAATCTAGAATTATATTGTTTAACGTAATTTCTAAATCTGGGACTTAGAAATATGTTTAGGGAACTTTGCATGTGTGATGATTCTTGAATGATGGATCTTGGAATCGAGATTAGCATAACTTCTAAATTTGGAACTTAGGAACATGCTTAGGGAACTTTGACTGTATGATGATTCTTGGATCATGAATCTCATAATCAAGATTAGCGTAGTTTCTAAGTTTGGAACCTAGAAATATGCTTAGGGAACTTTGAATGTGTGATGATTCTGCTAGTAGAAATCATGCGTTAGGCAATGCATGTTTGTTGATGTGTGACATGGATTCTGGGAATCTCATGTAGTAGTGACGCTTTAAAGCGTGTTTTTTTTACCGATTCATGAAATTTGGTAGTTTAGAGTCGGGAACTCTTTGATTCTTAGTTCCGTTTGTGATGTTCAATCCGGTTAGCATGTCGTCGGGAGAATCAGGCGGGGAGGACGATGGTAGAGCAGTTTCCGGATCCAGGAGGGCGTGGAAGGCCGTGGGGTGGACTCCCGACCAGTTGTACTTTGATCCGGAGCATCATATTTCACATCGCCCGCTCTCGGGCATCGTAAGTATAGTTCGTTATGCCGACTTCATTTCACACGATAGCCTAGGCATTTGATTGATTATTCTTCTTACATTTGCAGGACGAGGGTAACACTCGTCATTTTGGGACCTTTGACTTTACCTGGCTCAAGAAAGTCCGAATGGTCCTCATCGAGCTGTCCTCATCGAGCAGAGTGGACTGTCCTCTTTTCTCAATGTTTATGAGAGTATGGGAGAGGTTCATTCCTCTCAGATTGTCGTCCGAGGTTTGTTGGAGTGGTGGTGGGATACTACCAACTCCTTTCACATGCGTCGTGGGGAGTTGACCATCACTCTGCTGGATTTCTCCTTGATTTCCGGCTTGTCTTTTACCGGCGTCCGGGTGCCGATAGGTGAATCGTTGCCGTTCAAGTCAACGGTGGTCCGAGGTTTGATAGGCCCGGTTGCCGATATGCTTCTTCCGAATGCGTCTTATGCTCCTCGGTCTAAAGTGGCTAGAGGACTCACCCTTTAGGGGACTACTGAAGAGCAGAAGGTACGCATTCTGCTGTGGTTAGCTGTTTGTGGCCTGTTGCGCACTAATAGAGGATCCCGCGTCTCGACGCGATATCTGCAGCCCTTGAGGGAGTTGTCTCAGGTGTCGACCTATGACTGGGCCGAGCTGGGCTATTGCAGTCTCTTGTACTGCATGCGTACTGCTTGTAGGCAGTTGGGTGACGGTGGACCAGTCTCCTTTGGTCCATGGAGACTTTTGGAGGTATGACTGTACACATCGTTTATTTTTCTGTTTCGTTACTTTGATCAGTACTAAGGTAATCTTATTGTTATAGTTTTGGTTTTATGAGTATTTTTCGGGATTGGCCCCGAAAAGGGTTCGTGACCTTACATTTTCTGTCGGCTTGTCTTGGGCGGAGCGCGGGATGACTCGGTACGGTGCTGTAGAGAGTGTCCCGAAGGTTATCCGGCGGGTCAAGGACGACAAGGTAATCGTAGTGAATCAATCTTGTCCCTTAGGTGTATGTAATTGGTGTTAACTTTTCTTTGCTTTTCAGGTTACCTCTTATCCTTGGACGTCGTTTCCGGAGATGCCAACTTGGGCTCATAGGGCCCGCATTCTGACTCGCGAGAAAGTCATTTTTTATGGAGAGTCATACCCTATTTGGTATCTGGGTGAGAGGGTGACCTGTCAGCATGACGAGACGAGGCTATTACTGGTGCCTCATGACCCCCCGTCACTATGATGGATAGGGTTGCTCTCGTTCAGGCTATCGAGGGAGGGGCGACGCTTCAGGTGAACTATCACGACTTTGTTTTTCGTGATCGCGATTACCAAGCTGTCCTTTTGCCTCGCTTGGCTCCTCCTGTCAAGTTCAACGAGGTATGTACATTGAGTTTGTTTGTTTTCTGTTTACTTTGACATGATTAAAGTATTGAATGTTATTGTTTTCTTGCTTTTGCCAGGAGGCTGCTGCGGCTCGTATCTCTTTCATTCCGGATATGAGAATCCGGTATACTGGAGATTTCGGGCCTGTTGAGGAGACGATCGATGTTGCCTCAGAGGCAGAGCAGCACGCTGTTCGTGCTATGCCGACCCGTGTGAGCTCGGTAAGTGTTGAAAGTCAGGAACTTTCATTATTCATCTTGCTTTGTAGTGACTCATGTACTGTTTATTTCCAGGTTCCTCGGGAGACTGTCGTTCAGATTCTCCGAGTGGTCGACTCGCTGAAGCATGGGATGGCGAAGCTGAAGAGGAGCATGTCCTGCCGCCGCAGCGACGCGTATAGCCAGGTAAACTGACCCATTGCGCTTTGGTTTTATATGTTTTTGTTGTATTCCTTTTGCTAATGCTTCGTGACCTTTTGTGCAGCGCCGCCCTCAGGAGAGAGTGGGCCTCGTCCCGAGGCGAAGGTATCGACCCAGTCTAGGCTTTCGACTCATGCTCCTCGAGAGTCGACGTCTGAGAGGCCTCCGACGGGTCCGTTTACTGGGCATTTTGGCATTGACAGCATGGGTTTTATGGGGGGGCCCAGGCCTGACCCAGGCCCTGGGCCTTCTCCGATGTGGATGGAGTAGATGCGGATGCAGCAGATGCAGATGTTGTAGATGCAACAGCAGATGGTGGGGATACAGCAGTTGTATCCGACGCGGCCGACTCAGCTGTGACTCCCTTGATGCAGCCTGGGATTGGCTATCACGTGGGTGAATCGAGCGGGGTCCGGATTGAAGAACCGGAGGACTCCTCTTCGAGGGAGTAGGATCCTTATTCCCCTTAGAGGTCTGCGTTATTTTATTCTTGTTTACCTGTGGCCTGCACTTTTGTTACAATGTATTTTTTTTCATGTTGATATGTATTGCGTCTTTTGTTCTAACATTATGACCATTGGTGTTGTTTCTTTTCCATTCTTATTAGTGAGACTTTGTTAGCAGTGACTCGTATTCTAAAATGCCATGTATAAATGCAATGCGACGGACTCAGTTTAAAGCAAGTTTAAATGGAGCGTAGCCGACCTTCTCCCAACAACAAAAAAGAAAATGAAAATAGGAGAGCGAAAAGGGTTTGGGCGGGTGGGTTTACAAAAATGGGTTGAAAATGTGGACATTAAGTAAGAAAACTGTTTTTTTTTATCCGAAGTGGAAGGGGAGTGGCCCGAAATCTTGTGAGAGATCATAATCCGAGGCGACAAATGTGAAACGAAATTGTGCGCTGAGCGCGTGTTTGCGGCGCCTAACGCCTGGTTACGGCGTCTGGCGCGCCCGTGTGCGCTAGGCGCAGCTTTAGCGTATAACGCGTTTTCCGTCTGGAACGGTAAGTCCGAATCCATTTAGAGTTGGGAAGCGAAGTCGTTATAAATAGGCGAATATGTACGTTTTTTATTACGAGTTCAATATTTTTCTTTGCACTTTTCTCTGTAATACTTTGCTACTACTTTTGACTGTTTGCCATGGCTTTTGAACCGACTATAAGTGGGTGGTTGTCATCATTGACCATTGCTGAAAAACACGAGCTCGGCAGACGGCATATGGATGTATTGGCGTCCTTGAGGTTTGTTCAGTTGGACTATAATTTCCTTTATGCAGCTGTTAATTTTTGGGATGTCACCAATCATTGTTTTTGTTTTGGGAATCACGAATTAACGATTTTGCCTGAGGAATTTGGTGTTATAATTGGATGGCCCTGTAGTCAATTACCCTGTGTCCATACTCCCTAGTTTTGAGGAATATTTTTTTAAAGACTTCGAGAGGTTCATGGACTTAAAGGAAGAAAATATGTCCGAAATCGTGTATGGAAGGAGGGTTAATTTGACTAGGCTAGCTGCATTGTATAGTCCTCCTACTGAAAGGGCTAGGCACACATATCGTATGCGGGCGTTGGTATTTTGCCTGCTTAGTCGTTTTCTGTTTGTGAACTGGGACAATGGTGCTGGTTTTGCTTCCTTGATTACTATAGCGGAGCAACTGGAGGTAGGAAGGACACCGATGCCACTCTGCGTAGGGGAGATGATCTCAGTCTGGATGCTGTGAAGAAGGACCCAAAAGAGCGGATTTCAGGGAGCCCCCTACTGTTGCAGGTAAAATATATATTGTTTTAGTCATGAACCAAAGAAATAATAATAATTTTTTTTATTGATCATATTATGACTCTATGCGAAGCAATAATACGTAATAAATTTTTCAGACTATGACGGCTGTATTGGATAATGGAATTATGATATTACATCCCAAAAAAACAAAAAAAAACGAATAGAATATGAAAAAGTAATGTGCGGTGGGAACAAACAGTTGCGTCTGGCGCGTCTTTGTGCGTCAGGCGCAATTTTTGCGGACACTCGTATTACTACTCATAGGAAGTATTATGAGGTTATTTTTTTTTTATTATCACTCGTCATGAAGCGATAATGGTCGCTGATATTATTACTCTTTGAGAAGCAATAGTGAAATAGTGTATATGTATTATTACTCGTCAGGAAGCGATAATAATATATATTTTATTTGTTGCTGCAGATCTAACTGATGGAACATTTGAGGTTGATTGATCCTCCTGAAAATATGGAGAGATATAATAAGAAGGGTTTCATCGGCAGGAAGAAAATCCTCACGACGAAATCGTTTGAAGACTGGACCCTTTTCTTTGGGGATGATGAGCTTAGTGTTAGATGGGTAGTGCCATGGTGGAGGATTGGGTCCATGGTAGGGATTCGTGATGATTCACCCTATGTGAGGTTGTGCAGTCTGTATACCATGACCTTTTATTTTCCGTCAAGGGTGTTGAGACAATATGGATACCGCCAATTGATCCCTGCTGAAGATACTATTGCTCCAAAAATATATGGTCTGACCTGGAGTGGAATTAAGAGGTGGGAGAAATATTGGGGAGAGCGCCCACTTTGGTATACTCAGGAAAGAATAGAGTCTGAGAAGGTGTCTAAGAGCTATATTGTATGGATGCTGAGTAGGGACCCTGCTGTGAGGAAAGAATGAGGGTGAAGGAGTCCGCCTAGGTGACAGAGAAGCGAAAGTTTATTCCCCGAACTGTGGGGAAAACTTGTGAGACTTTGGATAACAGGGGCAAGAGGCCAGTTGGACACTCATCTGCAGGGAAGAGCAGCCAGAAGCCTGTTACTAAAACTTCCTCTGTGAAGGAACGTTTAGGTCCAAAGGTAGCACCAGTGCGGGAACGACTTGGGCCGCGAATGCCTCCTACAAAGAGAAGACTACGCTTAGGGGGCGTAGTAATCAGGGAACGGGCCGACACAGGAAAGGTGACTCAACAAACATACACTTTTACCGGCAAGGGGAAGGAACCTATGGTGTACTAGGAAGGCTCCTAGACCAAAACTACAGATGGAAAAGGGAGAAACTTCTACTATGGGGGAAAAGGCTGAGAAGGGGAAAGAAAAGAAGGATTGATTGCAACAATGTCTGCAGCGTTTATGCTTTTATGGTGATTTATTGCTTTCAATAAGGCTTTCATGCCACATAGTTATTTTATAGTGTAGTCATAACTTATGTTTCACGTTTTATTTGCATTTAGCAATTTGAATAAAAACAAAGTTTATTTTTATGTAGACCGAAGTGAGCCTAAATATGTCTCAAAATATCGTTGTATTTGAGCATCTTGACGAATGCCGAAAAAAAGACGTTCGAAGGGTAGTGCGCTAGACGCGACAATATGCGTCTGGCGCACTACACAGCGCTAGGCGCAGCATTTGCGCGTCTGGCGCGATTAACCATACTATTATGTTTTGATTTTTATAAGCTCGTATGAACCTCAGGAGGTTTTGGTTAATGAGGGGGGCCGAACCTTGTACAAGGTTGCCTACGTATCCAAATAAGAATCAGGCCACACGTAGTTCTTGCTTAAAAAAAAACATTGGATAACTAATACCAATCAAAGAATTGGTTGTGTTTTCCACATAAAATTTCTTGAGTTGATCAAGATTGGTTAGATTATGATATTCATTGCCGTCCATGTCAATGAGTTGAGCTGCTCCTCCAGATAGGATTGTCTTGACAATGTATGGGCCGGCCCAAGTAGGTCTGAATTTACCTCGAGGATCTAACACATTTTTCCTTAATGCTTTGAGCACTAAGTCACCCTCTTTAATATTTCGGGGTTTGCCCTTCTTATTGAAAGATCTTACAATACGATTTTGATAAACTTGCACATAGTGCAAGGCAGTTAATCTTCGTTCATCGAGTAAAATGAGCTCTTCGAATCTAGCTTTGACCCAGTCAGCTTCAGGAATTTGACTTTCTAGGACAATGCGTAGGGATGGTATTTCTAGTTCAACAGGTTGAACAGCTTCTATGCCATAGACAAGATAATAAGGTGTAGCTCCGGTAGATGTTCGGATAGAAGTGCGATATCCCCATAAGGCAAAGTGTAGCTTATCGGGCCAATCTTTGTAATCTTCGGTCATTTTCTGGATAATAACCTTGATATTTTTGTTAGCAGCTTCCACAGCACCGTTGGCCTGGGGTCTATATGGGGAAGAGCGATGGTGTTTGATGATATATTTCTCAAGGACTTGTTCACATTCAGCTTGGAAATGGGTACCTTGGTCGCTGATGATCTCCTGGGGTACTCCATAGCGGCAAATTATAGTCTTTTCTAAGAAGGCGGCAACATGTTTGGCTGTCAACTTAGGATATGATGCTGCTTCTACCCATTTAGTGAAGTAATCTATGACCACAAGGATGAATTCATGCCCCCCAGTACCAGGTGGTGTTATTTTAACAATAATGTCAATACCCCAGGTTAAAAATGGCCAAGGTGAAGTGAAGGTGTGTAACAAGGAAGGTGGGACATGTTGCAGGTTAGCGTATAATTGGCATTTTGGACAGGTTTTGGCATAAACGTAACAATCTTTCTCCATTGTGGTCCAGTAATAGCCTAAGCGAATGATCTTTTGAACTAACATGCGGCCGTTCATATGTGTGCCACAAATTCCGCTATGGACTTTATCCATGACCGTTGTGGTATCAGGCTTATCAATACAGAGCAGGTGCACGCCTTGTGGTGTTCTTTGTACAGTGTCCCGTTATACTCGACATATTGGGAGGCCAAGAGCCTTAAGGCACGCTGGGCTCTTGTTGAAGCTCCAGGTGGGTATTCTGTTTTTGTTAAATAGTTGAGAATATCAATAAACCATGGTTCAGAAGGGATAGGATCTGGCTCAGTGTCTAAGGCATGAACGTAAGCAGGCTCTTGCCGTCTCTCAATGATAAGGGGCATTTCTGGCATGGTACGAGGGATCCTAATCATGAAGGCTAAGCGGGTCAAAGCGTCAGCAAATTGGTTTTCTTCTCGTGGAAGGTATGTGTATTGTATTTCAGAGATTTGTTCAGCAATGGTTTCTAGATGAGTTTGGTATTGCAAGAGGCTTCCATTTCAAACCTTCCATCTTTTAGAGATTTGATTGATGATCAAAGATGAATCACCATATACTCTTAGTTTCTTGATGTCGAGGGACACTGCATCCTGGAGCGCTATGATACATGCTTCGTATTCAGTTGCATTATTAGTAACATCGAAGTCGAGTTTAACAGAAAGAGGAGTGTGTTCGCCATCCGGTGATACCAGGAGTACCCCGACGCCACATCCCTTTTGGTTGGATGCACCATCGAAGTATAGTGCCCAACTTTCGTCTTCAGTCATGAGAAGGTCTTCATCAGGAAATTCATATTCTTCGCGAGATTCATCTACAGGGAAATCTGCTAAGAAGTCAGAAACAGCGTTGCCTTTGATGGATTTATGAGGGATAAATTTTAAGTCAAATTCGGCCAACATTACTACCCAGCGGGAGAGTCTTCCATTAAGGGCTGGCTTTTTGAACAATAACTTAAGAGGGTCCAATCGTGAAACTATGTGGATGGTGTGAGTAAGCATATAATGTCGAAGCTTCTTAGTGGCCCAGACTAGTGCAAGACAGAGTTTTTCTAAAGGGGTGTAACGGGATTCGTAGTCTAAGAGCTTCTTACTAAGGTAGTAAATGGTGCACTCTTTCCCATCAAACTCTTGTGCCAACATGGCCCCAGCCGCGGTCTTAGTCACAGTCAAGTAAAGCCTTAAAGGTATGTCAGGTAAGGCAGGTGCTAAGACAGGTGGGTTGGATAAATATTCTTTGATTTTGTCAAAGGCTTTTTGGCAATCCTCATCTCATTCGGCAGCGACACTTTTCTTAAGCTTTTTAAAGATGGGCTCACACACCATAGTCAGTTTAGAGATGAA
The DNA here is from genome assembly GCA_947646795.1 of Beta lomatogona. Classification (NCBI taxonomy): domain Eukaryota; kingdom Viridiplantae; phylum Streptophyta; class Magnoliopsida; order Caryophyllales; family Amaranthaceae; genus Beta; species Beta lomatogona. The sequence goes on along the minus strand of CANSNZ010000927.1, from coordinate 9,255,529 downwards.
TCTACTGATGTACTGGATTTTACCTAAGAATCCCCTGATTTGTTTTTCATTCTTAGGTGGAGGCGTGGTCATTATGGCCGTTATTTTAGTAGGGTCAATCTCAATCCCTCTAGAACTGATGACATAACCTAGGAGTTTCCCCGAAGTGACCCCAAAGGCGCATTTTTTGTGGATTGAGTCTCATGTTGTACTTGCGAAATCTCATGAAGAACTTCTCAAGGGCGGTATGGTGTCCCTCTCTATCTTTGGACTTAACTATCATGTCATCTACGTAAACTTCTACCTCTTTATGCATCATGTCATGGAGAAGGGTAGTCGCGGTTCTTTGATAGGTGGCCCCAACATTTTTTAATCCAAAAGGCATAACAGTATAGCAAAAGGTCCCCCACGGTGTGATGAAGGTAGTCTTTTCCATATCTTCTTCGGTCATTTTTACCTGATTATACCCTGCATACCCGTCCATAAAAGAGAGAAGGGCATAGTTGGCAGTGTTGTCTACTAGGACGTCTATGTGAGGTAGGGGGAAACCATCTTTAGGCCTTGCTTTATTGAGATCTCTATAATCGACGCACATCCTAACTCTCCCATCCTTTTTAGGTACAGGCACAACATTAGCAATCCAGTCAGGGTCGTTAGTTACTTTTATAAAACCTGCATTAAGTTGTTTAATAACCTCTTCTTTGATTTTGAGAGCTACATCTAGTTTCATTCTGCGCAACTTTTGTTTGACAGGCTTTATCCCTTCGATTAGGGGAATGGTATGTTGAGCAATTTCGCGATCAATACCTGGTAGGACCATGCGAATACGTCGATATATTCAACTAACGTTTTGATTAATTGAGTGCGTTCGTATTCGCTTAAAGTTAATCCAATTCTTACCTCCTTTGGTTCATTATCAATTGAAAGATTAATTTTTTCTAATTCCTCAATGATTGGAGTTTTATTTTCATGTTCTTCCACTGCTTTAATTATTTCTTTTTCGGATTCATTGTTGCAATCAGAAGGAGAAGGAGAGGAGGAAGTAGAGATATTGCACAAGTCATAAGCAAATGAGTTCATATTATTGAAATCGAAAATCATAGAGTTGAACAATGACTCAGCAGAAACTAAAGACTCTACTTGAACACTAGAATTAACAGGCTTAGAAATAGTCCCAACCGGGATACTAGACTCAATAGTCTCTGACTCAGACTCTGACTCTGACTCGGATGACTCGGACTCTTTAAACATTGGCCCTTTCCCGGTGGTGAAGATCATCTTCTTTCCGTTTGGAGTAGCCAACTTGATAGTCTTCCACCATCCTTGCATAATGCCACTTGCAGGAGTGATCAGCATGGTAGGGTCGAAGTCTTCATTTTGTAGCACAGCCTGGATATGAGCGGTATCATTTGGGCATTTAACTCGTTTTTGACCGAATAGAAGTCCCAATGCCTTGTAGTCTAAACAGTCTTCAGGGAACTGTTTAATTTGGGGGTCAGGAATCCCTTCTTCCAAAAAAGTGACAGTCCAGAAATACCTCAAATCTGGGATAGATCACTCCCTCCTGAGCCTGATCGAATGGTTCAGGGAATTCATAGCAAGGATAATCTTCTCCTTCCCTCAGAAATTGCCCATTCAAAGTGGGTTGATAGGGAGGAAAAGGAATATTGTCCTTGTCCTTGGTATTGCGATACGCTATGCGTTGTGCAATACGTTCTGCAAGCTCCTTCCTGGTAGGCTTGTATCCTAAGCCAAACAAATTTTCTACTGACTTAGAGTCAGTGAGAGAAGGTGCTCTAGACTTCTTATTACCCAGTGACATGCCTGGGAAGTGTCCCTTCTTGCGCATGATGTAGTTGACTGCTAGATCGGAGAAGCAATCAAAATCAAATAGCGCTAAATCCTCTTCAACGAGGGCTACTTCTTCGGAAACAAATCCTCGAAGATCTTCATCCTCCTCATCATGGTCTATGTGGATGAGGGGTTTGTCTATTACTTGTACTTTCATTGTACAGGCATCAAGAGTTATGGGAATGCCATCCACAATCATCTTAACCTTTTGATGTAAGGAAGACGGGACTGCACCAAGCTCATGAAGCCATGGTCGTCCTAAAAGTAAATTGAATGAGGCCTTGATGTTAATGACCTGAAAAATCGTGCGCTTTTCTATAACTCCTGCAGAGATGTTTAGGGCTATAGTTCCCAAGGACTGACGACGAGAATTGTCGTATGCTAGGATGCCTTGGTGAGAGGGACTGAATTCCTCATCTTTGAAACCTAGACGGCGCGCAGTTCGCAATGGACATACGTTGATGGCAGATCCATTGTCTACTAATGTCATTGGGACATTCATGCCCACACACGCAACAGTGAGATGTAGGGCTTTGTTGTGTTTACTTCCTTCAAAAGGAAGGTCATTATCAGTAAAGGAAATAGTGTTTCCTTGGATTGGCTTATCAGCAGTCAGGAAATTGACCAATCCTTCAGGAGAAGTGTCAGAAGACACATTCATCTTGGTGAGGGCATTTAATAATGCCATGCGATGCCCATGAGAGGAGGCTATCAACTGCCAAATGTTAACATCAACTTTTGTTTTCATGAGCTGTTGAATGAGAGAGTTCTCTTTGGGCAGAACTCCTTCATGAGATGCAGACGATGTGGGAGGATCCTAAACAGGCTGAGCAAACCTTCCAGTTCGAGTAAGTACTCGTACCGCCTCCTCATCATTTTTGTACCAATCCATTGCCAAAGTAAAGCGATCGATTTTAGGGCTAATGACTTCATCATCGTCATATTTTCCCCGTATATAGTCACTTTCTTCTGTGACAAACTCGTCTTCTTCATCACTATCCCAGATACCATTGATATCTGGTGAGGTGCTAACAATAATGATAGCGGGGACAGGATCCCCTATTGGTGTAATCAAGAAAAGTGGATCATAGCAGTACTAATCCTCAGAGATAGCCAGAACCTTGTTTAATGGTCTATCTTGATTATTAGGCTTCTTCCCTGCAGGAGGAATGGGGAGTCTACCTTCGTCGATCATGTCTTGAATGGCATTCTTCAGTTTGAAACAGTCCTCTGTCTTGTGACCATTCCCTCTATGATATTTGTAGTAAGAATTTTTATCCCAAAATTGACTCATTTTACTTTCTTCTGGATCAGGAGTTGGCCCAATAGGAAACAAAGCACCCTTCGAATTGAGGCGATCAAAAGCAGTGGCATATGACATGCCTATTGGAGTGAAAGTCCTTCTCATATTCCTCTGGAAGGTTTTTTGGGGTGTCTCAAGAAGGTTCACCTCTCCACCTTTAGAAGTGGATCCGTAATCATTCTTCTTGTTGTTATTATTGCCCTTATAATGATTGTTGTCATTTTGGGCATTTTTCAACAAGTCGTCTTCAATTTGCACACTTGTGTAGTACAACTTGGTGAAATTATCGATACCCAAGTATTTGAGATGAGTTTTGTACTTAGGTAACAAGTTGTTAACAAAGATGCGGAAGAGGTCCTTGTTAGCAGGTTAGGAGACCATGTAAGCAGATTTTTCTCTCCACCTATTATGGTAGGTGGTAAAGCCTTCATTGTTATCTTGCTTTAACACTTCCAATTCCCTTAGTGAGGTTTGCATTACAGTGTTATGTTCATATTGTTTCATGAACTCTCTAGTGATATCAACCCATGTTTCAACATGTTTGGGGTCCAGGGAGTAGAACCAGTTTTGACAGGCAGGGTCCAACGACATTGGGAATACCGTTGGATAAAGTTCAGGGTCCACAGACTTAATGATCATAGTGGCCTTGAAATTCCTCACGTGATACTTGGGATTGTCAGTAGGTTTGAACTTAGGAAAGTCACTTGTGGAAAACTTTTCAGGTAGTTTTCCTTTGAATTTGTTGTTCTCATCCAAATCAAAGTAGGACTCCTTATTGGTGACCTTTTGGACAATATTTTTCATTTGTTTGGCGAATACAGTATTTTCACCACTTTCAACTTGGTGCAGACGTATAGTGACCTCCTCCAAGTTCTTAGCCATGCGTTCGATGATATTGGTCAATTCAGTAACTTTTTCGTCACCCATTGTTGCTTCAACAGTTGACCGTTCTTTAGCCGGTGGAACAGATCTAGCCTTTCGCGCACGTGGACGACCTATCGAACCTGTTCTGTCAACTAACCTGTTTGACAAGGACACATTGACTTAGAACGCACTCCAAAAATGGATAGGGTGAGGAATGAAAATATTTTCGAAAATATCATTTTAATTCGTTCAAAACTCCTGCCAAAAGGAGGGGACATTTATGGAAAGAAATCTATGTTATGGATGACGTATGAATTTATTTTGTGGAGGAGAATGGATATGATGTATTGGACATTATGGATTTTACTTTGTGGGAAAAAATGGATAAGGATATATTGGTCGTACATTATGGACTTTATTTTGTGGAGGAAAATGGATAATGATATATTGGCAAGAGTTTATCATCAATCAAAATGCAGTTTTAGAAAATTTTTGTTTTTTTTTTTTTTTGTTTTTGTTTTTGTTAAGATGGGGTAAGTTGTTGGGAGGATAGTAATATCCGACTTTCTCCAAAAAAACAAAATATGACCACCTAGATGAGACCTGATAATGATAGAACTCTAAAACAAAGACTCGCTTTTTGTTTTTTAGGTGAAGTGAAACATGAGATGGTTTGAATAGTCAATGACTCAAATGCACAAAGTATCATACGAACTTGATCACCACATTGCATAAAGTGACGGAAAACGAGAGATGCACAATAATACGCCACACAGCGAATTTGTGTGTGACGCAAAGAGTGCGTCTGGTGCAGGCCAACAGCGTCAGGCGCAGCCTCATGCGTCTAACGTGCTGGATCTACTCTCATGTTCGTGACAGTTTAGGCGATGTTTTGATAAATCAAGTATAACTTCGAGACGCGAAGACTGACGCACTAATTAAAAAAATAATTTAAGACGCACTAATTAAAAAAATAATTTAAGACGCACTAAGTTTAGGACGCACTAATTGACGCAATTTGTTGACGTGATAAATGGTCAGAAGACCAATTTGCATGGGACGAAAAGGCTGCTTGTCACGCAACAGATGTGCGCGGCTCACAGTCTTTGCGTCTGGCGCAGGAGCATTGCGCCAGGCGCAACTTAATGCGTTTGGCGCAATACTCAGCGGCATGCATATTGGTAATATGACAAGTGTTCGGCAAAACAACGACAGGTTTTTTTAGACGCGAAGGGTATTAGTTTTAGGCGCAATACACATCAGCATGTTAATAAAATATGATCAAGCAAAAATTGCAGTCACACATAAATGTCAAGGCAGTCATAATAACAGGAGCATTATATACAGAAAATATAAGAAAAGAGGTTAGAATTACAAAAGGACCACGGTTATTAATTAAAAATTTACATCATGACAAGAAAAGAGTTAGTAACTTCAATGAAATAAATATGATTATTCAAGAGCCCTCAGGATTATACCTATGCGGTTTAGATCGAAGAGCATAGTGACCTTCAGTCGAAGCAATCTTGGAACCAGGAATATAGCAGAATCATAAACCATAATCAATGTAGAAGATCAAAAGTGCTTTGTATGTTTTGTATTCGAAGTGTGTTTCGGAGTTTTTGAGAGTATTTGAGTGCGTAAAAATAATAATTCGAAGCTGTCTTTGATTCGGGAAATAAGCCCGTATTTATAGGCAAACAAGCGTGTGCGTCTGACGCACACCCAGCGCCTGGCGTAAGCCTACGTGGCAGGCGCGAGGACACGCGTCAGGCGCTGGTTGGACTCCCACCGTGGTCCGTCCAATTAAAACATCGCACATGGAAACGCGTTTTAAAGATAATTTTTTTTGTTGCGTCTCACACAAGACTTGCGCTAGGCGCAGGACTCTGTGTGAGTCACAAGTCCAGGTGTCAGGCGCTCATTGGAGTGCTTGACGCAATACGGCCAATGTGCTGGACGCACGTGGCGCGCTGAGCGCAGCCGCCGCGTCCGGCGCAAAATCCTGAATATTCGAGAATATTCCTTTTTTAATGTTACGCGTGCTTTTAAGATGCCTTTTTTATCCCGAAAAATCCGGAGATCGAATTTTCCGGGTTGAAAATCTGTTTTATGGGTAAAAGATAATAATAAAAGCTTTTAGGAAAATATTTATCAAAACAATAAATATTAGAAAAATATTCATGAATAATAAATATTCAGTTGGGCTTTTAAAATGGACTTTAGAAAGCATTTCACGGGTTGAACTTACAATTAATCATCATGAATGATTAATTGGGCTTTTATAATATTATTTTAAAACACCTTGCCTGGTTATTCGGACTGCTCCTCCATTGGGTCATGCCAACTAAAACTGCGGTATATTTCATCATTGGACCCTTAAATGGAGAGCCACTGTGTCTACACCATCCTACACACTATAGCAAGCTAGAAAACCAAGTTCACCAACATTACCTTGCCTGATGTTATGTTCTTCAGAAAATCTAAATTGCATAGATACCCCAATAAAGACTGCATGAACTTTAAAGTGAGTAGCATCTAGAGCCCCAGTAGGCAGTAGCCCACTGCCAGCTTGTTTCTTAGAGAATAAAAGACCAATCCCAACATTGCAATTTCCATACTATCTCAACATAAAGACATAAAATCCAATAGCCTAACACATCTTAAATCGCTGAATCATTTATTAAAGGATAGCTCATCTCCATATCACATTGAAGCAACTATCAGGTAGACAAATAGAGCTGACCTAGCAGCATTACATCCAAATCTGTTACTGCTACAGATATTACAGTAGAAACTACCAAAGTATGCAACATTAGTCATTGCATTATTTGCGCACAATAGGAGAGACATACTTGTTTACTTTATAAGTTAGATGGAAGGTTCCAATTTGAGATTAAAGGAACTGCTGAGACATGCTTGAGATTGTTTTGTGTTAAATAATTACTTGCTGAATATGTTTCCCACACGAAAAATCAAAATTGGAGCTGCATTTAAAGTGATGTCCTCTAAAAATTTTCTCAAACATTTTAAGTTAAGAGCACACCTGCAAGGCTGTAACAGTTAATAAAAAAAGAACCTTTGAACCTTGTGATCCAAAGTTTCCGAAGAAATGGGGTGAATATCCACCCAAACACATTATTGGTAAGATGAGGAGCTTTGTTTGCTTCAATTGGTAATTTAACTCACTTACCACAGGCACATCAATGGAATCTTTCTTATCCCCGCTTTTAGACAATTCCATTAGTGCAACTTCAGCGGCTGATTGCTCAGATGTCTTAAAATTGAAAAAGCCATACAATGATTTGTATCTGGCACCACCTACCATCCCAGCCGACCTGAAAGAAGGCTCGTGTGACAGGCCTTCTTTGATCGTCTCATAAACAGGTGTCATTACCCCAACTTTTTGTGCATATTCCTGAAACCGACTATTTAATACATAACAATTTGAGACACCTACTTCAAGCAACAACAAAAAGTGTTGAGGCTATCAAACATTCATTCATCCTTCCATCTTCAAGGAGAGGACTTGAAAACTAATTCTAAATTATTGATCCACGAACTCCTGCATGAATCACACACTCCCAGCTCCCAACACGGTGAAGCAATTCCAGCGGTCATGCCTGTTGCACACTTTATTTACCTAGTACTACAGCCCCAAGCACACTCACACACACGCACCACTTAAGTGGCAGTAGACCCTCTTATAGCCTCTATAACTAACGTTCTTCCTGCATACCCTAGATATACCCTAGAGACGGGCCTAGACAGCTCACAACTCCAACATCCACATACAACTAACACTTACTACTCCCAATCAACTAAAACAGTGCCAAAACGACTACTTGCTATTAGTACATGCAAAATTGCATGAAGTAAAATATACTAATTTAGCCTTTCATAAAGTAAGACTAAACTTGTACTTTTTGATTTGTCTAATCTAAACAGATGCTCAAAAGCAACCCTAGTGTCCTAGAGAAAGATTAGTCTACAACTTCTACCCCGTCTCCCTGCCCCCTTTCCAGAACCCGATAAAGAAACAAAACGAACAAACAAGAAATGAAGAAAAATGGAACAAAGACTCATACTCAATAATTTTATTTGTAGAGGATGACCAGACTAATGTTAATAAACCTGGAAGGATGACTAAGAAATATTAGTAGAGTTTCTATGATATTGAGCACAGATATGCCGAACCTATCTGCATATCAAGAACTAATTAGAAAACATTCTTTTCTTTTCTTTTCTTTTCTTGGTAGATACTATAAAGAAATAAAAGATTGATTGAAATAGAAAGTTCATGGGAGGCCCACAATAAGTTCTCGTTAAATAATGAGAAGAAAACGAAAGACAACAATGGTCTTTCTCACAGATTTGTTGCAGAAACAGATAAAACTTGAAGTCATAGATGACATTTTGGTAGAGGTTTCTTATCAGGAGAAAACACTACCACTGATCCAAAGAGTAACTCCACGGTGTAACAACCTCATGGTAAGGAAGCCAATCTGAATATCGACAATGTTTTGTTCCACTTAGAGTACAACACAAAGGTTTCACGACACTCATAAAAATAGCAGATACCATTCCTACAGGAGGTCAATCCATTATATTCACAGGTATCTTTGACAATAATAAGTAAAAAGAAATAGATAATTATTTTTACGTTATACATGTTTTCTCAGCAGAACATATTTAAAAGCTAGGGAGACCAAATATGATAACATAATTGAACTGCTATAGCCTATAGGTTACTGCACAGAAGAATAAGACTTAGAGCAATTTCTTACCGGGCACAAGAGCCACAACCTTCAACAATGACATCCACACAATATTTATTTTCTTGACAATGATGATCGCTAATACATTCTTGATACAGCACTGCGTACATCCTCATTGAATTGCTCGGTCGCTTGGTGAATGAAAAAGATCTATTTACGACATATTCCTGTGGGGATCTGCATTATTTAGGATCAAAGGGTGCTCCAGTATCTTCTGCAGACAGAGCCTCTTCGAGGAGTCTTTCACCAGAAGCTACAAAATGTGCACATAACAAACTTAGAAAACGAATGAAAACACAATTGAGAAGCCCATTAGTATTCAAGAAAAATTTCATGAAGCAAAACCTTAATCGGCTAATTAAGTCCTTTGCTTCCGATGAAACTTGGGGTGCCTCTAGAAAGTTTAAATCAACCTTCATAATTCTACATATGGAAAATGCTATGTTAAATACCACGCTCTTAATCTATAATCTATATATATACTCTCTTTTGTTGGATTTATGTACTTATTCTTACCTTCTAAAAGGATCACGTTGGTTCTCAGCCTAAAATGGAGGTACTCCGTACAAGAACTCATAACAAAGGACGCCAAGAGTCCAGTTGTCCACTGCATAATCATGGGCTTTATTTTCCACCATTTCTGGTGCCAGATAGTCAAGAGTTCCACACATTGTGTGTCTCTTGTTTCTCGATTGCACAGACCACCCAAAATCTGCAATCTTCAAACAACCCTAAGGGGAAAAAGAATCAAACACTCTATTTATGTTCTGTCATGAGGCTCATTAGCTAATAACCAAGCATTTAAATCTTGGTCCTAATAGTTAATACGTACAAATTATTGACTCACATCTTTCGGCACATTGTTAATGCAATTACTGATTAATGAAAAAAAGTTATTTATTTGGCAGTCTCGAGGATGAAAAGTTGTTGTTATTGACACGAATAATGTTTCAATTTTAATAGCTCTCCAAATTCAATGATTAGTAATCATAAAGTATTTATAACCATATACTCAACATTATTGTTTAAGTATATATGATGCATAAAATAATATAGTCCAATACCAAAAAGGCAAATTGAAAGCACATCAAGTAACTCAAAATAATACCTCATGATCAAGTAACAAATTCTCCGGCTTGATGTCCCTGTGAATCACATTCTGGTCATGACAATACGCCAATGCTTCTGTCAAACTTGCAATATACTGTCTCCCATAGAAACTCAACATAAATCACTGAAAAAGAATATAAAGAAGCAACCTAATATCAGTAACTCTGAAATTCAATATCCAATTAAGACAGAAAATACAAAAATCCGCATTTATCAACATAGACATAGTAGAAATTTAAAAGTCACAGAAATTAAGCTTATAGCAAAACTTCCCCAACACAAAACCAGCATTTTACTTTCCTCCTTGACTAACAAACAAAAGAATCCCACCAGAATTAACTGAAAAGATACAAAATTTTCGGAAAATTGAAGCTTCATTAATCAGTCCCTTATCAATCCATCAATGAGAAAAGCCATACACAATCCCTTTTTTGCTATCAAACTCTATAATGTGTCTCTTGTATTTCACATTTCATCAAAGTACAACAGCCATTTTCAATAATAGAGCATTTTGAGAACAACAACTGAATCACCATTCGCAATCCCTTTTATCCTATCAAATATCACTCTCCATTTCTCATTTCATCAAAGTACACAAGTCATTCTCAAAATTAACACGCTCCAAAAACGCCAAATGAGAAACAACTACAGCACCATTTCCACAATAAAATCCAGAAATCCCACACAAATGTAACAAAACAAAACATCAGAATTCTCAGAGAATTCAAGGAAATGAAAATGAAAGTTAAATTTATACCGTCGCGGTTTGCTTCTCAGGAAGATGACCTGATCTACGGAGCTCTTTATAGAGGTCACCCTTAAAAGCATACTCAAGGATCAAGAAATTCCTATCATCATCATGGAACCATCCATAAAGTCTCAAAACATTCAGATGAAACTCATCTAATTTCCATCTCTCCTCGATTGATGGTGCAGCCGATACTTGTTTATTTGCTCCTTGAATATCACCTTCAATGCTACTATATATTCTCAAATACTCAAGTGAAGGCTGAAAGCCAAAGTCCTGCCAAAATGCAAGCCCTAAGTAAAAAGTCCGCAATCCAATACACAACTAAACAATAGTAGAGAGAAATTTTAATATTTCTTCTTATGATTCATTATACTCGAAGCAATAGTATATAGTATATCAAAGTATAATTAGACGTAGCCGATAATTCAAGTTTGTTGGCTCTCTGTCGATATAAAGATGCTACTATAAAAATAACTATTATAATATGCTACTATAAAGATGGACTATGGATCATATGATTTGAAGCATCCAATCTCCATAACCATAACTCTTACTCTCCAAAAATCAAACACACACCAACCAATCTCCAACCATTTCAATTGGCTGAGCATCTCCTTTACCACAAGATCAACAATAATCACTGTATTAACAAACTCAAATTGAAAATACGAACAAGAAATAAAAACCTATAACATCAAACAAACAACCATCCAACCGAAAATGAGAAGACCCATATAACATTCCAATCAAACTACTTCCCAATAACAATAAGCTCACAAACGCCGCAATTAACCAAAACCCTAACACAAACCAAAATTCAACACAAAACCCAAAAAAACAATGGCAGGAAGTATGAATTACCAGTAAAATGATGTGGTCAGTGAGGTCAAGAATGTGAACCGAGTATCCAGAAAAACTTGGGGGGCCAAAACCAGGTTGGGTCGGCAGATCATCGGAGCCAGTAACCTCGACCATCGTGGGGACACTGAGTGGATATTCACGCAATTTCTAACAATTGAAAAACAAAAATTAGGTCAAAATCCAGAAAAACTGAATATCAGATCTAATAGAGACACAAAAAAACGAGAACAAAACTTTCACTTTGATCAAATAGGGTGATTTTTTTCTCCAAAACGCGATTAAACATGTTGGATTATTTACATATAATTCAACAATCATCAATATATAACATCCTAATCAATAATTCAATATACAAAAATCGACGCAACATTTACATATACAACTCTATTCTCTAAATTAAACCAAAAGAAGAAAGAAATTACAGAAGAGAGAGATAAAACCTTCATCGCTGGACTGAGGCTTATCTTCTAAACCAAGAGCACTATCAAAATTCTTCTCAATGCTCTTAACACTCTCTTGAAGCTTATTCACTGCGCCTGAAAAATCCAAATTTCCAAGCAACACTTTTCCGGTCCACCAGTCCATCTTTCTACCTTGACTCGATCACAAAATGTGCGATTTTCAAATCAAATTCATCACGAAACCCTAGAAATCACAGTAAAAATCAAACAATTGAACATTTATTAATTGAACATTGCAATCGAATCAGCATATTGTTAAATAAAAAAGTGTAATCGAACAACTGATAACCTAAAATTGTTAGATATCTCGAGATTGAGAGAACTCCAGCTGGTTAGAATCGAATTTGAGGATGGAGAATTAGCAGAAATGTTGCGGAGATGGAGGAGGAGAGAGAAAGATGAAGATTTTGTTAAAACCCTGTAAAAAAGAGAGATAAGATCATCCTTCTAATTTAGTATCCAGAAACCCTAATTTTACGAATACCAAAATCCTCCCAGATTTTCGATTCCGTTGAGGAGCAAGAATGAGTTAAGAACATAGGAGGAGAAACTGAGAAAGGAGCGAGAACGAGGTAGTTCGATGAGGAAGAATCAAGGCGATGTTCACACTGAGATAAGTTAAGAGAAAAAATGGTGAGGAAAAAGAGGAGAGAGATGAAGAAGATTGAGAAAGTGAAAATGGAATGGAGAGTAGGAGGGGCTGGTCGAAATTGAAGGAGAATTGTTAGGTTAGGAAGGAAAATGAAGATGGAGGGTGCAAACCGGGAGGAAGGAAGGGCACGGATGTAGTTCTGTAAAGCTATGAGGGCAAATGCATCAACGCACTATTACTAAGGAATAGTAAGGCAACTCCTTGCTTTTTAATGGGTATTGATTAGATTCAAATGCAGGTAACGTGTGCTTCAAGTTATAAAGAGGTACAATAGTAATAAAATATACTTCCTCCGTTCTATTTTAAATAAAACATTGGGTGAAATGATACTATTCATTGATTAATTTTGACTCCAATTTATCGCCATTATATAAAGAAAAACATAGTCAAGTGGGATCTTGTTAGATTCGTCTCGATGCATACTATCAAATTATAACTTTTTTATATTTTTTACGTGTGCACAACTAAAGATATTAATGATTAAAGAAGCACGTTGGGTTGCATGAAAAAGCAAATGTTTCATTTAAAACAGAGCGGATGAAGTATTAACATTAAATTGTAATATATTTATTAAAAAATAAAGGCATTTATCGTATTTTAAGTGCACACAAAACTCCTCAAGAGTTGTCTTATATAATAGAGATGTGTTTGGGAGCATGAAAGTCGAAGTGCCGTATGCAGCATTAAACTATGAGAATGTGAATTTTTATTCGTAATTTAGGACTGCACCAAATATAAAATCATGGATCGACCTATGCAGTTTTAGGATGAGATAACTCCAATATGGATGAAAAGTGAAATTGGTCAATCGAACAATTTACGTCCCTTTCGACTTATTCAATATATATCATAAGAAAATCAAACTAAAAGTAGAAAGTCAAATAGAGTGAATTTGTATACCTACTATGAATGTTGCATGGAGTTTGAAAATTCAAGTGGCATGACCAGATCAAGTTCATATTTTTCCTTATTAACAAGTACTGAAAGAAGTAGAGGTTATCAAAAATTAGGACGAGCTAGAATTTAATAAAAAAAACAATACCAACGCTGCAAAATCTAAGGCGAGCGTATTCGAGTGAGGTTCCAACTTTGACCTAAAATGCAATTTTGATACCCCAAACCCCCACTTAGGGTAAGGCCTGCGCAGGGCCGGGGCAACCATTATTAGGGCCCTACTCAAATTCTTAAACTTGGGCCCTTGACTCATATTTTGAAAGAATACACAAACTTTTTAACCAAAAACTTCAGTAAATTACATTAAAAAATTGTAAATTACACAATAAACCTAAAAGAAAAAAAAAAGATGAAATCACTTTAAAAGGGTTGCTCCCTTGTTTGTTTTGAAACAATATCATCAATCACATTTTCAATGTAAATAAATATAGAAATTTCTTGTGTGTCCCAAAAAAAACTGAAAATTTGGGAAATAGAACTAAAGAAGTAAACAATATGAGTTTTGGAATTTGGAAGGAGGGAAGATGAATTTAGAGAACTTAGGGAAATGCCGAAATAAATAGTTGTAGAATTCAATTCATGAAGGAGAGTAGGAGACAATGCATTAAATGTCTTGTAAAGTGCCATTGAAGGAGATGAAAAAGTCAGAGATTAGTTGGTGATTGTGTCCAGTTGTTAAAGATTAGAATATACAAAACCAACGCATCAGGATTCGAACATTGCACCTCCAATTTAAAGGGCCCATGATCTTACCAACTACTCCACATTAGTTTTCTACTAATATGTTTGTAGTACAAAGTTAAGTACAAGAACTCGGGGCCCCTTTAATACCGGGGCCCTATGCGATTGCCCTCCTCGCATGGGCCATAAACCGCCCATGGGCCTGCGGGCCTGGTCCTTCCTAATCAGTTCTACAGAATAGTAATTGTTTGGTATATAAATCAACTGACAGACCAAATGTATGTTGATTAAGGACATCCAATGACATCTATGCACCCCACTTGCACAATGCTAAAAAATAATTTAAAGTAGTGTTGTTATTTTATACTCCTAATTCATTAATAAGCTTGGTGTGCTCTCGATTTTCATGGTAATCTTTGCCAAATGGTTGGCTATCAATGTTTATCTTCGTAAATCTATCGAATAACAACTCTATAAACACAATTAGTTTCTAAGCCCAAATCAAGTGAGTCTTTTCCTGAATTAAACTTAAAGGAATAGAGGAAATGTTGGGAAATAAGGCCATGTCCCTTATAGTCTTTCCCCAATCTATACTAATATATTAAAAAGCGTTCATAAGAAAGTTTACGTGCCACGTGTCACCCTACCCTTTTTTCTTGCATTATGTTATTATCCATTCAACTAATAATCAAAATGCATGGAGGAGGATTCGAACACTAGACCTCCTAATTGAAAATCTCACTCATTACCATCTTAACTAGCAATGAGGTATGAGATATATCTCCATATTAATATATAAATCCCTCATTTAAATATGAAAAATTAAAGAAAAAAGACAGAAAAAAAGAGTTTGAAACTTTCTCAAATGCAAATAAAAAATAAAGTACTCAATGTACGGAGCCGGGGCATCGACCGGGCCACACACTAATGGCTCATTAAATAACACTAGATATTTGAAACTACCAATTAAAACAGTATCACTCCCTTTCATATTTTTTTTTAAAATCATTTTTCACACTCTCCGTCATTAACAGATTTTTTAAGTGGTTTTTTTCTTAATACTTGTGTTGAAAAGAAATGGGAAATATTTTAGGAAAAGCTTAATTAATAATTAGTATACCCAATCACAAACTAAAAGAACATACCATCTAAATTAACAGAACCTACAATCTAAGAACTTTGGGAGGGAAGACACTAATAGACTAGGTTACGTAATGCGTACTCATCAATATGATACCATTTACTATTCTCAAAGGGTCATCGAGTAAGTCTGCACATTGAAGCCTCTAGCAGTCAAGCCCACAGTCCCACACCAATAAGTAGATAATGCACACGCTTCCACCATAAGGAAGGTGCGCTATGCGCTATTGCGCAAGCATTAAAACGCAGGAAAATAAGTAACAAATGCATGCATGCAGATATAAGACTTGCACACAAATGAATATTTCATTTAATAAAATGAACATTAAGTTAAAAAACATATTGTCATTTTAATAAAGGGCCCAACTCTACATTTTCTTTTACATAAGACACAATGTTCTTTTACGTAATATATAATTTTCTTTAAGCTAAGATCAATGTACATTTATAATTTGAACTTGATGTTCATTTGTTTTGCTTCACTTTACTAAAGTTAGACTTTTTTTAGAATAGAACTGAATAAGTTCTTCAAAATATTCATTTACAAACAACATTTTATTCTTATCTACACAAATGACTAAAGATAAACAACTTTACATTGTTGTAATCAACAATATAACATATGTTGTTTTGCGTAAGACACGACTTTTAATATTAAGATCAAATGTGCATTTACAATTTCACACTATAATAATCAATGTCGCAACATGTTTTTTTAACGAAAAACACAATGTTTCAAAAATTAAGACCAAATCTACATTTTAATAAAATCGGCATTCTTTATTTCACCCCATTTTAATAACACGCGCATTTCATTTTCATTTTCATTTTCATTTTCATTTTCATTTTCATATGTTTTGATACATATGCAATATGCTCCTAGTGTAAGCGTGAACAAAATCCAACTTGCAGTCCGATGGTCCTCATACGGCATCTACAATTTCAAAGCGAACGTTAGCACTGACATCATAACACATACGAAAATTCACCAGCTTCTAGATACAATTTAAAGAATACAGTCTCCCTAAACAAATAAAATAAAGTCGTCAATGTAATAGAATAATCAGTTGTAGACACGTGTACTTGAAATTAATTCCTATAGATGAGGAGGGGACACAAATAAATAGAAGCGCTCTCAGATCGTTAATCGTATAGATAGATCATCACTTTCAGAATTGCACCTCCTTCCCCCATCTCCCTTCAAAACTCCCAAAAAGCTCTTGAAATGGCAGCAGAATCAAGTGCACCATCCTCCAGCACCCTTCCTCTACAAGACAGAGTAGCAATCGTCACTGGCGCCTCCCGTGGTATCGGTAAAGAGATCGCCCTCCACCTGGCTTCCCTCGGCGCCAAAGTTGTAATCAACTATACATCAAACCCAACACTAGCACAAGAAGTGGCAAATCAGATCAACTGTCATGGGCCTGATACCAGGGCCGTTGCAGTCCAAGCAGATGTGTCGGATCCAGCCCAAGTCGAGGCCCTTTTCAATGCTGCAGAAGAAGCCTTCCGTGTCCAACCCCACGTTGTTGTCACCAATGCAGGCATCATTGACCCCAAATACCCCTCCATTGCCGAAACTACTGTAGAAGGCTTTGACAACATAATTGGTGTGAATGTCAAGGGGACATTTTTGTGCTGTAAGGAGGCGGCTAAGAGGCTAAAACGTGATGGTGGAGGGCGGATAATCACGTTCTCATCTTCACTGGCGGCAGTATTCCGGCCAGGGTTTGGAGCGTACACAGCATCCAAAGCAGCCGTTGAGGCGATGACCAAGATTTTGGCGAAGGAGCTCAAGGGGACCCGCATTACTGCTAACTGTGTAGCACCAGGTCCCGTTGCAACAGAGTTGTTCTTTTCTGGTGCCACAGAGGAGCATATCCAGGGATCAATCAATGCTTCACCGATGCAACGTCTTGGTGAGCCAAAGGATATTGCACCTCTCGTAGGGTTCTTGGCTGGTGACAGTAGTGAGTGGGTTAATGGACAGATCATTCGAGCTAATGGTGGATTCGTATAAGAGGAGCTTCAGAGTGATTTCTTTTTTAGTCAGTGTGTTATTTTGAATAAATAATGAGATTTCCCTGCTTAAGGATCCTTGCGAATAAATTTATTCTGTTAACAGCAGTGTTCACATCATCTGAATGTTCAACCTTTATTTTGTATTCCTATCTAGAGCTAGTAAAAGTTGACTCAAACAGTTAAAACTCAATATCTATTTTTAGCTTAAAAGAAAGTAAACCAATATGCTCATCTCAATAAAGAATAATTAAAATATAATCAAAAAAAAAAACCCCAATATGCAGTATGCACAACCTTAAACCAGCTTAGAGCTATATAATAAGATTTGAACTTGGAACCAACTTGAAATTACTGAAATTTAAACACAATTTCACGACACTGAATGAATTAACTCGAATTGAAACCCACTTGACATATAGCATTAAAGTAATTACATATTACTAAGTACCACGACAATAGTGGAATAACTGATGGAACATTACCCAGGTTCAGATAGCAAACATAAACCCACCTTGACTATAGACAGTTATTCATTGATAGAAAAAATTTATCAATTTATGAGCTCCCCCAAGCACACACAGAGGCACACAGAAAAAAAGAAAAAGAAATTGAGAGAATGTAACTACCTTTGAGATGCTTGAACACCCTAATTACAAATTTTAGCAGCAAAATGAATCATTCCTTCTTTTTTGCAACATCAGGCTTTATAAGATCAGGTATCCAGGAGGACCAAAAGAGGGGTATGATTGTGCAGGCCGCTTGTATCAAAAGGCCACGAGGCAGCCCAGAAAAATCGTTTCCAGTAACACCAACAAAAGATGCAAGTGCAACACCAAAATACCCACCAACTATCATTGCAAGGGCAATAGCAGACATCACAAATGCCATCAAAGAACCTTCACATCCAGGTGGACAAAGCTGTGCAATCAAAACACTGAAGGGTAGAATCTTGAAGAAAATAAGAACTTCCAGCAGACCAGAAAATATTACAACATAAACGGAATCTGGGACCCCCATTTGTTGGTAAAGCTTATTCACAAATAACACATCAGAAACCATGAAAACAGCCATTGTGGCCTGTAGTGCAGAAATTACTTTCCTTGGAGATGCCGATTTCAAGCTTTTGTTGTAAACATAACTCCAGAAAAGCATTCCTACTTGGCCAAACACCTTGGAAATCCCCAACACCGATGAATCAATTTTCAAAGCCTCAGTTTGATAGAAGAATAAAGTTCCAGTTAGGACAGGAACCATGGCATAAGAGGCCACAAGCCAACCAATCGAGTAAGCAATGTCAGGCTTGCACAGTGCACTTGCAAGCTGAGCGAATTGTTTTTTCATCCCACCACTAGATTGGTTTTTGGGAAGATTTAGAGATCTCTCGTCAACCAAGATAGTTATCAAGAGCTGAACAATGAGGACTGAACTGAATGTTAAGAATATAGTGCGTGTGCTAAACTTTTCAATGGCAACTCCTCCTGCTAAGTTTCCAATAACACCCCCAAGTGACGAAGCCATCCAAACAAATGATTGGAGCCCCCCTGCAGAAGATGATTGTCCTTTTTTCGAAGAAGTGGGCTGCTTGCTAATCTCAGCTACAATAGCATCATTAGCAACCTCAGCTATAGAGGCACCCAAGTTGCTCAGAAGAAGAAAGAAACTTAAGGAGGAGACTGAGATGCTTGATGAAGCAAGGATCGCTACTGCTACCCATGACAGAAGTTGCAGAATAGCTACATCCATAAATGTACACAATTAAGATTAATCTAAGACAAGCAATACGAGCAAATCTAGCAAACAACACTAAAATCACGCAATCTAATGTTAAGCATCAGAACTTACACACTTTTTTGTTAAAAAAACTTAGATTGTTTCAAATGCGGAGTATCATGTTAGTTTCACCTCATACATACTGTAACTATTGTAACACACCTCTCATTCATATCTGCACCTCCTTTCTACAAGAGTACAGTTCATAACAGTTGTCTAAGATGAGCGATATGAACTAAAGGAACGATCAGAACAGTTTCCATTTCAAATGAACATAACAAACCAGCTGTAGAAAACTCATAATCAAACAGAATGCACATCTGCTCAGTGTGTGTAAAGAGTTGGAAAATGGAAAAGTAAATCTTATGCCACAAGTTTCTGAAGTGTATATATCCATCAAGTTATAGAGTAAAAATCTGCAATCTAATACTCTCCATCAACAAATTAATGTTCTGTTTGACTTTCCCCTGTCTCCAATGACTACTTGACCATTAATATGTTTAATTACTTTCTATATTGAAATCATACATTAAGATGAACTTAGTAAGAACTAAGTCATAATAATTTGATATTTATATTGTTGAGAATCTATGCATGGTAGTAGATCAGGGTCGAATAGCGTCACCACGGCAGATTTACAAAGGATTTGGAGCTTGCCGAACCGATATTGCTAGAGTTTGTTAAGGGTTGTTGCTTATTGGTAGATATGAGTATATGCCTGTTACAAGGCTGTAAGGAATGATAATAAGGTCGTTATATCGTCTGTAACGGGCAACATCAAAGCCTATGGCCATTATTGGGCTGATACAGCCAATACCATGGACGTTACGTAGTAGGCCGTTACAACTAGTAAAATATCCACTCCACGATCGCGATTGCAAACAAGATTTAAAACCTTTATCTATGGTCAAAGATATATAAGTTTGACCCAAAAAGTGACGTTTATTTTTGGACACAAGGAGTACAAAATTTTGAGAACTTAGACCCAATTTTGTTAGAAAACTTAGCTCATTTCAACTGCACCGCATTCATATTGACACTAATTATAATTCATCATATGCACTCATTTCTACAAGAGTACTGTTTTCAAAGCTTGTCTCAGAAGAGGAATTGTATACCAAAGAAATGCTAAGACAGATCCTTTTCAAATAAATATAACAAATTAGTCGTAGAAAATTTGATCATCAGATAGAATACAAATCTACCCTGTGCATGTGTATATTGAGTTAAGAGACAGAAAAGGTCAATCTTATGCCATGACCTTTTTAGGTGCATGTACCCATCAAGTTGTAGAGACTCTTTCTCCCAATTTAACGGTCATAATTCATTATTACAAGTGAGTGAAATCACAATTCTTGGACCTTAACTTTCTTATGGGAAATATTAAAAACCTCAAATGATCAAGTTTAAGATTTGTTTAAAAAATTAAATTTAATTCATTTGAAAGAAAAATAACAGCCAAAGATACATTTAGTAATACCGAAAAAGCAACTATGACAACTAAAGTACCTGTCAAAGCATACAGAATTGGATATAAGACCGTCTTACAATAATTTATGGTAAGACGGGTAACTTATTAATCTAAAGGAGTCACTTATAGTAAAACGGACTCTTTTAAAATAAAAGATGAACACTAGTTTCTAAATGATCTCTTTCACTTAAAAAGTAATATTTTTAGCTTAAATAATGACCCTTGGGCAAAAAGAGAAGTGGTCTAACAATAACTTTGTCGTAAGGCGATTATACAAAAGCACTATTGAGGGTATCATTGAGATCAATAATTTTTTTTTTATAATAACTATGACACATATGATGCTTTTTTTCCAAAAGAACCAATTATGTTTTCCTTTCATCATTAGTAATTAAAATTTGATTAAGTGCTAAGTATAACAAGCCAGAAAATAGAAACAATAAGCATTAAATTTATTTTGATGCTCATGCTTGAATAAATTTCAATAAAATAATAGAGTTTAAAATTTCGAATTGAATCCAATCTGGTGTCTGAAAATCCGGATTGGATTAGTTTGGACTCAAACTCTAATTAAATTGGGTTTGGTTTGGAAAATTAAGATCCAAACTTTGTTCGGATTGGATTGGACTAGGTCTAAGTCCAAACTGTACACCGAGAGTTCACCCTTAGTGAGAACCGCCACCAAGTCAAAGTTAAACAACTAGAAAACACATAAACAAATATATACCCAAATTGGAAAAGGAATCTTGATTGGATACGTTCCTTTCTCAAGCAAACTTTGGTTGCACTATAGACTACTCTTACCTCAGAGGTCATAGGTTCCGTTTGGTAGGGCGTAAAATATTTTCCTTGAAAACTGTTTTCCTCTATTTTCAATTTTACATTGTTTGGTTTGCAAAGGAGTGTAAAATCATTTTCCCTAGGAGTAAAATTGCTCTCCCAATGATGAAAAACCATTTTTCCTTCAAAATGAAGGGAAAAATATTTTCCTCCCTTTTCCTTTTATATCTCTTGTACACTCCTCTCACTACTTTCTTACTTTTCATTTCATTTCATCATTTTTCTTACATGAAACCAAACAACGAAAAACTTATATTGGAATTGTGTTTTTCATTGTAAATTGTTTTCTATGAAAATCATTTTACACTTACAATATTTAACACCCAATCAAACGGAGCCATAATGTATTAACTATAAGTATTAACATGCATTTTCACTAGAAAAAGACCAAGACTTAACCAAAATTGTACAATACATTTATAGATAAACTACAAGCCTAGAGTCTAAATGAGTCGCTTTTTAAGTCAAAATATGTCATTATCAAACAAAGGATATTTTTGAATTTTTTCCTTGAATAATGCAAAATGGGGTTTTATTTCCCGAAATATGTTGAAAGGGAAATTAATTCCCTGCGTACCGTCCACGTAGGACGGCACGCGAGAAATTTTTTTTTTTTCTTTACTTAAGTAAAACCGCTACTTGAAGTAGCGGTTAACCTTTATAAACCGCTACTTCAAGTAGCGGTTATCAAAAAATAAACCGCTACTTGAAGTAGCGGTTAATAAGGTTAACCGCTACTTCAAGTAGCGGTTTTGTGGTATGGCGTTGACTGAAGTAAACCGCTACTTCAAGTAGCGGTTCATTAATAGAAACCGCTACTTGAAGTAGCGGTTTACTATAATCCCCAAAATCAGACCTAACTTCCCCCAAATTCTCATATTCGACGATTCTCAAATTTTTTCTCCCTCTCTCTCTCTCTCTTACTAAGTGTCGCCCACCACCCTCTACACCACCGGAGCTACACACCACCGTCGAAGACGCCGACCATCGTCGCCCGGCTCGAAAGCCGCCGTCGTCCCGGCGTCGCCGGCAACACCACGCCACCGTCGCCCGGCCGCGCCACCAACCGCACGCCACCGTCTAGCCCAGGTGAGTAGTCTTTTTTTTTTTTTTGTTTTTTTTTTAATTTAATTTGCTTAGCATGCCATATTTAGTATGTATTTTAGCTTTGTAACTGTTGTTAGATGGAAATTGTTTGGTTTGATTAGTATAATTTAGTATTTTGCATAATTTATCGTTTTGTGATGGTTGATTTTGCATGAATTGGAAGGTGATTTATTGGTT
Organism: Beta lomatogona; assembly: GCA_947646795.1. Classification (NCBI taxonomy): domain Eukaryota; kingdom Viridiplantae; phylum Streptophyta; class Magnoliopsida; order Caryophyllales; family Amaranthaceae; genus Beta; species Beta lomatogona. Next base: position 9,232,757 of record CANSNZ010000927.1, on the reverse strand, counting down.
ATATTGGTTGGTTAAAAATGGTGTTGAGCAAATGTGATGGTTGATTTTGCATGAATTGTTGTGTTTAGGTTGCAAATGCTACTAGTATAGGTGAAGAATGGTGTTCATATTGTTTGAATGTGTAGAATAAGAATAACTTTAACATTATGTTTTTTGTATGTAGAATATGGAACAACCTAAATATCCTTTATACCTTTATTGGAATGGTGAACTATCTCAAAATGACATTGATATTGTGTATAGAGGTGGAAGGAAAAAGTTTTTGTTCATCAATTACGGTATGATGTTTCAAGAGATTCGAATAGGGTATATGACGTTGTTGGATGTGATCGTATGTATGTGGAACCGAAATTGTTTATGAGATATCCGATGCCGGGGAAATATGTGCCAATTGCACTAGAGGATGACGAGTCACTAAGTGCTATGTGGCTATCGGTGACACAAACGTCGGCCATGGCAATGGAGGTGTACATTGAACAAGTTCCCAAGGAGATAAATCTCCAAAGTAATGTGGGTTATGTACCTACAATGGACTTTAGGGATAGCATGGAGGTACCGGCATCGGCTCCTAGCATGCAATTTGAATCATTTACTAGCATGTTGTCGGACCCACATTATGTCAATGAGCACATGAATGAGTTCGGTTCTCTGCTTCGTGCTCCCCACATACCGTCCACATTCCATCTTGATACTCTACATCGAAATGATGTTGATTTTTTGGGAAATGAGGAGGAGCATGTGGATTCGATAGGGAGGAGGATGATGATGCAAGGGAAACAAACGACAATGCAATAAAGTCCGGTGTTCCTTCATCCGATTGGCTCGGAATTGACGAAGTTGATCAAAGGTTAATAGATGCATGGATGACTTGGAAATGCACTTGGTTCATTGATTGTGGGTTACGAATTTGAGATAGGACAAGAGTTTGCCTCATTGCGAGCAATTAAAGAATTTTGTTAAAGCACTGGTCGATCTCTAGAAACCAAATGTTTCGGGTGTTAGAGTCGAGCCCACAAAGTATGTCATTGAATGTGCCCGAAAGGAAGTGTGTCACTTGTCCTTGGAGGTTGCGTGCAATCATGACTAAGTCGTACTCATTCAAAATTGTACGATATGGTGGTCCACATGCAAGCAATTGTTTGGGAGACATAACATGTGGAGACCATCCTCTCATTTCATCGGATTTCGTTGCTGATCTTATCGAGGATTTCATTAGGGCGATCCTTCATTCAAAGTTCGATCCATCTTGACTTTTGTGAAGAACCAATATCAATTTTCAATAACATACAAGAGAGCTTGGTTAGCCAAACAAAAGGCAATAACCGAGTATTTTTGGTGATTGGGAGAAGTCTTATCAAGAGTTACCTAGGTACTTGCAAGCCTTGAAAGAGTCCAATCGAGGCACCTGTCGTTTATTGGAAGAAGATCCCAACACAAGATCCTAGTACGAACATCTTTAAGAGTGTCTTCCGGGCCTTTAAACCCTCTATTACCGGATTCCGTCATTGTCGACCTCTTTATCACTATAGATGGTACTCACTTGTACGGGAAATACAAAGGCAAATTATTGATTGCTATGGGAACAGATGCTAATTTCCAGCTATTCCCACTTGCCTTTCTTTGTTGTGAAGGAAGAAAGCACGGAGGACTGGTCTTGGTTTTTAGCTTGCATTAGACGTTACGTCACGAGATAGAAAGGATTTGTGTGTCATCTCTCGATCGTCTTTGGGGGTATCCTTGCGGCTATGAACGAGCCTCAAAGTGGATGGGAAGAGCCATATGCCCATCACCGATTTTGTGTGCGACATCTTGCTTCGAACTTGAATACTAAGTATAAGAATGCTGCCATCAAGAATCTTTTCGGAAAAGCTGCATATGCTAGGCAGAAGAGGAAGTTTTTGTACTATATGGATCGTATTGGCTCCATTAATGTCGAGGCGACTAGATATCCGTTGGACATTCCCCTTCATCTATGGTCTCTTCATCATGATGGTGGATGTAGATATGGTGTGCAAACCACGAACATGTCTGAAGTGTTTAATGGCGTCCTAAAAGGGGCAAGATGTCTTCCGATCACTGCTTTGGTAAGAATGACTTTTTATCGTGTCAATTCATATTTTGCTACAAGGAGAGAATTGGGTAGAAAAAGACTTGAGGAAGGCCATGATTATAGTCCAAAGGCGACTACCATCATTGAAAAAAACATGGAGAAGGCAAGTGCTCATGAGGTGATTGTGTTTGACTATGAACGAGGGCTATTTGAGGTCACTACTTGGACGTGGAAACCGTATTGCGGGGAAAGGTGGAAAGAAACATACGGTGAACTTAATGCGTAAGACATGTACATGTGAGAAACTCCTAATATACAAGTTGCCGTGTTCTCATGTCCTTGCGGTGCGTCGATACCGGGAGTTTGTCATATAGTGGTTTTGTGGACGCTTCTTTTATGACTACCGAGTATCGATCTACTTATATGTCCTTTTTCAAGCCTCGTGCTCGATATGCATAATTGTTCTCCATATTATGGTCCAAGAATTATAGGCGATGAGGGGCTAAAGCGTGGAGCCGGACGTCCAAGGTCCACTCGAATACGAAATGAAATGGATGCAGTGATAGGCCCTAAAAATATAGATGTAGCATTTGTAAGGCTTCGGGACACAATAAGCAAAGATGTCCTAATAAGAATGATGAAGGAACATCCGGGTAAATCTAATTTTTATTAACTCTCATAAATTTATATTCTTATCATAGTCCAAGAATGTGTTACTTACCTGTTTGTTTTTTTTTTCCTCAGGTCTGATGGCGCAGTCCGTTCTGCCACCACTCCATCTTCTCTTCATGCCATTGCAGAGTCTAGTGAGACCACACCTAGTTCATCTAGACCTTCACAAAAGAAGAAGAGGGGGTCTTAGCACTTTCATTTGTTGTTTGTATAGTTCGTTAACACTATGTTAAATATTAAACTTCGTTTGTGATTGACATATTTTCTTAATCTTACTTATTGGATAAATGTGAATGTGGATGAACTTGGTGTTTGATGATTAATGTGTGCATAGACTTTGTATGGACTTGGATGGAATTTGGTGTTGAAATTGTAGGTTGGAAAGCTTCTTTTTTTGTATGTTTCGGCATTTGGGCCGGTTATGGGAAGAACAATGAGAGGTCGTTTTTTCTCTCATAAACCGCTATCTCAAGTAGCGGTTTACATATTATACAGTGTGAGTGTGGGGAAGGGTGTTGACCACATAAACCGCTACTTCAAGTAGCGGTTTACATGCATAAACCGCTACTTCAAGTAGCGGTTAATATATATAAACCGCTACTTGAAGTAGCGGTTTATTTAAAATAAACCGCTACTTCAAGTAGCGGTTTACCTGGGATAAAAAAAAAAAAAATCATTTTCTCGCGTGCCGTCCTACGTGGACGGTACGCAGGGAATTAATTTCCCTTTCAACATATTTCGGGAATTAAAACCCCATTTTGCATTATTCAAGGAAAAAATTCGGATATTTTTTTGAAAGGACAAACAAAGGATATTTTACCTTAGATGGTTTACTTTGATATACATGAAAGTGACTTTCTAAGGTAAAAAGTTACCCATCTCATTATTGTTGTGCACCATTCACATTAAAAAATATGTGAATTATTGAATTAGGAATATACGAAGCATCCAGAAAAAGATAGTAACAAATAAAATAAATAAGGTGGACCCAGCATACCTCCAAGGGCAAGGTAAGGAAGGCGATGTTGGCCACGAAAATAGAGAGAATCAGAAACGACGCCGTAGAGGGGTTTGGCAACCATGGGAAGAGCAGCGGAATTCTGAAGGATTTGAAGGGTAGAAGGGTCAACTTTAAGGGCATCTTTAAGGTAGAATATTACAGCCAACCATGGAAAACACCTTAATCCTTGCACCCAGTATCCCATTCCTAGTAACCATTTTATCATCTTCCAATTCCCCTCTTCTCCCATTTTAATTTCTCCAATTATATTTGAGCTTATAATTCAGCTCAATTTTACAGATTATTCAGCATTCATTGATGTTGAATAATCGAAATTGTAGAGGGAAGAGAAAGAGAGATATTAGAGCTTAGGTTTTTTATATTGATGGAGATTTGAGCTTAGGTGACGTGTTGAGAAGACAAAAGGGGAAAGGAAACTAGAGTCTAGTGTACATGGTCCGTTCTAGATGCTCCCCCACTATTAGTGGTGTCAGAAACATATCTGACTGTTGGGTCAACCTGATACTGACCTGACTTGAACCTGGTTCGATATGTGAGGGTTAGTCTTCAGATCTGATCGAAATCGACCAGGATTACTCGGGCACCGACCGTAGCACTCGACAAAATTATATCATGATCTGACCAGACAGACCTGCATTCAAACTCGAACCCGACCGTACTCAACCAGATATTACTAAAATTCAAATTTTTTTTATATCTACAAAATCATTTAAATATGTTAATTTATAAAATTGGTTACATTTGATAATTAATTAAATAAAAAATTAAATTACATTCAATTTAAGGGTTAAACTTTGAATATCATATACTTGTTTATATTTTTATTTTCACTTATTTTTGAATTATTTGTGTACATTGCTCTCTTGTTTTAATTTGACATCTATTGATGTATATATCATAGAGGCTAGCTCACAAGTCAGAACTAGGGGTGTTAACGAGCCAAACCAAGACCAAACATGTCCAAGCTCAACTCGACTCGAAGATTGTCAAGGACGAGCTCGGCTCAAGCTCAGAAATTTGGGCTCAGCTCAAGCTCGAGAGAACCTAATCCAAGCTCGGCTCAAAACTAAAAATTACAAATAATAAAATATAGATGGGTTGAACTTAGATAAGTCGGGCTTTAAAAAATCTAAAGCCCAACTAAGGCTTTGTTCTTTTGGGCTGAATAAATGGAAATTCCGTTCGGTTCGAGATCGATCGGTTCGGTTCATATCGAGTTAGTTCGGTTCGGTTCGGATCGATCGGATCGAGATCGGTTCGGATCGAGATCGAGATCGTTCGTACTACAACTTATTATTATTATTATTATTATTATTATTATTATTATTATTATTATTATTATTATTATTATTATTATTACTCCCTCCGTTTCTTTTTAATCTACACACTTTCCTTTTTGGTCTGTTTCTTTTTAATCTACTCACTGTTGTTTTTTCTATTTTTGGCAACATGTCACATCTAATTTCTCCTCTTTTTCCACCCATGTCATCTACTTTTTAATATTTTAACCCACTTTTTAATTTATTTATCTCACTTTTCAATTTCTCTCTCCACCTTTTCAGTTTCTCTCTCATACTTTTACACTTTCTCTTTCTCCCCCAAAGTGAAGTGAGTAAATTAATATGAAACGGAGGGAGCATTATTATTATTAATATTATTATTACTATTATTATTATTATTATTATATTCTTATTATTATTATTATTATTATTATTATTATTATTATTATTACTATTATTATTATTACTATTATTATTTTTATTATATTCTTATTATTTTTGTTATTATTATTATTTTTTTTGTTATTTTATTATTATTATTATTATTATTATTATTATTATTATTATTATTATTTTTGACAATGTCACTTTTAAGCTTTTTGGAGGGTATTTTTTAACCCATTGAATATAAAATAAGGGAGCGAGACAATTGATAAAAAGAGTAATTTTTGGTGAAAGAAGCGAAAGATAGAAAAGTAATACTCCCTCCGATTTATTTTGTTGTTCCTATTTTGAATAGTTTTGTGAGAGGAAATTGGTTAAAGTAGGAAGAAGTTTCGGAAACGGATAATCACTAGTGATAATTATGAACTCAGCTGCAAATGGGAGAATCTGTACAATGAAAAATTCATACTTAAAAAAAAAATAGGAGCAAAAAACTCCGTCATCAAGTTAAATATAATGGAAGAGAAGGAGGAATTATAAATTGACCTAGAGGAAGAAATCTGTAGAAGTTACCGGAGGAAAGTGTGATTTTCAAGCAATATAATAGCATATTCTAGTAAAATCCCAAATTCATCAATAAAAAGTGGATTTTTGTTTGAAGATATTATTCAAGGTTTCCTGATTGTAGCAAGTCTTCCCTGATTGTAGCAATATTTTTTTAAAAATATATGTCAAATATAGTTTTGTAAATATAGGAGTAGTCAAATATATGTAAATATAGTTATGTATTTTGTAAATTAGGCAAGTCAATATTCAGTTGCTTAGAATTAGGAGTCATGCATGCTATTGTTACTATTCTACAATATTAGGCGTGAAACATGCTATTGGTTTTGTATATATTGACTTGCGAATAGCAATCTTGGAGGAAAATATTATATTAATAATATTATTACTTCATATCATTATTATTCTATTTGTTATTATTAATATTACTCAATTATTAGTATTAGTATAATATTATTATTATGCATATTATTAGTATTAGTATAATATTATTATTATTATCATTATCATTAATATTATTAATTATTATCATTATCAATGATGATAAAAATATTACTCTACTTGTAATTATTAATAATACTCAATTCGGATCGGTTCGAGATCGAGATCGTTCGATTCGGACCGTTCGGTTCGAGACTTATTCATTTCGGTTCGGTTCGGTTCGAGACTTATGTAGTTCGGTTCGGTTCGAACTTATTCAATCAAAAGAACAGAGCCTAAATCTTATCAAAAAATTACAATTGAGTCAAGGTTATAGATGCCAAAAGTCCAGCCCATTAAATTAATTAGGCTCAACATCCACAAATTCAACCCTCCATGTATACCCATCTTTATAGAGTTGATTTCTTGTTACACTTATTCATGCTTCGATGTGGGACTTTTGGAATCTCAGAATAATATCACCCCACTAGTCTCGCCTTAGATTTCATAAAACTTCCCAACTGGCGTGGCAGCATCCTTTCCAAAAGGAATTTCCTGCACCTACAATCACTAGTCCATGCTTCATATATTACATTTTTTTTGGAGGGTTTTTTTTTATTGGATATATTACATAATTATTACATAGTCTTTGAGTAATTATTATAAAACAACTAAAAGATGTCCATACTTCATAAAATTATCAAAGTATAGAATTTTCAAACAAAAGTTTAAGTCTAATTACCCAAGTACCCAACAATGTGGGACAAAGCAAACTATAAGTAAAGGAAAAGTAGGTTGTTGTTTGTTTTCTAAATCGATGCGGGAGATTAACAATTTGCATAAATACTCATTATTATTATAGGTAGTTATACTATTAGAGCATATTAAGAGTCGATACTCATTAATAATCAATCACGTATTAGCTAGAATGGTTCCAATATTATTATCGTACTAATATATTTAAGCCTACTGATAAAATAGTTTCTTTATAGTCACACATATATACAAAGTTAAGAGAAGACCATAAATACTATACTAGTATTAAATTATTAATATTGTGCAACATATGAACCATCGTTATAATCACTTAGGCCTCATATGAACCATCGTTGTAAACATATGCATGCATGATTGTCATTTATTATAGTATTATAACATATTAAGAGTCGTTATACTAATTTATAATCAATAGAGTATTAGATTGGTTTTACAATTATTTTGATACCAATCTTATATTAAAATGATTCAACATATTGATAAAATAGTTTGTTTATACTTTATCATATATAATATAGTCACAACATAATACATATATACCGTTTATGTTTGTTATTGTTATTGCTATTATTAGCATTGTTGCAACTATTACTATTAGTATTTATATTGTTATTGTTATTGTTAGTATTCCTGTTCATATTTGTATTACTATTGTTATTGTTAGCCTTGTTCTTGTTACTATTACTGTTATTATTTGTATTTTTACTATTATCAGTGTCGCTTTATGTTTATTAGTATTATTATTCTCATTACCATCATAGCTATTTACAAACTTATATATCAATCATAATGCTTATAATAATAAATCATTTATATAAAGTTTGGAATTAATCTTCTACTCGTTATTATTGCCGTTGGTTATAATATATAATATTAAAACATATGAAGAGTCGTTCTACTCCTTTACTCATTAGAGTGGTTTTACGCAGTTGATTAGTCGAAATAAGAGTTGACTAAGAGAATACACTAAACATCATGGTAATCAATATAGTGTTTTTATTGGTTTTTCGTTATCATCCATATGTTTATCGCAAACACACATATGTATATATAATGTCGATCTTAATACTTTTATTAATATGATTCGTTTACAAAATCCATAACAAAATCAAGATGGCCCGACCAGGAGTTGCCCGAAGTTGAATTGACGTTCAATAGCGAATGGATCCGATATATCACAATGATATAACTAAGGTCATTACTAATTAAACCCGAGTACACTTGACTCAACTCAAGCAAACATGAAACCTAAATACAACCTGCGCAAATCCGTTAAAAAAAATGTCCACGGACGATCATACTCGGGAATGGATCGACTTGTAAATGGAACGCTCAGACCTGTCCGGCACCCGGGAATCCCATGATTCAAATGTGTTTGACCCAGTTGAACAAAACCTGACCAATCACGACCTGGGGCACTGACTGTCAGAATCCTGACTTGTCCGGGTTTGACCTGGTTCGCCGTGGGTATACCCAGAACCTGTTTGAGAACCTGTTTTGACACCACTACCCACTATATTGAACAATCATAATTGAAAAATGAGTACGGTAGACTCTAATTAACTAATTGGTGAAAAAAACAACCTTTTATATAAATTCATTTGCAAATTAAAATCTTATACTAATTTTTTTTTTGTGAGATAAACGTCATAAACCTTACCTAGTTTTTCGACGCACGACACTGACTAAGTCATTTCCAACGTTGATCGATGAGAGTGGCACTAGAACACTTTTTTTAAAAAATTTCACCCCTTTTCCCAGTCACCATACAAACTATCCTGCTTCGTTCTCTTTTTGCCATTTGTGATAACCTTTTTTTAGCTTCTCTTATCTAAATCCTCCAAAAAATTATTGGTTTTGCAATTCAAGTTCAACTTAATTCAACGCAATTCAAGTATTAATCATCTCAATACAAGTGCGGGTGCACGTCGAAAATGGCTTAGTCAACACCGGAAAACTAGGTAAGGTTTCATCTCGCAAAAAAATTTTAGTTTAAGGTTTTAACTTGTAAAAAAAATTATAAAAGGTTCTTTTTGATAAAAAAACCATTATAAAAGGTTGTTGTTGGCAAAATTTTCAATTGAGTCAACGCCGAAAAATATTGGTCAACGTCCGAATGACGTCATCAGGTTTCTTTTGACAAAGTTTTTGAGGTTTAAGGTTTCTCTTGATAATTTTTTTTAAAAAAGGTTGTTTCTCACAAAAGCTACTTATAAAAGGTTGTTTTGACAAATTTTCCTAAATAGTAACTAAATATGTTTTAAGGAAATTTTACAACTTTTCACCAGGTTGTCCAATATTAACTAGTTTTTAGGTCCCCGATAATTATACTTTTCATTTATTAATATTTTATTTTAAATTCTAAACGTTTTTATATATATTAGTGTAGATATAATCTTTTGATTATTGTTTGGTAACTCAACCTTTTAGGGGTACTTTCTCATATTGGCCCCTTATGACTCGTATAATCTGAACGACCGACAATTCTATTGGTAAAGATATTTTAAAAAAAAAATCCACCAACCCCCTGCCACCAGCTCCACCTCAAAACCTCATTTCCCAACCCTTGCCACCACCTCCATCTCAAAACCTCTTCTCCCACCCCATGCCACCACCCCCACCCCCACCCTAAAACCACTTCTCCCACTCACAAAACCCTCAGGGTAGCCCACATGGAAGGAAAATCACATCAGGGGATTTTTTTTGAGGGGTTGGGATGGTTTTGGAAGGGTTTAGGTGAGGTAGAGGGGTCGGGTGGTGGTTTTAGGGGGAGGAGGAGATTTCGAGGGTCGGCTGATGATTGCAAGTAGGGTTGTGCAAAGATCAGGGTCGAACGGGAATATGGACCGGACCGGACCAGACCTAAGATTCCGTTCCGGTCTTCGGTCCACAAAAATCCCGATTTTGGGTTTCCAGTCCGGTTTAGTCCAAACCCGGAAAATTTTGGTCCGGACCGGTGGACCAGAATTTCTAATTTTTAAGTAAAAAAAAAAAGTTTATATGTTAAAAAAGTTTAAAGGTAGAAAGTTAGAAAATTCAAAAACTACTATTTATTACCTTTAGTAATATTGTTATTAAGATTATTAATTTTTAATGTATCTAATTTATTAATATTGTTCAAGTATGGAATAAATGCTTGGGAGTGAACTGGTATCTCTGTAATACAGTAAGCCGGTTTGATGTCCTGCAAGATACAACACGTAAACTAACCTCGAGGGTTGATCCGAGGAATGTCCCTCCGATGCCTAAGTCAGTAAAGGGTAAAGTCGGTATATCTCAAGAAGAGTATATTAGTATATGTGAACGTACCTTATGACTCAGATCATGGGGGTATATATAGGAGCCGGCAGTATCCTTAGCAGGGTAGGAAACTGCTCCTATTGGTTGGATAAATTTCTATCCTCTTCTGATACTTATCTTTTAGGCCCATAGGCGCGTTGAGCAAGTAATGGATCAATCCAGGCCCATCTGGTAATGGCCCAAGTAACACACACCGATAAGATATCTGCATGTGATCGGCATATAATGAAGGCCGGTATCAAGTTTGACTCATTCCCAGTCAATGAGACTTTCCTGGATGGGTTGACCATGGCGGTCAATATCGGTACGGAACTTGGACAACCCCCTTACAACTAGCCCCTAAGCCGGTATCTCTAGGAAAGACATATCCTGCTTAGCCAGTGTTGAGCCGTCATGAGTGATACGAAAATCATGCCTTCCCGTTAAAACCGTTAGAAGTTTATGGAAATGGAGTTGGCTTGTGGAATATGAACCGTTGCCTTGACCTGCATGATGATTTGACTAGTGTGTCCGTAACTGCCTACAACTGTTTCTGAGCAGAAATCCACGTGGCATGATCCGGACGAGAAGGCGAAGAGTCGCCTGATCCGAGCCCTGAAGACCTCTATAAATAGGACTCGTTATTCCTCATTTGCTCATTTCCACACTATTCCCAAATTTTCGAGCGTTAGCACTTCGCGAATATTCTCTGAGCCTTAGCGTCTCCTTACTCTTCGTCGTGACATCCCAAGCCATTCCTGTCAGCTTTATTGGCGCAACATCGTGCTTTTCCCTTGTCAGCTTTGTTCATCTAGGTATTTCCCAAAAGTCTCTTTTTTATGCGTATTTACATTTTAATCATGTCGTCCAACTCTTACTCCCAAAATTTACCTGAAGACCTTTCCTCTATGACCGATAGTGACTTTAACTCCAAAAGTAAATCCCCTAGCGCTGCTTTGTCTGCTAGCTCACCGGTAGTAGACTTGACTCAAGAGCGTAGGAGTAAATCGAGTCATGACTGTAGTACTTCTGGGAGGGCACATGGGGAAACGATACTTCATGTCTCTCCTTTGACCGCTATTCGGGCCTTTGGGGTTGCTATAGGTGTGCCGGTATCAGGTCAATACGGCACGATGCTAGGTTTAGCGGAGCGTTCTCCACTGTTGTTTCCATCCCTAGCTAGTACTTATAAGAATCTCCCCGGCGAGCCCTCATCCTCTAAACCGGCTGAGGTGTTGGAAGAGGGAGCACCACACGTTCCTTCGTCTGATGACGAGATGGAAGAGGAGGACGGCCGGGAGGTAGATGAAGTGTCCTCTGTTGCTTCGGAGGACGTGGATAGCGTCCTTCATGACATGATGTCCGACGAAGAGTCGACCTCTCTCGAAGCCGACGATGACGAGGATCCTCCTGAGATCATATCGGAGGATGATGATGAAACATTGGATGATTTGTACATGCCGCCATGCGAGGCCGGGAGCCCTTCCTATGTTCAAATTGATAAGTGCTGGTGGAGGACGGCGTTAAATAACAACTTTTGCCGTAGAGGAGCGGAATACTTCGCTTTTCCGAACAGTTACGAACTCATCATGCCGTCCGAAGTTTGCCAGGTAACTGACTGCCCGCCTGGTCACGTGGCGGTGTATGCCCTTATACTGGACTTTGGTCTTAGATTCCCTCTCGACCCGTTCATCGTCAAAATCTTTAAAGCCTGGAACATTTGTTTATCCCAGCTTACGCCGCTATCATGGCGTAACTTGATTTGCTATGCCTGGACCGTCCGGTATAAGAGGTTTCTCGAGACCCTGAACCTCTTCCGGAAGCTTCACTGGATAAAGGAAGATGGATCCGCCAAGGGCAAGGGCAGAGGGAAGAAGAAAAGATAAAAAAAACCGATAAAGAGCTGGGCCAAGGCGGTTGGATGTACGTGTACACCAAACGCGGAAAGCTGATGGTGTACCCGAAATTAACCTCGCCGAAAAACTAGCAGCCTCGTTTTTTCTGGGTCCGTGATAAGAGGTTTTTAGTGTGTCATTAATGCACCAAAAATCGCTTTTCAAACAATATTTATAAACCTAACGAGCAATTACCAAGAACGTAGTAAAGGCAAGTCAAGGGTCGATCCACAGGGAAATTGGCATTAATCAAAGTCTATTAAGTCTAAATTACCTAATTGAAGGGTTTTTGGGGGTTTTAAAAAGGTGTGGTGACAACTACGACTAGATAATATCAAGCACTAGCAATTAACACAACATGAAAAATTATAGGAAGACACTAGAGTTAAGGTTACTAGTATGGATCAAAGCGGATAACAATTATTAGTGCAATTGTGATTCAAAGGTAACGATTACGCAAGGTTTAGTTTTCCTCTAAAATACTCGAGTCCTCTCTCGAAAGGTTATCGAGAATGATCGCTTAATCAATCAACTAAATCCTCTCTCGAATGGTCTTTAGTCAATTGATTAAGAGATCCAATGAATTTAGAAAACCCCTAATATAGGATCCCCTTAATTTCTACCCAATATCTTGGCCTAGAAATTAAGTCGATTCATGGGGATGATAAAAGAGTTCATAATTCAATTAAGAACATTTGAAATCAAAATACCAAAGCACAAATGTGATCAATATCTATATTAAGGCCTCAAAACACCAAGATCAATGCATAAACGTCATTGAATCATCACAATCACATTAACAATACATTTAAACTCTAATCCATACTTTCACCCTAAGCCTAGATAGGGAACTACTCACTAATCATGGAATCTAAGCAATAAAACATGAAATCTATAACTAATTTAGGGCTAAACATGATTAAGAGATAATTAATCTAATTAAAATAACAATTATGAAACTATAATAAAGTTGATCAAATAAAAGGGAAGAACAAATAATAGCATTGAAAAGAGATAATAAAAACTGAAACTTTGAAACTAATTGAATTAATATACCTTCAATGTTGTAGCAATCACAAACTATGATATAGAATTCTCAAATCTTGATCCAAAACTAAGTGTTTTTCTCTCTAAAGTAAGCCCTAATAATATTCTCTAAAAACTTGGAATAAAGCATAAGTTAAAAACTAATCAACTCCAATGTTATAAAGGCAAGCCTCGTTTTTTTTTCTCTTCGCGGATTTGAATAGTGCGGGCGCACCAAAATCAGGTGCGGGCGCACCATTCCTTCTGCTCCAAAACTGACATCAAGCGTTGAATGGTGCGGGCGCACCATAGTTTGGTGTGGGCGCACCATTTTTCTTTCTAATCTGGTCGGACAGTTCAACTTAAAATGAGCATAACTCTTTCACTTTAGATCCAAATCAAGCTTATGACCAGTCGTTGGAAAGCTATCGAAACAAGCTTTCACCTCCAACTAGAATTACCTTCATCCAATTTGTGTGTTGAAAGTTATGTCCATTTAAAGTTCCCTGTACAAGATTCTATTGTGCAATGTGCTCCTTTGTGCGAGCGGACATGGGGCATAGTGCAATCGCACCATTTCTCAACGTGTGCTCTATTTTCATTGCTTCCTTTGCCAACTCTACAACTCGTAACCATCTTAGGTAGTTCTACCTATATAAAGAACATGGAAAAACAGGGTGAAAGCAAATGTACTAGAAATTCGGTCAAAAATGACTGAAAATCTAGCAAAATGTCACTTTGATCAAGAATGATCAAGTGAATGAAATAGAAGGGAAAAGAGAGAAGAAAGAGGGATCAAAGGGGAGAAAGAGAATCAAAATGAGCTAAAACAAGTCCAAAAAGGGCGTTAGAAATGCACTTATCAAACTCCCCCAAGCTTAGCATTTTACTTATCCTCAAGTAAATCAAGAATGAGAAAGAAGAAAGAAAAGAGGAGAAAAAATATGAAAAAGATCAAAAACCATGCAACACACTAGCTTAAATGTTCTATATGCAAAGCTACAAATATGACATGCAAGCTAAATGAGTTCATACCAAGATTTAGTAAAACAATCTAACACAGGAGGAAAGATGATTAGGAAGCATAGGAGTGACTTAAGAGATCGAATCCACCAATCAACCGAGTCCTCTTAAAAACTAGGCTTTCTAGGAGTGATTTCTCACCCCTCTCCACTTCCAAGTCCCGAGTTTGAATCCCCCATAGGGATGCTCAACCATAATAGCTCACCTCTACCACATTTTGATGACCCTCATCATGACTTGCACAAAATCTCACCCGCCACTATTGAATTGACCAAGACTAATCTAGAAGTCAAAAGGGACTTTATCAAGGTTGTAACGAGGCTAGGTTATGGGTGAGGATATCAATATGGGAGTGTGGTGCAAAAAGGGTAAAGCGGAGTACAAACTAGGGGAAGAGACTTCCCCAAGCTAGTCCTAACACCAACTCAAATCGAAAGCTCACACACAACTTTGATTCTCACTTTGACTTTCACTTTTTGAACATATTTTTTCATTTTTCTCATCAATTTACTCTCTCTTTCTTTTCTTTCAATAGAAATCCAAATGAAACCATAAGAGCTTTCTTTCTTTCTTTTATTTTTCTTTTGCCTTTCCTTTCTCGTAATTTTCTTCAACTTTTGCAATTATACATGCACATTAAATTACTTTCAACCAAAGACTTAGTATCAAAAAAACTCAACTCAACAAAAACTAGACATGTACTCCACTTTGGGGAAAGTTTGGCCATGACTTATTATGAGGGTTAAGCAAAAATAGGATAGAAAGGCTCAAATGGGTTGAGAAGCGGACAAATATGCCGGTATAAAAGCTTTTTGGCTTTTGAGCTCCTATTTCTAGCAAAAAGAAATGCCCTAAATCATTCTTCTATTTAGTTCGGTCATACGCAATCTTGTGGAGCTAAAATACAAGTCACAAGTTAGGCGATCAAGGGTGAGGGTTGTAAATGAGTCTTACGAGGTTCGTGGCCCTCCTTCTGGGTTCATCGCACAAGGGATAAGGCAATCCAAGCAACCAACTCGCCTAATTTCAAAAAGACTCTACCAAAAGTTACCGATCTCAAAGATCACCTGAAGTCACAGCAAGGCTTCCAAAATCATCAAGTCAAATGCAAAGAAGGTCTTCCAATCAAGTTATGAACACTCTTAGCAACATATCATGCATGCAACCAAACAACTCTAAATGCAGAAAAGAAAGAAAGAAAAAAAATATATTTTTGTGTTTTTTTTTTTAATGCAAACCTAACATGCAAAAGCACTAAAAAGAACCTAAATACAAAGGGGATGAAGAAAATGCTGAGATGGAGAGAACACATGCTAACTCCCCCAAGCTTAATACAAACTTCGTCCTCGAAGTGTACAAGCAAAGAGAAAGTAAGGGATGAGGTAAGGGCACAAAGTCAAGCAAAAATCCTAAACAAGTAAGATAAGGAGAAGGGTCTCAGAATACCTGCCGAAAAGAGCTCCTTTAGGATCATTAGCTAGACCTTACCACTAAATAATTTAGACAAAGATCTCAATAGTTTGTCATAAGCATTAGCACACATTTCACAGTGGATCAAATAGGTATGACATAAACAAAGAGCATGCACAAAATTCAATGGGTCTATATGCTTACCAAGTGATGAGTGTCGAAAATAATGAAATTTCTGAGAGAATCCTGGAAAGTGTGAAGAACAAACATCAAAATTCAAATAAAAAGAACAAAACAATGAGTTCTCCTTTTGATGGTCCTTGCAACTTTTAAGCTCGATCCCGTCCTCTATGACTTCCATTTGAGTCTTGTGAAGGTTTAAAGAGGACAAAGGCTCTTCCAATGGTGAAACTTTGAGGAGAGGGAATAAGATGGGGAAGGAAGGAACTAAGTCAAGTTTCTTTGAAAAGGGAATATGAAGAGGACGAGTAGAAATAAAAGTCTTATCAACTACTTCTTCAACATCATTAGACTCTATAGTGTAAGCTTTCTCAACAAATGATTCCTCTACTACGGGGTTCTCATCCATATCCCAATCATCATCATCTTCATTGGTTATAGTCGTGCAAGAGTGATTTTGATTATTGATAATTCGACCCAAAGTTTCGATTGATCTTTTGCTAGATTCGACAAAGTTTTCCATCATAGAATCACACCTCTTTAACAAGCACATATTTTCTTTGAGTGAATCAAGAATTTCAGAATATATATGTAGTTCACAACTAGAGACATCTTCTAAATTTGAGAAAGTAGTATTTCCATGGTCCCACTCATAAGTGTCTCTAGATAGCCACCCAAAGAAACCTCATGCTTCATCAAAGTGTTGGCATCGAAATTCACCATTAAACATAGACTCCACCACTTCTCTTGTATGCACATTCAGACCTTCATACATCACCTCACACATCTCCCAAATCTCAAGTCTATACTTAGTTAGAAGAGTGTTCTCAAATCTTTGAAAATAATTCCAAAATAGTTCATCCTCATGAGGAAAAAAGAAGTTTGCCATATTTTTTTGGAATTCTCTTAAAAGATGAAAAAAAAAATTATATACAAATTCCTAGACTCATATACACGACACTTACCAAATAAAATAAAACAAGATATAAAAAATAAGCCTATAAAAAAAAGTAAAAAAAAAAAAAAAATCAATTAAGCAATTTCAAACTAAAAAAACTTCAATCAATAGCTCAATTTCCCCGGCAACGGCGCCATTTTGATAAGAGGTTTTTAGTGTGTCGTTAATGCACCAAAAATCGCTTTTCAAACAATATTTATAAAACCTAACGAGCAATTACCAAGAACGTAGTAAAGGCAAGTCAAGGGTCGATCCACAGGGAAATTGGGATTAATCAAAGTCTATTAAGTCTAAATTACCTAATCGAAGGGTTTTTGGGGGTTTTAAAAAGGTGTGGTGACAACTACGACTAGATAATATCAAGCACTGGCAAATAACACAAGATGAACAATTATAGGAAGACACTAGAGTTAAGGTTACTAGTTTGGATCAAAGCGGATAACGATTATTAATGCAATTGTGATTCAAAGGCAACGATTACGTAAGGTTTAGTTTTCCTCTAAAATACTCGAGTCCTCTCTCGAAAGGTCCTCGAGAATGATCGCTTAATCAATCAACTAAATTCTCTCTCGAATGGTCTTTAGTCAATTGATTAAGAGATCCAATGAATTTGGAAAACCCCTAATACAGGATCCCTTTAATTTCTACCCAATATCTTGGCCTAGAAATTAAGTTGATTCATGGGGATGATAAAAGAGTTCATAATTCAATTAAGAACATTTGAAATCAAAATACCAAAGCACAAATGTGATCAATATCTATACTAAGGCCTCAAAGCACCAAGATCAATGCATAAACGTCATTGAATCATCACAATCACATTAACAATACATTTAAACTCTCATCCATACTTTTACCCTAACCCTAGATAGGGAACTACCCACTAATCATGGAATCTAAGCATAAAACATGAAATCTATAACTAATCTAGGGCTAAACATGATTAAGAGATAATTAATCTAATTAAAATAACAATTATGAAACTCTAATAAAGTTGATCTAATAAAAGGGAAGAACAAATAATAGCAATGAAAAGAGATAATAAAAACTGAAACTTTGAAACTAATTGAATTAATATACCTTCAATGTTGTAGCAATCACAAACTATGATATAGAATTCTCAAATCTTGATCCAAAACTAAGTGTTTTTCTCTCTAAAGTAAGCCCTAATAATATTCTCTAAAAACTTGGAATAAAGCATAAGTTAAAAACTAATCAATTCCAATGTTATAAAGGCAAGCCTCGTTTTTTTCTCTTCGCGGATTTGAATGGTGCGGGCGTACCATTCCTTCTGCTCCAAAACTGACATCAAGCGTTGAATGGTGCGGGCGCACCATTCTTTGTAATATAGTCGGACAGTTCAACTAAAAATGAGCATAACTCTTTCGTTTTAGATCCAAATCAAGCTTATGACCAATCATTGGAAAGCTATCGAAACAAGATTTCACCTCCAACTAGAATTACCTTCATCTGATTTGTGTGTTGAAAGTTATGTCCATTTAAAGTTCCCTGTACAAGATTTTATTGTGCAATGTGCTCCTTTGTGCGAGCAGACATGGGGCATAGTGCAATCGCACCATTTCTCAACGTGTGCTCTATTTTCATTGCTTCCTTTGCCAACTCTACAACTCGTAGCCATCTTAGGTAGTTCTACTTATATAAAGAACATGGAAAAACAGGGTGAAAGTAAATGTACTAGAAATTCGGTCAAAAATGACTGAAAATCTAGCAAAATGTCACTTTGATCAAGAATGATCAAGTGAATGAAATAGAAGGGAAAAGAGAGAAGAAAGAGGGATCAAAGGGGAGAAAGAGAATCAAAATGAGCTAAAAGAAGTCCAAAAAGGGCGTTAGAAATGCACTTATCAGTCCGGGTGCCGGATAATTTTCCTCTGCGCCGGTATTGGACAAAACCTCGTCCAAGGATGGAGCACATCCCTGACAGCCGCTTGACACGCCGGGAGTTAGAGGCTTTTAACTTTTTCGAGGCCTCATCCAAACTGGGTCCCCAGGGGGGTAAATCCGTCCCGGTGTCTCTCATTTGGCTTCCTCACGCCAATTTTATTTTAGGCAACGCGGCTCTTTCCGCCTTGGGCTTTTGTTAATCTGAACCCACTAGTAATTAAGTGTTATACCGGTAGCTCCTGTTGTTTATCTTGTTATTATGTATGTAGATATTTTCCTTTGCATAATGCCCTTGCTTCATTGCTGACGTGTGTGTTTCTTTGATTTCAGGCCGCGAGCATTTAATCCGGCAAGCTCTGCATCTCAACCAGAACTACGTTCCGATGTCAAACATGCCTCTGAAGCCCCCCAAGAGGTTCACATCTATTCCCCCCAGCATTGGGGGCCGGGGTGGTAAACAGGGCCGTGGATCTTAGATTTTTGGGCTTTTCGTTTTCCTAACGCGTTTCTTTGTGTTCAATTCAGTCTGCCCATTCTGGGAAGGAGCTTTGTGATCTCTATCGATACTACCAAGCTGCTTATGTCGGTGAGGTGGATGGTCACAAAGTTACGAGGGAGGCGCTGGCCGCCAAGGAGGCTGAGCTGTTAGCCGCAAACACTGAGCGGGATCAGTGAGGAACGTGAAGGCCGGTCTTGACAAGGCCAAGGCCGAGCTGAACTCGGCCAATGTCCTGAACAAGGTGAACTCTGTTACCTTGAAGAGCAAGGACATTGAGCTGCAAAAGCTAAGAGAGGAGCTCCAGGAGTCGAAAGGCCGGGAGGCTAATGCCGTGTCTGAGTATCACCGATCCATGGACTTCGTCCATCGTTTGGCCAATCGGTACAATGGGGGATGGTCTGCCGCCATGAGGTGTGCTAAGCATGGCCTCCCAGGTATTGATTGGGAAAACGTGAGGAGGCTCACGGTAAGTGTCTCTTCGAGATCCTAGTTGACGGCGAGGAGCTGGACTATGGGGTAACAGAGGCCGATATTGCAAATGCTGATCCCCGGGCTGAGTTTGATGAGGAGCCGGAGACCTTGGGGGACAATGTCGGTCGGGAGACCAAGGATGACCAAGGTGATGTTGTCATCCTTGACAAGAGTCCAGACGGCTCCCATCCTGAGAAGGCGGATGCTTTCAATGAGGAGGTTATGCCTGATGACAAGACTCCTGCAAACGATGGCAAGGCCCTTGCTTCTGAGGCTGCTCTGGATACTCTAGTCTAGGTCTTCCCTCCTCCCCTCGTACTTTTGGGGTCATGCCGTCTGTGGCAGGCCTGATTTGACTATTTTTGTTCCTAGACTAGACTAGGATGTAAATGACTTTTTAATGTGAAGAAATTATTTTACCAACTCTTTTGTCGGTTTCGCATTTGTTTTGTTATATGTGCAATTATTCGTTTTTATTTTATCATACCGGCAGATCCACACGGGTTCATAGACTGGTAAATAGTTTTATTTTACTATTTTATTCCGGCAGATCCAATAGGGTCGTTGACCGATTCTTCGGTGATATACTATCCTGCCGGCAGATCCACGGGTCATTGACCGGCAGTGTATACCTTGGGTTGGCAGATCCTCAAGGGTCATTGTCCAACTCCAAGTTTCATGACTGATAGGTTTATCCTGGCGGCAGATCCACTTAGGTCATTGACCGCCAAGAACCTTGATATTGTTAGTTTCTCTCGACGGCAGATCCACGTAGGTCATTGACCGCCACAGAACTTGCTTCTTTCTCCCCTCCCTTTGACAGCAGATCCACGCAGGTCATTGACTATCAAGGGGTTCCATTATGGATTACTTCGGTTTCCCTTAATGGCAGATCCACGAAGGTCATTGACCGTCAAGGAACTTGTAATAATTCATACACGTAACATGTTAATAGACATTCGCCTTATTGAAAGTAAATAACACTAGTTCTGGCTTCAACGCCATAAACTAAGTAATGCTGAAACTGGCAACAATGCCGTTTTATTCTTGCTATTTAATTAGACTATGAAAGTAGTTTAAACAAAATACTTCTTGAGCACGCTGGCATTCCAGCTATTCTTGACCGGCTTGCCTGACATATCTTCCAACCGGTAAGCGCCTGGGACTATTTCCTCCTTCACTAGGTAGGGTCCCTCCCAGTTGGCCGTCAGCTTGCCCTCTGCGTGAGCCTTTCCTATATCCGCTGTGAGCCTGAGCACTAGGTCTCCCTTCACTATCGGCCGACTTCTTACTCTCTTGTTGCAGGCCTTGCTTGTTCGGTCTTTATACGCTGCCGACTTTAGCTCTACCGCGAGTCTAACCTCTAGCAAGAGGTCGAGGTCTTCACGGTGTAGTTTGTCATTCAGTTCCGGGTCATAGTTTAGGATCCGCCAGTTTGGCAATCCGACTTCGACCGGTAACACCGCCTCGGCCCCAAACGCCAGCCTGAACGTGGTTTCCCTGTTCGCTTCTTTTTCGGTGGTTCTGTTGGACCATAGTACTGCTGGGACCATGTCAGCCCAGGCGCCCTTCAAATCATCCAGCTTCTTCTTGAAGGCTTTCAGAATTTGTTTATTGGCAGCTTCGGCTTGGCCGTTACTCTAAGGATGACACACGGATGAGTATGCGAACTTGATGCCGTACGGGTTCAAGAAGTTCTTTATCGGCCCGCAGTCAAATTGGACGCCATGGTCCATGACTATTCCCATGGGAATTCCAAATCTTGTGATGAGGTTTGCCAAACGAACTTCCTAACCTGATTAGCCGTTATCTTTGCAGTCGGCTCAGCCTCGATCCACTTTATGAAGTAATCAATTCCTACTATTAGGAACTTTTTTCCTCTAGATGCTGGTGTGAATGGTCCTATGATATCCATCCTCCACTGAGCAAAAGGGATTGGGTTCAGGATCGGCTGCAAGTCATGTGCCGGCTGGTGTATGACCGGTGTGAATCTCTGGCATTTGTTGCATTTCTTCACGTATGCCTGCGCATCAGTCAGCATTGTTAGCTAGTAGAAACCAGCCCTCGGGGCCTTCAGTGCTAGTGTCTTTCCTCCGATATGGTTTCCACATACCCCTTCGTGGATTTCTTCAATGATTTTTGTGTCCTCGTGGGACGTTACACACCTTAAGAGTGGGAGTGAAAGACCTTTCTTGTATAGTTGACCGTGGAAAACACAGAACCAGAGAGCCTCTCTTTTCAGCTTTTTTGTCGCCATCTTATCGGTGGGTAAACTTCCTGTCAGTTTGTACGCCAATATTTCGTCGTACCATTCCTTGTTCTAGATGACTTCACCTCCACCTTGGCAGCCTCTATGCTTCTTTCCGGCAGCATCTCTATCATGACACTACGCTTGAGATCCGTGGCGCTCGAACTTGCTAACTTGGACAGAGCATCAGCCGCCATGTTCTCTGTTCGAGGGACCAGTACCACTTCGAAGCTCTGCAGTACGGTCGTTATCTGCTTTACCTTTTGTAGGTATTTTTGCATTACCGGCTCCCTGGCTTCGTAGGTGCCCTCGATCTGACTTGATATGAGCTGGGAATCTGTCGTCATCTGTACTTTCTTTGCTCCGGCCGCTATGCACAAACTGATTCCTGCTATCGCAGCCTCGTACTCCGCTTCGTTGTTGGATGCCTTAAATCCAAAGAGGACGGCGTATTCGAACGTGTCCCGTTCTGGAGACGTCATGACCACCCCGGCGCCTGCCCCTGTTTGGGCCGCTGAGCCGTCTACAGATGTTTGCCAGGTGCCTGCTGGTCCCTTGATTTCTTCGCTTGTGGTCTCAACAATGAAGTCGGCCAAAACCTGAGCCTTGATAGCTGTGCGTGGCCGATACTCGATATCAAACTCGGACAGCTCTATTGCCCATTTCAGCAGCCTGCCGGTTGTGTCCAGCTTATGGAGCGCTTTCTCTAACGGCTGATTTGTGAGCACCTGGATGTTGTGGGAGTCGAAGTATGGTCGAAGTTTTCTTGCCGCTATCAGCACGGCGTATGCCATCTTCTCCAATAATTCGTATCTCTGCTCTGCCCCAGCCAAGACATGGCTCACAAAATAGATAGGGTGTTGCTGCTTATCCTTTTCCACTAGCAGTGCAACGGCTACCGTTTTAGCCGACACCGAGACGTACAATTGCATCTTATCCCACATCTCGGGTCAGGTAATAGTCGGTAGTTGCTTGAAGTGTTCTTTGACGGCCTCAAAGGCCTGTCTCTGCTCATCCCCCCACTCATTCTTGTTCCCTCTCAGAACTTTGAAGAACGGCAAGGCCTTTTCGGCCGACTTGGAGACGAACCTCGTTAACGCCGCCATCTTGCCGGTCAGCTTATGGATATCCCGGATACTCTTGGGTTCCGGTAGCTCACTTATCGCCCTGATCTTGTCAGGGTTAGCATCTATTCCCCTTTCACTGACCATAAAGCCGAGGAACTTACCAGATCTTACCCCAAATACGCACTTCTTGGGGTTAAGTTTCATTTGGTATTTGCGAAAAGTCGCGAAGGTTTCCTCGAGGTCCGTGATGTGGGCTTCTTCCGTCAAGCTTTTGACGATGCTATCGTCGACGTAGACTTCGACATTCTGGCCTTTATGTTGCGCGAATATCTTGTCCACTAGCTTTTGGTAGGTAGCTCCTGCATTGTCGTTCAGGCCAAATGGCATGGCCTTATATGCATATACCCCAACATCCGTTATGAATGCCGCCTTGTTCCTGTCAGCCTCCAGGAGGCTGACCTGATGGTACCCAGAGAAGGCATCCATGAAGCTCAGTAGTGCGTGGCCGCTAGTAGAGTCTACCAATTGGTCGATCCTAGGCAATGGGTAGCAGTCCTTGGGGCAGGCCTGGTTTAGGTCGGTAAAATCCACACACATCCGCCAGGACCCATTGGCTTTCTTCACCATTACCACATTTGCCAGCCATTCCGGATAGTCGCAAGGCTCAATGAAGTCAGCCGCTAGCAACTTGTCAACCTCCTCCTTGATGGCTGCGTTCTTCTCGGCTGAGAAGTTCCGCTTCTTCTGCTTCACAGGCCTTACGTCCTCGCTGACATTTAACTGGTGTACCATTAATGCAGGATCGATTCCTGGCATTTCGTCCGCTGAGAACGCGAAGACATCCGCATTGCTCCTCAGCAGACTGATTAAATTGACTTTGACGTTACCGGCCAGATCGGACCCAATCTTAACTGTCCTTTCTGACCTATCTTGCTCGAGACTGACTTCCTCCGTCTCTCCTTCTGGGCTAGGTGTCGGCATGTCAGCTGGCCTTCCCTCGAAATTCTCCATTGACAGATCTTTATTTGCTTTATTCTCGGCCCGCCGTCTCTTCCTCTCCTTCGGTGGGGACTCGGCTGGTTGCTTGTGGTTGGAATTTTTAAGAGCCGTCAGGTAGCATGCTCTGGCTGACTCCTGATTCCCTTTCAACCTTTCCGACTTGCCGAGGTTTGACGTATAGATCATCGTAAGATGGTAGGTGGATACCAAAGCCTGGGAGTCATGGATCAGCGGCCGCCCTATGATGGCGTTATAAGCGGTCGACACATCCACCACTAGGAATTCCACCAAGAGGTCTCTGGACTGGGATCCCTCTCCTAGTTTAACCGGTAGCTTTATGGTGCCTTCGGGGACGACATAAGCCCCTGTGAAACCAATTACCGGGTACGAGACCAGTTTGAGACATTATTTTCCTAGGCCCATCTTTTCGAACGTGGGCATAAAGAGAATGTTGGCATAGCTACAGCCATCCACCAGGATGCGATGGACCATCGCCGTAGAAAACTGGAGGGACACTACCACAGGGTCGTCATGGGGGTAGATGATCCCCTTAGCGTCCTCTGTTGTGAATGACACGGACGACATAGTTGGTGGTGCCGGCCACTTCCTAGTATTGTTGTAGTTCACTTGGTGCCTCACCTCCTTCAGACTGGCTTTAGCACCGGGAATACTTACTCCATGGACGGGTCCGCCTGAGATGACATGTATCTCAGTGATCCTCTCCTTGGCGGGATTTCTACTGTCGTCACCCCTTCTAGGTGACCTTTCTCTTGGTGATCTTTCTCTCGGTGACCTATATCGGTCAGCTCGAGCCTGATACTGCTTAAAATAGCCTCTCCGTATTAGGTCCTCTATCCCATCTCTCAGATCCTTGCAATCGTCAGCGACGTGGCCATAGTCTCTGTGGAAATCGCACCACTTGGACTTGTCACACCCTTTGAAGTACATCTTTCGGGGGCGCTGCCACTTATCGTCTTTTTTGTGTAGCTCGTAAATCTCGGCCCTAGACATCGTCAGGGGAGGGTAGTTATGGTACCGGTCTGGCCGTCCTTCTTGGCGCTTCTTAACCGAGTTGCTCTCCTCTCCTCGTCTTCCTGAGCTATCAGACTTCTTGTCCTTTCGGTACCTGTCTTTTTCTTTCTCCTTCTCTTTGCCGTCTCCTTCAGACCGCTTTGAAGTTGCCGCCTTATCGAACTCCTCTCCTCTGATGAACTCATTAGCTCTCCTAAGGACGTCAGTAAGGTTGGTCAGCTTTTTGCGACCCAGGTAGCTTCTAAAGGCAGTGCCCTCCTTCAAACCGGTCATCAGTGCCAGAACTGCGACCTCTTGCTGCAGGCTGGGTATGGTAACGACCTCGAATTAAAACGGCCGATATAATCTCGCAGGCTTTCCTTTTCGCCCTGCTTGATAGACATCAGCTCGCCGGTCGTCTTCTCCCTCCGCTTATTACTAACGAAGTGCGTTACAAACATGGATGTGAGCTGCCGAAAATCAGCGATGGTTGTCGGTGTATAGCAGCATGTGTCCCTCATATGCGGAGATGTGATCCTCTGGATCCGTTTTGCCGTCATACTTGCATGTCGGCATCTTAATCTTCTTCATAGGCTCCTGGAGTATGGCAGTTGAGAAGGGAGAGTTTCGGAGGGATACCAGTGCTCTTCGTCGAGCAAACTCAGTGTATCTCCTAGAGGGCTGGGATGAGTGCTGGACCTCAGTGTCTTGCTGTTCATCCTTGTACCCGTCCCCCACAGGCTCTGTGGGAGTTTTCGAATGTTCTACATGCTCCGGATCGTGCCGGCTTGGCTCGCCCTGCCGGCCACTTATGAGAGAACGTATCTTCCTGACAGGACTGTGCGGTCGTACTAGGGGACGCTTGCTGGCGAGACTCGCGAGCGGTGTTTGGCTCGCTATGACCTGAAAGACCTCGGCGGCGCTTTTGAGTTGTTCAGCGCTGAACATGTGTTGCAGCGCTTCGAACACATTGGGATGTGGGGCCTCAGTGGTCCCCTTATCCTTCTCTGCAGTGGGCTTTGAGGATCCCACCACTAGCTGTGGGGTCTTGAACCCGGGAGGTACATCCCCCACAATATTATTGTTCTCGTCAGTTTCTGGCATCCCAAAATTCTACTTAGGATCCATGAGGCAGGTAAGTAGGCTGGTTTGATCGCGGCTTAAGACCAAGGTATAGTTCACCCCTCCTTCTATCGTAATTGTTCCGGTATGGAATAAATGCTTGGGAGTGAACCGGTATCTCCGTAATACAGTAAGTCGGTTTGATGTCATGCAAGATAGAACACGTAAACTAACCTCGGGGGTTGATCCGAGGAATGCCCCTCCGATGCCTAAGTCAGTAAAGGGTAAAGCCGGTATATCTCAAGTAGAGCATATTAGTATATGTGAACGTACCTTATGACTCAGATCATGGGGGTATTTATAGGAGCCGGCAGTATCCTTAGCAGGATAAAACACTGCTCCTACTGGTTGGATAAATATCTATCCTCTTCTGATACTTATCTTTTAGGCCCATAGGCGCATTGAGCAAGTAATTAATGGATCAATCCAGGCCCATCTGGTAATGGCCCAAGTAACACACACCGATAAGATATCTGCATGTGACCGGCATATAATGAAGGCCGGTATCAAGTTTGACTCATTCCCAGTCAATGAGACTTTCTTGGCTGGGTTGACCATGGCGGTCAATATCGGTCTAGTTAGACCGGTAGGGAACTTGGACAGCCCCCATACAAATATGTTTAAATCAAATAAAAAAGAGTTTTTTTTATAAAAAATATAGATTCCGGTCCAATAGGTCGGGGGAGGAGATTTTGGGGGTGGCTAGTGGTTTCAAGGGTGGGGGATGAGTTTTTGAGGGTGGACTTGTGGGTTCGGGGGATGGTGAAGGAGGTTTTTGGAGTGGACCGGTGGTTTTGGAGTTGGGCGGGGGGTGGAGATTCAACCTGTTAAGTTGGTTACCAACAGGTCGATGATCAATATGAGAAGATACCCCTCAAGGATGAATAATTAAATAATAATCAAAAGTTTGTGTTAATATCGGCGAACCAGTGAAAGGTTGTATTATTCAACTTAAATTTTTCCATAAATTTATATTTTATGCAAATCTGTTTCTCGAACCCTTTATTTTTTCTTCGGTTATGAGAATGTTGTATTACCATGTAGCATAACAACTGTATTTGTTTAGTTTATGTAAAGTTTTTCTATATGTGTCCTTGTATATTAGCGTTTTCTACGGTGTACCCCTAATTTTTTAATCTCCCTTACTATGTAAAAATCTTAAGAATTGAAAATAAGAAATTGATGGAAAAATTAACGTTGACTTAATGGAGGGGTAAAACATAGAACAAATAAAAAGTTCAAGGGTAGACTTAGAAAGAAACATTAGGAGTACAATGTAAAAATCACTAAAACACAGGGGTACTATATAGAAAAACCTATAAGTAATAAGTAGTTCCTAGGCTTAATCAATGCGTCGAGTACCTTTTTGTATTATGTTGAGTAGTTCAAGACTAATGATGTTTGTTTCCATTTAGTAATTTCTTTCGACATTGATTGTGGTTTGTCTATTTGGAGAGTGTCATGTGGCGGACATTTATGTAATCTCACAAATGACATGGAGCTATGGCAGTACTTGTGAGGGTAACACGTGGTGGGTTTCAATACTTGTTCATGTGTTTTAATAATATATATTAATTGATTGATAAAGCAATGATGAAGATGAGATCCCTTCAAAATACGAACTTGTTATTTCCTCCAAAAAGGTGCGTAAATACCTAGCCAAAATATTGGCCAACAATCAACATGTTGGCTTCTACCCCTTGTGTGTGAAAGGATCAGATTATAATCTACTTTGTTCATACATATATGGGTGTGATCTTATTTACTAAATCAATATTGATTTCATTTCTTTTGTAACTACTTATGTAATAGTGTTTTCTAAAGATCAAAATATTCATACTCCCAATTTTTTTTTTGACATCGAGAAAACGTGCATTGATGAAAAAGTAAAGTACAACCTATTGCTAATACAACCATACAGAAAACAAAGGAAAACCTAAAGGAGCTTTATGAGCTCGTACATGCCCTAAAAAACCAACATAAGCAAAGCCGATAAAGAGTCGCCTATTAAGTAGCGCGCCACTGGTTGATGAATGTGCTGGTGGAGTCAAAACTCTGATGACTGATGGATGTGGTAGGAGAAGCAAATGTCGATCACGATCTGGACAACGAACCAAAGGCAAGATTCGCATCTCGCCGCATGAGCAATCCTAACGAACTTCTAACGTGTGGGATTCTTGGCTCATGAACTGATGAAGAGTCACATTCCTAGGTGACTCATGACTCTCTTTCGAGAGTATGTCATGTTTCTCCATAAAGGAGAAACGAGGCGTGCTGAAATCCACTAGATGAAATTGGGGTGCCGCCTGCAGATTTGAATTTTTCAAGGCAACGATCAGTAAGATCATTGCCAAGCGAAAATGAGAGCTAAACATGGTGATCTCTCGAACACACCTCCGGTTTATGAAACCGGAAAACACAAAGTCCAACCATGAATAACGGACATCACCTCGACTATACTCACACTTCTCATCCATCTGACGTACCCGTTCCTTCAACAAACATTTCAAAGAAACTACAAATTTTACTATTACAACCTTACACCACCATCCCTGATTCAACTGGCAAACATTTTTTAAAAGCCAGAACCAACAACAGACTATATCCTTAACAACTCGGATGAACCAACTTACACCAGCTATTGGACAACTAACCATACATACTGAGAATAAAACCATCAAACTGATAACTAATATAGCTAAGGGGGAAGGGGAAAGGGAAGCCCAATGACTGAGGGGAAGGGAAGGGGATGCCCGAACAAAACCAACCAACAACAGGGGAGGGGGGACTCGACTGAAAACTCGAACAGGGGATGGGGTGATGACTCGACTGAACCACTCGAACAGGGGATGGGGTGATGACTCGACTGAACCACTCGAACATGGGAGGGGAAAGGGAAGGGGAAGCCCGACTAACTAAAACAAGGGAGGGGGAGGGGGAGCCCGACTAAGGAACAGGGTAGAGGAAAATAACACACTAACCCAACAAACGAAAAACAGGGAGGGGAAGTAAACCTGACCGACGCAACGGTGGTGGGAACCGACGAACCGGAGACCGCCGGAATTTG
This sequence comes from Beta lomatogona, assembly GCA_947646795.1. Lineage (NCBI taxonomy): Eukaryota > Viridiplantae > Streptophyta > Magnoliopsida > Caryophyllales > Amaranthaceae > Beta > Beta lomatogona. The sequence goes on along the minus strand of CANSNZ010000927.1, from coordinate 9,203,429 downwards.
GCGCTGCTCACGGCGAAGAAAAGCAAGAACACAAAACCTAAGAAAACCCGAAGCAAAGGGGAGAGAGAGGAGACGACAAAAGACGGGGGGGGGGGGAAAGACGACAGAGGACGCGAGGGGGAGGGGAGAAGACGACGGAGGACGCTAGGGGAGGGAAGAAGACAATGGCGGACGCGGGGGGAGGGGAGTGAGAGACAGAGGACGCGACGGGAAGTAGATGGGACGACGGAGGACGCAGGGGGTACTGAGCGGAAACTATCACCTGGAGTAGGCTCGCTGGCGGCAAGGCTGAGTCTCCAGCCACCGGCGAGCCTAGGGCGAGGCGGCTGTTGTTTTTAGGGTTAGGGTTTGCTTTTGTGTTTAGAGAGAGGAGGAGAGCCTACTCGTTGGGGTTGCTTTTTAAAGTATATACTCCCAATATTAAAGGATATATAGTATACCTATAATTCTATAGCAACTTGGGTTAGTATACACATACAATTTAATATGCAACATATTTCAAAATAGTCTCAGATTGTTAGGCACTCGTTAGTTAAGACACAATTACATTTCTTGTTAGAATAATCACGTTCAATTTGATTTTCCTATCCTATTTTTCTCTAATTTAATTCTAAAAGAATATAACTTAAAATCTATATATGTATGATGTACATAATTTTTGAATTATCTCATAAGAACATCAAAAATTATATAATAAATGCAAGAAGTAACATATTTTTTCCTTTAGTCCAATAGATGGTACTTTGGCTAAGAAATAATTTTATTACTTAAAGCTAAAAAACTAAAATGAAGATATGTAAAGTAAAGAAAGATAGTAATATTAATTAATTAATAATAATGACATCCAAATTGTATCTTAATCTCTATTATATAAGCCAAGGGAGGAGGTGTGGTGTCCCCATTTGAAATGACTAAAATACCCCTAATAATTTAAAACAATGTTTTGTTTTTATAAAAAATTAAAAAATGAGAATTAATGCAACTTGCCATATGAGTAAGTAAAAAATGGAATATGCAATCGCCATTAATAACTTAACACAATCAATTCACAAAATTAATTAGAGGCGCTGTTTGGCAAATAGAGTTTAAAGTTTAACTGTTAGAGTTTAGAGTTTGCTGTTAGAGTTTTAACTTTTTGTTCAGCAGATTTGACTGCTGATTTGACAACATTTTTTATAAATGTGTTTGGTAAAAAATAACTGATTGCTAAAAGCTTATTGCCATTTGTTTGTGTGAAATGACATTTATAGACATTTTAATACATATGTGTAGTATTATTATTAGAGGTAAAAAAATCATTGAACATATTTTTACCTAATCCTGTAAAGAAAAAGCTCCTATTAGGAGCTTTTTCATTTTGAGAGTTTTCATTCCAAAACTCTCTCTAAAACTCTCTCTTACCAAACACCTCTCTTAGAGTTTTTGACTAGTCAAAACTCTAAAAGTGGTCTAAAACTCTCTTTTTGCTCCAAAACTCTAATTGCCAATCACCCCCAGAATCTTCAATCAAAAGAAGTTAGCAATATATCGTAACAACATAATACTTCGTATTTACAAAGTTCAAACAATATGGTTTCTTATTTATAATCTTTAAAGAACTCTAATAAAGTAGCTGATAAGTAGTTATTAAATCATCGACCGAATTTTTCAGTGACGGTATTGAACAGTTAAAGATCGATCACCTTCAATTTAAAAAAAGATAATAACATCTACAAAAGAACCTCAATAATTTACATCACTAACAAAGTAATTTTATATAAAAAAAAACATGTACATTCGTATATATAGCTACATAAGGTTGTTGACGCACGCATCGCGTGCATATGAGACTAGTTGAAACTAAATGAGTGAAAACAGAAAATATTGTATATACAATACATGTTAGTGAAGTTTATTATTATTAATTAAAGTAATAAAACTCAAATTAAACATGGTAAGAAATTTTATGTTTCTCTAAATTATGAATTTGTCGTATTTCTAACCTATTATTAACGATCTCACGTGACCACATATACATTGCACGTGATCACAAATGATTTTTTGCCTATTCTAACACAAAAAAATAATTACTTTATCAATTATTGGTGACATAAAAAAATGATTATGCTAACATGAAATTAAATTAGTAATAGTATCCAATTTATGAAGAAAATTTTTATTTTTGTTTAATCCATCTCAAAAAGGTCATCTTACCTATTATTGCAACATATTTCAAATAATCACAATTTTATAAAATCAATCTTTATACCTTTCATACCTTTCCAAAAATGTAACCTCCTTCTAGAAATGGTGTAGATTTGTGCCCTTTATAAATTCAGAAGCATATTGGTTGCATGGAACCATATTCACCTTAGGCTCTTCTTCTTCCTCTTCTTTGATATCTCCTTTATGGTGAAACAAAGAAGATTGATACGTCCAACAGCCACGCTACCTCAAGAATTATGTGCCGAAATACTAGCTAGATTACCAGCAAAATCTCTACTAAAATGTCGTTGTGTCTCCAAGTTATGGTGCTCTCTCATAGATGACCCATGTTTTGCTTCAACCCATTACGAAAAATGCCAAAACAATCAAGACAAATCTCGTCTGCTTGTCCTAGAACCTTCTGATATGGGTGAATCCAAACAATTATGCACAATCCGTAGTGGGGACAAATTTAGAAAAATATCTAAATTTGAGATGCATATCACTTGATATGAGCATTACCAAGCTGTGGGTTGTATCAATGGGATGCTCTGCATGAAAAAATACATATCGGAAACTCGAGTTTTTCAGATTTTTCTTTGGAACCCTTCAATTAGGAAAGCCTTGGAGCTTCCTTCTCCTCAAATGGTAAGTGCAGAAGTAAGATTTGATATTGATTGTGCTTTTGGTTTTGACCATGTTACGAATGACTACAAGGTGGTAGCAAGTCTTTATGTAGGAGGTGGCCTTCACATTTCTAGATTGTTGAGATCTTTACCCTTAGTACTTGCTCTTGGAAAAGCATGAATGTCAATAGGGGACCGTGTTAATGGATTCTAGGCAGTCCATAGGTTTTTCTTAACGGGGTTATATATTGGTCGGGAATCGACATTCTAAAATCTACTGTAAAAGGTAGGTTTTCTCATTTTGTGTCATTTGATGTGGTAAATGAAGTGTTACATTGATTTGCCTGATCTAGAGCATCCTAATGTATGGGAGCACAAAAGGTTTCCCATCAATTTCGACCAATCGATTGCTCTTATGGAAATCTTTGAAACATATATTCAAATATGGGTCTTGGAAGAGCTTGAAGGTATGGTTCAATCCTGGACCAAACGGTATGTCATAAACTTACAATTGCTTCATAAGTGCATCTATTTTAAAATGGATGGTGAGTTATTCTTTGCAGGAGAAAAAGGAGGGGTGAGCTCTTACAATATTAAGAGCCAAGAAACTAAAGTTCTGGCAAAGAGTTATAAACTTTCTCCAGTTTTTACTTCTAATTACATGGAGAGTTTGGCCTTAATGAAAGGAGTACCAGGCAAAAACTCATACATATTCCCTCCATTTGAGGTGATATTATTTGAGGATCTTGATGATGCTTAGTCTTTTTAATTACCTTTGTATTTTTTAAATTTTCAAGAGCTTTTAATTTTTAGTTGCCTTAAACCATATTTTGTAATATTTAAGTTCGTTATCTCATGCTTTGTTCTAAAGTTCACAGTGGATAATATAACAAGAGCCACATTTTAGACCTTAAACAATGTTACATCAATCATTGCTTCCATCTTCAACCATGTTTTTATTTTTCTATTGCAATATTATAGGCATATTATGAAACACTGTACTTATAATCTTTGTTGAAAACACTTTCTACACTAGTACATGAAAGATGATTTGCGTCGGATCTGAGACCCTCATTTGCGTCGCATGCGGGTCCGACGGGTCCGACGCTACAGGTCTCGACGCAAATTTAACAGATATGATCTGCATCGGTTGGCGAGCTGACGCAATTGACGCACCATTTGCGTTGTATGAGATGCGCGTTCATGCACCATTCCTACCCACATGATTTGCATTGGACATTGTTCTTAAAGCGACGCAAATGGCCTCATGAAACATGATGTGCGTCAGACTTTGTCCATAACACGACGCAAATGGCACCCATTAAACATGATGTGCCTCGGACGAAGTTACATGAACCGACGTAAATTTGCTAATTTTTATATAAAAAAAATAAGCGCCAACTGCCATCCAGTAATGAAATTCGCACAATCAGATCATTAACATCATATCATTACAAAAAAATATATTAAAATAAACATAGTATGTATAATGAAATTACTTGTGTTACAAATGAAAACTAAAAGAAATTGTATAACTGAACATTAGAAACATCCTAAAACAAATGAAAAATAAAACTAAATTAGGAGAAGAAAAGAAACCAAGCATTTATGTGCTGATAATGTCAAAATTCTATTAATAACTATCGAAATTAAATAAATTACATTGCAAATAGATCTAACCACTATCATCAATTTACAATGAGAGAAGAAAAAGGAAAAAATCCCTCAAGTTCCCAGATCTAAAATTGAAACTGAAAATATATGAAATATAAACTAAATATATATGAACTTACATCGATTTTATAAAGCAAATATGTAAAAAAAAATGCAAAACTTCGAGAAGAACGAGCATCCAAATTAAAGTTCCAGAAGAATCTCGATTCTCTTGTTGTCTTCATCTTCTTCGTAAAAGGTTCCATAAGGTTCTAAATCATCAACACCATACACCCCTACTTATTTGGCTGTACTGATGCCGTTACGAATTATTGTTCAAATCGCTCTTGTTGACCTGCATGAGCTCGATGATGGGAAGAACAGAATAACCTAAAAGCTTGTGATATCTCCTTGTGGGAAAGCTTTAAGTTGAATGAGCATTATTTGGAGTCGCCGAATTGAAGAAGAAGGAAGAGAGAAATGAGGTGGGGAGTTGGGTGGGGGAGAGAGAGAGAAAATAAGGTGAGAAGCGGTGTGCAAAGCTTTTAGGGTTTGGGGAATTTGGCTGGGCGTGGGTTTTTATACCAACATAATTTGCGTCGGACAATTGGGCCATTAAGCGACTCCAGCTTCTTAATGTTTCTCTTCCAGCTTCTTCTAAACTCACAAATACAGCCATTCCTAAATATATTTCTCTTGCTTTTAAAGCAAACAATGTTGCTAAACCTTCTCTTAATATATTACATGCTAGGCTTGGTCATTCTTCCTTATCTAGAATGAAATATGTTGGTTCTTCTATGTGCTCACATCTAAATGATTTTTTTTTTTGTGAAATTTGTGTCTTTGCTAAACATCACAAGTCATCATTCCCTAGGAGCATTTCCAGAGCTGCTGAGACTTTTTCTCTCATCCACATAGACCTTTGGGGTCCTTATAGAATCAAAACACTTCATGGTGCTTCCTATTTCTTAACTATCCTTGATGACTTCAGTAGAACTACCTGGACTTTCCTTTTACAAAACAAACAACAGGTTTATAGAACTATTGCTAATTACCTTACTCAGATTGAAACTCAATATGGAAAATAAGTTAAGGTCATTAGATCTGTTAATGGAACATAAATTATCCAAGATCAATGTCTTAGTTTATTCTGTAATAAAGGTATAGTTCATCAAAAGAGCATTGTTGGTGTTCCCCAACAAAATGGGAGAGTAGAGAGAAAGCATAAACATCTCTTAGAAGTTGTTAGGGTTTTAAAATTTCAAGCTAATCTTCCTTCCTATTTTTGGGGAGAATGCCTTCTTACTGCTACCTTTCTTATAAACAAAATTCCCAAACCTATCCTAAATTGGAAAAGTCCTTTTGAAGTTTTGACAAGCAATATCCCTGATTATAGCTTTCTCAGAGTCTTTGGTTGCCTGTGTTATGTTCATAATACAGATAGAAAAAGAGACAAATTCAGCCCAAGAGCAACCAAGTGTTTATTCATAGGTTATCCTTTTGGTCAAAAAGGTTATAAGGTGTATACTTTGTCCACTAAAAAATGTTTTGTGTCCAGAGTTGTTTTGTTTCAAGAACACATTTTTCCTTTTCACAAGAATTCTTCTTCCTCTGTTACAGAACAATCTACTGATGACCTTAATGTCATAGATTTCACTGATTCTTTTTCTGTTCCTTCTCAACTAACACCTATTTTATCTAGAAAATCATGACCATGATGATCATGTTTCTTCTTCTCCTATCAATAGTTCTAGTCTTGTTAATGCTTCTAGTCCTGTCAATGTGACAACTGATCAAATTCATTCTAAACATGTCAATATGACATCTGATCAAATTCATTCTGAATCAGAATCTGATTCTAACATTCCTATTTCTCAGTCTCATGAGTCTCATATACCTCTTTCTCCATCTATTTCTTCTTCCTCTCAAACTTCTTCTCACAACCTTCCTATCAGAAATTCAAAGAGGATTGTTAAACCTATGGTCAAACTACAAGATTTTATTTGTCCTACTATATCTTCTTCCTCTCATTATCTTTTTTTTTCTGCTGTTTTTTCTCCTTCCATTACTGAACCTACTTCCTATAATCAAGCATGTTTGATTCATGAATGGCAAGATGCACTGGATAAGGAGATAAGTGCTCTTGGAAATAATGATACTTGGTTTTAAACAAAATTACCTGAAGGCAAGAAAGCTATATCTTCCCAATGGGTTTTCAAAATCAAGTATCTTCCTAATGGCAATGTAGAGAGATATAAGGCCAGACTGGTGGCTGTTGGTTATCAGCAAGTAGAAGGGATAGGCTACACTCATACTAATTGCTACTGTGAGAGTGGTTATTTCCATTGCAACTGCTAAAAGGTGGCCTTTATGTCAATTGTACATAAATAATGCCTTTCTTCATGGATTTTTAGATGAAGAAGTGTTCATGAAGCCTCCTTTGGGTTATAAAAAAGCTCAACCTGATGAAATTTGTAAACTTAAGAGATCTTTATATGGTCTGAAGCAGGCATCTAGGCAATAGCATAAAGAATTATGCAAATTTCTTCTTAGTCATGGATTTGTTCAGTCCATTCAAGATTATTCCCTCTTTACTAGGCACAAAGATGGTGAATTTCTCATAATTCTAGTGTATGTTGATGATATGGTTTTGACTGGCACTAGTCAAAGCCAAATTGATTGTATGAAGATTGCTCTTGACCAAGCTTATACTATCAAGGATTTGGGGAGTATGTAGTATTTCTTGGGTGTTGAGGTCCTCAAGAACAGTACTGGTACTTTTTTTGAGTCAGAGAAAATACATCTCTGATATCATTCAAGATTTTAACCTCACAAATGCTAAACCAGTAGCTGCTTCACTTCCTAAGGGTCTTGTATTGTCAATAGATGAAGGGGAAATTCTAGAAAATCCAGAGATCTATAGATTGTTGTATCTCAATATTACAAGGCCTGATCTCTCTTATGCTACTCAACATTTGATTCAGTTTCTAAGTTGTCCAAGAAAGCCACACTTACAAGCTGCTATGTATGTTGTGAAATATCTCAAATGCACTCTTGAACTGGGTTTGTATTATTCTGTTGATTGTGACTTAAATCTTGAAGCCTACAGTGATGCTGATTTGAGTTCATTTGTGTTTAGTTGTAAATCACTTAGTGCTTACTGTATGTTCTTGGGAAATCATTTAGTTTCTTGGAAAACCAAGAAACATAAGACAGTTAGCAAATTTTCTGCTGAAACAGAATACAGAAGTATGTCTAGTGCTGCATCTGAAGTAGTTTGGTTAGAAGGTTTATTGCAAGACCTAAATGAACATGTTGATTTGCCTATTAAGTTATATTGTGACAATTTTGTTGCTGAACATATTGCACATAATCCAGTATTTCATGAGAGAACCAAGCATTTGAACCGTGATTGCCACTATGTGAGAGAAAAAGTTGTTTATGGTTTTCTACAAACAGCTCATGTGCCCAGCTCTCTTCAACTACCAGATATTTTCACTAAACCTCTAGCAGGTCCTCAGCACCAGCAGATTTCTTCCAAGCTTGGACTTGTGAATTCTTCCCATGTCCAGCTTGAAGGGGGGATATGAATATATTCCTTTTAGTTTTATAATACATAAGCTTTGTAATAAGCCGTAGCTTTTAGCTTCTTTGTATTCAGTTAGTTAGTTATAACTAACTAGACTATAAATACTTGTTTTGTAATAACTGAATCTAACTCTTCTGTTTTTCATCAAAATTATATTCTCTGAGAGTAAAATTTTCTCTCTATTTTGATTCTCAACAAGGCAAACATAAATTCATAAATCTAAACATATTATAACTTGAAAACATCATAATTATCCATTATTGAAACTTAAGTTGAAACTTAGCGACTGATATAGTCTGACATAAACTTAAACTATGATCATAAGTGTTTTTAGGAAAGCTTAAAACTAAATAACTCCTCACAGCTACGACATCCCATTATCATAATCAGTACCTAAAACATAAAACAAAACATCATGAGCCGAGGCTCAGTAATATACCACCCTGACATCGTAAAAGTATTTCAATTCATTTTGTTTGCAATTAGGGAGGAGAGATATAGTAAAATCATTTCGTAAACGTATCATTTAATCATTAACATAAAACATTATCATCATTTATTATCATGTTTACCAGCATGTATCTTTTAATTTGGTAGCTTGGCTAGTAGATCAGAAGGGACGTCTCCCCATAACATAACAGTCGAGCGGTCATAACATAGGTGACACTTGCGGTGCCCGTATCATTAAATAATCGGGCGGTCACAACATAGGTGACACTTGCGGTGCCCGTAGAACACTACCAAGAACCATCGTTCACTTAACTTTATCATGTTTCGTTTCTTCTACGTATCACAATTACATTACACAACCGTAATCGTAATCATGAAACGTAATCGTAATTATGTCATAGTCATAATCATATTCATAACATAAGCATAAACATATTTTCGTAACGTCATAGTTATTTCATGAAATTCGTTAATAATATCGATAATCATCACATTCATAAAAACATACTTAGAGAGGGTTTGTGGGTGTTAGCAGTAGATGTTACCTGATATCGTAGTTAAGTTTCTTGATAGCCAGGGGAGGCTTGTAATATTCCTTCCTTTAATCTAATCAAGAATTAAATAAAAACATATTACTAATTACTTAAGACTTAGGCTTTTCTTAAGCATTCCGTAAAATTACTTAAGTGATTAGCCTTAAGGTCTTATACGAGTCATACTTAGGCAAAATATATAAGCATAGTTTTGAATTATAATTCGGGTGGTCATCTTTAACATCTTTTAAGCTTAAGAGTCATATGCAGATGATATTGAAAAAGATTAATCTTAATTCATAAACCATGCTTAATGACTTGTAAATAACATCTTCATATTCTATTTATTTCTTCCTCTAAATCTTAATTTTAAGCTCATAATACTAAGTTATTAACTTTTAAATGAAACTTACAACATAATTATTCCAACCTTAATATGATTTGCAACCTTAAACTAATGAGTGAAGTTTATATTATCGACATCAATTACTAGTTTATGTTCATATGCTAATTTCAGCATAATTACCACTAAACTAGAATGATTATTTCATTTATCTAATTATTCAAAATATTACTACTAATAGATTATAATAGTTATCAATAAGCTTATGAACTAAACGTAAAGTCATCTTTGCAAACTAAAGTTTTCTTAATATTCAATTACCAAATTCAGATTATAAGAACTAGTAGGTAATTAGTTTAACATAACATTCTTAACCTAATCCTTAATATAATATTAGCCCAACTAGTTAAAGCTATAAACTAAACTAAGTGGTTTAATTAGAACTCATAAATCAGTCCATCAAGCCCAAACTAAGCAACTATCCATTAAATTAAAATAGCTTAGTTTAAGCAAATCAGATTTAGGCCCAACAATTATGCTTAATTAACAAATTAAAAAAATAGCATGGTTCAATGGATCACTAAATCAATCTAGTTTATATATAATTAGCCTAACAACTAATTAAGTAGCTTAACTAATTAAGTAAATTAGATTTTAAGCCCAACCAAATTCATGCAACAATTAAACTAAATTAGTTTAGGGATCGTTCGGCATCACTGTCAGTTTTTAGTTTTTGGTTTTATGAATATCAAAGTTATATGATATAAGAAGTATAATAAACTTAAAATTAGTTATACTTATACTAAACATGTCAATTTTGAAAGCTGACAACGGAAAACTAAAAAATACTTTTTCTAGTTTCCGTAATTTGTTATTAGTTTTTTTTTAAAAAAGAAAACAGAAAACATAATACGATAACGAACGAGCCCTTAACTAATTGCGGCAGAAGGCTGGTGGTGCGGCGCGCGTCTGGCGGCGGAAGTTAAGGGCAGCAGCAAGTAGCACGAACAGGGGAAAGCATGGGAGGACGAACAGAGGAGAACGAAAGAAGAAAGAAGGAGCAATGATGGGGTCAGCGACAGGGTTGTAGCAGCGTCCTAGGGTCGCCGACGAGGGTGACTGGTGATCGGAGGAGAGTCGCTGCGCGGGTGGTGGCGCGATGTTCGTCGAGCTTCGGTTAGCAGCGTGACAAAGCACGAGAGAGAGATAGAGAGATTTTAAGACACTTGGTGATTTTTGTTGTTTTTGAGTTGTGAATTCAATGCTCAACTCCTTGGGCAATTTATTGATGAACAACTGGAGAAAAAGATGGAGGTGAGTTGAAGATTATTGGTGTTCCTTCACATAGGGAAACTAGAGTAGGACACCAAGAGAAAGAATAGAGGAGGTGAGCTGTGGGGTTTTGGGTGGAATTGCCGTGGGAATTAGAGGGGGGTTTCCTCCTTTTTTTTTTTTTTATTTAATTTCTTTGTTGTTGTTAAACCCAAAAATTCTTGTTATACTTATTCATTACTTAGGGTTGTTAGCCCAACTCCACTTATAGTAGATTTTAATTTCTTTTAGCCACGAAATTCATAACATGTTCATTTAGCTTATAATTATTATTAATCAACATTTTTAACTCTCTTAATTACTTAATTAAACATGTTTAAAGTTTCAGGATATTACAATTCCTCTTAGTTCTCGTCTTTCTGACGATGTTTTATGTTGGAATCTGGAGAAAGACAGAGACTACTTTGTCCGTCCGGCCTACCGAGCCATTTTTGGTGATTTGGAAGGCGAGAGCGCAGCTTCATCGTCAATGCACTCTAATTTATAGAGTAAGATATGGCAGTCTAATACCCTTCCTCGTGTAAGCTTTTAATCTAGAGGGCTTGTCGTGGGGCTTTGCCGACACAAAAGGGCCTGAGTAAGCGTGTGACAAGCATAGAACCATTGTGTAACCTTTGTGCAGTGGAGGATAAAATAGAGCTTCATTGCTTTGGGATTGTGTTATTGTAAGGATTATATGGGATTCAAGTGGTGTAGGCGAAGTGGCGACATGAGTTTAACGCAGCTTTGGGGACTTGGCACTGGCATCTCTAGAGTAACTCCCTCGTCTGGAACATTTGATGACGATATGCAGGGATATATGTAATGCAAGGAATAGGTGGTTGCTTGAGGGGGGGTTTGTGATCCCCATCGAACGATGGCCTACGTGCATAAACTCTTGGCGGAGCTTCATGTGGAAGATCGACATGGGGAGAGTGTGGGGTTAGCTTCTCGACAATGCTGGACACCTGGAGAGGGATTCATTAAGCTCAATGTGGACGGGGGTGCATGGAAGGTTTGGGTACGTCAGCTAGAGCGATGATTAAGGGGGTGGACGACAGGGCGTTGGTGGCTACATCGTGGAAGGTGGATGATGTTGGGAGTCGTTATTTGCTGAGGCAAAGACTAAGTTATTTAGTATTCAAATGGCTATGGAGTTTGGTTTTCGAAATTTGGTTGTCGAAAGTGATTGTCTTAACCTTGTTAACGCAATTTCTTCAAAAGTGCGAGGCAGAAGTAGCTTCCATCTTATTCATGATGACATTGTTCATGCGAGTAGAATGTTAGATACTGTGTCTTGGAGTTTTGTTCGTAGGAATGGCAATAGGGTTGCTTATGAGCTAACCCATTGTTTAATTTGTCTTGGGTCTTAGGTAGAAAAGTTTGATTAGTTGATTTTCCTTCTCGTATTCACTCTTTGTTGGCTTTGGATAGTTCTTTCTATGATATTTAGTTGCCCTCGTAGGCTTTCTTTTTTTTGAAAAAAAAGTTCTTATTATGTATTTCCAGTTTCCAACCACCTTTAAAACTCAAAGGAAGGGACAAAACCTTTTTAGAGAAACATATATGGTATTGTTACATGATGTTTTTTGAGAAACTGCATATAAGTTTTAAACCTAGCCACTAAGGCACTGACCTTTAGGAATTTATCTCATGTCCTATAAACTAAATATTTACTCACGATGTTCTTAATTTTTTCGATGAAACGACATCTTGAAGTGTGTACATTTTAGAATAGTTGGGTGATTTTGTAATAAAAAAGTCTTTGTTGAGACGAGTTTTAGTTTTTAACATATTATTATAAAGGGTTTTTCTACGTTATACCCTTGTGTTTTTTCAATTTCTACATTGTACCCCAACCTTTTAAAAATTCCACACGGTACCCTCAAACTTACATTTTTTAATGCACATTGGCCCTACCGCTGATTATACGTCATTAATTTCGTATACTTTTTATAATCCAATGGAACTAATCTAATTTGTGAATATTCCCTCCAAGCGTTAAACTATGTATAAGTTAAATTAGTTCCAATAAATAAAAAAATAAAAGAAATTAATGACGTATAATCAGCGGCAGGGGCATCCTGCATTAAATAAAGTAACCTTGAGGGTACCGTGTGAAATTTTTAAAAGGTTGGGGTACAACGTAGAAATTGAAGAAACACAAGGGTATAACGTAGAAAAACACTATTTTAAATTATTGACCTATTTTTATCAGTTATTGACCTATTGTTATCACTTAAAGGCATTTTGATATTGGTTTAAAGCATTTTGTTATCTATTTATTAACCTAGACTATCAGTTTGTGTGTGTGTGTGCACGCGTGCGATATCTGCCACTATCCAGTCCTACTTCTAAGATATCTTCGATCCATACCACTCAACCTCAGTCACCAGATACTGATCAACAAGCTAAACATATTGATTAGGCTCTCCGAGAAATGCGTCTCCCACACCTCAATCACTAGCAACGGCTGGATTTGCTACGTCCCTTTGAGCCTCAAGAAATCCAACAAGCCATGTTCGATATTAGTGATGCAAAATCCCCAGGAATGAATGGGTTCCCCACTAATGGAAAAAACATCATCGGATCCGGTCAAAACAAGGGGCTACTGATCCGATTTTGGGTCGGATCAGTTGACAAAAGTCAACTGCTCCGGTTGAAAACTGGATCAGTTACTCATTAAATGATCCGGTTTTCACAAAAACCGGACCAGTTATATAGTAAATTGATCCGATTTTGTTGTAAAAATCGGATCATTTTTTGGGGGGTCATGAAATTAAAAAAAAACTTGACTTTCTGCAGCCAAGCAGGGCTAAACAACCAAATTACAGCAAATACAATTGCAATCCATCAAAATTTTGATTGTAGTCTATCTCAAAAAAAATTACAAACAATATTGCATAATTGCAGTTCATCTAAAATAATCTGCAGTCCATCAAAATTTTTAATTGTAATCCATCTCAAAAAAGTTATAAACAACTTTATATAATTTAACATTACAAAAAAGAAAAATTTGAAGAATTAAAAAACAAAAATTACAACAAATAAACTAATCAAATAAAAATCAGCAACTAAATTATATTATAAGAACCATAGATCTAAAACTAATTAATGAAAATAAAACTCAACAATTTCATCTAAAAACGAAAAACAAAAAACAACTCAAATCATAGATCTAACATGTGAAAGAGAGACACGTGGGTTGCCTGACTGCGAGTTGCGACGACGATAGGAGAGAGAGTAGAAAACATGGATTTACGGCCGGCAAAGACGCCGAAACTTGTAAAAAAGCACAAATTTCGATTTCTGAAGTTGTTGAACATCGACATGGAGCAGTCTCTCGCCAATAATCAATACATCGTTGAATAAGAAGGCTCGACAATGGCATCACTTTTTATGTTCGATCCAATTCCAAACCTAAAATGTGCGGTGCTCTTGCTCTTCCAAACCTCACTTTTAATGGGTCAGCTTCTGATTTAGTGGTTGGTGGTCGGGTGTTGGCGAATCTGATTTGGCGGTTGGCGAATCTAATTTGGTGGTTGGTGGTCGCGGTGGTTGGCGAATTAGAGATGATGATGAAGATGGTGGTTGGTGCCTTGGTGGCTGCGCTGACGAGATGAGAAAGGAGCGAGTGAAAGTATGATTTGGTGGTTGTTGGTTCGTGTCTTCGTGAGAGGGAAGAAAGATGGATGGGAATGAAGTGAGAGAGAGGCTAGAGGAATGTCGGTTAGGGTTAGGTTTAGGGTTTTGTGGAAAGGAAAGAGGAAGAGAGAGACTGTTAGGGTTGGAATGAGGACGGAGGAGGATCTCATTTAAGAAGAGAGAGGTTGGGCCAACTGGGGAACGCGTTGGACTTAATATGTCTAACCAGATCAGTTTGTTAACTGATCTAGTTCTCCTCCAAAACGGACCAAGTTTAGTTGCCCAAAAAATTACGCCAAAAGAAAAAACCAAACTTACTAATCCAGTATTAGGAGGACCGGATCAGTTTGTTTGTGTCATTTAAGGTTTTTTCTACTAGTGCCCCTCCCGCTTTTTCAAAACCCATTGGGGGATAGTGGGACAACATGTTATTGATGCTATCACCCATTTTTTCACATCTGGGTATCTTTTACAAGAATGGAATAGAACTCTCCTATTCCTTATTCCCAAAATTGGTGCCCCAGAAGAAGCTAGCCACCTGCGGCCCATTAGTGTTTGTAACATGCTTTACAAATGTGCATCCAAGTGCTTGGTAAATTGTATGAAGCCGCTACTAGGAGTTCTTATTGACGATTACCAAAATGCCTTCGTCCCAGGACGACATATGGATGATAACATTCTTGTTAGCCACGAACTCAATCATGTTGTTAATAGACAGAGAGGGGGATCACGCCACCTGGCTGCTCTCAAGCTCGATATGAATAAAGCTTTTGATAGAGTAAGTGAACAAGGGAAAACTAGGTCGTTACTAACTCCCCTAATGACAAATAAAAGCCTAACTATCCACCTAAACTAGTCAAGTGGTAAGTAATAAGGGTCGAAAGGATCGGAGGTCTCACTAAGATAGAATCGCTAAGAGTAAGCTAAGTCGAACAAATGGTCAAGTTTTGGTTGAACTAGGTGATTAAAAATATTGAATTCAAATTAGGAAAAGCACTAGGAATGGGAAAGCACCACAATCATAGTTCACATCCAACAACCAAGTAGAAATAAGGGGGTTGACATGTATTGGGGATATGCAAAGGGAATAAACAAAACTAAACACCTCTAAAATCATTGTTAAGGAGTTTAGAGTCCTAATTATGGCAACAAAACCTATATTTCGAGGTGTTATCACCCAACTAGGCCAAGTTAGGAATTGAAATCAAACCCAAGTTAATAACAATCAACAAGTGATGTAAATCAACTAATCAATCATTCACGGAGGTCAATCACATAAAAGTAAACCATTAAATGGACAACAAAAGGATCAAAAGATGATGGAGCTCACATCAACTAAATCACCAATCAACATCAATGATTGAAATTGCACAAATCCCAAACATAACCAATCCAATAAACTCTACTCATGAAAATAGGATGCAAACAATGATTGGGCTACTCCCAATCCTAGTTAATGAACTACTCACGACCCATTATACTACTAAACATCCTAAACGTGGAAAAACTAGCAATAAATCATCAATTTAAAAATAGTAAAAACCAAAAATCAATACTTTAAGGTAAAAACAAAACAAAATCTAGTGAGTAAACAAGAAGAAACTAGGAAAAGCTGAAAACTTTAATTTAGATTAACTATTAAGCATGAAGATTAAACAATGAAAATATGAAACTAACAAAGTAGAAATGCATAAAAACAATGAGAAAGAAAGAAAGGATTGAGAGGATTACTAAGGAAACAAGAAACTTCAAAGAAATTGTCACTTTTTTATTGATTTTCAATCTCCAAAATACACCTCTTGAGCCAAGTTTTCTCTCTCCTATACTAGTAAGTAAGATTAAGGTTCTAAAAATCTGCCTCCTTTCCAAAATAGGGTAGAGGAGTATTTATACCCCCTTTAATTACACAAGTCGTAAAAGAAAAGAAATCCGAAAAAAGGCCCAACGAACAGAGGCTCGGGCGGGATTAAACGGTCCAAGGCGGGCTGGTAAGAGGAGCCCGGGCGGTGCAGGGTGAATGGGCCCGGTCTGGTACCCCGGGCATGCGCTAAATTTCCAGAAAAGACGCAAGAACTTTGCTCCACTAAAGGCCTGGGCGGGATCCTTGGCCCGGGCGGGCTGCTGGTAGCTCGGACGGGCTACGGGATTTTTGTTGGAGTATGTCCTACGATTAAGTGCATAACTCAATTAATAATAACGTTATACATATTTATATAATTCGAATATAGTTTGGATAATCATGATGCTTTGCTAGAAGCCAATCTTGACTTATAATATTAATAAATGATTAATATTTACTACTAAACTGATTTGGACCCATAGGGTCACACCTAAACTACAATGTTGATTAATTAGTGTAACTGACACTAATATTATGTGATGATACCGAAATAGTATTTTGCAAATAGAGAGTGATTATTTTTATATCAATTATGGGATAATTGTGATATCAATTATGGGATAATTGTGATATCAATATTTGATACTTATTAGTCATTGATTGATATTATTTAAATGGGGAAAGGAGTTGATTGCTCCCTTGATTCACGTATAAGCTCAATCAACTTAAGTTTGATTGATTACTTATATGAAGACTTGATTCTTGCCATATGATAATATATTGAATGCTAATAAGAAGTGGAAGTAGTGGACATCCATTTGAATTGCTTTTCTGTCACTTCTCACCCGTGAGAAAATCTCATTGTTGAAGACTTTGTTCAACTTTGGGAAAATCCAAAAAATTCACAAAAACAATTAGTTGTTTTGTGGTTCTAGCAAACCCAAAGGTTAATCTTCATTGTGGTGGTGGACTACTTGTGGAGGGATTTAATTTGAGATTCTAAAGTTAACATCAACGAGGCACGCTACAAAGGTATAATAACTTTACTCCCGTTTATAGATTCATTATAGTATTTTAGGTTGTTCTTGGGAATAGGATTTGTACAAATTGTTTGTATTTTCGCATCGTAAATCCTATTAGTGGTGTCAGTCGCCTCCCTATTTATGCTATTTTGATCTTTGTAGATGCATATTATTTAATTTTGTTAGTATTAAATTTGGACTTATGAAATTTCAACATAATAATTTGGTTTTTATTGAAATTCGAATAATATTGATATGATGATATTTAATATTTGCATTTCATTTTTTTATGAATAGTTCATATAATAATATTTTCCTTGGGGTGTTTATTTTTTTTAATTACACAAATTTTGTAGGCAAGGGTGTCTAATTTGTTTTAATTTTTAGATAAAATTACACTCTAATATTGAAAAGATTTTTTTTTAAAAAAAAGAAAAAGAAAAAGGAAGAGGTTACAATGCGTTGGAATTTTGTTGTTGCACTAGAATGTTGTTGGCAAACCCAACATCTTCATGTTCCACCAGGCAGTACTGATGGGCTACGAAAGATAGCCACTCTTGGTTTGGGCCTGTCAGTGGTTCTTATGAGCCTACTGACTGAGCCTGGACTTCATTAAAAAAAAACTGTTTTGGGTTTGTTTTGTTTGTTTGGACAGCATTACATAAATTCAGTTTTGGGTTTTAAAAGTTGTTAAGCCCAAGTTTCTTCAATCCAAATTTTCAACCTAATAGTTAGGTGATCCATTTCTAAATGGGAGTTTATTAGTTTGGTGTTCAACTCTCAAATTTTGGATAAAGTTGCAATTTTATTATCATGATAATATAATGTCCAAGTATAATTTCTAACACTATTAAACGTCGTTATTATTTGAACTAATTAAAATTGTTGATTAGTTTAACTAATATTTTGTATTAGAATTGTCTAATATAAACTGGGTCACTTACTCTAAGTAAGTGAATGGATGAATAATTTTATGCTTGAATATTGGATGACTAGTATGGCCCAAATTAGGATAGAAAATACGGTATGCATACCGTTTATGTATTTTTGTATGTTGAATACGGACTGCGAGCCATTTTGTATTTTTGTAATTTTATTTAAATTTCAAATTTCAATTAACTTGTCTGATGATTGGAGAATCAATCTTTGATGGAGATCAAAAGGCGGATACAAGGAAGCACCTTCAAGTTTAGTTTTAGGTGTAGGGGCCATACTAGGATCATTTTATTTATGCATTTTAATTATTGCTTTAATTTTGTTATTATGTTCTTGTTCTAATTGCTATTAGTTCACTATATTTTGAACCGACATAGTAACTAAAGTCCTCAATTTTTAAAGTTTTGAGTAATTAGATACTCACCCTTACAAACATCTATTCATGTCTTTGATCGTTGGTAATGGGCTTGCCAAAGCATGGTATTACCTTTTATCTTAGAACATTTAGAGTATATTTAACAAATTTACAAGTATGTAAGGTTTTATTCAACAAGGTATCCAATTAGGACTTGGGCTTTGGGGTATAGGAATGGGTTTTCACATGCGATGTTTCCCATTAACTAAGAGTTATAGGAGTATAACTAATAAAGTGTTATTTACCTAAATCATTTATATCTTAGGTGATCGGCCAAAGCCGGCTTAGGATTAAATGAGTTGGGGTCCTGGAATCTTTTAGCCTAAATGAGGACGTTTTTTAGACTAATAGCCTCTAACTTATTTTAACTTGGTTAAAATTTGAAGTTATTGTTTATAATTATAAACCTAAAACTTTACTTTTTCATTTGTAGTTGGTTTCTCCTAATTCAAACTCCGCTATGTCATCTTTTGGTATTCGCTCTATTCTCGAAAAGGAAAAACTTAATGGAAACAATTTTCTGGATTGGTATCACAACTTGAGAATAATTCTTAAGTCTGAGATGAAACTGGATGTTCTTGAAAATCCTCTTCCTACTGAACCTCCCCTTCGAGCATCTGCTGAGACTCGAAAAGCATATGATACGATGGTAGCTAGGTCCCTTGATGTCACATGCTTGATGTTAGCATCCATGAATTCTGAATTGCAAAAACAATTTGAAAACATGGAGGCTTTTGACATCATTCATTAGCTCAGAGCTATGTTTCAGAAACAAGCAAGAATTGATCGTTATGTAACGGTTAAGGCTATCCTTGAGACCAGTCTCAAAGAAAGTGAACATGTCGGTCCACACGTTCTAAAAATGATGGGTTATTTTGAGAATCTGGAACGATTAGGTGTCACTATAGGTGATGAGCTACCAATTGACATCACTCTCCACTCCCTTCATAAGGGGTATGACCAATTTGTGTTTAACTTTAACATGAATGAGTTGGAGAAGACTATGAATGAGCTTCTAGTGCTCAAGACTGCTGAACCAAGTACCAAGGTTGCACCTAAGAATCCTGTTCTTATGATTTAGATAAAGAAAGGGGTTTTCAAGAAGACAGGTAATAAAAAGCAATACCCTCAGAGTAAGGGTAAGGGCAAACAGGTTGTCAAAACTAAGGCTGGAGCTACTCCAGACCAAGAATGCTTTCATTGCCACAAACCAGGTCATTGGAAGAGGAATTGTCCTAAGTATCTAGAGGACAAGAAGAATGGCAATATTGCTTCTACCTCAGGTATACATGTTATTGAAGTTAATCTCACTATTTCTAATTCTTGGGTATTTGATACCAGATGTGGATCTCACATTTGTACAAATGTGCAGGGACTAAAGAAAAGTAGGAGCTTGGCTCGAGGGGAAGTGAACCTACGTGTTGGCAACGGAGCAAAGTTGCAGCATTAGCCGTAGACACTTTTAGTTTAATAATGCCCTCTTGGCTTGTTTTGGATTTAAATAATTGTTATTTTGTTCCAGCTATTTCTAAAAACATTATTTCTGTTTCCGGTTTGGATACAGATGGATTTACTTTTGAGATTAAGAATAAATTTCTTTCTTTTCAAAAGGATGGAATGTTTTATGGTAGTGCTCACTTATTTAATGGGCTCTATTTGCTAGATTTAGAACGACAAGTTTATAACATTGACACTAAAAAGGCCAAATCAAATGATTCAAATAAAACTTACCTTTGGCATTCTCGTCTTGGCCACATAAATGAGCGGCGTATCCAAAAACTTCAAAAGGAAGGGCTTTTGGAATCATTTGATTTCGAATCATATGACACATGCGAATCTTGCTTACTTGGCAAAATGACAAAAGCTTCATTCCCTGGTGTAAGTGAAAGAGAATGTGACTTATTAGGCCTCATACATTCTGATGTTTGTGGACCAATGAGTACAAATGCTAGAGGCAATTATCAGTACTTCATAACATTCACAGATGACTTCAGTAGATATGGGTATATCTACCTTATGAGGCACAAATCTGAAGCTTTTGAAAGGTTTAAAGAATTTCAAAATGAAAGTACAGAATTAGCTACGATAATAAAAGCCCTTCGATCTAATCGAGGTGGTGAGTATTTAAGCCAAGAGTTTGATGACCATCTCAAAAGTTGTGGAATTCTTTCCCAACTAACTCCTCCAGGAACACCACAATGGAATGGTGTGTCTGAAAGGAGAGATCGAACTCTATTAGATATGGTTCGATCAATGATGAGTCAGGCCGATCTTCCGATATCATTCTGGGGTCATGCCTTGGAAACTGTCTCACTAATCTTAAACAGAACTTCAACCAAAGCTGTTGAAAAGACTCCATATGAGTTATGGGTTGGAAAAACTCCTACTAAACATTTGGGGATGCGAAGTTTATGTAAAACGTTTACAATCTGACAAACTTACACCTAAATCTGACAAAGGTTACTTTCTGGGTTATCCAAAAGAAACAAGGGAGTATTACTTCTACAACAAAACTGAGAACAAAGTGTTTGTGGCTCGAACTGGTGTCTTTCTCGAAAGAGAACATCTTTCTAGAAATTCAGCTAGGAGAAATATTCACCTCGAAGAAATTCGAGCTGAAAATGAGCCACAATATCAGGAGCCTCCACAAGTTGTTGTGGAATCTACCTCCGTGGCACCCGCCCCACCTAGGTCTACTAGGAAAGTTTCAGCACCTGAGAGATATGGATTTCTTGTGTCTTAAAAAAAAGAAATATTGCTTTGAGAAAACAATGAGCCTACTACCTACAAAGCAGCTATGGCTAGTTCAGATTCCGACTTATGGTCAAAAGCCATGAATCCGAAATGGATTCCATGTATGAAAATCAAGTTTGGAACTTGGTTGATTTGCCTGATGGGGTTAAACCTATTGGATGCAAATGGGTTTTCAAGTTGAAAACTGACATAGATGGAAATGTATATATCCACAAAACTAGGCTAGTGGGACAAGGTTTCAAACAAATTCATGGTATAGACTATGATGAAACCTTTTCACCAGTAGCTATGCTGAAATCTATTCGGATACTTCTAGCAATTGCCTCATATTATGACTATGAAATATGGCAAATGGATGTTAAAACCGCCTTCCTAAATGGTTTTTTTTGGAAGAAGAAGTGTACATGACACAACCTGAGGGTTTTATTGATCCTAATGCACCTAGAAAGGTATGCAAGCTTCAAAAGTCCATTTATGGATTGAAGCAAGCATCAAGGAGTTGGAACCTCCGATTTGACGAGTCAATCAAAGGTTGTGGTTTTCTCAGAATTGAAGAGGAATGTTGTGTTTACAAGAAAGTGAGTGGGAGTAAAATTATTTTCTTGGTCTTGTATGTAGATGACATACTTTTGATTGGAAATGACATTCGTATGCTAGAGTCTGTAAAGATATGGCTGGGAAAGTGTTTTTCAATGAAAGACCTTGGTCAGGCTCAATACATACTAGGCATTAAGATCTATAGAGATAGATCTAAAAGAATGATTTATGACTAGGTTCAATATGAAAGGTTGTAAAAGAGGTTTTCTACCCATGTCTCATGGCATAAGTCTGAGCAAGACTCAGTGTCCTTCGACGACTGATGAGAAAGACAGCATGAGCAAGATCCCATGTGCGTCATCCATTGGATCCATCATGTATGCCATGATATGTACTAGACCAGATGTTTCCTATGCTTTGAGCATGACCAGTAGATACCAAGCAAATCCAGGTGATGACCATTTGACTGCTGTGAAGAATATTCTAAAGCACCTTAACAGGACTAAAGAAAAATTCTTAGTGTATGGAGGAGAGGATGAGCTAAGTATAAAAGGTTATACAGATGCAAGTTTCCAAACAGATAGGGATGATTTTCAATCACAGTCGGGATTCATATTTTGTTTGAATAGAGGAGCAGTGAGTTGGAAAAGTTTCAAGCAGAGCACCATAGCAGATTCTACAACTGAAGCTGAGTATATTGCTCCCTCAGAAGAAGCAAAAGAAGCCGTTTGGATAAACTAGTTCATTTCTGAACTAGGAGTGGTTCCTAGTATTGCTAGTGCTTTGGATGTTTATTGTGATAACAACGGAAAGAAGCATAGAAACTGCCAAGGCGGAGGTGAACGAAGTCAAGCGGGGAAAAGAATGGTACGACGAAATATTGACGTACAAGCTGACATACAGTTTACCCACCGATAAGATGGCGGCAAAAAAGCTGAAAAGAGAGGCCCTATGGTTCTGTGTTTTTCAGGGTCAGCTGTACAAGAAAGGTCTTTCACTCCCACTCCTAAGATGTGTAACAGCCCACGAGGCCACAAAAATCATTGAAGAAATCCACGAGGGGGTATGTGGAAACCACATCGGAGGAAAGACGCTAGCACTGAAGGGCCTGAGGGCTGGCTTCTACTGGCCAACGATGCTGGCAGATGCACATGCCTACGTAAAGAAATGCGGCAACTGCCAGAGTTTTGCACCAGTCATACACCAACCGGCAAATGACCTGCAGCCAATCCTTAATCCAATCCCTTTTGCACAGTGGGGGATGGATATCATAGGACCATTCACACCAGCATCTGGTGGAAGAAAGCTCCTAATAATTGGAATTGATTACTTCACAAAATGGATCGAGGCTGAGCCAACTGCGAAGATAACAACTAATCAAGTTAATAAGTTCATCTGGCAAAACCTCATCACAAGGTTTGGAATTCCTATGGGAATAGTCATGAACCATGGCGTCCAGTTTGATTGCGGGCCGATAAAGAACTTCTTGAACCCCTACGGCATAAAGTTTGCTTACTCATCCGTGTGTCATCAACAGAGTAATGGCCAAGCTGAAGCCGCCAACAAACAAATCTTGAACGCGCTCCAGAAGAAGCTGGATGATTTGAAAGGCGCCTGGGCCGACATGGTCCCAGCGGTACTATGGTCCAACAGAACCACGGAAAAAGAAGCAACTGGGGAAACCCCGTTCACACTGGCATTCGGTGCCGAGGCGGTGTTACCGGTCGAAGTCGGGTTGCCGAATTGGCGAATCCTGAACTATGACCCGAAGCTGAATGATAAACTGCACAGAGAAGACCTCGACCTGTTGCCAGAGGTGAGACTCGCTGCGGAGCTCAAGTCGGCAGCATACAAAGACCGGATAAGCAAGGCCTACAACAAGAAAGTAAGAAGCCGGCCGATAGAAAAGGGAGACCTAGTGCTCAGACGCATAACAGCTACAAGAAAGGCCCATGCTGAGGGCAAACTGACGGCCAACTGGGAAGGACCCTACTTAGTGAAGGATGAAATAGTCCCAGGTGCTTATCGGCTGGAGGATATGTCAGGCAAGCCGCTCAAGAATAGCTGGAATGCCAGCGTGCTTAAAAAGTATTTCGTTTAAACTGCTTTCCTAGTTTAAATTGCATAGCAAGAATAAAACGGCATTGGTGCCATAATCAGCATTACTTAGTACTATGGCATTGTTGCCAAAACTAGTATTATTCATTTTGAAATTTATAATCCCCGTACGACCGGGAAGAGCCACTTTCAATAAGATGAATATCTTTTAACATATTATGTTTACGGATTATTCCAAGTTCCTTGACGGTCAATGACCTACGTGGATCTGCCGTCAAGAGAAACTGAAGTCCTTCATGATAGAGCCCCTTGATGGTCAATGACCTACGTGGTTCTGCTGTCAAGGGAGAGGGAAAGAAAGAAGAAATTTCCTTGACGGTCAATGACCTACGTGGATCTGCCGTCAAGAGAAACTAATAGTATCAAAGATAAGGTTCCTGACGGTCAATGACCTACGTGGATCTGCCGTCAGGATAAACCAAGCAAGCGTGAAAATTGGGGTTGGATAATGACCCTCGAGGATCTGCCAACCCAAGATATACACTGCCGGTCAATGACCTTTGCGGATCTGCAGGCAGAAGAATATCTCAACGAAGAATCGGTCAATGACCCTAGTGGATCTGTTGGAATAAAATAGTGACATAAATCTATTTACCGGTCTACGAACCCGTGTGGATCTGCCGTTACGTTAAAGGAAAACAAACGAAGAATCGCATATATAACAAAAATAATGCAAAACCGGCAGAAGAGTTGGGCAAAACCAATGTCATTAATGTAAAGTCAAATACAACCTACAAACTAAAATAATAATAATAAGTCGGCCACAGACGGCACGACAAGGACAAGTTCAGCAAAAACAAAAACTGAAAAGAAGCCTAAGCTTGGACCCTAAGCTTGCTCCGAGGCAGCCGCTTTGTCGATACTAGCGTCGGTAGTTTTCATCTCCCCTTCAGCAGACGCTTCGACAGTTTTCTGGTCAGGCCCATCAAGGATGACAACATCGTCGATCTTGTCGACAACATCGACATCGGTCTCTTTGGTGAGGCCCTGATCCGCCGACTCCTCGAAGTCGAAGCGGGGGTCAGCATTGGCGATGTCTGCCTCAGTGACGCCATAGTCCAAGCTCTTATTCTCCACCGGGATTTCGAATTCCCGGCGACCATGGGCCTCCTCCACCTTGCTCCAATCCAGGTCCGGGAAGGTATCCCGGGTGCATCTCATAGCGGCAGCCCAACCCCCATTGTACCGGTTGGCCAGACGGGTGACGAAGTCCATGGACTGCCGGTATTCAGCCACAACGTTGGCTTCTCGGCTCTTAGCAGCGTTCAGCTCCCCCCTCACCTTCTGAAGCTCGACACTCTTGTTCTTCAGGAGGAGCTGACTGCTGGCGTTCACCACTTTGGCAGATTGGAGGTCTTCCTTGGCCTTGTCCAAGTCGGTCTCCACCGACTTTAGTTTATTCCTTTCGTTGGTGACATTCACCAACTCCGCATTCTTCGCGGTCAGCTGATCCTGGGTGGCCTGGTGACTCTCAACCTCACCATAATACGCCCCCTGGAAGTACCGATAAAGATCACAAAGTTCCTTACTAGAATGCGCTGACTGCAAAAATAAAACACAGGGGAGTTAAATAAAAAATAACTTCGCAAAGAGCCGTTAAAACACTTGGAAAGAAAATTCTTACCGCGGCCAAATTGTGGGCGCGCACAGCAGCAGCCGCCTGGACCTAATCTAGCTGCATGTCGTATTTGAGCTGCATGCCCTTCAAGAGCCGGTAGCCCAAGTTGCCGCCTTCAAGAGGGCGGTCAAGCAGCAATGACTCATCATCAAGGACGTTGAGCTTAGGATGAAATAGCTCGCTGTCCTTAACCGGAGACCGGCCCACCTCTTTCGGAGGATTTTGGGCACCTCTACCTCGGCCTGTTCAATGAAGCCGACCTTTCGCAGCTTGGAGAAGTGCTGCAGCTCGGGAATCATGGCCAGGAGCGTGAGATGCTTATATATCTTGGGCCGCAGAGAAGAAGTGCCCACCTCGGCCACACGCCCAGAGAGTAGGCCCTGGGGGTCCTTCCCTTGGACCTTCATACCGACCTTCTCTTTCCTGAGGACTTTGGGTGGAGGCCGCTGGGGCTCTTTGCCGCTTTCTCCCTCGGATTTCCTCTTTTGAGGAACAGGAGTTTTCGTCGGGGGAGGTTTGATGGCCTTCCCAGGTGCTTGGTCACCACCATCACCTCGGCCGGCACCCCGACCTTGCTTTCTACCCCGACCGCCAATGCTGGGGGGAATAGGGAATATCCTGGAGGGCTTGGGAGGCATGTTACTGATCGGTATATAATTCTGGTTGAGATGGAGAGCTTCCCAGATCAAATGTTCCAGGCCTACAAAAAAAAATTTCAAAAACATTCGAAGTAGTACAATAAGGGCAGATAGATAAACGATAAAATATCTAAAAATCGGTATGACCCCTGGAGTACCATGAGGTTCAGCTTGGCAGAAGCCAAGAGCCGACAGGGGCGCATTGCCCAGAATGTACTTGGAATGGGGCAACCAATTTAGCGGTATGGGGATGGGTTTGCCACCCTTAGGCCCCGACATGGACGATGCCTCGAAAAACTTAAAAGCCTCTAGCTCTCGGCGTGTCAGCCGTCGGTCAGGAATGTGCTCCATCCAGGGCCGGGGTTTCGTCCAATACTGGCGCAGGGGAAAGTTATCGGGCACCCGAACACAGAAAAAGCGGGGCCGCCAGTTCTTCAAAGAAGTCAGCTTTGGATACACCGTCAGCTTCTTCTGCTTGGTGTACATGGACATCCAGCCTCCCTGACCAAGCTCCTTATCGGCTTTTGATCTTTTGCCTTTACCTTTTCCCTTGCCCTTCGCCGAGCCGTCTTCTTTGATCCAATGAAGCTTCCGAAAAAGATTCAAGGTTTCGGGAAACCTCTTATATCGGACTATCTAGGTGTAGCTGAGGAGATTGCGCCAGGATAGCGGCGTAAGCTGTGACAGGCATATATTCCAGGCATGGAAGATCTTAACTAAGAAGGGATCCAGCGGAAATCTCAAACCAAAGTCCAACATATGTGCATACACTGCCACGTGCCCAGGCGGATAATTAGTCACGCGACACCCTTCAGACGGCATCACCAGCTCGTACTCGTCCGGGAAGGCAAAGTATTGGGCCCCCTTACGGCAAAAATCGCTATTTAATGCCGTCCTTCTCCAGCACTTGTCAATCTTTACAAAAGAAGGGCTACCGGCTTTACAGGGAGGCATGTATAAATCATCCAATGTCTCGTCATCATCTTCTAGGATGATCTCTGGCGGGTCCTCATCCTAGTCGGCTTCCAGAGAGACAGACTCCGCGTCCGACATCATGTCGCGCAAACCGTTGTCCACATCTTCGGAGGCAACTGAGGATACTTCATCCTCTAGGCCGGCATCATCGTTCGTCTCATTATCAGATGAGATGGAGTTTGGTGCATCGTCCTCTAACACCCCTGTTGGTTTGGAAGATGAGGGTTCACCAAGGGGATCCTTAGAGGTGCCGGCCAAATAGGGAAACAGTAGAGGGGAGCGCTCGGCCAGCCCCAGCATGGTACCGTACTGACCGGATACCGGCACTCCTATGGCTGCTCCAAAAGCCCTAATGGCGGTAAGGAGAGAAGCATGCAGCGTCGGTTCCTCGAGAATCCTACCAGAAGTACTACAGTCATGGCCAGATTTACTCCTATGTTCTTTGGGTAGATCTATCACCGGCGAGTTATTAGACGCTACTGGACTAGAGGATTTTCTATCAGAGTTAAAGTCGCTATCGGTAATGGATTTGGGGCTTTCAGAGACATTTTGAGAGTGAGAATGAGAAGACATGATTAAAAGCAAATATTGCGAAAGAGGGAATTTTATGAAATACCTGGAAAGAGAAAAGGATGAAAGCTGACGCAGAAATCAATCGGCAAGAGAGTTCGTAATAATGGCTGGTTACAGCTGGGAATATCCCGACGGAAGATTGATAACTGAAAGACGCTAGGGCTCAGAATTCGCTGAATATTTTGACTCGAAAGCTCAAGAGTAGTGTGAAAGTGTGAAAATGAAGTTGGCCGAACCCTATTTATAGGAGAGCTCATGGCCAGGATCAAGTGACTCTTCGTCTTCCCGTCCGGATCGTGCCACGTGGATGTTAGCTCATAAGCAGCTGTGAGTAGCTACTGACACCCTAGTTAAGTCATAACGAATATCAAGGCGACGATTCGTATGTCATTAACAAACTCTACTTCTGAAATTTCTAATGGCTTTAATGTGAAAGCATGATTTTCGCATCACCCATGACAGTTTAGCATTGACTAAGCAGGATATGTCTTTCCCAGACATACCGGCTTGGGGGCTAGTTGTATGGGGGCTGCCTAAGTTCCCTACTGGTCCAGTTAGACTGATATTGACCGCCATGGTCGTGTCATTCCAGGAAGTCTCATTGACTGGGAGTGAGTTAGACTTGATACCGGCATAAAGGCTATGCCGGTCACATTTAGATATCTTACCGGTGTCAATCACTTGGGCCATGCTAAATGGGCATAGGTTGATCCAATATTTACTCAATGCGCCTATGGGCCTGAAGATAAGTATCAAAAGAGGATAGAATTGTACTCAACCAATAGGAGCAATGTCCCACCTTGCTTAGGACACTGTCGGCTCCTATAAATACCCCATGATCTGAGTCATAAGGTACGTTCACAGATACTAATATACTCTACTTGAGATAGACCGGCTTTACCCTTTACTGACTTAGGCATCGGAGGGGCGTTCCTCGGAACAACCCCCGTGGTTAGTTTACGTGTTCTATCTTGCAGGACACCAAACCGACTTGCATCATTGAAGAGCTACCGGTTCACTCCAAAGACATTTATTCCATACCGGAACAATAACTTTAAGTTTGTTAGATGCTCTTGTAATAAAGTGGCTCACTCTATGGCCAAAGCTTCTTTCTCCTTTGAGGAAGTGATGATTTGGTTAGAGGAATACCCTCCAAACATTGTCTCTTGTGTCCTTGAGGACAAAGCTCTAATGGAATAAAAATCCTAAATTTTCCGTCAAAAAAAAAAATTAAAAAGCGTCTCACTCACCTCATCGTATCTTGCTTCCAATTAAAAAATCGTATCATTATCCAGAATATATTACACAAACCGCATGTAGGTAAGCTTGATAATCAAATTTTAGATAATAACATATTCTAAAGCGTAGGGGTGTGCAAGGGGTAGGGTCGGACAGGAATTTGGACCATATCGGATCGGACCGGACAGGACCGAGGATTCCGGTTCGTACTGAAAATCAGGACTCCGGGTTTTCGATCCGGTCCGGACCGGTTGACCGGAATTTCTATTTTTAGTAAAAAAAAATAGTTTAAAGGTTAAAAATAATTTCAAAGTTATAAAGTTAAAAAGCTAAAAACCTACTCTTTACTAATTTTAAGATTATTGTGGTTAGAATTATTAAATTTTAATGTATGTAAGTTATAAATCTGTATAAATATTAATAAAAAAGATATTTTTATTTCAAAAGAATGCAGCTTCCGTCCAGACCGGTCCAAAAAAATCTCCGATTTTGGTTCACCGGTCCACCCGGTTCTGGTCAGGTCCGGTTCTGTACCGGTGCACACCCCTACTAAAGTGTACTGCAATAATACCTAATAATCGCAACATTAATTTGCAACAAAAAAGTATTGCAACACTAATTTGATTCCTAATAGATCAACTGCAACATTTAGAACAATATAACAAATCAATAAACCTCTTTGTACAAGGCTGTAGCAAACATCAATGTGAAAGAGGGTTTGCAGGAACTTTAGATCTTATCAACAATCGTGATTTCGACATAATATAATTTATTTGATCCAATTTAATATATCTTTATTAGTTTTAAATTAATCTTGTAGATTTCGTATGACTTTGAATTAATGAATTACTTTTAATTTAAATGAGAAAAGCAAAAAGGAAGTTGAGATCCCCTCGAGATGTGAACGTGTTGTTACCTCCCAAAAAGATGCATAATTACTTAGCCAAGATGTTGGCTTCTCCTCCTTGTGTGTGAAAGGACCACATTATAATCTACTTTTTTCATACATATATGGGTGTGATATCATTTACTAAATCACTATTGATTTCTTTTCTTTTGAAACTACTTATATGATAGTGTTTTCTAAAGATTAAAATATGTATACTTCCGGATACACCTATAATAAGCAACTTGGGTTGATAAGATTATACTCTTATATTTCAAAATTGTCTCAGATTGTTAGGCACTCTTTAGTTCAGCCACAATTACATATATTTTTTTTTATAAGGAGCCACAATTACATATTTACATCTATTGTTAGTTTAATCCATATCAAATGTGATTTTTTCCCTTTTTTTCTCTACTTTAATTCTAAAAGAACCTAAATTGAAATCTATATATGTATGATGTCCATGATCTTTAAATCATCTCATGAGAACATTAAAAATTACTTTTATTTTTATCCATTTGTTATTAATCTACACATAGTTGGTTTTTTAGGTGATATGTCTCATATACTTTTCTTCTCTTTTTGTACCCATGTGGTCTACTTTTTAATACAATAACCCACATTCAAATCTCTCTCTTGACCTTTTTCATTTCTCTCTCCATCTTTTCGGTTTATCTCTCACACTTTTGGACTTTCTATTTGATTTTCCCCCAAAGTAAAGTGAATAAATTAAAAAGAAAGGAGGAAGTATATAACATGATATTCTTTCATAAAAATAAAAGCAAGAAGTAACATATTTTTTCCTTTAGTCCATTAGATCATTAGATCGTACAATGTCCAAGAAAAATCTTCATTATTTATTAAACTAAAATGAAGACATGTGAAGCAAGGAATGATTGTAAAATAAATCAATAATGAAATCCAAATTTTGTATCTTAAAACTGAATGAGTGAAACCAAAAATTTGTATATACAATATGTGTAAGTGAAGTTTATTATTATTAATTAGGAAAAATTGATAGGAACAGTCTCAACTATGGGCGTTCCACCATTTTCAGTCCCAACTAAAGATTATTTCTGAGCGGTCCCAACTATGCATCATTTTTGCCAAATTTGGTCCCAGCAGGTCATTAACCTGCTGCAACAGGTAAAACGAATTTCCTTTTATTTTTTGCCCCAACTTTCATTTTCTCTCTCCTCTAGTGGGCATCCGCCCCTCTCATCCCCACCTTCAAAACTCCCACTCCACCCATACTTGCCGTCCAGTCGACACCCCCTCCCCAACCCCCAAATGTGCCACCCTCCCTGCAGGTCCACCACCACTAAGCAGCAACATGAACCCCTACCCCCACCACCCTTTCCTCCTACCCTCGACCCACTTTCTTCTCTCCTTATCTCCTTCTCTCATCACATCATATTACCAACCAACTGCAACCAACGCCGGCACATTGAGCACTTACACCACCGAAAAGCGCCGCTGCACATACCCACAAGGCATCTCTGCTACATACCCACCCCCGAAACTATCATACCTAACCCCCAAAACCACCCCCCGAAAACCTTAAACCACTAAAAATATACCATCCCAAAAACCCAAAAACCCAAAAACCCAGAAACCACCTTAGCCCACTCGAAAGCCGTCCAACCATCACTCACGAAACAACCACCTAACCCCTGCTTCTACCCTCTCACCGGCCACGACCCAAAAGACATCCATCTGTCCATGAATTTCAACTCACGAAGAATCTGAGATAGAGAGAAAATCGGGTGGTTTCATGATGGATTGAATTACTTTGTGGGTGTTTAGCGAAATTTCACGGGTGTTTTGGCAAACTTTGTGGGTGCTTGGGTAATCTTTGTGGGTGTTTGGGAAAATTACGGGGGTGTTTGGGTTGGTGTTTTGGCGAATTTCGAGGGTTAGTTGGGGAGGTGGGTGGGAGGGGAGGTGGCGGGGAAGGGGATGGATTTCGGGGGGGGGGGAGGGATGGCAAGGGAAGGGGATGGGATTTCGGGGGTTAGGCGGGGAGGTGGGTGGGAAGGGGAGGGGATGGGATTTCGGGGGTTAGATGGGGAGGTGGGTGGGAGGGGAGGGGTGGCGGGGGATGGATTTCAGGGGTGGCTGGGGATGGAGTGGCTGGGGGAAGGATGGCTGGAGAAGAAGGAGATAGGAGAGAGAAAAAGGAAGAAGAGACTGAATTAAGAAATAAAAAAAATAATTTACCTGTTAAACAGGTAATCAGTCACCTGGGACCAATTTCGGCAAAAATTATGCATAGTTGGGACCGCTCAAAAATAATTTTTAGTTGGGACTGAAAATGGTGGAACGCCTATAGTTGGGACTGTTCCTATCAATTTTTCCTATTAATTAAACTAAAAATTCTCAAACATGGTAAGAAATTTTGTGTTTCTCTAAATTAGGAATAGGTCGTATTTCTAACCTATTATTAACGATCTCACGTGACCACATATACATTGCACGTGATCACAAATGATTTTTTGCCTATTCTAACACAAATAATAATTACTTTATCAATTTTTGGTGACATAAAAAAATGAATTATGCTAACATGAAATTAAATTAGTTACAGTATCCAATTTATGAAGAAATTTTATTTATGTTTAATCCATCTCAAAAAGGTCATCTTACCTATAATTGCAACATATTTCAAATAATCACAATTTTATAAATCCAATCTTTATACCTTTCATACTAGCACGATATCTTACCAAAAATGTAACCTCCTTATTGAAATGGTGTAGATTGTCCCCTTTATAAATTGAGAAGCATATTGGTTGCATAAAACCATATTCACCTTAGCCTCTTCTTCTCCTCTTCTTTGATATCTCCTATATATATGGTGAAACAAAGAAGATTGATACGTCCAACAGCCACACTACCTCAAGAATTATGTGTCGAAATACTAGCTAGATTACCAGCAAAATCTCTACTAAAATGTCGTTGTGTCTCCAAGTTATGGTGCTCTCTCATAGATGACCCATGTTTTGCTTCAACCCATTATGAAAAATGCCAAAACAATCAAGACAAATCTCGTCTACTAGTCCTAGAACCTTCTGATATGGGTGAATCTAAACAATTATGCACAATCCGTAATGGGGACAAATTTAGAAAAATGTCTAAATTTGAGATGCACGTCACTTGGTATGAGCATTACCAAGCCGTGGGTTGTATCAATGGGATGCTCTGCATGAAAAAATACATATCGGAAACTCGAGTTTTTCAGATTTTTCTTTGGAACCCTTCAATTAGAAAAGCTTTGGAGCTTCCTTCTCCTCAAATGTTAAGCGCAGAAGTAAGATTTGATATTGATTGTGCTTTTGGTTTTGACCATGTTAGGAATGACTACAAGGTGGTAGCAAGTTTTTATGTAGGAGGTGGCCTTCACATTCCTAGATTTGTTGAGATCTTTACTCTTAGTACTTGCTCTTGGAGAACCATGAATGTTACCAAGGGACCGTGTTTATGGATTCTAGGCAGTCCAAAGGTTTTTCTTAACGGGATTATATATTGGTCAGGAATCGACATTCTAAAATCTACTGTAAAAGGTAGGTTTTCTCATTTTGTGTCATTTGATGTAGTTAGTGAAGTGTTTAAGTATATTGATTTGCCTGATTTAGAGCATCCTAATGTGTGGGAGCATGAAAGGTTTCCCATCCATTTCGACCAATCGCTTGCTCTTATGGAAATCTTTGAAACTTATACTCAAATATGGGTCTTGGAAGAGCTTGAAGGAATGGTACAATCATGGACCAAACGGTATGTCATAAACTTACAATTGCTTCATAAGTGCATCTATTTCAAAATGGATGGTGAATTGTTCTTTGCAGGAGAAAAAGGAGGGGTGAGCTCTTATAATATTAAGACCCAAGAAACTAAAGTTCTTGCAAAGAGTTACAAACTTTCTCCAGTTTTTACTACTAATTACATGGAGAGTTTGGCTTTAATGAAAGGAGTACCCGGCAAAAACTCATACATATTCCCTCCATTTGAGGTGATATTATTTGAGGATCTTGATGATGTTTAGTCTTTTTAATTACCTTTGTGTTTTTTTTTAAGTTTCAAGAGTTTTTAATTTGTCTTAAACCACATTTTGTAATAGTTAAATTCTGTCTCTCATGCTTTGTTTTAAAGTTCACAGTGGATAATATAACAATACCCACATTTTAGACCTTAATCAGTGTTACATCAATCACTGCTTCCATCGTCAGCCATGTTTTTATTTGTCTTTTGCAATATTATAGGCATATGATAAACCATTGTGCTGATAAGCTTTGTAGAAAACACTATATATATCGTACATGAAGCATATATACACTTCTATATATAGTTCTATATACGTACAAATCTCATTCAATTGTAACTCCTATCAAATCTCATTCAATTGTAAGTTGTAACTCCTATCTTGCCATATCATCACACTCTTTTATAATTAAAACTAATTGTATGTTGGGTCTGGTCAATGCATCGTGTCATTTAACACGATAAAAATGATGTATAATTTGGGTTAACCTTATGTCACAAGTACAAGTCACAGTTTAGTGTTAAGATCATGAACCTACAAAGTAAGAGGTTACGGGTTTGAGGCCCATTTTACAGATTGTTTGATCATTTTTAAAGGAAATGACATATTAGAATATGAATATTATGTTGGTGAGAAAGCGGTGCCACATCAACGTATAAGGTGAAGTGACATGTACGTGCAATGCTTGCCCATATGTTTTAATAATATATATATATATATATATATATATATATATATATATATATATATATATATATATATATATATATATCTTCCAAAAGAGTGCAAGTTCTAAATATAGAATATGTAACACTCTGTCCGATTATAGACATAAAGTAAAGAGATAACTCTCCCCGCTCAATTAGGATCCATAAAAGAGTTATAATAGACATAATAATCAAGTTCGCACAAGCATCATCAATGGAGAAGAATATCAGCGATAAAAATAAAATAAAATAAAATAATAGTAATCTTTCCAAAATAATATTATTTATCACATTTTTGAGGAGGAATTGAACGTAAGTGGATCGCAATATTCGCAACCCACTGTTCCTATTTGGATATAGTATTAGGACTCTGCTCGCCTATGTCCAGTATGGACACACCCTGATGTGAGATATTACCCTGTTTAATAGTTCTCGACCTCTCAGACGACAACTAATAACCAAGACGAGTCTACATACCTACTCAGTACGTAAGTATAAACTATTTACCCTGCTCAGTACATAGTGACTGTTCATTCCTAGTAGACCATGTCGCCTCACTAGCTTAGTTATCATCCTCAAAGCAAAACAAATAATAAATAATATATTTTCATCGTCTGCAGAATGTCATTCAAGGTCTTACATCAAACTGCAAGAATCTAGGGTCTTAACCCATCAATTCCAAACTGCAATAATTTTAGGGACGTAACCCATCAATTCCATTAAATCAAATTGAAAGAATTTCAGGGACTCAACCCTTCATTTCCAATTCAAAACATTTTCAAAATTTTTCATAAACAATAATCATATAAAATATAATTTAACTCATCAAGAAACTAGAAATTAATAGACATGCTTATATTAGCTTAAAACCAATTCCAAGAGCCCAAAACAAAAATTATATTTCATCTAAACAACCAACCAAATTTTCATACCCAATACCATCATAGAGTAATATATAAATGATCAAATATGCCGAATATAATATTGTTGGATTATGCTCCAAAATTAGTCAAATAGTTTTCCTAATAGTTAGGACTAGTTGCTAATATTTAGTTAGTGGGCTAACAAGTAGTGGTCTACCTAATGGTGTCTATTTAGTGGGATAGCAAGTAGTGGGCATGTTCCTAATTTCTCTTTTTAGTGGCTCATAGTTTTTTTTTTTTTGAAAGAGAAATTTCATTAATTGAAGGCCAAACGACATCTACAATAGGTATTAAAGAAAAACAAGATACAACTAAACAATGCTAAATCAAATTCGTCTTAGAATAAACTACAATGAACCACATCGAGCAATACAGCGCAACCCCCTTGTATTTGATGAATCAAGCAGCTATTGATGAGGAAGTCTATCATTATGATATAGTTTGGGAAGAACATTCTTGATCGAGTCATGTTGAACGTATCCGATATTCCAATACCTTCACGTTGAGTCTCGAACTTCAACCAATGAGAACAATTTCTCATACCTAAAAACAAAAAAAAACATACTCACAACTCCCATAGGGGAGAAGGAGATTTCCAAAACAGAAACTAAAAAGCCCATAACAGGGTTTGAAAATATCTCATAAAGAGAGACTAATTTATTAAACAAAACAATAAAATGAACTAAAAACTGAAAATAGAAGGGGAAAATGGGCTTACCATGGATGAAATCATCCATGGCAGCCCCTAATTGATGAAGACGGGGTAGGGGAGACTAGGTTTGAGAGAGAAAGAGAGAGGGAGGCTAGGGTTTTTTTTTCACAAAGTATTTAGTGGCTCATAGTTAAGATGTTATTAGTAGTGCCTTGTATGCCTATTTAAAGGTTGCTTTGTTTATTCATTTATGTGTGAAAAATATATAAAAATGTAGTCTTTTCAATTTCTCGATGTTTTTCTTTTTTCTTCTCCAAAAATTCTACATGGTATCAAGAGCATCACGTTAGATCCTCAAAAAAGGAGAGAAAGAGAGAAAAAAAGTTAGGAGAGAAAATTATAGAAACAAAAAAAAAAAAATTTGTGAGTGTGTGATCAACCATGGTAAGTAATGGTTTTTTTAGATGTGTGGATGGGTTCCCTTTTAGCCAATGAAATTATTTTGATTACTATAAAAAAGAGGGAGAAAATGTTTAGAGTGATGGGACAACCTTCACAAGAAAAATGTAGATAATTGGCAATCTGATAATGGTGGAATTCGTAGTCAACGCAGACATGGTTTCCGAAATTTTAGTAGTGGATGTGGTCAAGTTTGCAAGACTACATCGAAGAAAGGTTATGGAGAGAAGTGCTCCGTTCATTGAAGGTAGATGAGAAGTACAGCAATAAATTTGAATATGGTAATGAGAAGTGCATTACATCAGGAAAAGAAATGCTTCCATGTTAATGGAGAGAAGTGCTCCATGAAGATTAAGAAAATTTTTTGAAGGTCGTCCATCATGCGGGAAGAATTACCAACAAGCAAGATTGTGACACAATGTTTAATGTTGGCTCCTACAAATTTTGGAGCAAGGGGGTGTGTTGGATTATGCTCCAAAATTAGTCAAATAGTTTTCCTAATAGTTAGGACTAGTTGCTAATATTTATTTAGTGGGCTAACAAGTAGTGGTCTACCTAATGGTGTCTATTTAGTGGGATAGCAAGTAGTGGGCATGTTCCTAATTTTTCTCTTTAGTGGCTCATAGTTAAGATGTTATTAGTAGTGTTTTGTATGCCTATTTAAAAGTTGCTTTGTTTATTCATTTATGTGTGAAAAATATATAAAAATGTAGTCAATTTAATTTCTGGATATTTCTCTTTTTTCTCCAAAAATTTTACAAATATAACCACCTTTATAGAACAAAAGTCATAACTTAAATAAATATAAATTTACAAAGTTACCACAAGACATATATATATATAGTCTTGACTAAGCATAAACATAGCAGAACTTGGAGATACTCCCTCCGTCCCATAATATAGTGCTTACTTCTCATTTTTCACGGGAATTAAGGTAAATGGAAGGAGTATAGGATGTTCCAAAAATAATAAGTAATGAAGTGCTTTTTTAATGCTTTTATCTTAGAACTAGTTATTTATTATCTTTTTCCTTTAAAAAAATATCAAAAAGCAATAAATGTTTCTTGGAATGGTGTAAAA
Source organism: Beta lomatogona (assembly GCA_947646795.1). Taxonomy (NCBI): domain Eukaryota; kingdom Viridiplantae; phylum Streptophyta; class Magnoliopsida; order Caryophyllales; family Amaranthaceae; genus Beta; species Beta lomatogona. The sequence continues at coordinate 9,165,681 of CANSNZ010000927.1, read as the reverse complement.
CAATAAATAGGGGCACATATTTTTAAAGAAATGTAGGGGTATTTTGGAAAGTTTGTGTAGAAATTAATGATATTTTAGTCCAAACAAATTGATTAAAAAGAAATAGGTACAACATTTTGGGACACCCAAAAAGGAATGTAAGCACTATATTATGATACGGAGGGAGTAATATAAATCATACCAAACACCAAATGCCACATACGAGTGTGCGCTCCGCTTCGTCAGATTCTGCACTATACGAGACTTCACTGAATTCGAGCAATGATACAACGTTGAACTACCAATAGTATGAAAATATATGCAGCCACCATAGAATCTCTAAACACCATAAAAACATTTATAATCACAAACTCCCAACTAGAAGTCTAGAACTCTTGAGTCTTGATCATGCTTAACCAAAGATATCCAAACTGATCATGTACACCATGAGGGACTTGAAATTTATAAAAACAATTTCCAATGACAACTCCAAAACAACAGCATTATGTTGCAACGCAAATACCACAATCAAAACACAGATTTGCAATTTATCAAATATCACAATAGACCACGTAACGCCAAGAAAAGGAATATACAACGTATATATATTTTCCCACCCAAAATCCTATTATATTACTAACCCAATTTAACTATTAACACTAAAATAACTCCTATGCGGTTTCTAACCGTTCTAGGAAAAACCTTTAGTTACCTGGCCAACTAGAGGAGTGAAGCCAACCGTCTATTGTTCTTCTTCTTGCGCTAGATTGTGCTCCAAATGCTCACCTCCTAGCACCCAAACAAGAACTTAGAACACTTAAAATTAACAATGGACTTTACACTAGTACAAAGTTGGTCTAAGGTAACATGTATGAGGTAACACTTTTCAAAATTCAAGTTTGTCGAATATGTATGTAACACCTTGGTAATACTTAATCAATATGTAACACTTAATGTAACACATTTTTATAAGTAACATTTTGAAGTAGCACTTTTATAATTGAGTAACATTTTGATGTAACACTTTCAGATAGGTAACACCATTAGGTAGCACTTACATATTGGTCACATTTTAAGATAACACTTTAAGATAAGTATTTTTTTAAAGAAGTATAAGTATAATTTTTAAAATTATAACATTATGATTTTATTAATTACTTCAAATTCTTTCTTATAGGAGCATTTAACAAACTCATCTTCCCTCAACAACAAAAAACAAAAAAAAAAAAAAACAAAGTCGTCTTAAATTAATTGGGTGCTAACCCAAAATTATGTTGGCATTTAATTAGCCACCAAAGAGAATTAAACTAAAAAAACAACATTTTCTTTATTTTCAATTCCAATTGCAAAGTAATGCGACTTAGGTTTCAGTGTTCCACCACCGCTCTCCTTCTTCGTTCCAGTCAGACTCGCTCGCTCTCCTTCTTCGTTCCTATAACATGCTTATTTTTGAAAGCAATTATTAATGTTAATTATATTATAATTATTAATTTAATTATGTATTGGATATTGTCATTTTATTTTATTTGGAACATTTATATATTTTTTTTAAAGGAGTTTGGAACATCTATATAGTATTGATTTGTTATCTTCATAAATATTTATTATTTCACTGTTATAAAGTTATTACTATCTTCGGTTTCAATTATTTAATTTTTTTGAATAGTATTTACCCAAAATTCGAAACCAAATTGTTGCATTTTATCAATTTGAATCGATTTCCTCATCCTTTTTTGTTGGTTCATTTGAGAACCCAAAACCGATAAACCCCCTCCCTCGTACAGTCGTACCCCTTATTGTCGGTCAGCTAAACCCACAGAAACCCCCCTAACCCCGAAACCCTCTCTCTCCTCTCACCCTTTGTCTCTCAAACCCTCGTCTGTCTCCTTCGCCTAGCCGGTGTGCGCTGCCTCACCGTCACTTGCCGACACTCAGACCAGCGCTGCAGTCGTGCCATATTAATTTCTCTTTCCTTGCATCTCTCTCATTCCTCCTTGTTGTTGTTGGTGCATCTCTCTCTTCTTCCTCGTGGTGGTGTTGCACCTCTTTTGGTGTTGCCGACTTGTCGCTGCTGCTACTGTCCTTTCTCTTCTCTCGCGGATACTGTTGTCTTGTTCCACGATCTTCTCTCACCTCTACGCGGTTGTTGCCGTTGTTGTTGTTGCTTGTGTGCCGCTTGTGCTGCCGTGGCTCTACTCCTCCGTCCTCTCGCTGGTTGTGTAACTCATGGCCGGTGGTGGGGGGTTTCTTCTTCTATTGTTGGTACTAACCCTTTCAATCTCTCTTTTGAATTGAATTTTGTTCCATTGAAGTTATGAAATTAGTTGTATGATGAAATTGTGTTCTGATTGATTATGTGAATGAGTATATTGAATTGTAGTTATTTGTTTTGAGAACTCTAATGGTGTTATTGTTGTGTTGTTGTTGTTGTTGGGTGTTATTGTTGTTCTGTTGTAGATGATGTTGTTACAACAACAGTTTTTGTGTTATTTTGTTGTTTTTCTTGTGTTATCATAGAAACTAATTGAGCATTTATTCTTATGTTATATATGTTGTCTAAAAGATTAACCATAATTTCTGCATCACTAATTGGATATTGGCAAATCGTTTTGGTGTTAGTTCAATATAGTTTCTGAGGTAAGTTCAGTTGGTGATACTAGATTGTTGATCTGGTTTTGAAATCTTGATTATAAGTTATTATGTAAAATCAGATTATGAGTGAATCTTCAGTTCTAACATTATGTTAAGATTTGGTTTGATTTGTTAGTTATAAGAGTTTAGTCTACTTCGTTAGATTGAGAAAGAAATCACTTACATAATATGAAATTAAGGAATTGGAATGTAATGCAATGGAATTCTAAGTTAGGAATTAGTAATGTTTTGTCCTGGTCGAGTTAACTTTTTGTATTATGAACTCATTTAGAAATATAGTTTATTGTCGTTATTATTAGTTAGCGAGATGAATTTAAAGATTGTCTAGCTAAAGTTGGTAATCATGTGTTATTGATTGTGGAGGTGAATGATACAGGATAACGAAATAACTTGTTTCGTTTGTTTGGAGTTTAGTGAGTCAGTTTATGCTAATTTGTACTTATAATTCAATCTATAACAAGAATTAGTTGGGCTAGGAAGACTCGTTTTGTATGAAGTTCAATGTTGTTAGTTAGTAAGAGGTAATCTAAGTTTTATTTGGTTCTAATATAAAGTTGATTGAAAGTTATGAATTCCTATATAGTATTCATATTTTCTTAATTCCAGTTTGTTGTCGAGTTTTACGCTAGCAATTAAGAAGTTATAAAGGTATAAGTCAATTAGTAAATGACTATTTATCTAGTCTCTAAGAGTGAAGTGATTATAGTAGCCAACTGAATTAAAGATAGAAAACATATTAGGTAAATGTTGATAATAATATTGAGATCATTAAAAATAATTTCATTATTCCTAAAGTTGATTAACAAGGTTTATGTGGAAATAGGTTTTAGTTAATTCGAGTTTATGAGAAGGTAGATAATATGTCTAATTCTTTTAATAATACAACTAAACAAAACTAATAGTTTAATAAACTCCTTTCATGATGGTTACTTCTTCTAAAGCAAGATGTAATTCACTTCTTTGTCTAAGTGATTCAGCTATATTGTGTAGATAACACTTGAGAAGGTTATATTGAGAAGGTTCATCAGATTAGTTTATTTATGTGAGAGTTAATAGGAATAGCTACTAGCTCTTGGCGTTGCTGTTAAGAGAAATTTGGAGGTTAATTCTCAAGAGTTAAAGAGTATATAATTCAATTATAGTTTTGAAACATAGGAGTGGACTTTTTTTTCTTTATGGGAAAGTGGACTTTAAAAGTGAATTAAGTTGATTAATTTAACTTTAATATCTGTAATTAGAGTAATATAATAAAAGTCAGTTGTTTGGTTGGTGTTTACTCAAATAAGTTAGTTGTGAGTTACTTAAAAGAAACTTGTTATACGGTTGAATAAGTTTGTAATTAGAAACAAGGGACGCCCCGCTCTATGTATCATGAGTTTGTTTCGTTAATATCCATGTTACAAATATTCAGATTTGACTATAGCGTGGGAGGAAAAGTGGGAAACATGACAGGTTAATAATACCATTTGTTTTAGCTCGTGTTCTTTCTGAACATGTGCTTCACACCTGCACCAAAAATCCATGTTAAACCTGCGCATGTTAGGAATTTTGGCACTAGGTTGTACCTTGCTAAATATCGTGCTATGCATATACTGCAGTCAGACTTTGTAGATTCATATTTTCTTTTTTGTTCTTACTACAGGATGATAGATGCTTTGGGAAACATGCATGCATGGATAGGGCGATGGAATTGAAGACGAAAGAAAGAAATGACCATAAAATTGATCTAGGTTTATTTGGGGAGAGTTATATAATTATGCTTGGAATTTCATGTCAACTATATATATTTTGAACGGAGTAATATATTTTCAGTTGACGAATACTACTCTTTGGCTCATTCTTTACAATAACTGTTGAGTATTTATACTAATTTATATCTATAATAGCATACTATTTCCTCTTCGTTATTACGTTTGTAAGTTTTAGTATTATTATCATTGTATGTGTGACGACAGATTTAAAAATGTTACTATAGGACATGTGAAATAGATGTGTTGCTATAAAGCTAGCTAACAAAAAGTGTTGTCTAATATCTAATAAAATGTTACATATGCTCACTTAAAATGATACATAATATCTAATAAAGTGTTACTATAATTCAAGAGATGGCATAGAAAATGTTACTATAGACGTAAAAGTGTTACATAAAAAATTATGAGTAACACTATAAAAATGCTACATTGGTTTTAGAAAGTGTTACATTAGATAAGTTTGAGTAACACTTGAGAAAGTGAAACATTAGCTTTAGAAAGTGTTACCTTAGAGAATAGGTAGCACGGGCAGATGTTTCACTTATTAAAGTGTTACCTATTGCCTAAAGCAACATTTTTAGGCCTTTAAGTAACACTTTTAGGGTGATACATTAGGCCAATTATGCACTAGTGTTAGAGTGCGAAAAGCTGAATTTTTAGGATTGAAAGAAAAGTAAAAATGGTGGTTTTTGAGAGTAAATGGGGCTGCTCTACCTCTCCTCTTTTCTTCTCTTCACACGGCTCAAAAGGGGGGAACAATGATCAGTTTTTTTGACCAGAAATCAGCTCCAAAGGTGATAAAAGGTGGAGGTTACAAGGTTAAATTAATGGGGTTTAATGGGGAATTAAAGTGGGGTTACAAGGCTTTAAAGGTCACTCATTCCCATCCAAAATTTCTGATTTTTTGACATTTTTTAGGAGCGGAAGTCTTCAGATTAAAAAGTCGTTACGACAGTCCAAACGCACTAATATAAAATACTTAGCTAAACGCATAAATTTAAATACAAGAAAAATTATCGAAATATAATATTTATAAACTGGTAAAATATATACGGCAAAATATTTTCAAGAATAAAATATTATACTTTTGATGAATGATAATAGTTTAGGGAAGATAACGCGATAAATTAGGAGCGGATATTTTTTTTTTTTTGACATCGAGAAAACTTACAAAATAAAAATAAAGTGCTGAAATTAAGGAACAAACATCCTATTTGTCTTACACCAACGAGCCAAATGGTGAGCTGGAGAAACCTGAATCTTGGGCACCTTTTGTAGCTTACACCACGCAAATTCATGACCAAGTGAGCGAATGCGAGTAATAGTATGGTTAACGCTGATATCCAAACAACGTTGAGAATCCAATAGTTGTACTAGTAACGTTGAGTCGGTATGTAGTTGTATGGCTCGAAAACCTATATCCTTCGACCATTGGAGAGCTCGAAGACATGCCATTGCTTCCGTAGCTATAGCCTAGTTAGGAGCGGATATTTTCGGGGTGTTACAGAATCAAATTATATATAAAAAAATTTTAGAATCAAATATAGCCACGTGATGATTTACTATCTAATGCAACGTCACCTCTTAATCTTGTATGGATTGCATTGATTACTATGAACTACTCTCTCCGTCACTAAATATAGTTCTCATTTATTTTGGGCACAAGTATTAAGGAAAAATCATAAGTGGGACTTTAGTTGTATTAAATAAGAATTATAAATTGAAGTTGGTACACTATTCATGAATTGTTTATTGAGGAGAGAGAGAATGTGTGCCATTTTACAAAGTCATCTTATTTATGGGAAAGTGGGTAATATAATAAAAAATAAAAGCTAAATAATATTTTAATTGGTGGACCCATACTAAATAAGGAAATGAGAAATCTATTTGTGACAGACATAAATAGAAAAATGAGAACTTTATTGAGGGACGGATGGAGTATTATTGTACGCATATTGTAAGCATGCCCTCCTATTACAACACAATAATTTAAAGGGAAATAAGGGTTGTACGCTCATAAACCTACAACAATATTTAAGAGGGATCACAATCATTGACATTTAACTTGTTAATAGGAGCCCTATATTTTTTTTATATAAGGTTGTAGGTTCAAATGTTATCACAATAAAATTTGTTTGAGAAGCAGCTCGGCACAGTTGGCCAAACCTGCAAAATTCTGGGTGGGAGGCCTAGAGATGACATAGTCTTGAGTTTACATAAGAATCTCTCACTTATAATATACTTCATATAATATAGTGGTCTCCCGTTCCCTAATGTTATTTCCATTTCTATCTTTCACCTTTAGAGTAGAATAAAGTATGTGGTTACTTTATTTCTAGATCTTACTTTACATTATTACTTGGGTAGCTTGCATGTCTCATACTTAATTCCAATTTAAACTTACATTCCTATCACTAATTTAAGTACTTCTATATTTTTGTTTGATGTGAAAATACAAAAAAAAGGCCGATCATATTTATTTTCCTACTGGCTACACACATTATTGTTCCACTAAAGTATATATCTTTCATCATCTCATCTTATTATAATTTTACGGGATGTACTAGAGAATTATCTATTTCCACTTAAAAGTTCTTACGTGTTTCCAATTTCCAACCCCCTTTAAAACCCAAAGAAAGGGACAAAACCTTTTCTCTTTTTTTTCTTTCTTTTTTTTACATCAAGTTATTGTATAGACTAACAAAAGTATTGTTAATTCGACACCAGTTGGCTAGCTTATGTGCTTGTTGGACTTATTTTCTTGAGACCTTGAGAATTTGACACCACTCCAGAGTATCTGCAATTTGTTGAATTCATTTACTGTCCATTTGATGGAAATGGCCTTTGTACTTTTCGAACGCGGACAATGCACTAGGATGGAAGAGTTAGCTCTAATCCAAACCTGTTTGTAGCCTTGTATAGAATCCATTATAGTGTGCGGAGGCAAGCGATTGCTTCTGTCTGCAGGGCTGAGCTTGCCGCCCACAGGCCCCATACCCAATGTTGTGCTGGTCTGCTGCTGCTTCCAGAGTCCAGGCGTAACCGTTGCATTGAGTGGTCCGTCCCAATGAACCATCTGTCAACATTGTAATTTCTGGAATACCATGAGTGTTCCTACCTATGCTTGCAAGCAGGAACCCATGTGGTAGATCATGTCCTCGTGTGGCCCCCCTAGTGATAGCAGGCGGGGTGTTAAATATGTGGTGTTGTTGTAGACCATTGCTAATTTGTTGTCAGATCTCGGAACTGTAGTTATCTGGCGTCAAAACACGTTGCTATTTCGAGTCCCCCAGATTGTCCATAAAGTGGCAAGGAATGTTGGCAAGCGCATGCCTTCAAGTCCATCTTCTTTCCAAAACTTAAGAATCCATGCAATGATTCATTGCTTCAAAAGGATGTCTGCCCTCGAGGTTAGGCAGATGGTCAGGGGCCCATTCTGCCACGTCTCAGAGGCTTGTGGGCGGAGGCAAACAAGGTATTTGTAAGTCCTCCTAATTTTTATGGCATAAAGGGCACATGGGATTTGGTCCCATGCCTATCCTGAAAATATTGGCCTTAACTACCAGGCTATTATGCCAGATTTTCCAAACAAACAGTTTTCGTTTACGCATTTTGCTCAGAATCGATAGGGTTCAGAAGAAACCGAAGTCTTGTGTAGTATTCATGCTGCAGATTTCTTGATTCTGAGAGAGAATATAGTAACCAGATTCTATACTGTACTCACCAGAGGTTGTGAGAGGCCAGTATGGAAAATCCTATTCACTGTCTGAGGTTAGGGTTTCCAAAGTTTAGATGTCCATAGCACTGGTGGGGGTAAAGAGTTGGTATAATCACGGGATATTCCAGGTTTTGGTGATGGGGTCGATTAGGTGCTTGATCCGGAGCCTTGCTGCTTGATCCAAAGTAATGTCATCTCTTAGAATGGGGGTAGCTCCATGCACCCAATTATCCACGGAGATTTTTGTTTGCCGCCCGTTTCCCAATTTTCACACACTATTCTTCTAGATAATTTGTTCGACATAGAGAAGACCTCGAATACCCCATGATGCATGTCCCTTGGCTGCTCGGAGTTTAGGGTAGTGGCCTTGATAAGATGCATAGACTCAGGACAGGAGTGTATTCGGGTATTGTTAGATGTTGATGACCTTTTTCATAAGTAGAGCCATATTGAAAGTACCAATATTTTGTATTCCAAGCCCTCCCACCCTTCGTGGTAACTGCAATATTCTTTGATCTTTGATGCGCTAGTACCAATAGGCTAGCCCCATTTCCAATTCTTGGAGAATTTGGTGCCTCGCAATCCTGAAAGTGTTAGCTTCCTAAATAGTGGTGATGTCAACATTCTCTTATTGAAGGTGTTCTGACGCGTGCTTCCAGCATAGGCCCCAGGATTGCCGGTTGACGAGACAACAAGCCTTGAGGTGGGATCTTATGATCTCAAGATGGCGTGCTAGTTGGTACATGGATGAACCACTGATTTGCATCCGAAGCTTTGTCACTATAATGTTTTGGACCTGTGGAAAATTGAGGCACTAGTTCTCTATTTGATACGGTTTTTGCTTATCATCAAATAGTTCAGCTGTTTGAAGGAGAATTGGGGCATGGTCCGCATGCATGATTTGGAAGTTACACACTCGAGTGTGTGGAAATCGAACGAGCCAATAATGTGATGTATAGGTGCGGTCCAATTGTTCCATGATTAGTTCACACCCTTCCCTCCCGTTCGTCCATGTGAAGCGGGCCCCACAAAAGGCACATCATATAAATATATAGGGTTTCAACCAATGAAATTATCCCAACCTCGTATTAATGGTGCTCCACCTAACTTGTACTGATATTGGCCGACTTGGTTAATGTCACAAATGATGAGATATTATGTGTGTTGGAGCAGGAGGTCCGATAGTTGGTCCCATAAATGAGGACGTAAATGGTAACGCGGTTCTCCATACAAAAACAAAACATGGAAATGTCTATCATTAATAAAGACTATTTTACTGAATATAAAATTACAACATTTTCGAACTATCGTTATAGAGAAGGGTGCCCAACAAAAAAAGTTATGCCTCCCCTAGATCCATCTGCATCTAACCCTATTACACTGGTAGGGTTAGTAGTACTTAACATAGTATGTACAACAGTCAATTCCGTCTTAGTTTCTTGTAAAAACAAAAAAAGTTGGTTGAAAGGTTGCAACGAGCCAGAATAGGTACAAGCTTGTCGGGGCTTCACTGACATTTAGTCCCCGACTATTCCAAGAAAGAAAATTCATGACTGGGCTAGTGAGTGATCTGGGTCAATCACAACCCTCCCTTCATCATCCTCAAGAGTAACATAAGAGAGACGTGCAGCTGCATCTGAGATGCTTCAATATCCGGCGAGGCTAGTTTGTTGCGTTTAAGAGACCATGAGCTGGACTCAGGAGCATAAGTGGTGGCTTGCATTTTCTTGTTTAGAAGGGATGTAACTTCGTCATCAACTTCAACACCCATGTGTCTTACCATCGACAAGTCTGTAAGAGCTTTAGCTTTGAATGAGTAATTTGGAGACGAAGGTAGCATATTGAACGCTCCCTTGCTTTTCCACCTTTTCAATTGCCTTTTGTGACGAAAATGTTTTAGCGCACCTGTTGATCACATCGAGCTCTGCAAGTGCACCTGTAGATGCGCTACATTTAGGTCCATCTCACCTTGTTTTGCGTTGGAGCATTAGAGAGACACATTTTCCCAGGCATGACCCGTGCCCTAGGCATCCATAGGAAGTTTTGGTTGTTCCCCGATGGCACCTCATTGTGAAGAAGGGGTTCCTGCTCTTGTAGCCTTTGTGTGGGGGGGGGAGGATTCGAACCGCATGGTTGGGCTAAGAGGGTTAGTGAACAACAGCAGAGAGATGTGAAGATGATCCCCCGGTCGAGTTTACTCCGGTAGCCCATTTTGGGAGACCCTTGAAGAAGCGAAAAGTTGGGACTCCTATGAGTGGGCCCCGGCCCAGATTCATCTTGAGCAGGGAGGCCTAGGACCACCATATGTGGGCTGGAAGGTGGGCTTCCTTCATTCATCCAATTGCTGGGGGCCAGTTCATGCGGTTGTGGGGCCCTTGTGTAGCCCATCCTTCCGCCACCATAGCCTCGAGAGTTTGAGAGGGTCTCCCTCTTCTCCTCATGGGCTCGGGTGAAGCTGCATGATTTGGAAATTATGCACTCGAGTGTGTGAAAATCGAACGAGCCAATCATGTGATGTATAGGTGCGGTCTAATCGTTCCATGATTAATTCAGACCCTTCCCTCTTGTTCATCCATGTGAAGCGGGTCCCACAAAAGGCACATCATATAAATTGAGGGATTGTTTTTGGCCAATGAAATCATCCCAGCCTCTTTTTAATGGTGCTCCACCTAGCTTAATATCGATATTGGTCGACTTGGTTAATGTCACCAATGATGAGATATTATATGTGTTGGAGCAGGAGGTCCGATAGTTGGACCCATAAATAAGGACGTAAATGGTAACGCGGATCATTAATGGGGACTATTTACATAATACAACATTACGACATTTCTGGGCTACCGTTATAGAGAAAGGGTCCCAACAAAAAAAGATATGCCTCCCCTAGATCCATCTGCATCTACCCCCTATTACACTAGTAGGGTTGGTAGTACTTAACATAGTATGTACAACAGTCAATTCCGTCTTTCTTGCAAAAACAAAAAAAAGTTCATTGAAAAAGGTTGCCACTAGCTAGAATAGGTACAAGCTTGTCGGGAGTTCACTAACATTCAATCCCCGACAATTCCAAGAAAGAAAATTCATGACTGTGGTGAAGATTGATATGTGTCAATCCCAACCCCTCCTTCATCATCCTTAAGAGTAACATAAGAGAGAAGTACTGCTCCATCTCAGATGCTTCAATATCCGGCGAGGCTGGTTTATTGCGTTTGAGAGACCATTAGCTGGACTCAGGAGCAAAAGCGGTGGCTTGCCTTTTCTTGTTTAGAAGGGACGTAACTTCGTCATCAACTTCAACAACCATGTGTCTTGCCATCGACAAGTCTGTAAGAGCTTTAGCTTTGAATGAGTAATTTGGAGACGAAGGCCGCATATTAAACGCTCCCTTGCTTTTCCACCTTTTCAATTGCCGCCACATCTTTTTGTGACGAAAATGATCATGTGAGACATCAAGCTCCACAAGTGCACCATTAGATGCGCTACATTTAGGACCATCTCACCTTGTTTTGTCATGGAGCATTAGATAGACACATTTTCCCAGGCATAACCCGTGCCCTAGGCTTCCATAGGAAGTTTTGGTGATTCCCTAATGGCACCTCATTGTGAAGAGGGGGTTCCTGCTCTTGTAGCCTTCTTTTTTTTTTTGGGGGGGGGGAGTTCAACTGCATGGCTGGGTTAAGAGGGTCGGCGAACAAAGGCGGAGAGATGTAAAATGATTCCCCGTTCGTGTTTACTCCGGTAGCCCATTTTGGGAGACCCTTGAAGAAGCGAAAAGTTGGGACTCCTATGAGTGGGCCCCGGCCCAGATTCATCTTGAGCAGGGAGGCCTAGGACCACCATATGTGGGCTGGAAGGTGGGCTTCCTTGATTCATCCAATTGCTGGGGCCCGGTTCATGCGGTCGTGGGGCCCGTTGTGTAGCCCATCCTTCCGCCACCACAACCTCAAGAGTTTGAGAGGGTCTCCATTCCCTCCTCATGGGATCGGGTGAAGATGCATGAGGAGAAGAGTAGAGCCCAAACGTAGCTCGAATAGACCTTTGGGCCCAGGTGGTGATGCCCAAGGATTGAAATAACCCTCTCGCCCTTGTAACTGGTTGCACCGCTGTGGATTGTACACTATTTTCAGGAGAGAGTGGAGAGTGTTCAGATGGTGTAACATCGTGGCCCTTCAAGGAGAGTGAGCGAAGTCGGGTCATGCGTTTGGAGACACGCCAAATCTACTCCCGAGGAAGAGCGTACCGCGCACATCCTGGAATGGGTAAGGGTTGGTGATGATCTATTCGAAAAATCTGGGGGCGAGTTCGTGTGTTTATCCGGATTTTGGCTCAAAAAACTAAGGAATGGCAGATCCTAGCCGGATAACTTTCCTCTAGCTCCCAAAAGTCCTATTCCTCTCCCGGGTTTTGTCAAGGGTGCATATGGGGCTGATATGGGTCGTTGAGATTTGGGAGGCATTCCATTAGTTTAATGTGTGAATTCATGTGCACATATCTATCACTAAGCCCACGAACCTGATTGATGTACAGTGGGGTAGATCCGGCTCCATGGATGAAGGTGAGGCCGCTTACCTTAAACTCTCACATCATGCGGTGCAGGAGATGGTGGGCATCATAGGCATAGAGTTTGCAATGGGAGGTGGGGATGCCCAACTCACCCACAAGCCTTGCAAAATTTGTACCTACCTTCGTAGCGGAAAAATATCCAAATAACTCGGCCCTCCTCGAGTGGTAGAAAACACCTTGGGATGATAGGCTGTGATAAATATATCAGCACCCTAGCACGGATGTAAGGGAACTGTGGCAGGCCTCGACCGGTGCTTTCGATGTTCTTCACATACCTTATGTGGCGGAGTATGCGGAGAGTCGAGGTTGATTCAAAAAACCTCCAGGGTAGCCCCTCCACTTTAACCCATAACATTGCCATATCAAAATTGATGAATTGTGGGACTTGGTTGGTGGAACTTGACCGAAATGTCATGAGCTTACCATCAATGGTAGCCGCATGTTGGAGTAGGACGGCGTCGCAATCACTGCGTCTTTGACATTCGAAGAGGTAATAGTTGTCGTGCGGTGAACGTGAATGACCCCTCTCGTTATCCAGTGGCTATAAACATACACTAGTAGAACAAACTCCTTGTGCTACTTGTCAAGTGCTTCGGTTGACTAATAAACCCAAGTACTTGTGAAAATTTTAATATAAAAAATTCACAAGTGCTCCGGTTGAATAGTCCACTGCAGCACATGATGTGAAGTCCTCCTTTTGACTAGTCAACCGGAGCACGTGGGAATAAGTGCTCCGGTTAGTCATCCTAAATAATTATTTTCGATTATAGATCTACGTACAACGCTTCACTTTAGTTTTCCCTCAATTGGAACCCTCATCCCTCTTGTTCCGTCCGCCGAACCTCCTCCTCGTCATTCGCTTTCGTCTTCCTCTCTTGGTCGGGGGTTTCTTAAATACTTCAACTGCTTCCTCATTTATCCTCAGGGTTTCTTCAATACTTCAACTGCTCCCTCAATTGTCCTCGCTTCTGCTGCGCACGAGGCTACCACTGTCGACTGGTGAGTGTTTTCAATTTTCATCATTTTTTACCATATTTCAGTAATTTTCTTGTAGTTAATGTAATCAGTTTCAAGATCCCCTCAAATCGAAACCACGCAAATTCGCGGGACAAATTCACCTATAACCAGAAATTTGAACAACTTACACTGAAATTTATTCTATTTAAAAAAAAATCTACCTTATTAATTCCACCATTGTCGCAACTCGGAGGTCTCGAAAATGGAAATAAACTGCCTTTTTAAGGAGTTTGTGGAAAAAATTAACGAAAATGGCGGCTACAGAGTGATAGTGTGAATGTGAATAAATAAATTTGAGCCGAGCGATCAAGAGCTAAGGAGATATTGGACTTGAGAGAGAGATGGGATGTGGTGGACATTTTTCTTTAACAAATTTCTGTTTTTATTTTTCCGACCGACATACTAATTATAATTGAGATAATATTAAACGAATTGATACTTGGATTAATTCTTTGATAGATTGATAAATTACTATGTTTCGTAAGTGTTAAGTTATTATAACTTTTATTTTGCCAATGATCAATTCTGATTGCCTTGTTCAGTAGACAATGATAATTTGATTTATATTTTTTCGGAATGTACTAATTTAGATTTAAAATTAGAATACAATATACTCATGTTCTCACTGGCTTAATTTGTGGATTAATTATTTGTTTTATTTTTGACAAAAATGGAAGAATGGAATGATGAAATTGTGGAAGCCTGAGGAAATCTTATCATAAATCAGAATTCAATATATTCATGTTTCTATGAATGATAACTAGCAGCACTTGAGGCTCCGACCCGTTGTTGGATGGGTTGATGTTGATTTTTTATAAGTTGAAGGATCTTATGAATTAGACAAGTTAGCAGTTGCTTATGCATTTTTGTATATTGGGACCTCCAACTAGAACACTCATTTTACAAACGAGGGAGTTCAAGTGCAAATTGATGTGAGGTTGTAGATTTCTTGGTTTAGTTTTTTTAAGGACTATTACTAGGTTCTTAAGAAATGGGAGCTAGGTGACTTGTTACTTGGGATTCGTTGAGTTTTGGAGCAACTAGTTGAGTGATTGAGGTATGGTTTTTTGACTTCATGGTCTTGGTCGTTGATTTCATATCTATTTGCAGTAATTCTGACTCCTATTTCAAGAAGAAGAAAAAGCGAAGCTTTTGTTGGTTTTGATCATTCACCTAGGGTTGTTCAGGTAGCAATAATTGGAGTAGGATAACAAGCAATGAGATGTCTTTTTTACCCTACTTTTCCTGGCTATTATTGCATAACATCTACAAAAACTTGTAGTTTTTGTAGGATTGCTTCAATTACTTAGTACATATTCAAGAATAAGATTTCTATTAATTAAGTTTTATTAAAGGAAATTATTAATAGAACCAAGAATGGAAATTATTAGGAGGGATTGCATGACTACTTCCTTTGTCTCCTAAAGTTGTTGCTAATATCAACTCTAATATCCTTACAGTGGCTAATTCAACGATGTCTATGAACTATCAATATGATCAACCTTTTTTATACTCCCTTCGTCCCAGAAAGATCTGAACACTTGTTGGGACACGTAGTTTAAGGTGATAAGTTGTGATGTGGTTATCAAATGTTATTTTATTTAAAAAGTTGATGTGATATGAGTTGGTGTGGTATTTTTTATTAGAGGAGAGAGAAAGTTGAGTAACTTTTATTGATAAAAGGTAGAGTGTGGGCCAAAGATGTAAAAAAGAAATAATATATTAATGGTGGGACCATGCCAATAATGGAAGTGTTCAAACTAATTTGGGACAAACATAAAAGAAAAGTGTTCAGACTATTCTGGGACGGAGGTAGTAGTTTTGTAGGCACTTTAGTTAATTATTTTATATGCGACATTCTCTTCAGAAGCAAACAATTCTTGGTTTTTGAAGTCATTGATAAGTACTTCTCTTTTTGTGTTACAATGGTCAGGGTGCCTACATATCTTTACACCCCCGTCTCTGTGTACTCTCTCCCCCTCTCTCTTGGTCTCCCACAGGTTAGTGTACTCTCTCTTACTCTTATGTAAAATTTGTTTCGCATTTTTTTTTCAAATGATTTGCTTATATTTTTATTTTGAATCATTAAGAATACTTTAAGAATAAAGGATTGAACTTTATTCAAAAGTTTGTTTTTGTGATGCACAAATTAACTTATCATCATAATCATATGCCTAGATACCCATCCAAGACTTACTCATTAGGAATAAGTCTTGGATAGTCCCCGTTTTGGAACTGTTCTTGGACGTTTGATCTCACTTAGGTGGTGAAGGCATGTTTTCTTTTCGTTTTTATGGAAAATTACGGCTACTCATTTCCTTAATCTGTTCTCTGGGTACATATGTAGATAAGAAATTACCTACATTGTGTACTTGGAGAATTGTAGGGAAATGCTACCCGATTTTCCATAGATCGAGAAGCTAACATACATTTACTAGTGGGATTAGACGTCCAAGGATGGGTTATGTTGGAGTGATAAGGACCTTTGTAAGAAATGCATATATTCATGCTATAAATATTATTTTGAATTTGTATGTTTAAGGCTTAAATGATTAACAATGTGTTATTATATATGCTTAATTAGTTGTTAGAGGTCTGTTTGGATGGTGAGCGATCGTTCTTGGATGTTTGGGAACATTGATTCGTCGGAATTCGTGGATGGGGTACTGGAATTTTGTGATTCTGCCTTAAAACATCAAGCTAGGACCGGAGAATTAGGATTTTATTGTCCTTGTGTCAAGTGTGGCAATGTGTTGAAAGTGAGTGGTATTGAGTTGCTTAGGGAGCATGTTCTTCGTCATGGTTTTAGGTCGGAATACCATGTATGGATTTGGCATGGTGAGGAAGGAGTGTATGAAGGAAATTCTTGTGCAAATGATGTCCACGAACAAGAAGACGTGACTTATGCATTTGAGGAAATGGATAATGGTAATAAGGACGAGGATGATGAGGATGACAAAGATCATGTGGATGAGATGATGGAGGGTGTCGAGGATGAGTTAGGGAAACATCCTCATATTTTTGAGTTTTTGACAAAGGCAACTCAAGAGCCACTGTATCCTAGTTGTAAAAAGTTCACCAACCTTTTTGCCGTGTTGACACTGTTCAACATTAAGTCAAATGGATATTGGGCCGACATGAGTTTCACTTCCTTGTTAGAATTGTTAAGTGAGATGCTTCCCAATGGCAATGAACTTCCAAAGTCGACCTATTATGCTAGAAAGCTCATTTGTCCCTTTGGCTTAGAGTACAAGTAAATACATGCTTGTCCGAATGACTGCGTGTTATATAGGAATAAATATCACAATTTGGATAAGTGTCCACGGTGCGGGATGTCACGATACAAGCGTGAATGAGATAGAGATGCAAAAGGGCCCCCAACAAAGGTGTTGTGGTATCTTCCAATAATACCTACATTGAAGCGCTTGTTTTCCATCAAAAAAAGATGCAAAAAATCTGAGATGGCATCCAGACGGAAGAAAGAAAGATGGTTTGTTGAAGCATGCGACGGATTCTCCTGAGTAGAAGAGCATTAATAGGTTGCATAAGACATTTGGGGATGAAGATAGTAATTTGAGGCTCAGGCTATGTACAGATGGGATAAATTTATTTAGAAGTTTGAGCTCTTTGCATAGTACATGTCCGGTACTTTTAGTTATATATAACTTGCCGCCTTGGTTGTGCATGAAACGCAAGTACTTGATGTTATCGCTTCTAATCTCGGGTCCTAAACAACCAGGAAATGACATAGATGTTTGTCTTGCACTGCTTGTCGATAATTTGAGAAAGCTATGGGATGAAGGGGTTTATGTGTTTGATGTCTTCTGCAAATGAGATGTTCACATTGCGTGCAATGCTTTTCTGCACCATTAACGATTTCCCTGTGTACGACAACTTATCCAAGTATAAGAATAGAGGAAAGAAAGCATGTCCAATATGTATCGATGACATGGAATCCACATGGATTCCCAAGTGCAAACATGTCTACATGCCCCCATCGAGAGTTTCTACGACCGGACCACCCTTTTCATAAGAAGAAGAAGGCAGTTTATGGGAAAATTGAAGAGGATGTAGCTCGTAGAGCGTTGACTGATAATTAAAGAGGTTTATGAGCAAGTTAAGGGTGTTGAAACGATCTTTGGTAAAACAATGCAAGAGGAGAAAGGGTTATGGAAAAAGGAATCTGTCTTGTGGACACTTCCATAATCCATACTAGAAAGATCTCTAGGTCAGAAATTGTATCGACGTCATGCATATATAAAAAAAATGTATGTGATGCCATTCGTGCGATGCTTATGAATATTCCCAATAAGACGAAGGATATCAAGGCCTCACGGTTGTACTTGGAAAAGATGGGAGTTCGGCCAGAATTGTGGCCATAAGATAGGGAAGGTAAGAAGAGGAAGAAATCTAAAAAAGAAATAAATCTTTAGGAAGGCAAGAAGAGGAAGAAATCTGAAGAGGAAAGAAACCTGAAGAAGGTTAAGGATAAAGAGAACAAAAATAAGGGCGATAATAGGAATTATTAGCCTCCAACTTGCTATACGTTATTCAAGGAAGAGAAGCAGATGTTTTGTGAGTCATTGTATGGCATTAAGGTTCCATCGGGGTACTCCTCTAACATGAAAAGGTTTGTGTCCTTAAATGGCGAGTTGAAGTTAGGTTTCATGAAATCTCATTATTGCCATGTCATGATGCAAGTATTCTTACCGATTGCCCTTCGTAGGATACTACCGAAACATATGAGTTATGTTATGCTATAACTGAATTATGCTCATTTTTCAACACGATATGTAGCAAAGTGCTTGATCCGACAAGACTTGATGCTCTTCAAGCTAATGTGGTAGAGACTCTTTATAAGTTTGAAATGTATTTCCCACCTGCATTTTTTGACATAATGGTTCATCTTATTGTCCATCTAGTTCGTGAAATCAAGCTGTGTGGTCCTGTGTTTTTGAGGTGGTGTTATTCTTTTGAAAGACAAATGGGTAATTTACAAGACAAAGTGAGGAATCCTGCACAACCTGAAGCTAGCATTATTCAAGGCACCGTGGGCGACGAAGTTGATAATTTTATAGCTGAGTATTTGGATTGTGCTGAACCTATCGGACTTCCTACATCTCGGCATGATGGAAGACTTGGAGGTCAGGGTACGATTGGCTCAAAATTAGTCACACCTCCTAGGGACAAGCGCTTACAAGCACACTTGTATGTGTTGCATCATGTTGCAGAAGTGCATCCGTACACTAGTAAAATAACTGCTTATTGCTGCTGTGGTATAGCTGCGGTTTTACCCATACGCAGCAATATATCACGACAAAACAAATGGTAAAATATAAAATAACCATATTGCTGCGGTTTTTTAAAAAGACCGCAGCAATATGGTTCCAACGGAAACTTTTGCAATTAGTTGACCATTTGACCAACCATATTGCTGCGTTTTCTACAGCAAACTGCAGCAATATATTTCCAACGGATATTTTTTAAAAAAATGGAATATTTTTTACCAGATTTGGCGCACAGATATTACTGCGGTTTCTGTCAGAAACCGCATCAATATATTAAAATAATATTATTTGACAGAAACCGCAGCAATATCTGTGCGCCAGATCTAAAAAAAAACACGGGTTTGTTTTGTTTTGCTTCACTGTTTCTCTCGACTTTCTCTCTACTCTCACATTCTCTGTCTATACTCTCACACTCTCTTACAATTTCCGGCGAAAAGGTTCCATCTTCCGGCGAAAAGGTTCCATTTTCCGGCGAAAAGGTTTTGGTTTCTGGCGACAAGGGTTCACATTACTAGCGTTTTTCCGGCGACAAGGGTTTTTGGTTCGGTTTTTCTCCCCTCTTCTCCGCTTCTTGCTTGGTTGGTTTGGTTTTTCGCCCCTCTCCTCCGCTTCTTGCTTTGTTGGTTCGGTTTTTCGCCGTTCTCCTCCGCCACTTTTGTACTTCACCGCCGGCGCCACCCTCTCCTTGTCATATTAGGTTAGTTTTCCATAATTTTTTTTTAATTTTGTTGTTTTCTTAATTAATAGTGTTTTAATGGATAATTTGGCTTAAATAGTAGTTTAAAGTGCTTAATAGTATATGATTAGTTATAAGATTTGAGGATTAAAAAATGATTTTGTGATGATTTTGCTTAAGTTTTTGTATGCCCTAAAATGTTACTACCTCCGTCCCGGAATAGTCTGAACACTTTCCTTTTATGTTTGTCCCAAATTAGTTTGAACACTTCCATTCTTGGAATGGTCCCACCATTAATATATTATTTCTTTTACACATCTTTGGCCCACACTCTACTTTTTATCAATAAAAAGTAACCCAACTTTCTGTCTCCTCTAATAAAAAATACCCCACCAACTCCTATCACATCTACTTTTTAAATAAAATAACATTTGATAACCACACCACAACTTATCACCTTAAACTACGTGTCCCAACAAGTGTTCAGATCTTTCTGGGACGGAGGGAGTATACGGGATTGTTTTTGCTTAATAAGTTCTTGTTATATTTCAAGTGATATGCCTTCATATTGATAGACTCACCAATGGGAGGGGAAGGGAAATCTAAGGAATGGTTTAGTACTTGTTGTTTGGTGATAACTTGAAATCGCTTGAATGCGATTGTTGTTTGGTGATGGCTTGGAATCGCTTGAATGCGATTGTTTTTATGTACATCATAATGCCTAGATACCCGTTCAAGACTTACTCATTAGGAGTAAGTCTTGAATAGTCCCCGTTTTGGGACTGTTCTTAAACGTCACATCTCACTTAGGTAGTGAATGTGTGTTGATTCTTTGATTCTAAGTGAAATACAATTAATCATTTCCCTAATTTGTTCTCTGGGTGCATATAAGATAAACAATTATCTTCATCGTGTACTTGGAGAACTGAAGGGAAATGCTACCGAATTTTACTTAGAATCAAATATGATACATGCATTCACTAGTGGAATTAGACATTTAAGGATGGGTTAGGTTGGAGTGATAAAGACCCAATGGAAGCATGCATTGAATATTAGCTTGTTGTGTTATATTTATGTGAATTTTTTAATTGATAATAATTTTTTATGTATGTATGTATGTATGTATGTATGTATGTATGTATGTATGTATGTATGTATGTGTGGGGGTTTTTAGAAATGGATCGAAGTTGGATGTATGGAAAGCAGAATACGTTGGAGTTCATACAAGGTGTGAATGAGTTTTGTAAACGTGCTGTAGAGCATCAACAACTTACTTGCGAGGATGAGATTTATTGTCCATGTGTTGATTGCTACAATGTGAATACAATTTCTGATATTAGGACCATAAGAGATCATATTATTCGTCGAGGATTTAGGGCTGAGTATCATATTTGGTTATGGCATGGTGAGAAGGGAAAATATACTCAGAATAGGGTTATTGTTGATGTTGGCACTAGTAACTCATTAGAGATTGATATGTCGAATGTTGGGGTTGAGAATGAAGTTGTGATTGAAGATCATGTTAGGATTGAAGGTGATGATGTAGTAGGTAATGAAAATGACCACGGGGATAATAGTGACACTGAGGATGAAGAGTTTGCTGATGATCGGTTAGGTGAGATGTTGGAAGGGGCTCGTGACCATTTTAATGAGCGGCCACGAGTGTTTGACAGTTTGTCTGAAGCTGCTGGGAAACCCCTTTATCCAGGGTGTACAAAATACACTTAATTGAGTGGGGTTTTAACCCTTTTCAACATCAAAGTGAAACATAATTTGACTGATGTAGGCTTCACAGAACTCTTAGAAGCTTTACAAGATATGTTTCTTGAGGGTAATTTATTACCAAAATCCACCTACTATGCCAAAAAATTAAAGTGTCCTTTGGGTTTAGAATATGAGCGGATTGATGCATGTCCGAATGATTGCGTGTTGTATCGAAATGAGTATGCGGACCTTTATGAATGTCCGACGTGTGGTAAGTCCCGCTATAAATTGCCGGATGGGGTTGAGCCTCGGCCGGGCAATACGGGTCCTTCTGCGAAAGTGTTGTGGTATCTTCCAATTGTGCCAAGGTTCAAGAGGCTCTTTTCTATCAAAGAAGATGCAAAGAACCTAAGATGGCATGCTGATCGGAGAAAGAAAGATGGGATGCTTAGGCATCCAGCAGATTCTCCTCAACGGAAGGCTATAGATTCCAGATATAGGGAATTTGGTCAGGAAGCTAGGAACTTGAGACTTGCATTGTGTACGGATGGAATGAACCCTTACGGTACTTTGAGTAGTCAACAAAGTACTTGGCCTGTTCTTTTAGTGATATACAATCTTCCTCCATGGTTGTGCATGAAGCGGAAGTATATTATGTTGTCTCTCTTAATTTCTGGGCCTAAGCAACCTGGAAATGATATAGACATCTATCTTGCACCTCTCATCGAAGATCTCAAAAAGATGTGGGACGAAGGTGTTACGGTGTTTGATTAGTATTCTAATAAAGATTTCAGGCTTCGTGCTATGCTATTCTGTACTATAAATGATTATCTGGCTTATGGCAATTTGTCGGGGTATAAGGTCAAAGGAAAAAAGGAAAAAAGGCATGTCCCATTTGTGAGAATGGTGTGGATGCTACACATTTGCCACATTGTGGGAAACATGTCTACATCATTAATAGGCAATTCCTACATAATTCTCATCCATATCGAAAGAAAAAAGCACCATTTAACGGGTTAGTTGAAAATGCTCCAGCTCCTAGACCGTTGACCGGAAAAGAAATTTATAATCGTGTTAAGGGGATGGGCAAAATATTTGGTAAGGGGATTGAACCTTCGGAAGACGATAGTGTCATTTGGAAAAAAGAGTCTATATTCTGGAGACTTCCTTATTGGAAATACTTACCAGTTAGACATTGTCTTGACGTAATGCATATTGGAAAAAATGTTTGTGATGCAATTATTGGTACTCTGTTGAATATGCCGGGAAAGACTAAGGATGGTCTGAAGGTTCGCAGAGGTATGGAGAAATTGAAGATTCGGCCTAATTTATGGCCAAAGGTTGAAGAAAAAGGTAAGAAAGGAAAGGGAACAACAACATATTTGCCTCCAGCTTGTTATACATTGTCTAGGCAAGATAAACGATTGTTCTGTGAGTGTTTATACGGTATTAAGGTTGCCACTGGATATTCATCTAACATGAGAAGACTTGTTTCTATGACTGATCTGAAATTAATTGGGCTGAAGTCCCATGACTGTCATGTGTTGATACAAGTGTTTTTGCCGATTGCAATACGCGGGATTCTTCCAAAACATGTCAGGCTTGCCATCACGAGATTGTGTTCATTTTTCAATACCATATGCAACAAGGTACTTGACCCTGATAAGTTGGATGCTTTGCAAAATGAGGTGGTGATAACACTTTGTCAATTTGAGATATATTTTCCACCTTCTTTTTTTGACATTATGGTTCACTTAGTCCTTCATTTGGTAAGAGAGATTAAATTGTGTGGCCGTATGTTTTTAAGATGGGCATACCCTTTTGAGAGACATATGGGTTCTTTGAAAAAGAAAGTGAGGAACCCAGCAAGACGAGAGACGAGTATTATTCAAGGAACAATTGCCGAAAGGGTTGGAGGATATTGTTCTTCTCATTTTGCTAAGGCTGTGGCGATAGGTCTTCCAAAGTCTAGACACGAGGGAAGGTTAGAAGGCAAGGGTGGTGTCGGAATGCGACATATTTAGCCTTCATTAAGTGAGTTGAATAAAGCTCATCTTTTCGTGTTGTACCATGTTACTGAAGTTAATTCATACTTAGAGAGACATATGCGTGAATTGCGCCACAAAAACCCGTCAAAAGGAGAGAGTGCGTTGATGAATGAGCATAACAGGTCTTTCAATGATTGGTTCCACAATAAAGTAATTGGTGAATTGTCTGCAAATAAACATCATGTACCCGATACAATTAAGTGGTTGGCATACGGTCCACGTGACAGTTTTAAATCGTATGGGGGGGTATGATATCAATGGATATACCTTTTACACTGAACGTCAGGACAAGAAATCAAAGGTGGTACAGAATTTTGAGGTTTCAATGGTTGCATCATCTAGGGAGTATGCGAGTGCAAAGGATAAAACACTGATTGATGCTAAACAATCATATTATGGGATCATTCAGGAAATATGGGAGCTCGATTATTGTGACTTCACTATGCCTATTTTTCAATGCAAGTGGGCGGATAATAGACGTGGTTTGCGAACGGATGAGTGTGGTTTTACTCTAGTCGATATGAGTCGTCTGCGTGACACTGAAGAACCTTTTATCCTCGCATGATAAGCAAAACAAGTGTTTTATGCATCTGATCCTATATACACTCAGTGGTGCATTGTTGTTAATGGTAAAAGGCGAATTTTAGGAGTAGGTGATGTTGACGATGAAGAAGAATATGATAAGTTTGATGATATCCCCCCTTTCTCAATCCCAAGTGATGATATGATGGATGTGTCTGATACTGAAAATAGTTACATGCGAATGGATCACCAAGAAGGTATAACAGTCATCGAGCAACCTATTGACCAAAATTAAATGTAAAAAATATTTTATATGAGTAATTTGAATTATAAATTAATGTACTTATAATAGATTTCATTACAATAATGTGTTGATATATATTGTTTTAAATTTTGTTAACACTTTTTGTTGTTTCTATGTATATGCTATAGATATGGCTAGTGACGGCTCGGGCGATCAGTCATCGGATTCCGATGCACCATTTCACCCGGAAAAGGAGACTGACCAGGGGGAGGACATTGATCGTGCTGCAGATGCGTTTGATGCTTGGATGGAAAGAATGGAACTAGAAGCTGATAGGAATGCTTTACTTGACATTGAGGTGACATCTGATCCACGTCAGCCACCCCCCTCATGTTCGCGCTTATTTGATTATTGTAATATTGAATATGTCATTTATTTGTTTGTTCTCTAATTTAGTTTCCTTATTTTGATTCTTAGATCCTCGTCAGACCAGTGCATATTATGGTGCACAAGGGAGGGGGAGGGGGAAGAAGTCAGGTGGGAACACAAAGGAATCTAGAAAGAGTAAAAAAGGTCCCACGATGAATTTCCACAACACAGAAGATATGTACTTACAGTTTGATGAATTGGGGAGACCAACAGGTAATTATTGATTGTAAGATAGTTATAATTTATCATGCTTACGATTTAATGTTTGGATTTCTAATTGTTTTTCTATTAGGTACGTGGCGAGCCAAGTATGGTATTTGGGTCGGTCTTTCTATACGCAGGCTTAACATCAATTGGAAATGGAAAAACATTTCTCCTGCCCTGTTGGATTTGATGTGGACAGACACTATGGTAAGATATGTTTCATTTACAATTTTGGGATTTATTGTTCTAATGCTGAGCTAACATGCTTATTTATTTGTTTATGATGGAAAACAGAATATGTTTCACCTTCCAGATGAGATAAGCTATAGGAGGCACTACTTGACTGCTGTGACCTCTAGATGGAGGGATTTTAAGAGCAAATTGGTATCTGGTTGGACCAGAGTCAGATCAAAGAAAGAGAAGCTAGGTGATACTCCGCCAGATGTATATAAGCACGTCAAGATGGAGGATTGGCTTACCTTCAAAGAGGCTATGACGTCAGATGAGGCTGTAGTAAGTTTATAATCAGCAAATTAACTTGGTTTTATTAACTTAAATAATATTCTACTAACTTAATGTGTTTTTTATTGCAGAAAAAGCGAGAAAAGGCGATCGAGAGTGCAAAAAAGAATACACATCATCACCACTTAGGTCAAAGGAACTATGGGGATGCTAGAGAGTTGTGGAAGCAGGAGAACTTCTGTCCACCTAGTTTTGCTTCTGGATCGTCATCTAGTACACCATCCTCCTCGGTGTCCTCTCATGTTAATCGGGGTGATGACTAGTGGTGCGCGATGCATAAGAAAGATCCAGTCACTAAACAGCGATTTATTCCAGTTGAGGAAACAAAGATTGCAGCTGACAAATACCTATGTATATCACTATA